>OX493329.1:21288382-22488382 GCA_950371115.1 Anania fuscalis
ATATTTTGTAAATAAATTTAAACATATTGATAGCCTTATCATGCTAATGGATAAAAACTCTACATATAAGTAATTTATTCAAAAATCAGTGTCTAGAATCTAGTTTTTTATACCACACAATTCAAACCAAAACACGAAACAAATTTGAACTGAGTCCAACAGCTTTATTTGGGAATCTAAAAACAACGAATTTTATAGCGAAGTTTGGCCAACTTGCGTATGTAACAAGCTTAAAAGTTTTATCTTTTGTCGAGTAATTGTGATTGGCTGTGACAACTGTTTCAGTTGATTATTATGTTATTGTTTAGTGTTTTGTTTTTTAAATGTTAACTTTTTAATTTATTTCCCGTACGTTCCGAAAAAAAAAACAATTGAATAACAATGAACCCGCGAGAGTATTTTTTTTTATAAGTGTCGTTTTACATACTTTTTTATTATACACCGTGAATTTTTAATTACCCGAGAAAATTAACTTACATACTCAGATATCGATATACATCGAATTTTACGAATAAAAAAAACGGAACGGCGTACGGCGTTGGCGTACGGAAGGAATAACTATGAATGAAAAAAAGTTTCATTCATAGTTATTTCTTCCGTACGCCAATATTACGCGACCAAATTAGGTGGATTTTGGTTCCGTTAATGTTGGAATGATAATGATTACTATCTGAATTAGCAGGACTTTTATGGTGCAAATTTCTCATAAAAAAAAAATATTCGCCAAATTCGATGTATATCGATATCTGAGTATGTTAGTTAATTTTATCGGGTAATTAAAAATTCACGGTGTATAGGCAATTATACAATAAGGATTATCATTCAATCACGACTCCATTACAAAATTTTTACTTAAAAACTGTGCGTTCTTATTGCAAGGGTTCTTTTAGCTAGCTAGTTGGTAGATCTATAAAAACTACAAAGCTCGAACTAAACACATATTATTACAACATGTTTGTGTATCCCCGTTAGACGAGAGAGCAACCCTTGCGATGATCATAATACGGCCCGGCCTACGCGTTTTGTTTGCTCAGTGAGCGCTATTCGCGAAAAATACAACTCCGGGACGTATACTGAACCCTTATAGTAAATACAGGGTGAAATGGTCTCGGGCGCTTAGTTTTGTTTTTCCCTTTCTACGTTTAGAAGGATAGTTTTTACAAGCTTTTGTTTTAATATAATAATGATAGTTACTTATTGAGACTGATTGTTTTAAGATTTACGCATCTTTCTTATAAATATTGGAAAACATCACATACATTGCTCTGATCCTAAGGTAAGTAGCGAAAGCACTTGTGTTATATAAATCAGAAACAACGACGGTACCACAACACCCAGATATTGGCTCGGGCAATATAGAAAAGTTCATTTTCTACATTGACCCGACCGGGGAGCGAACCCGGAACCTCAGAGTTGGCGACGCCATTTAAAGCCATTTTTTATATTTTAGGACTGTGAAACAAATGAAAGTAAGTATAGTTTCGACTTAATATGTTTTGCCTCATTTTCTTTTATAAAGATTGTTGAAGTTGTGACATTGTAGTTTACCTTAAAAGCAAAATATACAGAACAATACAGTACATTCTTGCATTTAATCACTACATAGTATAAAACAAAGTCGCTTTCTCTGTCCCTATATTCCTAAATCTTTAAAACTACGCAACGGATTTCGATGCCGTTTTTTGTTAATAGATAGAGTGATTGTAGAGGAAGTCTTATATGTATAATAACATCCATTAATTGGTGGAGAAATACTGTTATTTTTGAGGTTTCTAATGTGGTATCAGCATTGCACCCGTGCGAAGCCGGGCGGGTCGCTAGTAAATAATAAAGAAAGGTTTTACTTATTCGAGCGTAAACCCAAACATCCTTACAGAACAAATACACGTTATCCGGCTATACTCACACTTGAGGCATTCTATTAGAACCGGTTATACGGAAAAGATATCCGATTTATTCCAACCGGAATAAAATGGCTTCTTGATTTTTATTATCCGTAAAAAATAAGGAGGCGGTGCACAGTTGGCGTTCCCTTCAACAGTTCCGTGATGTATTTATATTGTTCCTAAGGGTTTAAGCACAGATAATTTAAAGCAGCCACATCTTAACAGATACTTGACAGCTCTACTACAACTGATAAAGCAATTTTTGCCAATAACTGGACATATGACTTTCAATGGCCTTGGTCCTACAGAACACGTTAACTAGCAGTGTTGCACCTTTCAAAACACTAGCTGGGGCTCAAGAGGATATGCATGATTTAAATGTAAATTTAGTAACACTAATATTTTAATAGTTTGCTAATGTGAAGTCCTTAAACAGGCGACGTTCTCTCTTGCAAAGATGAGAACTGACATTCTTTTTGTGCTCGGCGATATGCACTACATTCAACGTTCATTTGTTTTTAGATATTGTTACATTAACGAAACAAAAGAGGTAGAATTAGAGATTTTAGCATGTTGATCCTTTCGCAGAACTTTATATATAATAACAAGTTTCACACGCCGTCTACGATGCGTATAATTTTATAATTTTCGTGTTTTAACTTAAAAAAAACATTGTGACCTTTTCTTTTATTTGTTCCGCATTTCGTACAATTTGCACTAATAAAACCTTACTTCATGAATCGGTTTTTTGAATAATTTAATCCTTGATTGGGCTGTCTGTTTCTACTGTCTTATGGCTAAGAGAAGGATCTGCATAAGAAAATCTTTGCTTATTAATAATCAAGTTTCAAGATGCTACCAAGTTTGTCTTCCAAAGTTTTTAAGTCGATTTACGTGCATAGCATAAAGTAACAAATCCTTTAAGCCTGTTTTTCTTTTAATTGCTTTTATATTTCTGAACTTTAATATACTTTTATTTTGTACATAAGATTTTCTCTAAAATACAACTGTTGGGATACAGAATCAATTTTATTCATATTTTAAAAATTCGATGAAGACAAATATAATATTACATAGGACCAAATAATCTTATTAACATAGAACATTTATAAAACCACATTTTAGGTTTTTAATACAATAATAATTAGAATGGTATTGATTTGACGCGTATACGCGTATTTTTATTTGGTCTTATTTCAATATAATTTTATAAAGTTTAAACAAAAAATAACGAAACAGGTATGCCGATAATTTGAAGAATTATCAGCTTAGTTAGTGACTCATGATTAATTAAAAAAATATATGATCCGTTGTTAATTGTTCATCGTTAAGAGAAGATAGTTATTATCGTGAAAAAAATAACTCCCTTCTCTATCTACTCAACTCTTCAAATCACTCTTTGAAAGATGTATCTTCTTGGCAGATTTTATATCCTTCTGCTACCTATATCCTTTTCGCAATTTTTACTCAAACGTGTTTTTTCCCATCAACAATAGGTTGGCATCAAAAACTCCCAATTTTCAGGTGTCGCAAACATTTCAGATTAATGGCTACACTATTACAGTCACGTTTTTGTTCAGATTGCTGAATAGGCAGAAACGACAGAGGCGAATCTAAGCAAAATTATGCCGGTCTAGTGAGCTGAATCGGCAACCCACTGACGTTGCAAACTGTACGAATTCGATAATAAAAGTTACACGAATATTGTTATACATGATTGTGTTGGGTTCTTCTAGGGGTAAGCATCATATTTTTTATTTGGAGGGTGACTTTTGGATTTTTTGTGTTTGAGAACCTCAATATTAAAGTACCGCGTAGAAAACGTTGTTTACTTTTGTGTTGGTAGCGATTATGTGATAATGCCATTGCAGATTAAAAAAATTGGGCATCAACCTAAAAAATGAAAGGGCATCCTAACTGATTTTGCCTAAAATAAATTTTTCTGCTAGTTTCAAAGGCACAGTTTTGTTGGAGCAATTCAAAATTACGGCCCACCATCTATTCGAATTTGGCAGATAGAATGGAAAAGAACGCCACAGTTTGCTACCCCTGATGGGTTTAGTGTTGTGATTTAGGGCTAACGATACTTTTTTTATACCGTAAAATATCCTGTTACAGCTGTTCCCTCACTTTAAATGTAATGGAATATCGCATATGCACACCTAAAGGTTACACCCTTAATAACTTTGTCTTAGTTATAATTTATAACATGCCTCATTTACATAAAATATTTTATGGTATAGTCCAACTCATATTCCAAGAAGCACTTAATTAGAATTACCCCCACAACATCTACAGAGAAACAGATCAAATTATGCAAATAACCGAGGTCTTTCATCACCAAGATGCTGTTGTGTCTTATCGTCCCATAGAACACACGACGCTATGAATAGAAGCCATTAATTCATAGAACAGTATACGGTACCATCACCCTCAATTTATGGTTCCTTATCAAAGAGATTCATGGGAAATGGGATAGGAAGAGGTGTCTTATCAGAGGTATTGAAAATAGGAAGCTTTCATGGAATAAGACTATGAAGTACCTCGGATATAAATTCAGCTGCATAGCAGAGATACGTGGGTTTGATTCCCATTTGAGTAAAATGTTATTTCATTTAAGTGTACTTTCATTTTAGGTATAAAGTAGCAGTTAATTATTGCAGAAACAACTTAAAAAAGCTTTTTATGTTTTTTATCTAAACAATATTTTTTATGTTGGATGTTGACGGTTAAATTGTATGTTGTTAAATTATTGATTAAGCGAAACAGCAAAAATGTCAGGACATCTTAAATTGTGTTCTTCGTAGTTCGAATTTTTTGATTTATCTGGGAAACCGACTTTAAGTCGAAACATATACAGGGTGACTGGAACTAGACCCTGTTTTGATCAAAAATGTTTATGACTACTAAAAATAAAAATTTTCATCAAAATTTTTATTGCTTTTATTGCAAAACTTGTGTTAAAAAATAAGAAATTATGCTTTCAAAATTATTGTTTCTAGATAAATAAACTTTGTGATCAAAATTTTTTACGGTCTAATAGTTCTCAAACGATCTTCTCTACATGGGGATTTGCTATGGCCGGTCTTGTTCCAGTCACCCTGTATGTTTTTTATTTAAAACCTCTTTTACTTTTCTTTTATATCAATACAGTAAAACCTCAAGTCGTTACCAATCCTCTCGAAACATCATCGGCGTACAAACTCGATTCCATCAAAGGTTCATGAAGGCTGAAGGAGTTGTTTGATGTAAGCAATTTCTAAGTCATTGGAGCATTCATACTTGATCTCAAGTTAGGGCGCTTTTTGAGAACCAAAATCGTTTTGATCGTTGAGAACGCGATAATTTCTGATGACATTGAACTGACTGATGAAATTGAACTAAATAATTCCCAACACTATTTTTAGAAAATTTACTATGCTGAACATTTATGACGATTGGTGTCACTGTGTGTAGTCTTACCTGCAAAGATTATTTTTTATTTTATTTTATTTATGAAACAAAATCCACAGCTCTTAATTAACAAAGTTCGAATAATATATGTTTACCTTACAGCCAATAAAGGATTTACTTTTTTTAATAAGATATATTCAATCACTGATCTACTGAATCTCTTACTGATGAAATATTTCTCACGTTGTAGATTTTGCTTGGCTGTCAAACTTGAATCAAAAACTAGCAATAATGAACAACACAATAATTTTATCTCTTTTCAAAACGATATGACTCTATACTTTAGTTTTAGTTTGAGCACAAAAAAACAGACGGACATTTACGTGGACATTGGTTGATAATTAAATAAATAGTAAAGTAGCATAATTTTTCATTTTTAAAATACTTTTTATAATGATAAATACTTGTTAGCCATAAAAACCCAGTAAAATGGTTAAAACAATTCATAAGTATGTTTATTAGTTGTTTATTTTATTTGTAGTTTTATATTTGCTTGTCTTCATTCCGATTTATTATTCAAAATGAAATCAAATGAAAAAAAAAATCCCCAAAAGAAAGACTAGAATAAAAGACGATGCAGCCAGAACTGGACTATTTACAAATTAAACAAGTTCAACTTCAACTTTTTTAAGTTATTAAAATAAATTTTACCAAATTTAACTTTAATAAGTAAATTGTGGTTGCGGTTGATAGGGCTAAAAGTTTCTGGAATGGAGGCCACGTACCGGCAAACGCAGTGTGGGACGTCCACCTACAAGAACGTGGACAAACGACTGTCCACGTTTAGCAGTAGACGTCATTTAGATGAAATGAAATTATGATGAACTTATGGTTGGCTGTTCTGTAGTTTCTGATTCTGTTCTTATATTTACGCTATTTAGATAGGTAATAGATAGATAGATAGATACTCTTTATTGCACACCAAACAAAGAAGTTACAGTTGATATTTACAAAAAGATGTACAATTTAGGCAGTCTTATCGCTAAAAGCGATCTCTTCCAGACAACCTTTAGGCAGAGGACAACTATAAAGAAAGGGGAAAATAGTGCAGAGTGCTTATTGTGTAATTTTATTTATATACATACAATCTCAATATCAATAAGTATAAACATACATACACATAAGTACATAAAAAAGATGTTTAGATAAAAATAAACATGCATACATACTTAAATATAATACATTAAAAAATTCAAGGAAATAACATGACTAACGTAACAACCAGTGATATTTCAGAAACAACAATTCTCATACCAGAAACGATTTGTGATACCTGGAAATATTTCTTCATACTCATTCAATTTGGATCTACGAAATCGAAAACCACAAGAAATATCTCCCTTCAATCAACCAAGAGAAACTGTTTACTCTTGTTCAGATACAAGAGAAAATAAGCTAATAGACACTGTCCCTTCCAAACGATAATGACTCACAATCACGGCCAAAGGGATGAGAGTGTAGACAACCCCAAACTATAGAAGTCACATGAGTACACATTTTTAGAAAGAAAATTCCATGCATACTGCTACACGAGACCAATAATTTTACTTAGTTCACTCAAAGAAATAGCACACTGAGCCTAAGAAAAACTCAAAACTAGTTATATAAAATTTAAAATGGTTGTACTAAAATTGACATATTATTGACTTATTTATCAGTTATAGATCAGACAAGGAACGTCTCGTCTTTGATTTCAAATACTAGTACTCTATATATTTTGAATTTGTGTACGCTCTCCGTATCTGTAGCGTTTGGCGTAAGGTGAAGTATCGCAAGGAACTTGCATAACTTTTTAGTCAAGTGTACATTTAGTTGTTAGTCAAGTGTATATCAAACCTGCCTGTGATCCAAATGTGTCATTGCTGGATATACAAACAACAAGGACATAATAATATGGCAATCGCTGCTTAGTTAAGATTTACCTCTGCCAATAATGCAATAAAAAAACAGTTTTAATTTGGTGTCTATGGACTAAGTTATCTATGAATGAGAAGAAACGGGAAAAGAAAGAGAAACTACGAATTATATAATTAAGGCTCAGTTGGGCATCAGAAGTAAATACTTTTTGGGGCACCGGAACAATTTGCGAGATAGTCCCAAGGGTTGGGTGCAGAGTAGGGCATTCATTTTGTTTGTTTCGAAGCAGGATTTTTGGTAAATCACAAAAAACACCGAAAAAATTTACAAATAATTAAGGCATTACCTACTGTTTAGGGAAATATTAAATTTATACAGTATAGTTAAAGGTATGAGGTTGAATATTGCGCTATAAAAAATAAAACATGCATAAAGATTCTGCCATTTTTTTTTCTTTATTTGGGTAAAAACAATGTTGAATACAGTGTAGCTTAAACTATTCGTTACTATGTATTATTAATATCAACATCAATTACATTTCCGAGTACATATAAAGTCATTCTTCTTAAGTTTTTTGAAACCATTTGCTTTTCCTTAAATTACTCGTAATAGGAGTCTTTTCGAAATGGAATTCCAATGCAATCTTACGAAATTATATACGATTTGCACATTTTGAGTGCGATCTGAACTTTTAACGCTTTAAAAGTACGTACTTTGGTTAAAAGACTACATGGCGCGCGGCGTGTTTCTGCTTTTACAGGCAGTTCTGGGCTTTTATTTTGTCACTTTTCTACCTCAACTGCTGTCTGCTTTACAGCATATTTTTAAGTGCCGTATGCTAATCTTGTTTAACTTAATGTTGCTTAATGAGTTAGAAAATTGGACCCAACGACTCTTTATAAATTTCAAGTGACTATGACAATAGTCGATACTTAATCTATAAGTTCCGATTTTATTAGTGTTCATCCTGTTAACCTGTGACTATATAGGTGAAAAGCAATCGTAAAAACCAACTTTCAAATCTCTATCATGAAAACTAAAAAAGTTAAAAATAAATGACAAAATAACAACATCGACTTCCTATTGCATAAACTCGTCAAATCTTCAACTCTTTCTCGCTCTGTACAAGGGGAAGGAATACGACGGATAATCAGATGGTTAAACGTAGCAAAGATAGGACGAGTATATGCAATATGAAGTCAATGTTGTTGATTTTTAACTTTTTTAGTTTTTATGGTACACATTTGAAAATTGGTTTTTACGATTGCTTTTCACCTATATAGTCACAGGTTAACAGGATGAACACTAATAAAATCGGACCTTATATAATTAATTTTAATAATCCCGCTGAAGTTAGGTGTTATCTATTGATAATGTATTTTATTATAATCTGCGACATACACAGTAGTAACTACGAGTACACCAGCTCCTTTGAAAAATTGTCTCATCCATCCACAGCATTGCGGACTTTTTGCCACACCCTATTGATATTCAAAAATCGTCTTCGAATTCTAACCAACGATTTTACTGTGTACTAAAATCGAGCATAAAGACTTGAAATACCCTTTTGAATAAAACAAGCCAGGACTCCTTAGCTTCTTACACAATAATCCCCATTTTGAACGAAGCAGGAGTCTATAATGTTTTGTTCCGAACACTAAAGGATAGTATATCGTATTTAACTGCTCAGTTAGCATATAAATGTCTGACTTTGCGATCCAATTGTTTGTTAAAGGTTTATCGGACTCGGAATCGAAGGTCTCTTCAATTTTTTGCAGCAAGAAATTTTGTATTGGGTATTGTTATCTTGATGATACAGTGGTTCTGTAAGCAAAAACTGGAAAACATAGTTTTGTGTTTGGTTAATTTAAGCTTTAGTCCAAAAATCAATCCCATTTATCCAATTCAGAAATAGGACAAACAAAATCAATGAAGATATCTACCAATTTCACCCTCTGAAAAATGTTCCCAGTTTTCAAATCCCCTCATTTATCTCTGCGTTCAAACATCTGTCTGGAGAGCTCGAACATATATTTGTACGTTTATTTTTAGCGAGGTCGCAGGCTAACATTTTAAGGTGAGGCGACACATTCTGGCTTAGGCACGTTCCTCATTGGTTGATAAATATTCATCAACAGACGCTCGAAAAAATATTGACATATTTTTCTTTACATCGTCTTGATGCATCAAGATGGCTATGGCCATCTAAATATTATGAGTTAATTACTTCGCTAATTGGACAGATTTTTATTGGCGCTAAGTAGGTTTTTTGCGTGCGTCTCATAAAAGAATACGGACCATAATATATAGATAGAATACTCTTTATTCCACACTAAAAAAGAAGTTACAGTTTAGTACATAGTTTATGGAGCAGCACTGTACATATAATGTTTTATATAAAATTCTTTTGCAACATACGTATGAGATAGACAGTGAGACACGTGTAATGGTCAAATGGTAACTTTAACCTTGAATAAACACTTTTTGTCAATAAAATAATAGTCTGAGTTACTATACTATAAACTTTGTATTTAATTGTTTATTTAATTGTGCATGTTGTGTTTATTTTGGGACGTGTATAAGTACCCGAAAGAGGGCATACATACAGAATAAATAATTTTATTTCATTTCATTTCGATCATTTTTTCCTTTGAAAAATTTTTATTATATCTTTGAAATTATTGTATTCGACGACTGACCATGATCTTTATCTTATCATTGATGTTTTTTTTATTATTGATTATTGTTTCCTACTTTGTGACTTGCTAGTGTTTTGGAGTTTTCTTTGTCTACATGCATGTAAATGAATAAATAATATGAATTTTAGTCACTTTTATGAAGTCTGACATTTTTTTTATGAAGATAAATTTGAATTATACGCCCCAGAGCAATAAATGCGGGGCACTTAATTAATTTCACTTACACAACTGTATATCTGAGAAACCAAAAATGACTGCTCACTGAGCATTTGCTTTTTGCTTATTGATATTTGCTCATTGACTAGTCCATTTTCCGATCGAGCATAAATCAAAAATTATATCAAAATAATTTCGTAAAAACCTTACGCGTTACCAATCAGTATTTGAGCTGAACAATCATTGTTCTCGTGTATCTTTAGGGACTACGCAAAGTGAGTCCGTAATTGTATTCTCATCTTTGATTTATTATCTCAAACTGGATTAATTCCTTTAGACAAATTTTCGCGAGTCGAAACAATTTGCAAGATGATCGTCACAATGGAATTATACTGAGCATTAATTTAGCGTTGAGTAATAGAACGTTTTTAGTATAGAGTGGCAGGTAGGTATAAGTAGTTTTGGATTTTGCACTTTACCCCAAAAAATTACTCGTTTTGTATTTTCATGTAAATACTTTTTAACATTATTGAAGTTGTTATTTTTGTTTTAAGTATATATGTTACAGTTAAAACTAGTTAGTAGATAGAACGCGTTTTTTCTAGTTAGAACTAGTTTTTACTTAATGCCTTTGTTAATACTAGAATTGACTAATGTCTGAATCAAATATCAGTTAATACTAGTTTCTGCAAGACAAAACGCGTTTTCCCGAAGCGAGTCAGTTAAAACTGTTCCGACCGAGGTTAGGTTAACCTAACCTAATGATTTATTTGATTATTTTATTTACCTACTTATAATTAATATTGTCATCTTGGCAACTAAATTTAAGTCAATGTTCTCTAAAATGTTCCTTTAGTCTTAGACTATTATTATTTGGTTCCCAGTATCTTAGATCTTTTCAATAAATATTTTTAAAACTTATATCTTGTTTTCAATCCCAAATCAGTTTTTCTAGCGCTAGTTTTAACTATAGCTCGATGTGACAACTAGTTTTATCTGAAAATCAAATATGTCAGTGGTAAATTCTAGTTTTAACTGATTATTTCTAGTTTTAACAAAGGCATTAAGTAATAACTAATTTTAACAAGGGAAAACGAGTTCTAACGAAAAATGGGTTTTAACTGTAACATATACATGTATCATTCGCTGAATATAACCTAATTTCCTACTCACGAATATGCATATAAATTAAATGCACTCACGTTCTACAGAAGTTTGTCTTTTAACCGTCTCCATTTCATATTCCAGAAAAATTCCGCAAAATAAACTAAGGAAAGTAACTGCAAATATACTTTTACTACATAATCTACATCTTTATACATGCTATTAGATTTTAATTCCGCGTCCAAGCCAATGGGCTGTCCTGACATTTTCTTTTGAAGCGGAACCACAGTGTACAAATAACCAGAGATACCTAAAACTGATACAAAATAAACATTAATTATTTCATTTTGTACTGAATACGGTTCGGTTAGCTAATGTTCTAACAACACCAAGCCTTTGTATTATAGAAACGTACAAGAAGTATGTCTGCAAACGCTCGAGAAGTAAGATTTTAAATTTTCTATGCGCACCTAGAAACCTCGGCCTAAACTGAGTTTAAAACGTGGCACCATCTGAACCATTTAAGCTCATATCCTCATATTATTTATTCTGCTAACTGCGGGTCTAAAACGGCCGCATTGGATGTTTCATTTTTAATCTGATTCATTTAGTGAAATGTAGCGGAAATGATTTGCAAACCATAAAACGGCCACATTAATAAATGAATCATATGCAATGCATTTCATCAAATGGATCATATTTGATGTTGTGAAAATGAATGTTTTTAACAACACAAAGAAACAAAATGTTTCAAAATACTCAAGTTTTGTGTGTTCTACCAATTTCAATACAAAATAATAATAAAAATAACATTAAAATGGTGGTTCACCAATTTGACATTTAATATGAATTACTCTTTTCTTAGTAAGTGGACCATATTACGAATTTCCATACAAAACTGTCTAATTAGATGAATTGCAAATATGAAATGTTCGAGGCTCATTTTATGATTCATCAAAAAACATTTCATTTTAAGATTTGCTAAATGAAACATATTATGAATGGAATATGAAACATCCAATGCGGCCGTTTTAGACCCGCTGATCTTAGTGCTTTATGCTAATTTATTTTGCAATAGGTCTTTGGACCTGAAACCTATAGAAATTTTATGGTTTATACATACATAAATATAATAAGAAATGTACACAAGGAAGATAAACATGTGTTAACATATTCAAATAAGGCCTTTTTAAGTCTTTTACAATCACAAAAGGTCGAGCGTACACGGCGGTCAAAACTTTATTGGTTGCAGTACTAATTGAACGGTGCAACCAACCTGGCAAGCGAGGAGGTCGCTTCTGCATCTAGAAGACAATATGTTCTCTTCAAAAGTGTGACTAAATATGCACGGAATATTAGCTTGCTCCTCTGACCTTCTACGTAGTCTGTGCCGCAACCCGCCTCCAAGGACTAACGATGAATAAATTTTCCATTTCCCACTTTGCCTTGTTTCCTTTTATTTTTTCTCCCGCACTTATACCACAGTTCAGCTGCTTTTGATTATGCCCTTTGCTTTTTGTCATTTGGTAAAATTCTAATTCGGAATTAAGGAGGCGTTTAAAATTGGGCCGGATACATTTTCGGAAGGTCAAAGCTTGTAATTTGGTCGTTTGAAGAATTTTTTTGTTCTTCTTTGGTTCAGAAGGTGAAGAAAATATTTAGGTTTATAAGCAACCCTTTTTAAAATGTTTCAGTTTTGATACGAGGGTGACATCAAGGATTTAATCGCAGGGAATTTAGTTTGAATGCAGTTTGGTAATGCATTATGTCAGTTATTTTATTGATGATAAATAACTACAGATATTATAAGACCAAATATGTTATCTTTTAGGATACCGAGCTTTTTAGGGTTCCGTAGTCCTGACAAGAAACCCTTATAGTTTCGTCATGTCTGTCTGTCTGTCCGAGGTTTTGCTTGGAGGCTGTTAACTCTAAACAGTTGTAATTTTGTGGAGTTATGTTACATATATTTTATCATCATTTACGCCCTTAAAGTGATAGAATATAAATTAGTAAAATTTTGTTTTTAGGTTAGATCCCTAAATGTAGCTTGGGAATGATCTTTTTTTTCATCGACTACCCCATCTTGTAGTGTACGGAATCGTTGAATAGGTCCCATAAAATGACTAAAGGGTTGCAAAGACTCTTTTCCGAATTAGGGATCCGTATGCGAAACATTGAACTTTAAAGTGACAATTTTTGTTCGAGTAGGACGTCCTCCCAACCCCCTCTAAAAGCTAAACTACTGGCTTAAAAAATTTGAGAATATTCGTGATTTTCAATGAAAATCATAACGGTTACGGTAGGATAGTTAGTTAAAGAGTTATAGTCGTTCAACTAGTCGTTCAAAAATTCCTTAGAAGAAAACATTAAAAGTGACACTAATTTATTTTATTTATTTGCTAATGAAGTAATTGCTGAAATATATTGTGGTAACGACGGGCAACTACGGAACGCGTTGGCCGGTTTATCGTTAAGGAACCGATCTATACTATAACTAAATAAAAAATAAAAAATGCCATTCGAGAATGGGCAGTTTTTTCTACATTAAGTTTCGAAATAATTACTATTTACTGCTCAAATAAATGCCAGAATTAAGCAGAAAAAACATATTGATTTGATAAATTTTTACTATCATCGAGTTGAAGTTTGTTATTTTATGATACATCTATGTCATGATTAAGAATTTTTACTGAAATGAAATGAAATTTTTTATTCTATATGTAGGCCCTCCTCCGGGCACTTATACACGTCCAAAAATATAACTTAGCCCTACCACCGCTTCGGGACTACATATAGGCTGGTGATGAGAAGAAACGGCGCAACAAACTCAGTCACCTTTGTCAGCCTGATTTTACAGGAAATACATTTTACAAGACAATAGTAAGTACGAGCTAGGCAGTTTAAGTCCATCCACTCTTGTCGTTTAAATAATCTTCTAATTTGTAATATCCTTTTGTCATAAGGACTTTTTTAATGTTGATTTTGAACTCATGGATCGGTAGTTCAACAAGAGTTTGTGGTAATTTATTGAAAAATTTTCTACCATTCCCCATAAATGAATTACCAACTTTTTTTAATCTGAAGCACGGAACGGCAAGTTTATTTTTATTTCTAGTATTATTATGATGTGAATCACTTTTTAGACTAAACAAACTTAGATTTTTTCTTACATACATAATATTTTCAAAAATGTATTGGGACGCAACGGTTAATATGTTGACCTTTTTAAAGGTCTCCTTCAGAGACTCCCGAGGACCAAGACAGTATATTGCACGTACGGCTCTTTTCTGCAACACAAAGATTGATTCAATGTCAGCAGCTGAGCCCCATAGCAATAGACCATACGACAATAAACTATGAAAATAACTAAAGTATACTAGTCTTGCCGTTTCGACATCAGTTAAAAGCCTTAGTAGAAATTTCGTTTTCATCGCAATAAAGAAACCCGTTAAACCATACTGGTTTTTCTACAGCACCACTTTGCAATTACGTAAGAATCCAAATTAAATTTCAAAGGTATTTTTTGTAGTTTGCATCCTAACAGCCTTGTTTACATCCGATGCCTCTAACTCAATAGCAGCTCAAAAGGATCCCATGTTTACGAGACAAAGGGCTTTGTTTACTCGAGTTAATAACCGAATGAATCTCATTATTAAGACCGTAGACACGTGTTTTGGGTAGGATACACAATTAGTGAGGATCTTTGTTTTCTTCTTTCCTTAACAAACCTGTTTAATTTCACTTTTGAAATCCGATCTCTTTTTCGATCGGTGGTAGCTATTTCTACAGCGAAGCAACTCTACCACGTAGTCAGTAACAGAGTCATTTAAAAAATATAAAAAAAATAAAGTTAGTGATCACATTTTAAGAAAGAAAAATAATTTAAAATTAAATTAAGTGTCTAAGTTTTTTTTGTATGAATACGAATTGAATGAAAATTCAAAATTTTATGTTCAGTTTGATGTCATGTGGCCTTAACTCAACATTATAATATACTCGTATAAGGTGTAAACATATCAGTTAACTCTTTTCTAGGGGAAGATTCTACAGCTCAAATAGAACAAATTTATCTATGGGACCAACTTCAAAATTGCAAAACAAAAAACCATTTCCCCATACAAAACGGCAGACCAGCTGATATCAGTTTTTATGGAGATATGAAATATTTTTTTACGATTTCGAAATTGGTCTCATACAAAAAGTTGTTGTATTTGAGCAGTAAAACCACCTCCTAGAAAAGAATTACCTGATACGTTTACATCTTATATAATCGTTTACATCTTTTGATAAAAGTTTCAGAATTTAGGCGTTATGTCTCAAATTGACAATTCCGAGTTAGGTAAATGTTTTATCTAGTTATATCCTGCTATTTAAGCAAAATACGTTACAAATTATTTCACTATAATGTCTTGTAATATTCCTCTCTCAGCTTCAGCCCAGTTAAATACAGCCACAGTGAATAAACTTCTCAAACAGTAGACTAATTACTGCAGAACTTGTGCTTCTGATTTTGTTGGGGGAAGTAATATCGCGTGTTTATATAGGAACCGACTGTTTGATCAGACTTGCTGAATTAAATACAACCGAGTTTGTGGTCTTAGGTAATTTACTATTCTAGGACACGCCAAATATATGTTATATTGACTTACTATGGCAGCCCATTTGCTATGCCATTTAGACATTTTTTTTTTTAAAGTACACAAAGTAGAATTTTTCTGTAAATGTTAACAATATCTTCTTTGTTTTTTTGCGATGCCTATTTGTTTTGTTTTCATTGGCAAGAGGCTGACCTTAATTATGAGACAGTAGTTTCAACTTATGCCTTTACCCGTACCTGATTGGAAAAGAAAACTTATTTGATTTAAGAGACAAAATAGGATAACAACACAATACAAGGGGTTCGATTTACCATAATATGAATCATGGCGCGCTTAAAACAAAATCAACTAGTCAAAAGAAGAATTTACTCCAATTAAAAGCTGCATCATTCCAAACAACAAACAAACTCCTTTGAAAATACAAATACCTTATATATTCTCGGTGCAATTTGCTAGAATGGTCAAACAAAAATGGAGTTTTAACGACTTACAAACATACCGATTGTACTGACTCAAACAGTTGGGTGTTTAACTGCAGACTGCAGGAGTTGGAAATAAGTTTGTTGCGATTCATGCAAATGTTTCCTTTCTGTTTGCTAGCTTAATATGTATATTTTAATTTTGGACAGTTTGTTGTTAAGTTTTAATAACATACTATGTCTAGACTGGAATTGTACCTATGGTTATTTCGATCGTTCTGACCATATCTCTTCAATGTTTTCAAGCTTAGGCAGATGTTTTTAGGGTTCCGTACCTCAAAAGGAAAAAAACGGAAACCATAAAGGATCACTTTGTTGTTCGTCCGGCCGTCCGTCCGTCTGTCTGTCAAGGAGTTTAAATTTAAAAAAAAAACTTGTTTATACTGATTTTCAATTAAGTATGCTTAATAAATACAATTCTCCTGCCAATCAACCTTTTGTAGAAAACTCTTTATATAAAACGCAATACAAAATGAATACTTTTATATCAAATATAAATCAACTCGAGAAAGGACGCACTGTAAACATTGTAAACAGAAAAGAGGTAAATAACGTTCCATTTCATTTAAAATCCAATGCATCGGAAATTTAAAATATACAATCACAAAGTAACCAGTCAGTAGCACTGTGCAAATCTAATTCTCCGATGCAACCGCTTTGGTTAACGTTGCACCGGTGAAATTGTGTATTTTATTTATTCTGTTGTAGTATTCACGTGTATTTGAATTGGTGAAGAGGCGGAACTTGTGAGAACTGAGATAGAATCTAGGATACTCTAACGTCAAAATGGTGTTTACACGACATGACTAGTCGAACCAAAAATTTGAATCAATGAGAAATGGACGATGTTGATTTCGAATTATTATCCACTGTATCCGTATCTGACACTTTTCATAACATATTTTATTTGGTACCTGGTAAAAAAAAAAACTGTGAATATTAAATTATGATACGACAAGAACAGCGGCCTGTCAAACAAGTGTAGTACTACCAAGATTTTAATTTAATTACGTATAAAATTATATTAATAGTTTTATTTTGTAAAAAGAAACTGACGTTATATTGTTTTAAACTTTTATGGTCACTTACATTAGAATAGTTTGTTACAAGATTGCTACCATGTACCTTATTTTTGAGTTCCCGATATTTCGGCACTGTTGCAAGCGCCATGATCACGGAATAACTGAATATCTTGCGGGTAAGTTGTTAAGGGCAAACATATCGGTCTACCCTCTTTCGTTGTCTTTTGTTGCGCTCGCTGACGCTGATTGAAACTGACGTTTATTTGATGTTATCTCAAAAAATATTTTAAAATTTAAGCAGTCACAACCTAAATGCAATGATTTCAGTTGGTGCTACATGTTCAAGGTGATACAGACTTGGCCGTATTTGAGGATATGGTTATGCGAATTATTTTGATTTTGATTAAAGAAGTTTTCCAACAACATAGGTCAGCATATGAATTATAATAAATAAATAAATATTGGACTACATCACATACATTGCTCTGATCATAAGGTAAGTAGCTAAAGCACTTGTGTTATAGAAACAACGACGGTACCACAATACTGACTTAAATAAAGATGTATACTTTCACATGATTTCGTAAACTTAAAGCATGAAAGTTATTAGATACAAAATTACCTTAGAATCTCTAAGACCCTATTAAGCATTAAAAGTTTGCTCTCTTTCTGAAAGCTCAAGCACCGTCTGAAGGTTAACACACAACTTATGACTACTTACTAAGCTCTTTCTAACATAAGTTCTCTTAATCTGGTCCACTTTATGTGACATTCTTAAGAGATTAGTATTTGGCCAAAATCCAGTTTGGCAAACAACCAAATAATAAATATTTAAAAACAAAGTTCAAATAAATATTAAAAACACAAACAAATATGTCACAGTTGACATGCGAAATTAATAGTTACAAATACAGGTGACAAAAGAATACGTCACTCCTTAAAACCACGTGGTCAGTTGTTGATATACAATATTTTTCTCATGGGAGCAACATCGAAATGGATAGTTTTTTTTAACTGCTCCGTACAAACTAAATCATCAAATCGTATACCTCGATAATAATATAAGGAGCATCTGAAAAAAAAAACTCGATTCCTATGTTGCTTTTATAGGAAAAGTAGTTGCATATCAGCAACTGATCACGTGGTTTTAAGGAGTGGCCTATTCTTATGTACACCCTGTATATTTCAAATTTGATAGCTATCTTTTGGTCATGATTTCGATAGAATCTGATCTTATTATATGCGAAGTAGTGTGTAAATGATTTTCTAGTACTTCTTAGTTTATTTTAAAAGAAAGTACTTGACCTCTGAACGTGCTTTCTGCTAGTTCACATACTGGAACGAGAATGTAAATAATGTTTTATTTTATGGTCCTACAAATTCTCTTCGGAGAAAACTCTTAAGAAATCTAAGCTCCCGAGACCTCTCCGCAATTTTTTGCTACTGATATTCAATTTCTGTACCTTAGCATTGCTCTGCACACCGGTGTTACGCTTTAAAGGTTTCTAAAGTGGTAAAAAGAAGCTAGCTTAGAGACTGAATTCAATTGAGTTTTAATTTAAAAAAACGTAGTAAACTTTTTGATAAAAATATACTCAACACGGCAACAACGGAAATTAAACATTATTCATAATTCGATACTATAAATACATAAATAAAATTAATTAAATTGTTTCCACAATCACACCAATTATCTAGCCCCAAACTAAGCAAAGCTTGTGCTATGGCGACTAGATAACGGATAAACATACTTAAATACGTTTATAAACATCCACGACTTAGGTGCAAATGCTCGTGCTCATCACACTAACATTTGCCCCTCGCGGGATTCGAACCCGCAACCACCAGGCATTGTAGTCCGGAGCGCGAACCACTTAACCGGACGGTCGTCATATAGCGTCAAATAGCATCGTATCGACAGTATTGCTCTCTCTTACTTATATTGTATAGTTATAAGCTAATAGTATATCGATAGTAATCAAAAGTGATATTGTAGGTAGATAGTTATATGGATAGAATGGATCTCTATTGTATAGTTCACAATCATCGAAAATTTTTATACTATCGGTTTTACAATTATAGTCTTTTGGATATAATATCTATACCTATATCTAATACTAATCTATAACTATCCATGATTTCAGTTATAGTACAATTACTGTCCATGGATCGACAATAATACGCATTTGTATGTTCTCTATATCTGTTTTGATACAGCTTACACTAATTGAAAGACTGGTTAACAAAATAAGTTTTTAAACAAAAAAGAATTTTATGTTCTCTGGTGCGAATCTGGATGACTAAAGGTAAATTGGTAGCAGCACAATGAGAGCTAATGAAATCACATGAAAAAGGTATTTTTAAATAGTATCATTCAACAGTTTAGTAAATTCGATTGTCATGAAATATTTAGTACCGTGGTTGGTATCTTAGCAGAGTCAATGTAAGCACTTGCATATTCAGGATTGTGGTTAACCAGTGCTGGCTTAGCCCCATCGATGTAGCAATTAGTAGAAACTATTGCTTTAGTAATTGCTAAATAAATTGTCCGTGTTCTACGACCATCTTGAAAAGAAGTTGGGATAAATAATAATTTGTCTAGATCTTTTTTACAAGCTTTTTTCTTAGACAGTATTAACATCAAATACGAAGTTACGGTTCCGTAGGGGTGTTAACAATCAAGCTACCAAGTTATGGACGAATATAAAATTATTTAAACACAATAGTTTAAATAATAAATGAAATTAGGTATATTATAAGTTTTGTTATATTTACTCAAAAATTGAAACTTATTTGTACTCTTCATCGAACAAGATTAATTAAATTATGACCCGAAACGCCCCATGGTAAATGTATTACTAGTGACCTGTACTAAGAAGTATAAATACAGGGTGGTCCAGGCCAGATGAATATAAATATTTTTTTAGGTAGTCGGCTTAGGGACTTATTTTTACCCGCCAGGAAAAAAATGGCTTGTCAGCCGTTTAGAAGATATGTTTTTTTTAATTTTAGAAATATCACCACCTTTGTGTTTTATTTACTTATAAAATGAAAAATTCTTTTATTTTTTTATTTTAAGGACTTAGTTAGACATTGCACTCTCTCAGAAAAAAATTAGACTATTGCGCTCTCTCAGAAAAAGTGGTGATATTTCTAAAAATAAAAAAAATATATCTTGTAAGCGGATTTTTACTTTTAAATTTTATATCCATCTGGCCTGGACCAACCTGTATATTTACTTTCTATAGCGTCGTCTTTAAGGTGTTGTTATGACGAATATCTACACGGTGTTACTTTGCATCCTTGCCATATTCACAGAGATAAAAGTAGGGAACAATACCTATTGTTTAGATAAACTAGAGACTCCCATAAATAAAGCACACTAAGTTTTTAGTAAATTTGGTTTTGCAGTACACATAGAAATAAACCGATTTTGTCTCGAACGGTACGCGATCACCAATCAAGTAATACTACAAAGTCTTTTGTGGCGATGAATAAGAACAGTGATGTGCATGCGTTTCGATAATTAGTTTTGTGTTTAATAGATTGTCGATAAAATAAAATACTCAAGATTAAAAAAAATATATTTAGGTCTTTCTTTTTTTACTGATTTGTTATCATTGTCAGTGATATAGTTACCTCTGTAAATATGGCAAGGATGCAAAGTAACACCGTGTATATGTCGTATGGTCTATTGCTATGGGGCTCAGCTGCTGACATCGAATCAATCTTTGTGTTGCAGAAAAGAGCTGTACGTGCAATATATTGTCTTGGGCCTCGCGACTCTCTGAGGGAGGTCTTTAAAGATATTGAAATATTAACAGTAGCGTCACAATACATTTTTGATAATATTATGTATGTTATAAAAAACATTAGTTCGTTTAGCCTTAAATGTGATTCACAACATTATAATACTAGAAATAAAAATAAACTTGCCGTTCCGAGCTTCAGATTAAAGAAGGTAGGTAATTCATTTTTGGGGAAATGTATAAAAATATTTAATAAAGTACCACAAACTCTTGTTGACTTGCCTGTTTATAAGTTCAAAAACCACATTTAAAAAATCCTTATGAAAAAAGGATATTACAAAGTTGAAGATTACTTGAACGACAAGAGTGCATGGGCTTAATATCCTGCCTAGCTCGCACTTACAATATCTTGTAATTGTATTTCCTGTAATAAAACCAGGCTGACAAAGGTGACTGAGTTTGTTGCGCCGTTTCTTCTTATCACCAGCCGATATGTAGTCCCGAAGCGGTGGTAGGAAAAAAAAAGGGACATGTAAAAGTGCCATTGATGGCCAATTTGCAAAAATAAATGACTTTGACTTTGACTTCCACGACCCATGGCTATCACGTTTTTTTTAAACGCTTTAATTAGATTCAATTTCAACTCAATAACACCTGTGTTATTAAAATCTGAATGGATGGATTGAGATGATAACACAGTAATTTGATCAAGCTGATCTAGTGAAACTCGAAGGTAAATATGAAACTCTTTAATGGTTTCTTGTAAATCTTTTGAGTTGAGGCTTATTTGCTTTGTTCAGACGAGCTCTATACATTTAAAACGTGTTTTTGGTGTTTTAAACTATAATGTTAAAATAGTTCAACATATGAATGTCCATTCTGCTTAGAATGTAATATTTTTTTGTTGAGAACTAAAGCCTTCGCATCGTACTTTACCTGATTGTAGTTTGCAGTCCATTCCAACTCGACTATCTTCGATTCTAATACTATAACTACAAAGTTGAATTTTGTTTGTCTTGTTTACAATGAAATTCGTCCCACGTTTCCTTACGAGGGTGACCCGTGACAGGAATGCGTTGAAGTAATTCTATCGTATCTAATAATGTGCGAAATTGTGTCCTTGCTTTTTATCTTAGTCTATCTATCCTCTACAGTGTCTGCATTGTAACTACATAATAGTTTATCGTTATAATTTACGGCAACCTTTACTAATGGTTTATCCTCGCAAATCAGTTTAAATAATAAATAAATATTGGACAACATCACATACATTGCTCTGATCCTAAGATATGTAACTAAAGCACTTGTGTTATAGACATCAGAAACAACGACGGTACCATAACACCCAAAGTTCGTTCGTTCGTACATTGACCCGACCGTGGATCGAACCCGGAATCTCAGAAATGGCGCCGCTATTAGCCCGGCGTACTAGCCTCTAGGCTACGGAGATCGTCTAAATGTTATATTATCGCCAAGATAAAGCTTGTTTTAGGAAACTTAGCTAAATCAGCGTCAGCTAAATCTGTCATTTTCACAAGTTTCTTAAATAGATCCTGCTAATGTCATTTATATTTGACAGCCGAATGATTGTCGCGTGTAAAAGGCGTTAATTCAGCATGGAAATCGTACGGACAAATCTCCTTGTGTGAAAACGTTCTTAGGCAATTCACACAATACATTGTCATGTTTATTTTTTCAAAGCAAAACTTAAACCGTCTTAGAAAAGTGAAGTGGCTGAAAATGAAGGTGGTTCTTTAGTGAAACTTCTATAATTTTACTGAGAAAAAATATTAATAATTATTATTTGAAAATACACTGTATAAAATTTGTTGATAATAATATATAAAAAAGAACATTAAAATTTCAAAGTCCTTTTTATAACCCATCTCAAGTTTTTTATTGTCGAAGCAAGAAGAAACAGACGCCTCCGGACTTGAGTTTTTATGCCATATTTTTTAAAAGGCCACTTGAAATTTTCTCTTTTGGCGTCTTAATTTTGTCCTCCTGAAAAGTGCGGATAAACGTTAGCACTAGGGGCGGAAAATGGACACTAATTTGACGTTACGTTTATGACGCTGCGGGAAGTTGACGTCAATTTGACAACCTTGGAACCTCGGTTTTTGTAAAATCCTCTGTAGTCCAGTAATTTTGTCAAACATGGAAAGTGTATCGAGTTATTCGAGTTTTTAACTTTGGCATTTTTATTATTTAAGAATATTTACAAATATCCTCTAAACCTTATCGTTAATGTTGTTTTGTTTCATTTATGATTACAAAGTCCTTGGTTAAGTTAAGTAAAAGGTGATGTATTATCATCACCTTTAAATTTCATTGCTAGTTGATATGACCACAAAAAAAAATGTTTCACATTAAAACGTCTAAAACGACCATCTAGCCCAGTGGCTTGTGTTCAGTGGTGTGCGTAGTATAAAGAAAACCGGCCAAGTGCGAGTCGAACTCGCGCACGAAGGGTTCCGCACCATTATTTAATTTTGTAAAAACGAGCAAAAAAATCACGTGTGTTTTATGGGAGCCCCCTTAAATATTTATTTTATTCTGGTTTTTAGTATTTGTTGTTATAGCGGCAACAGAAACACATCATCTGTGAAAATTTCAACTTCCTTTCTATCTCGGTTCATGAGATACAGCCTGTTGACAGATGGACAAACAGACAGATAGACAGTAGAACCTTAGTAGTAGGGTCTAGTTTTACCCTTCGGGTACGGAACCCTAAAAATCCAAGAGTTAGAGTTAAAATACTAATTTATGTGCCTAAACTAGTATTTTAACTCGACGAGAGAATACGATTTTTGCTTAAGTAATTTTTGGCCAGAATATATCAACGCTGTATTTTTAAAACTAAATTTAATGGTAACATTACCCCTATAAGAACAAAAATAATAAATTATTATTTCCTTACTACACCTACAACGTGTTATTAACCAAGTTTGTCAAATAAAAACGAGCTGAAACATCAAAATAGTTTTGATCCTCCCATACAACCCCGTCAACTATTTGATTCAGTACAGTCAAACAATATGTTTCATATTTGCCCATGATTCTTTAACAAAATCTATTTAAAGCACCCTTTTAATACTGATAAATTTCCAATTACCTTTTTAAGAAAAAATAATTATTTATTTAGTAGTCTCAAAAAAATGTGCGTACATTTTTTAAAAGTATTATGCTTTCCAGTTGAAATGACTTAGTAACAGACACTTTTTACGACGATGATAACATTAATGTACCATTTGAATCAAGTGACGCAATAAAAATGAGAGAAAGAGTAATAACAAGTACTTACTTTAGTGTAGTGAAAAAAAATGGTATACCTTATTTTCCATGATTTATTTACAGCAGGGCCCTAACCATGAACTGTTAAAACAATCACAAATCTGTCAAACATTATCATTTCTGTCAAATTTTGTATGAAATGACGTACCAAAATTGACAGATTTGACAACTTTGAGATTGTTTTAAGAGTTCCTGGGTTTGGCCCTGCATGGACTAAATTATCTCTGTTTGTATTCGCGTAGTTAGCGCGTACTCGATTATTTTTTGTGACACATTATCAAAAATCAATTGAAATCTTTAGTGGGATAAAAAAAAACTCGCGACATCAAAAAACAAAAATATCTTTATGTGTCAAAATCGGAACATTAAAGTCCTGATAAATATTTTTAGAAGGGTATTCAAATACTAACAAATAATATTTTATCAACTCAAACTACTACAAGAGCAGTTCATATCATAAAAAGGAAATTAGCAGTGACCCTTGTACCTTCTAGGTTGACAAACAACATCTTACATAATGTCATTATGTAACTGTGTAATACAGGGTGAATGAAATTGGTTAGCATTTGTTAAAAAACATATAAGTTGTAACCAAATTAATGCACATTCCATTAAGGGCTGGTTCTGGTTTTCAATAAACTACTTTTTGGATGGGACCTACATCAAATTATAAAAAAAAAGCTTCATCTCCAAACTAAATGTCCAATCTGCTGTTATGCTTTGTATGCGGAAAGATTTTTTTATTCAAGAAAACAAAATATATTTATTCTTAACTATTTACAAAAACTTAAACATTTCTAATTTGTTAACCATAGATGTTAACTTTCATTCACTAGGAGCAGAAGATAAATCAATAGTAAACCCGAATCGTCAATGACTGTTATTTACTATGGAACAAATAATTTAGTCAAGGTTTACAGTTTCGCGTAACCCTGTATTTCGGAACTGAGGGTAAATACGACCCTTCAAACGGGCAACCTTACCCGGCAACATTCAACTTAACAATGTCTTAGAAGATAGCTCTATCCATTTCCTACCTTCTATTAAGCAAAATGCAAGGTTAGAGACGTAAATTGGCAATGTAAAAGGAATGGCCGTGTAGATTGCACGTTTTGTTTTGATAGCTAGACGCACAAATAGGATTACGCTTGCCCTAATTATGTAAGGCCTTTGCTAGGCAAAATTCAGTCCTAAATATTCCTTATCAAGTTTTTGAGATTTGTAAATGTTGGTATCAAAGCGTTTTAATTTGGCTCTAAGGAATTTAGACGAGTATTTTTAGGTTAATTTATTTTTGGTTAAAACAACCTGATGTTCTCCAATGTTTGTTAATTAAAGAAATAACTTGTTAATAAATTGTATTTCAATTGTTTCAGATGTGGAGTCATAAATCAACGAAACACAGAAGATGATAAAGCCTAGAACAATGAAGGTGGTCCAAAAATGATAACATGATGAAATATGTATCAAAACGGACATTTCCACAAGGCGCGGACTAAGCCCTGTGATTCGAGCATGTGTCATCATGTCCACGAAAAATGTTCGCGTGAAAATACAAAAAACAAATATCCCGCCCAAAAAGTAGTTTGTTTCAATTTGTACTGTTTTATTGTTGTGACACTTTTATCTCTACGCGTTGTTAATTCGAACACTACAAACATGAATCGACATTTGAATGAAAAATTTGGTGTTAGTAAAGAATTCAAACCAAAAACTGATAGCCAACAAAGTGATCAAGCTAGTGAAGATAATTACGAAGATCATGACACAGTGCATGGTAGTGAAAACGTAGATTATACAAAAGTCAATTTTGAACAGAATCCTTATTACAAAAGCGAGCATTTTGTACACAACAAATTTTATAACAGCGAGAACAATGTGTATAGTAATTACGAGGACTATAAGAACTTTTACTTGAATCCCACGAATCCACTTCCTAAATCGAATGTTAAGTTTAAAATAAGCAGTAGAATAGTCCAGACTAAATATGGGAAATTACAGGGCATTGTTTTGGCAATGGATGAACACAGATATTTGAGTCCGCTTGAAGTTTTTTTAGGTGTACCGTATGCAACACCCCCAGTTGGATCCAATAGGTAAGATTTTGCATGTGTTGTTTGAATTTCAGCCAGATTAAAAAAAATATCATGAAATCTTACCTAAAAATTATATTACCAAGGTCATTTAATAAAAAAAGTCTTGATGTTGGTAGTCTGTAAATGACCCAAAAAGACCAACTTTTGCACTTTTTAGGAAATTCTATATCATTGTAAATTTTTGTTTTTAGCAATTCAATGCAAGGTTTTAATTGAAGATAAATAACCCTTGAAAAAAATCCCACCTGAGGTCGATGATTTTTTTCAAGGGCTATTTATCTTCAATTAAATTTTATATCAGTTCCAATTCTGATTATGAATTATTAGATAGAATGTTTCAGCTAGAAGAGCAACTCGAAAATCTAAACAACTGCTAAACCAGGGGTTAACCATGAACTCTTAAAACAATCTCAAATCTGTTGAATCTGTCAATTTTGAACGTCATTACAGATTTAAGATTGTTTTAAGAGTTCTTGGTTACCCCGTAGTACTACTCAAAAAAGTATTGACAGCCATTGTTTGCTTTTTAGGTTCAGTCCCACTAGAACGCCTTCCCCGTGGGACGGAGTCAGGGTATCAGACAGGCCAGGTCCCGCCTGCCCTCAGAAACTACCAGACCTAGACGATGAACGGACCATATTAGAAAAAATGCCTAAAGGCAGACTAGAGTATTTAAAAAGACTGATGCCTTATCTTAAGAATCAAAGTGAAGATTGTCTATATTTAAACATATTCGCACCTTTGCAAAGTAAGTGCCAACTTGATTATTAGATTCAGTATAAAATCAGATAGTCTTTGAAACGTTACACGTAACGTTACACTCAATATCGTTATATTTTGTTGTTTTCAGATCAAAATTTTCGAGTGTGATATTAATTATTATTTTTCTTTTTAGTGGACGAAACAAAACTAGCACTACCAGTTGTAGTGTACATCCATGGCGAGAGTTACTCATGGAGCTCTAGCAACCCCTACGACGGTGCTGTCTTGGCCAGCTACACAGACTTGATTGTGGTTACTTTGAACTTTAGGCTAGGTGTTTTAGGTAAGCATAATGATCATCATCATTTCAGCCATAGGAAGTTCATTATTAAACATTAGCCTCCTCCCAATGAAATCCAGATTTACCAGTTGGAAGCAGTCTGTATCCAACGGCTTTTTGCAACCGTTATCAGTGTTTTGTTCATGTATTGAAATCGTAACACTAGATTTTTAGAAATGTATTAATAGATGTATCTTACTTTGTGGTGAGGGAAAATATCGTTAGAAACCCCGCAAAACTAAATTATAGCTACGGGTCATGGTCAAGCGTAATTTGACTAGGAACGGGACAAAGTGTTAGGGAAATTTGCTAGTTTTTGCCAGCGGCTCCCTTTGCGTGGGCTTCAGTTTCTCCCAGTTATTGGGTATTTTTAGATTTTTAGTAATTATTTGTTTCTTCTTAATAATTTTTTGTTGCTGCATGCATTGCATGCCATCTATGTTTTAATAATTTTTGAACTTTATTTGTTTAAATGTTTGCTTGATTAAGGATCAAACATTCAAACAAACTTTTTTTTTAATTATAAAAAAAGTCTCTTTAAACTGCTCGAAGAATATTTTGAAAAAGTTACTTTGTAAGAATCGTAAACACCATTGCGTGTAAGAATATTTGACAAGAACACACCGTTATATCATAAGTAGCAGCTTTTATCCAGAAAATCTTTTTTAATGTCTAAATATTTACTTTTCCTCGCTGCAATTCGCAAGTGCAAATACACAATTCAGGCCACGAGGTCGGGTCACGACTCACGACGCAGAGTGCTCATAATATTTTCCTGAAGATTTATCTGTGCTCTGAAAAAAACCTTACTTCATTGGAAGAAGGACTTATTTTATTGCTTCTCAATAAAAAGATTGCAAAACGATTTTCTTATGAGAAAATTACTTTTTAAATTAATTCAAAATTATGGCTGGGATTTAGTTCGAACACTTTAACCACAAATTACGTATAGCGGCGGCGTCTCTATTTTGTGCTTTAACTAATTATTCTGTTAGGCCACTGTTTTGGGAACTGACTAAATTCCAACCAGTCAATCGAATTATTTATTTATTATAGTCAAAATCCTGTAAATACAGAGTGACCCAGACCAGACGGATATATTTTTTGGAAAGAGTTGTTTTAATTACTTTTAAACTTTCGCATTGTATAATTTTAGACTCAATGAAACGGGAATGAACGGTGTAACCCAATCGAAACGGCAGGCAAAAAAAGTAACATTTTGTACCTAAATTAGGAGTTGTTTAAGTTAGGAACACATCAGACCGTGTCAGGAAAAATAAACCATCGAGTTTGGAACAAGTTACTTTTCCAAAATTTAATACACTTAAACTCTGCATATCAGTTTTATTTTTAGACAGTACAGTGCTTAACTAAGAACCTGCAATAAAAAAAAACCATTAGAATAAAATTATAAATAAAACAGGGATATTTTCAAACTATCAATTAAAAAATCATAATTTCTAATCGAAAGGGAAGCGATTTTTTCGTGGCACATAAATTATTGCAAAGATCTCACATTGATCTTGTCCCTTATAAGCAGCACATGAACCTTATCCTATAACTGTATTCACGTTTACTTTTCAATTGAGTGTTGTTCGATAATAAACTTTGCAACGCTTAATTTTTCCGAATACGTACCTTTACCTGTTTCGTTTAATAAGTGAGTTCCGCCCAATGATACTTACTTTGGTAAGTTTAAGTTATAATTACGAAACCGCTCCTTATCAGCTTCACAGATAGAAATTTTAACCTCGTTTCCACTTGAGGTATGTAATTAAAATGCTTCGCAAAACTTCCCTTTTTTCCATAATTCCCATTCCAAAACATTACAGACACCAAAAGTTTTGAACCCTTGAAATATACAATTTAATCAACCCGCAACGATGCGATGATGCCTAAAGCTAAAGCCACAATACTTAGAGAAAAAACGTAACCTTTATCAGAGATGATAAGGAGTAAGTATATTCATCCAGACATCTTTAATAATATTTACCTTGACTAGACAAAGTATTTATAGAAATATAATTAATATAATGTTTAGTATTTTATTAACATGGAATTGTATAATTTGCAATATCAGAAAAACTTAAAATTCTCATACTTTCAAGTAGGTACTCAAAACTTGTGTTCCTTGCATTAAAGAAGGTGAGAATACCACCTTAAGTGAAGTGAGGTTTCTCCCTCTTCTGTATCTGAATAAAAAACACTTACACAAATATATCATTTAAACTTATCTTTAAGGACTAAGTATACCAATGTGACCTAACCTTTAAGCGCAAAACAGTTTGTCCTCACGGAAACTTTTTTAAACGCAACCGTCCGTAATGAAAATTTTCGCTCCTTTTTTTAGCGAAACAACTGTATTCACTAGAGTGTATTTTGTTCCATTTCGATTCATTTAAATAGAAATGCAATCCTAGAATTAAAATTGCCCCTTGAGAGACCTCAGTTCAGCCGTAAGTTTAAAAGCAAATTGGAAACGGAATTCAAAACTAATAGGATCGTTCCTCAGCAAATACTTGTTTACACTGAAGAAAGTATTTCTTTCGATATTGCTGTTAGCAGTTTTTAGACTTCGATCAACAGCAATAGAAAAATATTTTCTTGAACAGAATTTTACATTGAAATTGTGATTTATTGAAACGAACTCTATAGAGTTTACATCCATATTATCAGATTACCTTTTTGCTGCATTACTAGATTTCTTCTGTATACCTGTATTTATGATAATGAAATTTTATAACGTCTACTACACATCCCCACTTCTTTACTACTTACGTAAATCATAGTGTTTGTTACAATACTCAAACAAAAATTAGCACTTTAAAATGTAATATTTCGAAAAATACACACGTACATGGGAAGGGAGCTACCCTTAAATTATACCACTTTGTCGGCGTAATTTATATAAATATCTCCATAATTACAGCTCTCTAAGATCAACAGTCTCCAAGCAAAACCGTGGACGGACAGACAGACGGAAATGACATTATGAAGGTGTTACAATTGGCATAGGAAGTTGATAAGTGTATGTTTGTCCCTTTGGTGTGGAGGAGCAAGCCAGATATCAGCATTTTCACGCTGTTGCTTAGAAACTAAACTAATGAAGCCTCCATTTCAGGATTTTTAAACGCAAACCCGACTCCAAACCTAAAGGCGCGGGTCGCTAACTACGGCCTAATGGACCAGATAGCGGCATTACATTGGGTGCAGCAAAACATTGCACTCTTTGGAGGCGATCCAACAAATATAACACTAATGGGCCACGGGTCTGGTGCGGCGTGTATAAATTTTCTTATGATATCACCAACTGTGATGCCAGGTGCGTATGTTTTGGTAAATATTTTAAAGATGAGTGACTTGAATTCAACTTTCTTCCAATAATGTAAAAAGTATCATGATCAGTTAACAAAGAAGTGTCAAACATGTTATCTTTATATTCTTTTAAACTTTCATGGTCACTAACATTAGAATAGTTTGTTACGGGATTGCTACCATGTACCTTATTTTTGAGTTATAATTGAAATATCGGGAACTCAAAAATAAGGTACATGGTAGCAATCCCGTAACAAACTATTCTAATGTTATCTTTAGCAGTCGTATAGAAAAACTCTTCAATGTAGTAGAATCATTCTTTCAATAACCAATCTTTCATTATAACACTGTACATAACACGGGTATTGATGCAACATATCTCTTTATATTTATTATTGTAATTAGGCAGAAACGTCGGGACGATAATAAAAAAAAAATATGTTGCATCAATACCCGTCTTGTATACAGTGTTATAATTAAAAAATGCAACAAGAAAGTTTTAAATGTCATAAACCAATCTTTCAGTTTTGAATTGTTCGTTGTGAAAATTATCACTATTTCAAGGTATTTTTTGCAGGTCTTTTCCACAGAGCAATACTTCTCTCTGGATCAGCGTTAAGTTCTTGGGCTATCGTTGACGACCCAGTCTACTATTCTCTAAAACTAGCTAAGCACATGAACTGTAGTATACCAGATGATCTTACGAAAGACCACGAGGTAATAGTAGACTGTTTAAGAGAAGCGACGATAGAAGAACTACTGTCAATAGACATATCTCCTCCTAACTTTCTAACTGCGTTCGGACCATCAGTTGATGGTGTGGTTATAAGAACAGACTTTGCAAAAGACTTCCTAACAATGTATTCGACGGGAGACTTTCCAAGTTTCGGGCCTTTGAATAATATGAATTTAAATCTGAATGTTCATAAGAAGAGAAGTGACAGTGGTAGAAGATTGTTCCAGAATAAATATGATTTGCTTTTTGGAGTTGTCACAAGTGAAGCGTTGTGGAAATTTTCAGCTCATGATGTTCAAAATGGGATCGAACCCGACAAGAGAGACAGGATGTTGAGGTAAATATTGTTGGTAATAGTTTGAATTCAATTAGTTTAATTCGGTTTGTTCTGTTCACCTATGGATGAAGTAGATTAACAGAAATACAAATAAATAAGTAGTATTTAATTCATAAAATAAGATCTTAATATCATGGAAAACTGAAAAAAAATGTCATATGAAAGCAACAGATAACTTTATACTTACTAGGATGACGATGTTAGGATTGCTAAAGTGGAATCCTGCGTTTATAATAACCTTCTTGTATTACAAATTAAACTCTCTCTTCCAGAACTTACGTAAGAAACGCCTACACATACCACCTCAGCGAGATATTCTATACCATCGTGAACGAGTATACCGACTGGGAACGAACGGTAGAGGTTTGTTTATTATTAAACATAGGGGTTATGCAAACTATAACCTTTCTGGATAATGTGTTTGCGTGTACATAAATCGAAATAATACATAAATGGCGCTGTCAAACAAACGTACTTTAGTTTTCGTTTACATACTATTTCGCATTTATTGGACATAAAATACACAAGATGACTCGCAGATAACCAAGGCAGTGATGTTTATCAGCTTATACATCTTGTTTTAAATAAATTTGCCTTACATTCAAACTTGCAGCCCAGAAATACCAAGCAAAAAAGAACACTATTGTTACGATCGAAATCGTTAAAAATACTCGTGTCAAAACATTGAATTATTTTTTACTTACGCAATGAAAAATACCTTATTTTTTGCAATTTTAAATAACTACGCATATTCAGCGGCTATTTTTTATGTTTCATACTCGCGTTATAATTGAAATTGGATTACATTGTGAACCTTTTAATCTCTCTCACTTGTTTTTAACAAAACATATTCCTTATTGTCTCTAACAGCTAATGTGCACAAATTACATTCCAACCCAAAGCTACATTACCGAGCAAAGTCTCAACATTTTCCCGCTCATACCAAACAACCTTTATTCTGGACATGTCCTCCTCGTATATTACCATAATCCATTGTTACAGAACCCAATAAACACTAGGGACGCGACAATGGCCGCATTATCTGATGCCCAATATGTAGCACCATTAGTGCAGAGTGGTGATTTGTTGAGTGGCGGACCTAAACCGGCGCCGTCGGATGAAGACGGGCCAAGGAGGCCAACCAAAACCTTCTTTTATGTGTTCGACTATCAGACTAAGGACGGATATTATCCACAAGTAAGTACATTTTGGATATTATTAAATCTTGAAGACCGTCTGGTGTAATGGTTCGCGGACAACGAAGTCTAACTGTGGCTTGTTTAAATCCCGTACACAGCAAATGTTTGTGTGATAAAATGTGCATATTTTGTATTTAAATGCAAAGTGGTGATTTGTTGAGTGGCGGACCTAAACCGGCGCCGTCGGATGAAGACGGGCCAAGGAGGCCAACCAAAACCTTCTTTTATGTGTTCGACTATCAGACTAAGGACGGATATTATCCACAAGTAAGTACATTTTGGATATTATTAAATCTTGAAGACCGTCTGGTGTAATGGTGCGCGGATTACGAAGTCTAACGGTCGCTTTTTTAAATCCCGGAAACGGCAAATGTTTGTGTGATAAAATGTGCATATTTTGTATTTAAATCTTAATCCATAGATTATATAAAACAAAGTTGAGTTTGTTACAACACTTATAACTCGAGAACGGCTGGACCGATTTTTATGGTTTATAATTTGTTGGAATTTTCTCCACTCCAAATAGCAGAATAAAAAAAACTATTGGAAAGGCTGACGAAAAAAAATTAACTAGGCGATACAAAGCTCGCCGGATCAGCTAGTCATGGATATCTATAGACGTATTACGTAAGTTTATCCGTTATGTAGTCGACATAATACATACTTTCTTTAGTTTTGGGCTAGATACCTAAATGGTATGATCGTGGAAAGTTTTTATAAAGCAAGTAAAATAAAAGTTTCCCATGTATTGCATTACGTTAAGACTCTAGCTATGTACGAATTTATATTACTTGTTAGGCAGTGTCAAAAAATAACGTGAAGAAACTTGCATATTCATATTGCACCAGATATGCAGGCATGGTCTAAATTAGTTTGGTTAACATGTCTAAGGATAACGAAGATTCATAGCTCCAAATATAATTACTAGACATGCTGCATCTAAGATATTTTCAAGCGTACTCTAGCCGTCTAACCAAAGCGCTGGAAGACAAAAGACTGGCTGGCTGTATCAGATACAAAACAGTCAATAATAATTAATAAAAAACTACAGAGTATCTAAAACTTAAATCCATTTAAAGTATACAGGGTGTTAGGTAAATGGTATATCAAGCTGACATTAGCCTATGTTTGCATATTAGTAGTGGTGAAGTCAGAAATTAGATATCATCATTTTTGAAAAAAAAACATACAATTCAGATTTCAAAATTTTTGTTCTGTATGAAAAAAAAATACATGATGATTTGAAATATCTGAACTCACCATACTATGTATATGAGTATGTTATTATAAGCTAGACGTGTCAGTTTGATATACCTATAACCAAACACCCTGTATACCACTAATATACTAATTAAAGAAACCCACCATCGACAATAGCAGTTATTTGATTTCAATCACAACACTATCTAATTAGCAATATGTTGCCATGGAGAATTTGGTCGTCATTTCAGTTAGTCGTCGTTTCAGTGTTTGGTAGTCAAATAATTAAAAATAACACCAAATGAAAACCAATTAACTTTTTAATCGCAGCCTTATTAACTCTAGGATTTGCAAATTAGCTACCAATAAATTGCGCGCTACAAATTCAGCGATCGCTATTATCATGCAAAACAAAATCCAATAAAATTTGTATTGTCTACCCGTAGTGCGGTTTTCGTACATGCAATTGTTTGTGGTGAGCGAAATAGATTTGATCAGTTTGTTTCAATTAATAAAATTTAACAAACAATTGAATTAAAATAGTTCAGTAGTAAGTTTAATGTGAATTCGTGTTACTTTTCTGTGTATTTTTTTTAAATTTCGAATAATAAAAACATCTTATATTTTTGTTTCTAGATTACAAAGCTTTTATTAAAACATTTTTATTTTGGTTATGTTTCAATATTTTATGAGTTGGAGCATTATAATTAAATTATGTAATTGAACTACAAAATCTTACTATATTTCTATTGGTCGTTATACATCCCATATTCTCCTCATACATCCTCAATCATACACCCCCATTAAAATTCATCTCCAAATTAACTTCGTGCTTAGAAGGGCTTGATTTTAATTCATTTTCCTTTACCCGAATCTTAGAAATAAACAATTATATATTAGAGATCCGATCCAATTAAAAGTTTGACACTTTGACTTGTCTGAGCGTTTCCGGCATACAATTGTGATGGTAATTCTTGTTTAATAACGAATTATACTTACAAAGGGTGAAGGGAGTTAAGCTTTATATTTTATTATTCCACCCTGTATAGACATTGTTTTCGAGGAAATTCTTTGCAATGACAAAAGTTATATTTTTCGTTTCAATGTTCGCGCGGGTCTCGCAAAATTGAAATTAAAACTTCCTTTGACAGTATTGGGCGGGGTAAAATATTTATTATATTTCTTTTAATAATTTAATTACATAATGGCTGGCTTCGTGGTTTTAGTGCTTGCTTACTATGAGTTTTAAGTTTTTAGGATAAGTTCAGAGAAAAAGATTATAAAGGCCTAATTTCAATTACAAAGTGCGACTAAGATACGAAAAGTTTTTTTTTTTTTATATATGTCATCCCACTGCTGGGCAAAGGTCTCCCCCAAACTCCTCCACCTATCTCTATCCATGGCCAACGACTCCCAATCCTTAGCAAAACTAACCAAATCGTCACACCAGTGCTTTCTGGGTCTGCCCCTGCGGCGATAGCCATCTGCTGGTATCCACTGCGTGACGATTTGGGCCCATCTATCCGGGTGCATCCTACATATGTGTCCCACCCACTCCCACTTTAGCCTTGCTGTTTTCTTGCCTACATCCGCTATACCAGTTCTGGAGCGTATTGTGGTATTACGGACCTTATCCATCCTTTTAATACCCAGCACGCTCCTTTCCATGGCTCTTTGGCAAACCTTGAGTTTGGATTTTTGACTTTCGGTTAGTGACCACGTCTGCGCTCCATACGTAAGAACGGTAATGCAAGTATCAACGAGTTTGCGTTTCGAAGAGATTGGAAGATTCAAACTTTATTAATTTATTTTATTTGACAACCTCCGTAGCTGAGAGGCAAACTCGTCAGGTTTGGTGCCGCAATCTCCGAGGGTTCCTGGTTCGATTTCCGGTTAGGTCAATGCAGAATTAGGTTTCACGTCGGAATTAGGTCATAGAAACTAATATGTTAACCAAATTTAAGCTTGATCCGCCCCATAGATTCAAAACTAAGTGGCTGTGATAGACGGACAGATAGACACGAGTGATCCTATAAGAAGACATTTGGAAAAAGTCTAAGCTAAAATATACAAGGTGATCCAAAATCGATATCGTGTTTGGCTGGAAACATAATTTTAAAAAAACATTGCTAGTTGTATTAAACTATACGATCGATGGTGACGTTATCTAATTACTCCTGCACGGGGCAGAAATGAATGCCTAGTGGAACTTCATTACCAGGGCCTACGGGGTAACCATGAACTCTTAAAACAATCTCAAAGCTGTCAAATCTGTCAATTTTGGTACGTCATTACATACAAAATTCGACAGATTTGATAATGTTTGACAGATTTAAAATTGTTTTAAGAGTTCGTGGTTACCACCCGATACTTGTTATAGGTCTGACCACTGTATTTTTTTTTGTGTGCGTAGTCTTTTGCCCTGTCTCGATGAGGGTAACTTTTATGAGGCCATCAAGCGAAAATTGTCGGAATCGGTTCTAAATTTGTCGCAATCCTTTTTATATAGATACGGTAGCCAATGACAGCTTTCGTAACTCACATCCACTTGAAATAATATTCCATAGTTTCCTTTTCCTGTCTACATTCGTTAATATTTATGAATGCAGCTTTAGTTTGCTCAGAGAGTTTGCTTTTCATCAGCAACTAGCTGCATTTGCGATACTTTGACCCCTCAAATAAAGGCTTCAATAAACAAGAAACGATGGCAAAGGTAAACAATAACAGGGCTGAATGCAGAAACAGTAATGTAAATACAATTTACCGTTAAACAAAAAGGAAATGAAGCATTTGTGTTCGTCCCACTGGTATTAAATAATTCGTGTGTTTGAAACGTTTGAGTTAAAATTCCCGTGCAAAATACCAAAATCGTAACAGTACCCAATTAGAATGCTATAAAATACGTATTTTAACTTTGCTGCAATTAGAAGGTACTTTAATTGGGCCATACTACCATTCACTATTCGGACCAAGTGCGAATTGGAGTAGATGCTCTATAAAATTGACTAACCGTCATACTTGTGTCAATTTTTTCATTAGTTATCAATATTTATGGTGTCTTTGAGATAGGCAAAAGTTTATCCTAAGTCACTATATGCTTTAACTATGCATTATGCATACTTATCAAATAATATACCAAATTGAATTGTGTCTCCCAAATCACACCCACCTATATACAGCTATGGTATGGGTTTCTTGATTTTGGAAATCACCAGCTATAAAGATACATATGATACGACTCCTAGATGTAGGAGACCGATAACTGCAGTCTTTATTTTGCCACGAGCCGCACCGCTCATCAAAACTTTGTCAAAGTTGCCATCGACGCGAAAAAAAGAATTCTTGCATGACCATTATTTCTAATTTTAATTTGTTCACCCCAAGTATTCAGAAACAATTTTGAGAAATTCATGAAATTAACGTCACGACATCCGTAGCCGAAAGGCAAGCAATCCGGTCTTCGGTTCCCCATCTCTAAGGTCCCGAGTACGATTCTCGGTTAGTTCTTCATAGAGCCGACCAGGAATCGAACCTGAAAACTAACTTTTATATATTTTATTGGGTCTGGGTGTTATGGTACCGTCGTTGTTTCTGATTTCTGGAACACAACTTTAGCTATTTACATTAGAACCAGAGCAGTGTATGTGATGCTGTCCAATATTTATTTAATGAAAACCTTTAAAATCCTTTTTGTTTTAGAGAATGGGAGCGGTTCACGGTGAAGAGTTACCATACGTCTTTGGAGCGCCACTGGTGGACGGGTTCGGCCATTTCCCACAAAACTACACCAAATCTGAAGTTGCGTTGTCAGAATCCATAATGTTGTTTGTGGCTAACTTCGCGAAAACTGGGTAAGCTATATTACTAGCAAATCGTTACCTATGATACTTTGGGACTATATTTTTATAATTAATTCCACTATAAGGCTAATATTGCAGTGTGTTAACCAGGCCAAAAAGGTTTTACTGAGAATTGAAAATGTTTTTTTAATTGTTATTGTCTCAACGACTATTCTCAGTAGATTTTGTTGCCCTAGCTGCACTTCGATATCAAAAGATGGCGGTGCAGACCATGAAAGACACAATCCTAATACCGAAGACATAGACGGCAGATCAAAATAGTTTCTTGAAAATTTTCCTGTCTCAGTCTCACTCGCTAATTAGCACGCACAAAATAGCCTAAAGACTAGTAACGGTCTTGGACCGGTCTCCTGTCAAACCGCCCCACACACACTACCATAATTTTGCTACACGAATCGTGCAGAAAACATAGTGCCATTGCGTGTTTGAAGTATACCTCTTGACAGTAGTGCAATAAGAATGAACTATTAAGCAATTTTCCCCTGAAAATTCATACAAAAAAACAACAAGTTTTGCTTTCTTGCTTGTGTTTAACGTTTGAAATCATAGGACTAAGTGGACGACAAGATGACAGTATAAAGTAAAGACAATGCCAACAGAAATTTGTAAATTGCAGTAAAACTTAGCTTCGAACTCAAACAATATTGCAAAAGTTGGCTCTGGATTCATAATTGCCTTGCGAATATACACTTTAATTTTAGCGTGATAAAGTCGTCGTTATCTCGTGCAAAGTTTGTAGGGAAAGTTGGGGAAGTACTGATAAGAACAGTGTATACGATAAGGAACTTTATGTCGGTGCGCTTAAACTCAGTTTTGCTTTGACTGTTTCCGCAATTGTTACTGCCTATTGTCTTATAGCTGAAGTTTCTGACTCTCAGTATCTTTACTATATATTCAATGTTGTTTTCGTAGTAATGCAATGCGTAACTTTGGGTGAGTTATGGAGGGTCATAATTGAATTTGAATGTTACGAAAACAATTTTAGTTGAACTTTTTATTTCATTAATAGAGTTAAGTACCTCTTTAGTCTAGAATATGGAAATAAATTCACTTTTAAGCTATAGGAATGGTTTTAATCTGGCTTTTAGCGCATTGTTATTGCCAAATAAATAAATTAAACAAATCGTTTGAATCTTTTGACAAATCAAACTAAGTCTTACATATCAGCTTATAGATGGACTTTATTTTTAACCGACGAAAAAACGGAGGAGTTTCTCAAGTCGACGCGATTTTTTTTTTGTTAAAAGCGGTTGTTGTTGTAAGGTATTATGGTAAGGATTTCTTTCAGATTCAGATGTGGAATTTAACTTTAATTAATTTAAAATTTTGATTGCAATCTATGAGTTGTTACGTTGTCAGGGCATTGACTATAAAATATGTGTCCCCTTTTCAGATCTCGTGTTTTCTTATTCACTTATTTTAAACCAGTCTTATGCTAAAGTATATTCCTCAATGTGTACAAGAGACCCTTAATTAAGTAATTAAGAATCACTTAAATCAAATTTGTTGCAGGAACCCAAATGACAACGTTCGTCAAGAGGTCGTATTGCCAGCTTCGAGGGAGAGGAACAAATTCAGAGGAGTGAACTGGGAGGAGTATGATTCTACTCATCAGAAGTATTTGGAAATTGGTTAGTGTTTTTTCTTTTTTTAGGGTTCCGTACACAAAGGGTAAAATGGATTCCTATTACTAAGACTCCGCCGATTCAGAGGAGTGAACTGGGAGGAGTATGATTCTACTCATCAGAAGTATTGGGAAATTGGTTAGTGTTTCTTCTTTTTTTAGGGTTCCGTACACAAAGGGTAAAATGGAGTCCTATTACTAAGACTCCGCCGTCCGTCTGCCTGTCTGTCTGTCCGTCTGTCACCAGGCTATGTCTCATGAATCGTGATAGTAAGACAGTTGGAATTTTCACAGATGATATATTTCTTTTGCGGTTATAACAACAAATAGGTACTAAAAACCAAAATAAAATAAATATTTAGGGTGATTCCATACAAAAAACGTCATTTTCTGCTCGTTTTACTAAACTCCATAACGAGTAACTAAATTGACATAATATTTAATTATGGGAAACTGAGAAAAGATACATTTTGTAAAAAAAATATCACATAATTTTATGCAAATAGTTATCCAAGCCAAACCTTCCTCTTCCACAGTTTAGCCCTTTATAGTTTAAGAGACTGAAAATAAATAGTTGCTAAGAAATTTTAGCTAAAAATTAAAAATAATAACATACGCCGTTGCCCCGTTACCAAAGGCTATAATTTGCTCGAGACTGCACATGCAATATATATACAGGTTGTAACAAAAAGGCGAAATAATATTTAAGGGTATGTATGTATATATGTAATGTAAACATTAATTAGTAAAAGTTTTAGTTAAAAATAAACAACTTTTTTTTCCCATACTAAGTAAAAAAATTGTTTTTTTACCGAAAGAGTAAACATACAAAAGTACATACATATGAAAGTTTCACATCTGTTTCCTACTTCATCTCGATTAATGAGTTTGTTTACACCTAACAGCTGATATAAGGTTGTCACCGATAAGTTTTTGTTAAACGTTTAGCATCAATTTACTCAGTAATTTATACTCGCACGAGTTTGTGGTTTTGCATAGGAACTACACATTTACTACTCTACACGTCCTTTAAATTTTATTTCGCCTTTTTGTCACACCCTGTATATATATATATATATATATATATATATATATTTGTCTTTTGTAAAGAGACTGAATATATTTCCTATTTTACCATTAGATTTTTAACCAACAAACAACGGACTGCTCCTAACACATGCCCATCCACGCCCCCGCTCATACATTGACCGCGTGTCACCGACGCGACGCGGCACTATATCACGCGTATGGCAACACCGTCATAAACAAAGCAGAGGCAGTAGGCTCTTAGTTTTTTTTTTTCTTAGCTAGCGAATGATTTATACAAAACTATTCGTCTCGAATTTTAAAGTTTCAAATGTGTAGCTACCTTAGATATCTCTGATAAGATAGCGACTCTACAAAACTAGTTAAATTATATATTAATATTTTCATAATATTATGACAAAGATATGATATCCATTAATCATAATACACTAATGATAATATCTATCTAGTAAGTATTGTAATCATTGAAGTACCTACTTGTAATCCTATTTTCACTCGTATATCTCGTACACTCACTCGTAGTGGGTCTGACTGGTGTGAATCAAAATAACATATAACAGTAATTAAAATCAACGTGCGTTCTCTCTGCATATGACAATAATATTTAGATCACAATAATTATATCCAAATGCACACCCTTGTTGATCTGAGCTCGGGCAATGTGCGTGTTTAATTGTAATCAGTCTATTATACCAACTTTTACTGTGGCATCGGCCTATTTCCACTTTTTACGACGTAGCGTGCGGGTTAGTCTTTTTTCAATTTATGATACACTCTTATGAAGTTACTAGCAAATTGAAGTACCTTATTCGAAGGTGAACGAAATATTGAAAAACAACTTGAGTGTTAGTTTTTCTATCATTTGAATCATAATGCAAGAGCAATGGTTTTTTACATTATTTGCTTACTTCTCTTTAGCTAAACATACTAATTGAACCCCATTAGGTTGTAAGCTTTGTGGTTATAGACGCACCACACCACAGCTAATACTTGTTACATGTCAATTGACAACATTTTCGTATAACTTTATTTCGACTCTTGGATTAATTAAAGATTCAACATACTAGATTACAAAATAATGAGGCATGACTTACAAAGTTTGTTATTCTGTTATGGCCTTCATATTAATAAATATACATTTTATGATTTTGGAAAAAAAACGGGTTCTACTAAAAAATATAAACATTAAAAAAACCCTACATATTTGGGGAAATAAAATATTATTTAGAAATAAGAAAATTATTAAAGAGTCTTTTGGGTTAAATTGTCATCAACATAATATAAAACAGTTTTTATCGATTGTCTAAGAGAAGAGATTTGACTCAGGTTCAGATCTCTCAAGAAATAATAAGTTTATTTGGTTTATGAAAAAGCGCCATTTATCTTCAAAGCACTTTTAATATTCTGCCTCAAGATGGAATGGAAACACTTTCACAAAGCATATTAAAATAAGAGACCTAAGTTGTTGTCATCAATCAAATGTTTTACCACGATAAGATCAAGAACGTTCATAAAAGAAATACATTTACGGTTACTTTATTGCTGTTATAACCTAACTTTATCGAAAGTAATGCCTAACAATAATTTCTAATTTGCTCTTTATTGCCATAAGATCTTTATTGTAAAGGGTCGTTACATTGATAAAATAATACGAACCCACTTGTCTCGATTAGGAACGAACGCTTTATCAGAAGCAAAAAACCTTTTCTCCCAAGTTATTCCTCGTGAGACAACGCAAATATGTTTTAAATTACACGTACGGATTCATTCAAACATTTCAGGCTTATGGAAGATACATTACAGTCTTTTAAGACGGCCCATTTATTTCGGGCTTTATTTTATTCATAAATGCAGATTTCGATTACGCAACATTAACATAATCCGTTTCTTCCCACAGGAATGAAACCGCGCCTAAAGAACCACTTCAGGGCACACCAGCTGTCTGTATGGCTCCGCTTGGTTCCTGAACTCCATAGAGCTGGTATGGAAGATGTTGCAGCTAGACACAACCTATTCAGAAACCACAACGAGCAGGAATTGTACGAAGGCGTTGTCAGGCCTGATCCTTTAGCCAGGAATATCAATGACAATGAAATCAAAAGAACTAACGGATCTTATTCTGATACAGCATTAACCACTGTAGATACTATACTAGCAACTTGTGCAACAATTCTACCTGGAAGGGATCTGCAAACTATCAACGCTACAGACAATACTCTTGCCAATTTGGAAGCAGCTGGCTATGCAGCATATTCAACAGCTTTAAGCGTTACAATAGCAATAGGCTGTTCGTTACTGATTCTGAATGTATTGATTTTTGCTGGAGTGTACTATCAAAGAGACAAATCGAGGTCACGAGGGAAACAACAAAGGTTCAATGAGAAACATTTCGAAACGATATCGGGAAAACATTCACACTATCACATGGATCCAACACATGCGCCAAGTTTGGTTGTGGATGTCGAAAGGCAGAATAGGAAGAAACACATGATGGGGTCTGATGGCCATTTATCGGGGCTAAACTTCAAAGGCCCGTTAGACGTTCCAAAATCCCCGCCAAGTCCAACAATGAGTATTGATAACATGATGCTGCCAACTAAAATAGGTAGCCGTAACAGTAGTTTTAGGATACCCAACGTAAGCTACCCCCAAATAGGCGGGTACGCGACTATGCCTAAGAATTTGAGCAAGTTTAATAACTCGCCACCGATGCAGGAACTGAGGCAACAGAAATTCCAGCCTCCGAACGGCTCAGCGGCGCAAGCTTCCCCGGGGAGGGAGGGAGATTCGAGGGGGGGCCCTCACGCGACCCTACGCAGAGGAAAGGCCTCCCATACTCCCATCCTGCCACAAGCCGCCATCGACGAAATGAGAGTGTGACAGTTAATTCCATCTGACTTTACATTACAGAATTAAAAGTGTTTCTAAGCTCTTTTCAAAAGTGTAATATATTATGTAATTTAAACCATTGTAAATATTGTGTACGGATGAGTCGAGTTTTTTCTAGGGAAAAATGTTAACGAGTTTCTCAGTCACTGGAATATGATTATCAATTAAAAAAAATCAAATATATCAAACAATCTGTTTTATTCCATTGTCTAAATAAATATTAGTTACTGACACAACTGAAGGCAAATTAAATTAAATTGCAAAGTTTATTGTGATATTCTTAGTGATGTTCTTGGAATAACTTAACAAAACTGAATAACGCTTTGCTTGGTTTAATGTTTTATTATACAATTTATACCGTAACGTGAACTAATTATTCAAGTACTAAGTACTCGTACATTTCATAGAGAAAAATCTGGTACCTAAATAAAAGTTAAGTGTTCTCAAGAAATAATTAATGTTCGTGAGTGAGATTTATAAAGTATGTCCTTGTTTTGAGATCAAAGCAATATAATTATATGATATTTAAATATGAATTGATTTTGAGGCCAAGGCTTTGAAAATTTAATTAACTTATTACTAAATGGTTTTTTTTAAGGTAAAAAGTCTAATTTGGATATTACTGATTTGCCCATTGAGACATAATTTTACTTTCAATGGACGTCGAAGGAGCAATCTAGTATAAGTATGGAAACTATAATAGAATTGATTAATTTATGACTTATACTTTTTAAATGACTACAAAAACTGAATTTGACAATTTATAATAACTAAATTAACTTTAACATCGACGCAAGAAGCTTATTTTCAGCTCGACATAATCTGTAGTAATATTTTTTTTAAGTTATTCAAGTCCATGTAATTTACCTTTTTGCAGGACAGCCAAGGTCATGTATGTTTGAAAGATTCTTAATTCCTTAAAAGCATCCATATGGCTCAATGAACGAGAAGAAGATTAATGAGATTTATCTACCTATAATATTATATTCACAAGGAATACAATTGATAGTACGTGCATAGCATGTACCACCTGAATTCATAAATGATTTTCAAAATTTCCAGTCCAATTGCCAACAGTCGTTACTGAACTTGCATTTGTAGTTTGGAAGGTATAGAGAGGTAAACTTTCCATTCTGAACATTGCTACCTGCATACATGGCTTTAATTAGGAAGCATTGCTGAAAGTCAGCACTGCAGAACATTTTAGGAATGTATATTTCATACTCAGGTGCATTGGAAATTGATCAATCGGCAAAATCCTAACCAGTTTTTTGATGTTAGTTTGATTTCGTTATTGGTCAATAACATGAATTATTTTTTTTGTCGAGTGGTTTGCGACCTATATAATACTCGTCGCCAACATGAAGCACATACCTTATGGAGTAGAAATGTCGTTTATTTTGTTCGTGTAACTTTTCCGTCATTTTCAAATCTGTTTTAGTAAGGAGAATTATTAAAAAAATGTTTTGTTTAGTGCGTGTATTTATATCTTGGTGGAAGTAAAAACGCAGCAGTTCCATACCCATCTAGGCCAGTTAAAGTTTTTCATGTGAAACATTATCTTAATTATCTTTCTATCTATAATCTAAATCAAGTCCTGGAGAGGATTCAGCAGAGTGACCTAATCTTCAAAGTACATGCATACAGCAAAACGCACACTTTTAAGGAACTCCACTCAGTGGACGATAAATACTATAAAAGTTCTTTGTTCGGTTCCCTGGTTGGCATACGTAATGGAGTAAGGATGGGGGAGTATCAAAAAAGTATGTCAAGGTTAGTGATGTGCTTCACATGGAAAAATTGGGAATAACATCAAAGAGTTCCTGTTTTGTCCTGCGAAAATAGTGTTCCTTTTTCACGGTTTGCTACTCAGATATTATGTTAGTGGGAATGGGAATGTTTTAGGTAAATGTTTTTAGAGTAAGAGTGGCTTCTGTTTTAAATTGGGACCGTGTCATTTTGAAACGAGTCCTTTTGTTGAACAAAATAACATGTTTTAGCAAGAAGATAAGTCAAATAAATCAATTCTAAAGACTTTCAGAGATTTCCAGGTCGTGTCAAAAAAACAAATTTTATTAAGTTTGACTCTTGTTTTAGTATTAAAGGAGATGTCTCCGGCAAAATTAATTGTCTTGGTACCATGTTACACAAAAATAGTATGTTTTTACCATTAGTGAGTTCATAATTTTTTGTAGTGTTTCAATTTATTTGTATATTTCTTTTTGCGCTTACTCGACCACTGATGGAAAATAGTTTCGAATACTACATTGTCATCGAATCAAATCAAATATTTATTTCGATGTACATGATCTAAAATAAAATCTGTAAAATCCTACTATGTTTACTTGTACTGTGACAGTGTCAAGGACCAGAAGTTTTTCAAAGCAATAAAGAAAAGCCTCCATTACAAAACGATGTTTATCGCCGGAAAAGAACAACAAAAGCGCCAGTAAACTTTTTTATTATATACGATCTGTTGCTAAAATAAAATATTATTATGTTAGAACCATAAAAATTGTTGAGCAAAATTTTTTTTCTCCATTAAAACAATTTTTGTCTTAGTAACACAGACGACAAAGGGGTGTGTTAGACGCATGGACCAAGAATTTGGCAAACGACAGCGAGCAAGTGTAAAATATTGTATGTACTAAAAATAAAATAGCTTGCATGAGTGCATATAAAAATATACTAAATGTCAAGTGTATTTGGACATAATATTAAAATCTTAACCTTTTTACGTATTTAGGCTATCGGAAAAAATCAGGGATATATTTAGACATTTTAAAGGTACTTAAATGTTATTAAAAACATATTATATGAAACGATTTTTAGAAACGAATTTATTAACTTGCCTGTACCAAGGTAATATGAAAGTAATCATTCATATTAAATGGTTCATTGTTGTAGAACTATGGGTCAAAAATAAATGACTAATTTGGTCCTCTCATTTAAACTGTCTACGTCTAGTCGACTGCTTGCTTAGTACGTGTGTATTTCTCAAAAACTCATTAATACTGGCTTATGACGGTGTTAAGTTTTTTAAAGGATGGTTCTTCTTCTAAATAATATTTTGTTTAAATAAAGTCACTTCCATTTCCTAACATCTGTTTTCATCTTCATAAACTTGAGCCGAGCCTTCTACAATATTAAGTGACAACATAAGTGATACGTATTAAATTAGGCTCTGGAGGAAATGTCTTATGCTTTTGGTTCAACATGGAAAGTTGTTTTCTTAATTAAGTATTTAACAACTCAGCAACAGCATGTAATAATATAAAGAGAATTAAATGAAAATAAATACAACTAGGCAGGCTCTACAAGTACACAAGTTAACTTACAAAATATACCTGTAGAAGAAAATCACTTAGAATATGTAATTAAAATTTCAATTTCCGCATATAGTGTCGGGAGAAACTAATTAATACTAGAAGTTTGCTGGTTTCCTAGACCATTTTGTCTTATAACATTAAGTTTGCATTTATGTTGTATCTGTAAATTGCCTTGAGCCAAAAAAATACATTCTATTCTAATAAATTAAATTTGCTTGTAGCCCAAATACGTACCTGTTATTTTTCCGTTTGATGATTATTTATCCTTATTTGGCTTCAGTCTCAATTAAAGTATACGCAGACGAAGTAGCAGCTAATGAAATAAATCAACCGGAATTAACTTTTTATTGTTTTCTTCTACTTAAGGGGCTTAGGTACTCACCCTTCCTGTCGATTAAAAAAAACCGCAATCACTTCGACACTCATCGGTGATAGACGATTAGTAATGTAAAGTGAACCTATACTGTAACAAAGTAGAGTCTATATTCGTTTGCGCTGACACTTTTACACTGAAGTCACTCATCGATATAAGTAATGAACCCACTAATTTTGAAATAAAGTCTATGTTTGTTTGTACCACTTAAATAGTATTTAGAGCAAGTTTGCGTTTTCTTACGAAATCGACAGGCTGTTCATTAATTTTAAATGATTATCCATATCCATATCTTCATAATTCATTTGATGAGAAGGAAAGAGGAGCACGTAACGAGGAGAGTGATGGGTAATGAGTATTGATGGATGGAGGGGAGGAGGACGACCTAAGAAGAGATGGATGGATTGTGTGAGGGCTGATATGACTGAGAAGGGAGTGAATGACTTGATGACGAGTGACCGTATTGCACGGAAGAGGAAAACATATTGCGCCGACCCCAGATAACCTGGGAACAGAGCAGGCGAATGATGATGATGATGATGATGATCTTCATACTACAGACCCTTCTTAATAATATTCATAAAACAATAAACATATATAATTAGAAAGAACTCCTCTAAAAAACTTCACCTATACTTCTTTACGGTTACAATAAAAGTTGACTTGGGTTGTTTTACGGGCAAAAAGGTTTTAGTCCTTTATCAAAAATGTTGGTAAAAGATGGAGGCATAGAGGATAAGTGAAAAATAACACCTCTTATCGATCCTATCGAAGGACCGAATCATACATTTGGGTTAAAAGAGATGGAGTGGATAACTTAGCTGACCGCAGAGAATAAGCAATAATGATATTGCTATCTTCTGGAATTGAAAACATTAGAAGATTAATCGAAACATAGTACCTACTTACATGTTTATAACTTAAGGATAAAAACATTTGAAAAAAGTATATTACAAGTTATTAAAACCAGTTATTAAAACCAACACATGTAGTGGTAGGGAAAAAAAATATTGGGACGTGTAAAAGCGCTTAGTTTAAGCCTATTTACAGAAATAAATTGGTTTTATTGGTTTTATTGGTCATTTAAAGATATTATGACTAAACTTATTATTATTACCTACGCACATCTTCTTAATATATAAAACAAAGTCGTGTTTGTTCCAACACTTATAACAAGAGAACGGCTGGACCGATTTTCATGGTTTATGATTTGTTGGATTTGTCTTCATCCCGAATAGCAGAATAAATAATAAAACAATAAAAAATATACGGAAAAAAATATTATTTGGCGGTACGAAGTTCGCAGGGACAGCTATATTTTATAATTATTTTTATGGATACATTAGGCAACATCACATACTTGCTCAGATCCTAAGGTATGTAGACAAAGCACTTATGTCATAGAAGTCAAAAATAACAATGAACCCAGAACATTCAAACAAGAGGTAAAATAGGAAAGTCCGTTTTCTACATTGACCCGTCTGGGAGGTGAATGCGTGACCTTAGACATGCTAGCCATAAGTCTGTCGTGCTGGCCTCTCATCCACAGAGTCTCATTGAGTAGTAAGTAGAGTACTTTCAATAAAAATTGTCAAAAAAATACAGTTAAGAAATATGTTTTTAGTGGCGTTGAGTTTTATGTTAAATAAAAAAAATATTGTTGAGTTTCTTAATTATGTTTGAACAAACTTGTTTAATTATGTTTGTTTTATTTAATAGGAGGATTTTCCTCATTCTCAGAAAATAATTAATGTTCTGACTTGTTTCAACGAAACGGCATTATTTTTACTTGAAAAATCCCGGGTGAAATATAAAAATCGTATAGATTTGGAAGTCTAAAATAAAAATAAAAATATTAAGTTAAAAACAACATAAAACATAAATTGGTGACTGAGGTCTTCTTTTAAGTATGGAACCGAATCCTGCCACTACATCAGTATCTTTTTAAGGAAGAGCAGTGTCTTCTGACACAGGCTTTATTTAAGATTAAAAGGAGATCCATCCATCCATCCATCCATCAGCCGAAAGACGTCCACTGCTGGACATAGGCCTCCCCCAAGGATTTCCACAAAGATCGGTCTTGTGCCACCCGCATCTAGCGGCTTCCCGCGACCTTCACCAGATCATCGGTCCACCTTGTGGGGGGGCCTACCAACACTACGCCTTCCGGCCCGCGGCCGCCATTCAAGGACCATCCTGCCCCAACGGCCATCAGTCCTGCGAGCAATGTGCCCCGCCCACTGCCACTTAAGGTTTGCGATTCTGAGAGCTACGTTGGTGACTTTGGTTTGCCTTCGGATCGTCTCATTTCTGATTCGATCGCGAAGGGAAACTCCGAGCATAGCTCTCTCCATCGCCCTTTGAGTGACCTTGAGCTTTCTTATGAGGCCCATCGTTAGCGGCCACGTCTCAGATCCGTATGTCATCGCTGGTAACACACATTGATTCCATACCTTGGTCTTGAGGCATTGCGGTAGTGTTTGTGCGGAGAAGATATTACGTAGCAAAAGGAGATACTGGTCACTATTAGTTTAGGATGTGGAACTTATTGAAGCTAATGAACATTTTATTTATTTATTTATATTTATTGCCATTATCGGTCGTCAAATTATTGAAAACAATCAAAAAATGCGCCTGTAGCCAAAAGGAGAAAATAACTACGCACCTACACATGCACACACGCGCACCAACACATATCTACATTTTAAATTAAACTTAGTATTAGTTTCAGGTAAAATATTTATTCTAGGTGTTCTTAAGTTTTATAATTTTAAAAATACATCTGTTGATTTTTTCTATTTTTGTAATAAAGCAGTATTGTGCAATACAAAATGTTAAAAATATTGCTTATAAAACGGTTGCTATTAACTATAATTTTGTTCCTTTACTAATGTTTAAAACCGTGTGTCCAAAATATCTAATTATTGTCTTGGAAAATAAAAGGATGCTGCGACACAAGCTTGCTAAATACAAAAGCCGCTAGACATAAAGTTACTCTGTAATTTAATTGGCAATGAATAAATATTATTATAAAGTATTATACCTATTAAGTAACTCTCTCAATAATTTGCACTCTTTAGGGATAAATATTGCAAAGGGAAAAGGAACTTTGCGTGTTTCTTCGGTAAATAAAACTAAATCAAGTCTTCCGGCAGTCGTTGGAAGTATTTTGCCCTTTTCAGCGTTCAGTAAATGTATTGGGATTTCTCCTTTTAGAGATTGGTTTAAAAGAAATAAAAATAAACTTGGATTAAAACAGTTCAAACGCACTTTACCATCGCAAAAATGACAAGTATTAAAAATAAATTATCATAAGAATAACACCGTTTTTTGTCTATCATCAAACTAAGCTTATCTTATTTACTGGCACATGGGTAACGAAAAGACATACATGAAATCCAATAAATATGAATTATATCGGGTGTAAAAAAAGGCTTAACGAAACCGAATACTACATAGTCTACGTATTATTACGATATTTTTTTTCTTTTACACTATACCTGGGAAATGACGGGTTAACGAGTTATTGACAGTCAAAGTTACATTTTTTTTTAAAGATTTTTCAAAATTGAATTCTGTTTTATAATACCTAACTTTTTTACAAAGAAACATGCTTCGTTTACACACACAGGCATAGTCTGTGGCGTGCGCACTATACATTGCGAGTTAGAAATAAGTTATTATTTTTTGATACCCAAAAATAAAAGTGATTTCCCAGCAATTATTTTATTGCATTCTACTTGGTTTTATGTATAGAATTCATGGTTTAAGGCTTCGTTAAGCTTTTTTTACACTCTATATGTATAAAAAAGAAATAAAAAAACACCTGATGATCTTCAAACAGCTGATCAGGTCAAGTTAACCTTACCATATACTTTCAATATCATTGAAGTAACACGGTACCAAATTTCAAATCGATCGGACATAAGGAAGTTAGTCAGATCCACTTATCAACTAGAAAAGAGCTGATGATCTTCAAACGGCTCAACAGTTTTTCATGAAACATAACTAAGAATACTCGGGATAAAATTATCTTTGACACAAAAAAAACTAAACGAAAATCCGTTCATCCGTTAGTAAGTTACGATACCACAGACAGACATGTTAAACTTATAACATCCCTTTCTTTTTGCATCGGGGGTTAAAAATTCTGGACGCGGGTCGCTTCAAGCCGGCCAACCTAGAAGTCATTGGGGAGGCCTATGTTCAGCTGTGGACGTCCTATACCTGTAACGATGTTAATGATGATGATGATCATTCAAGTAATTGTATGATGTATCTAAGGTACGGTTTTCAGACTTTGCCCTTCACTTTTGCTATAAGACATTACTTCTAGAAAAATTTCATGATTCTGGGTCAACGGGAAGGACAGTCCAGCACATCAAGTAATCACAAACTAACAAAATTTCCCTCAATGAATAATTATCTCTATTGCTTGAAAATTAGGTCGAAAATAGATTGAAGAAAGTTACGATTGTGTGTTCTCTTTTAGACAAGCTGTGTGTCTTATATTTCTTTTATACATAAAATATCGTTTTTAACACGCTTTTATTATCTTTACCAGTAAAAAGATCTGTAATCAAAGATTTGAAGTAGTTTTTAACCTTCTTCTAAATTTTTGTCTTGTTTTGAAAAATGAAGATTTTTTTTTAGATTTGAGTGCCATTTGACTGACATTTGTATTACAATACAATAAAATTTGATAAATCCGTTCCGTGAACGACCAAAAGTCACTGACATAGCCCGACGGATTAGCAAGCTAAAGTGGAAATGGGCGGGGCACATAGCACGTAGAACTGACGGCCGAGGGGGCAGAGTGGTTCTAAAATGTAGGCCACGTACCGGCAAGCGCAGCGAGGAACAGACGACCTGGTAAAGGTTGTAGGAAGCCGCTGGATGCAGGCCGCTTCCAACCGGCTAATCTGGAAGTCACTGGGGTAGGCGTATGTTTAGCAGTTGACGTCCTGTGGCTGAAATGATGATGATAATGATGAAATTATATAATATTAATTTAATTTTGTTTCGTTTTGACAACACTGTGTGTAAACTAATTCATATACAAGTGTGTTATATAAATTATTATTCCACATAATCAAAAGTCACGTATTAAGTATAATCAAGACGTAATTACAATTTCAACAGCGTTCATATGCATTCTCCTTAAATTTCCTTATCCTAACCATTTACCGCAAACCGCACGACAGGGTTATTTCTTCATACGTTTTTGTCCTGCTCACACTGATTACAAATGTAGGTACTGTTGTCTCTCTCGGTTTGAGATACAAATTTTCTGAAGAAGTGTTGTAGAGCAGACTCTTTTTTGTTGTCGAAAGTGAACTTATTTAATATACATACATGACCAAAAAAACGTAACAATGCAGACAAACGAATGCCTAACTGCATAGGTTACTTAGTTTTGTAATACAATCAAAATGACTTTTTATTTAAGGGGGTGCCGTTCGAACGAAAAACTTCGGAGAGAGCCGATCGGGCCCGTACGTAAAAACTCACACATAGAAAAATAGCTTTACAGAGTAGGCTGAACGACAGAGTTAACATTACCTGCTATTTTTTCTTAAAGAAAAAATTAATGTAAAGAAGTATATACTAATAACTATTAACCAATAGTCAAATATTTGTAAAAATATTTCTATAGGGTGTTGACGGTAGTATACTACTCAGCTATACATATAGCTACAACATTGATCAGAATACGCTGGCTTTGACAGCGAGAAAAAACACTTGAGGAATTTCATCTTGTCACGTGACGTCCTCGGTAGCTTAGTGGTCAAAGCACTCGCCCGGTATGACGATATTTGACTATGTTCAAGTCACCAATCTGCTCAAGGATATTATTATCTTGAAAGCAAGTCTAGCAATGGTGGTTCTGAAAACCATACTACATTAAAGTGAGCTGCGTGACCCACGTGGTATGGTTATCAGGAAACCCATTATTATTTATTTATCTCTCCTACGTGAAATCGGGATTATTGCAGAAAAAATTGAAACTTTACCGGTTCCATTTAAGAAAACTTAATGGTCTGGTTGCCAAGATATTTATGAGACAAAAAGACACTTACCATATTATCTAATGTCTCATCGATATCGATGTCGATAATCAGGGCAGACAGTGATTCGACGATCACTAAATGGGCCGCCCTATTGAAGCCACCAGAGGTGATCAGGGTAGCAACATCGGTGTGAGCTGAAAAGTTGTAGAGAGCTGAGTATAAGGTGCGGAAGATCCTAGCGCCAGTTGTTACAGTCAGAGAGCCCTCAGCAATAATGACATTTTACACTTCCAACATGGAGCACAGGTTTTGCTCTTGCAACTTCACTTTTGGCTGGCCAGTTAAGGCAATAAGGCAAGCAGGAAAGGCGGGAGTTAAATTAATACGGGTCCTACGATGGATCAAGGTCTGAAGTGTCGACACTACCTACAGCTTCCTACGAGGTTATTTTTTATTTTTAAAGCTATCGATAAAGTCACAACACTACTCAAGGCACAAATTTCAAAGAATCCTCAGCTTACCCTGACTACGCTATTTACGCTCGACGAGACCAAGTGTTAGTACAAAGGGATAAAAGTAAATAGAAAGTCTTTGGAAGCGCTATGGAAGTTTAACAAAGCTTCCGTAGAGTGTGTGAAGTATTGAGATAGCACATTTGGTTAGACGTAAGGGATGGCTGTATAGCAATTATTTAGGTAGCAATTTTAAAGACCGGCATGTCTTGAGTGTGAAGGGTTCGATTCCGGATTTGGTTCAGAAAGATAAAAGACTTTTCTGAATTAACTGGGTTCTGTGTATGCTAAGAGACGTCTCTGGCAAAACATGGTGTGGTAGGTTCATAACACAGAGGTAATTGTTAAAAAATAATCCTTTTAAAATTCATCAACACCAGTAATCAAACCGAGACACCTTAATCCTAAAGCGAATCACTGCAACTACGCTACTGGGTCGGGATTAAGGCGACACATGATTATATTTTCTGCAGGGTGTACAAATAAACACCTTGTGGGTGGGAATTCTACCCACAAGGTGGACAGACGACCTGATAAAGGTTGCAGGAAGCCGCTGGATGCAGGCCGCTTCCAACCGGACAATTTCGAAAGTCACTGGGGGAGGCCTATGTTTAGCAGTGGACGTCCCATACCTGCAATGATGATGATGATGTACAAAAGAACAGGAAACTCCTTTATACCACGTGATGAGCTGCTCATATACTACATATTTTTCTATGGGATCAACATCAAAGTACAGAAAATATTTTAACAAACTAAAGCGCTACCTCGATGATAATGTATCTGAAAAAAAATCCATAATTTTGATATTACCTATATCCTTTTGTAAAATAGATAGATAGATAGATATATACTTTTTATTGCATACCAAACAAAGAAGATACAGTTGATATTTACAGAACGATGTACAATTTAGGCGGTATTATCGCTAAAAGCGATCTCCTCCTGACAACCTTCAGGCAGATGACAACTATAAAGAAAGGGAAAAGTAGTGCAGAGTGCTTGTTGTGTAACCTCTTATTTAAGTGTAACAAGTTTAGTAGTGTTAATGATTTTTGTTTCCTTTAATAATTTAGGGAATTTAGGGACTTTTACAGAGTATAACAGTCCCATCATAACCTTAACATAGAAATATATCTAATTCTCTATATCTAACAATAAAAAAAACTTCCTAAAAATATTACAAACTTAAATACTTACATTCATCGATCCACTGTCACTGCTGAATCGCGGTAACTAAATCGCAGAAAGTTTTGCAGCAGTTTTGCCAATATGCTTTTAAAATTACCACATCAGAGTTTTTTTGATCTTACTTCGAATTTCTTGTTCTATGCGTATATTTATTAATAACACATTTAGTAGTCGCAAACATAAATGTTTGTAATGCTTTTTACCATCATCCCACAAATTGCCATGGCCGCAAGTTAACCAAACACTTCACTTCAAAGACTTTACTATTTGTTCGAATTAATCCGGTTTAACGCTCTTGGCATCTCGCAACTGCGTGTCCTTTGAAAATTATTTATGACGCCCCTCCGTTCTAAGTGAGACATTTTGTGCGGTTTATTTGAGGAAAAAGTTGGTAAGTTATGACATAATAGAAGCAGGTAAAGAAGGCGTTCGCTTCGATCAGACAAGCTTCGATATTTTTCACTGTTTGCGAATAGAGACCATAGGTAATCGAATGCACATCCGCTTAAAGGGGGATTCTGGTTCTTATATCCAACAATTCTCATTTTTTGTTTGGAACCAAAATGGAAATGTAAAAAAATCATTTTCTTACAAATCGTAACAGCTGATTGGAAATTTTGTATGTTTTAGTATGTGTTTTTTTAAAGATTTTAATCAAGATGAATAATAAAAGTTGTTGGTATTGATGACTGGCAAAAACATCCTGTTTTTTTCTATTCTTAAAAAATATCACCCTATATTATTAACGGTAGCCTGTATACAGTGTAAAAATAAATACTTTAAAAAACATTACAAAACATTTTCAAACAGCGTTTCTTTTATTAAAATAGCCGCTATTCTAGAATGAAGCAAAAGGCTACAATAAAAGTCTACGTTATTTATGATGTAACACCCTCACAACTTAGCACGATATTAATTTGTACGTTCCTCAACACTCTTAAGTGCAAAGTTGCCTCGTTGCTTAGAGGTTTTACGGATAAGACCTGAAAATGCTTTCTAGCTAGACCGGCTTAGGTTACTTATGTTCAAAATAAGCTAGATTAGGGAAGGAAGGGAAATTGACATTATTTCTATAAATAATAGGTTGGGGAAAAAGTTTCTCCGCATTTTTTAAGAAAATTCAAAACATTTTTTAATATAGTTTATTTACATTTAACTAAAGTATGTAGGTATTTTGTTTAATAACTTTTTGCAATCTTGTAGGTAGGGACATGATCTCATTCCTATAAAATTTTGGGGCTTCTGATCAAAATACCGCGACAAGTGGTTTTGGCAGTCCTCTCGTGATGTTAACCTGACACTGCCTACAGAATTCTAAAGAGAGCTAAACAGGTGGAAATCTGAAGGTGCAAGGTCAGGACTATACGGCGGACGCATTAACACCTCCCAGCCAACTCTCTTAATTTTTGCTGAGTGGCTAAATGATGTGTGAGGTCGAGGCGTTATCATGATGAAAAACCACACCCCTTCTGTTGATTAATTCCGGTCGGTTTCTCTCAACTTCTTGCTTTAATCGCATCAGTTGTTCGCAGTAGAGTTAAGGAACGATGGTCCTGCCTGGTGGTAACAGCTCATAATGAATAATGCTCTTCCAATCCCACCACACACACAGCATCATCTTGTTGCGAGTTAACCCGGGTTTCGCCACAGTCTGTGAAGCCTGACCGGCCTTTGACCACGGCCTTTTTCGCACGTTCTTGTCGTACGGCATCCACTTTTCATCACCAGTTATCAGCTTCTTCAAAGTGGTTCGGTTTCATTACGTCGTAATAAAGACTCACAAATGAGTACACGGTTCATTAGGTTTCTTTCAGTGAGCTCGAGGGGTACCCAAATATCGAGCTATTTTGTGTACTCAGTTTTTTTCAAATGCGCCAAAACTGTTTTATGGTCAATTCCCAGTTCTTCAGCTACGTCGTAACCACTGATAAGCCGATCTTGCTCCACTTTTTCAAAAATGGCATCAATTTTATCCGTAATAGGGCGACCAGAGCGACGTGCATCTTTGACATCAAAATTTCCGGATTAAAAACGCTTAAACCAAATTTGTGCTACTCTCACAGACACTGCACTAGGTCCATAAGCATCGCATTTTTTTTTTTCGCGGCTTGCATTGCATTTTTACCTTTTTTGTAGTAAAATTTTAAAATGTATCGAATTTCTTCATTAGATTCACTCATCTTGACAGTACGAAAAACAAATGATAAACACACATTTTACTAATTTGAATTTGGAATTATCTTCTTTAAAATTTAAACTTATATTATTACCAAAACCAGCTAGATACGAATAGTACAGCCAAAGAGATTTTATTACAAGTTCATACATACTATAATGTGAAAAGACTTTTTCCCCAACCTTATATACAGGGTGTAAAAAAAAGCTTAACAAAGCCTTAAACCACGAATTCTAGACATAAAACAAAGCAGAATGCAAAAAAAATAACTGCTGGGAAATGACTTTTATTTTTGGGTATCAAAAAAAATAACTTATTTCTAACCCGCAATGTATAGCACGCACGCCACAGACTATGCCTGTGTGTGTAAGCGGTCGGCGGGCAAGCGGGTGGCGCGAGAGCACTGCGCACGATTCATTGCCGGCTGTGCCCTTTAAAGGACTTTTATGAAAGAAGCATTGGAAAATGTTACCATTTTTCTTTGTAAAAAAGTTTTGTTTTATCAAACAGCAGTCAATTTTGTAAAAATCTTTGAAAAAAAATTGTAACTTTGACTGTCAATAGCTCTGTAACCCGTCATTTCCCAGGTATAGTGTTAAAGAAAAAAATGATCCTAATAATACGTAGAATATGTGGTATACGGCTTGGTTAAGCCTTTTTTTACACCCGATATAATTCCTATTCTGTATTGGAATCATCAAAACAAAAACACAAAGGTTATACTTGAAGTAACTACTATCACTTGGCTGCATCACAACCATTACACGGTATTGGTGCAAAGTGCAATTAAAAACTGTAGTTAAAAAAGTAGAATTATCAGTGAAAATATCACTGTATATTTTCCGAATAAAATATTAAAACGACAGTTCAAAATTAGTATTTTTTTATCCGAATGACAGATTCATACAAAGTTTTAAACTACATAATATATGCGCGGAACGAGGGTACATGAGCGCGCGGGTTCATTGTTACATAATCAATTATTTTTACCTATTTTACAGGTTAATTGATGTGTCAAAAGGTTACAAAGTAGTTACAAGATTTGATGACATAGTTAGAAATGAAACTAATAAAAACAGTTTGAGTATTTCAATAAAATTAACAAATAGTTCCTCCACCCTGATCCTCCCTATTCACGCCTAAATGATACTTCTATTTAAATTGATCTTGTAAAATTCTAATAAAACTTGAGTTCATGAACTCAATTTGTCTGAAGTACACTTCGACGGCGCGCTTTAATAATTGTTATTCACACTTGACCTTTAAGTAAAAGTTGTTAGTTTTATTAATTGCTTACCATAGCAGTTTGGGTTAAATTAGTTTCTTGGTTTCACAGGTTTAATATCGAATAGTTTAAAATTGCTTTGTTTCACTAATGTTAAATATATAATTTAGTTTAAGTTATTAAACATAGTGTAACAATGCTTCAGACATAATTAGCTACGGATGTTAACATGAAATGGAACACGATTGCTTATGAATAATTATTTAATAAATTTTAATGCTTTTAGGCTTACTGGTATACTAGTAACTATTGAAGAAATCTTAGTTAATTTGGTTAATTATAAAGTATTAAAAACGATGTCAACAGCATAATATAGTTCCAACCAAAGTCCAAAACAAAGTGTTGCAGTCCCCTGCTGGACATAGGCCTCCCCCAAGGAGCGCCACAGCGCACGATCTCCCGCCCTTTGCATCCAGTCGCTGCCAGCTGCCTTCTTCAGGTCATCGGTCCATCTAGCCGGGGGGCGTCCTACACTACGTTTGCCTAAGCGTGGTCGCCATTCGAGAACCTTCCTGCTCCACTTCTCGTCGGTTCTGCGACAGACATGGCCAGCCTACTGCCACTTCAGCTTGCTACATTTTTGGACAATATCAGTCACCTTAGTCTTATGTCGTATGATCTCGTTCCGGATCTTATCCCTTAATGAGTTCATTAGTATATATCCAATAATCAAATAAGTTATTTATTTAAAAAGACGATGTAATTTTTTAGATTATTTAGGATCTAGAAGTTTTAAAAAGTTTTAATATTTTGTTGAGTTATACTTATATTAGGCGGTAATCAGTTGTGGCCATTTAATTACGGATAATTTATAGATTTTATTGCACATAATGTTGTTTCATTTATTACATACAATGGACTAGCATTTAGAATTTTAACTTATTATGGTAACAAATGTTTCTTTGGAGCCCATATTTTGTTGTGTTTGTTAAAAAATCGCTTTATATCAAATCCAAAAATCCAGTTCCACTACGAGTAAAGCTAATGTAATATTTAAGCCTACAATTTACCTTTCAGAAGTACGTATTCATTATGCACATAAATTGCATAAAATTATCATCGCACGTGTCGTAGCTCTCGTTTGAAAAACTAAAAGCTTAATTCACACTAAAACGATTCAACGTAAGAGCCCCAGTCTTGAGTATGAATCCCGTTTAAGATTTAATGCCATTTTGCGTAGTTTTATCACGGGATTTACGAGTTTGGTGCATCATTCTGTTTTTGTCAACGCCATACAAGGTGACAGAGAATCTTTAATACCTTTTCTTTATCTTAAACACATTGTAATGAAAAATTCAATTTTAAAAGACCCGATAATAATAAATAATTAATATTGGACAACATTACATACATTGCTCTGATCCTAAGGTAAATAGCTAAAGTACTTCTGTTATAGAAATCAGAAACAACGACGATACCCCAACACCTACATCCGAGAAAATGTGGAAAAGTTTGTTTTCTACATTGACGCGATCGAACCCGGAACCTCAGATATGGCGACGCTATATTATAAACCGATGTGCTTGCCTCTCGGCTACAAAGGTCGTCATACCTTATACTCCTAATGACTCGGAAATACAATTTAAAAGAGCCTTGAGTGTTATTTGTGGGCCAGGCTAACTCTGAAATGATTTTACATAAATTGGTGTTCTATGGCAAATCTCGTTACTTTCATACTACTCGAATGTCAGCTTTAAGAGATGGAAACGATACAGGATCTGACAGTTAATGGTGTTAGTAACAATCTTTCTCAACATAATTGGTAACGCTTACGTAAGCCTCGCTTCACACATTCACATTCAGTGCTGAATTTATCCGTGTTTTTCTTCGGCAACATTTCTCGGCTTTATCCGTGAAAAATATGCAGACGCGCGGTTATTGTGTAAAACCAACATTACAGAATTTGAGTAACAAAGAGCGGTCGGCTAACGAAATAAATAGGGGTGCGGTAGTAAAAACGTTTCGGGATAAAGTAAGTTGTCAAACGGGAAATTAAACCTTCCGCTTTTTTCACAAAGTCCAAAATTGAATGCAGTTTGGTTTTAGTTTAGTGTAATTCTCGACCACGAATGGGTGCAGCCGGTATAAAACAACTTGTAATGAGAGTTGACATTTGAATTTTTAGACGCGTCGACTTCACTTTACGAGGTTGGAATTTTTTCCGATTCTTTTTTGGGCAGATTGAAATTTTCCTCAAAGTTTTTGTAGTGGAAAAATTGATGACACATGCAGGGCACTAAAGAGGACACATTATATATATTTTTAAGTTGTTTTCCTTACTCCGTAATAACCTTGAATTTACTATAAATATGCGGACAAGTATAGTATTACCACTACACCGTCCATTATGCTAGCAATAGTGGTATAAATATTATCAATACTATGGGGTTGTATCAATACTATCGATAGCGCTATTGGTAGTGTAACTGAATTTCAACTATATCGATAGTTCAGCAACACTATGTTACTTTGCTTCATTATTCACTAACTGTGCTAATTGAATTCAGAAACTTTTTTCGGCGCGCATACAACTCATCAAATTTTCATCGCAATCGGATGAATGGTTTAGTAGAATTAATTTGATTGAATTTTGTTTTATTTTATTCAAATAAATTCAATTCATAAACATTTCCCTGTAGCACAATAACCGAAATAAATAAATATGAGAACACACAAACTGGTGAATTGATTGATTGATTTTAATGATGACTTGACGACTAATTTGTAACATGAATTTAGAATGACATCAAGAATATTTTTTTAGAATTCTTTTTCAATTTCCAATTCAATTTGAATTCCATATTTAGTTTTAATTCTTTAATTAAATTAAATTGAATTTATTTTGTGTTATTTGCATGCTATAAATGGAAATAGATAAAAAGGCTTCAGGATCTTTAACATATTTTTAACATCTGCATTTTGTACACACCCTTAATGGCAAATAAAGTATTTGTAATGTCGCGATCCCAAAGTAAAACAATAATATCCGTGTGTTATTACAAGGTACAAAAAAGGCGGTCATAACCTAACTCCCTGTACAATAATAACACAACAGTAAAACAGTTTTAAACTCACAGAATAAATAAATAAACAGCACTACGCGGTGTTGAAAGGTCAGAAATTTTCATGTTAGCTTTAAACTAACGCACGAATTTTAAAAGTTATTACTTTTATTTTGCATGCTCTTGGTCTAAAACAGTAGATTTCGTATTTAAAAAAACATTTCTGTAATATTTATTTTGGTGGAGTCTTCATTGGTCTGTTTTCTGTTAATGGAGACATCATTGATTATAAACAATAAAATGTATATTTTATTGTAAGCTGTCTACTTTGCTATAAACAATACCTAATATATATAATGTAAATTGTGCGAAAATTAGAAATTATAGACTACAAAATGATGATTCTACGATGTGTAATTAAGTAATTATGAAAATGTAATTATTTTGCTTACGATTTCCACTCAGTTACGCTGGCATAGGAACCCCAATCACACCACATTTAACCCACAATCTGAGGAAAAACACAGGCATATGCAAAGAGCACCGCCCTCCCTCCCTCAAACTGCATGCGAAACAGATGAATGCAAGTTAGTACCCAACACCGACATAAAATCCTCAACGCTCATTTCGCCACTTCACGTTGCATCCTCAGGAGATATGTTGTCGCCTCGGCTGCGTTTCGACGACATCTTAATCTTGTTACAAATTAACGGACTTACTTATAAAAATAAACTAATCAACATCTTAGTAACTAATTAACTAATCACTGTTTAACTTCTTAGTAAGTGTTTAACTATTTTCACTCATATGTATCGCTATGTAGGCGTTAGTTAGTTTATTAACGGATAATCAACACAATTTTGATTTTACTCTGCCAACACCGAACGTAGTATTATTTGATCAGTGACACCGAAATCTAGTCATTATGTAAGACCCAAAATACTGTCATTGAAGCAAAAATTTTAAAAAAGAATATTTAAAGCAATGTCAAATGTCAATCAATCTTGAGACCAAAGAGTAGTACTTGTATTTATCCACGGAGGGAAAGGTGATGACAATGTTACAGAGCCGTATAGCCATATCAGAAAACAGCTGTTGCTGCTACGCCACTTTGGTAATCTTTAAACAAGGGTACACTGATCAAATAAACTATACGACGCTGTTTAACTTGACAGCTAGTTACGAAGTTTACCGTTTTTAAGTGAACATAATATTTTTTAAAGCTGTTTAACAGTGTCCTTAATTTAATCAACGTTTATAAGTAAGGCCGTAACTCAATAACACAAAAGTGTGCTACTAAGTTTCTGTGTTTAAACAAATGCTAGGGAAAATGCCAGTGCTTACAATTCGCCTGTAATTCTTAATCTGCGATTGCAACTGGATCTGGTCCGATTGCAACGGATATTACGAAGCTCTTTGTTTGTCGTCTCTCGAAATCTGTAATGACGTATTTTAAGACTCGCCGAAGAAAACAATCTATCCGACTTCTCGGTTCGTAGGGTTTTTAATCGTTGCTGACTCGGACTTTTTACCAGCGTTTTTTAATACAAGCGACTCGTGTTTAAAAAAGCGGGAGATTGTGCTCTATCGCACTCTTTCGGGGAGAATTACGTCTAGCAGTGGACTGCAATAGGCTGAATAGATCGAGAACCCGTTTACTCCACCTTTCATCGGTTCTGGTCTCATTTGTACATATTACACATTCCAAGAAAAGCTCTGGTGGAAGGAATCACACCATTGCACATCCTCAATACACATTTTCGCACCGCACATTTTCCAAACCTCTAGTGGACATCCAGCTTTAGGCTTAGTAGCATTTATAAAAAAAAAACGTGGTGGGTGTGCCCCTTGGCCATGTTTGTACCTCTATGCATTTTTGAATATCTACCTGAAATATTTCCGTATTTCGTTTTTTTTTTACATATTTAGGTTATAGTCTTTATACTTCATTTTCTATCATCATTTTGTTTGTCAGATACCACCTAAGCTTTACGTCTTTCTTATAAAACAAGTGAAATATATATAATATTCATGCAATGTGAAAAAACATTAAATATATAGAATATTTATTTAAATTTGTTTTATATAATTCCATCTAATAATATTTGCCTTAAATTATTTAAGGCAAAATATTTCATCTAATTTGCATTTCCTGAACCCCGTATTTCACTTATAATACCACCCCTCAAACTTTAGGTATTACGGTATAATCTGCCGATCGATCAGAAACTACTTACTAACTAATAAGTTGTTGCATGAAAATGATTCGTTAAGCTCATAGATTAAACTTCCAACGCGGAACCCCACAGGTTGCTCTGCCTTGTGTACCTGTAAAACTAAAACTTAGAGCTTTGAATAATGCATGATGGTGGGTTTGGTGCAAGGCATAAACACGTGTAGGGCAGAAAGGTTCTGGAACGGAGGCCCCGTACACACAAGAGCAGCGTGGTACGTGGACCGACAGCTAAAAGGTGGAAAGATGACCTGGTGAAGTTTACAGAAAGCCGCTGGATACAGGCCACGCCTAACCGGCCAATCTGGAATTCACAGGGGGAGGCCTATGAACAGTAGTGGACGTCCTGTGGCTAAAATCATGATGATGATGATGATAAATGCGAAGTTAACCCTTCGACAAGGTGGAACGATAATATACGCCACGTTGCTAGCAGCGGATACAAAAAAAAGCGATGACTAGGATCAGTAGCGTCTATTGGAAAAGAACGGCCTAAGTCTAGCAGGAAACAAGGAATGTAATTTATGATGATGATGATAAGACAATTGACAACTTTAGTAGCGGTACCCAGCTTTGAACGATTTTGTCTAAATTAACTCTTGTTAAATGTGCTGTGACACGCCTCTCGTAAAAAATACTGAAATACCTTTTAAGTCAGGCGCTTTCGGTAAGAGGGGCTTTAGACAAGTGTACTTTACCTGAGGGCTAGGGCATAATTATTTTAGAAAAAGGTTAGGAAGTTTTCTGTAACGAACTTTTTTGAGAGGGACATCTTGAAACTTGATGAAAGATAGATGTCAAGAAAAAAGTAAAAGAGTTGTCAGGGATTTGTCATGAAAAAAATTGGAGAGAAGCCGGGGTTTTTTAGATAGAAAAATGGAAAATCATTTAATTATAAAATAATAAATCTCTATATAAAATTTCATAAATTGACTGATCTTCACAGAAGGTAAAATAATTAGATTTTTGGGTTCATACAGAGGAAAGTTCCTCTGTTAGTTTTGATTGTCAGTGACTATGGGAGTGACATTATAAAGTGGAGGAGTGGAAAGTGATTGTTTGAATACTCTAAGAAAAACCTTGATAGAAGAAGGATGTATGGTTAAAAGATGCGGTAATACATCCATTTTTGACTGGTGAAATTGAAGAATGGTATCGTGAGCCACGGAGACGAGTGATTTAGTTTTAATTTCAATATTTTTGAAAGTGAATAATTCAGAGGGATTTTGAGAGTGACGTATGAGAGGTTTTTGATTGAAAATAAAGATATCGTAGAGGAAAAGCTGATGGTGGAGATACGAGTCCAGGATCGGGAAAGTGATAAAGGTGGGTTTAAGTTTTATAAAATAAATATTTAATTTTATTATTTTCGTGTATCAAATAATTTGTTTGAAATTGATAGCTCTTCATTTGTTTCGGTTGAAATGGGGAATTTTATGAATGGCAGTGAGAATAAGGATTTCAAAATCCAAAAGTTAATTAGGAAAGGCACTCATTAATATTTGTTGTTTTCTTTTATGTGCACGAACTACATCGACGGAGATGATACTACGGAGGAAAGGGAGAACGTTGGTGCATTGATGGCTAGAGTGGAGTTAGAAGTCGTGGGGCGGTGCAGTCGGAGCCAGCGTGGGTTCCGGAGCTACGAGTACACACCAAGACGGACGCGAGCTAAGTCAATTACAACTTTAAAAGTTTGATTATGCTGATATTTCTTTAAACGCGATTTTGATTCTTTACGCGTTACATTTTACTAAACGAATAACCTTTTCATGATAATGATAAATTCGTCGATTATTCTTAAGAGTGATTTATCTATTCAAACATAATATGAAATTTTTAATTCCATGTAAATTAGTAGGACTAGGTCAAAACCTGCCTCTGGAATGACTACATTATTTGATGTCCTCTTACCCATTAGAAGACATAGAACAGGCTTGACAGACAAATACTAAATGTAAATCTCCCCAATGGAGTTGAGGCAGGCCGTAGGGAGAGAGTCCCTTTTGGTGTCGGTCTCTACTGGCAAGGGCGGGGAGTGAGCCCTACCTATAACGGAATTAACTCCTAGTTTACTAAAATAACGCTATCGTTATGGTATAATTAATGTACGAGTGGTTTCCTATGATAGAATAATCCTGATTAAATTAGTTTACATTTTAAAATATTCTATAATTTATTAATTTACCTAAAATGTCAATGACAATCACCTGAAAGAACGTGGGCTACTACTATTGGCTACTACGATTGGCTATTATAATTGTTATTACTATTGTTACTACTACTACTATTACTATTTAATAGACACAATTAATAAACATTCACAACGTATGGGTCATACTAATAATAGACGATCAATTTAAACTTTATCTTTGGGAAAGATAAAGTTGGTCATAATAATATTTAATATTAAACAGTACGCCGTAGATCCTGGGTAGTACACAAGGATTTCTTTTCGAATTTCGTCCTTTATTGTTTAAAATTTTGTATGAGGAATTGAACATGCGATAGAGTCGAAAGAAGCCGCTAGTGTACTTTGATAATGCAGTGTAAGTGAGTCATCATCAGCCACAGGACGTCCACTGCTGAACATAGGCTTCCCCCAGTGACTTCCAGATTGGCCGATTGGAAGCGGCCTGCATCCAGCGTTGTCCTGCAACCTTTACCAGGTCGTCTGCCCACCTTGTGGGTAGGCATCCTACGCTGCGCTTGCCGGTACGTGGCCTCCATTCCATCGGCCGTCAGTTCTACGTGCTATGTGCCCCGCCCACTGCCACTTCAGCCGGCTAATCCATCGGGCTATGTCAGCGACTTTGGTTCGTTTACGGATCTCCTCATTTCTGATTTGATCTCGCAAAGAAACACCGAGCATAGCCCTTTCCATAGCGCGCTGTGCAACTTTAAGCTTTCTTATAAGGCCCATAGTAAGAGGCCACGTTTCTGTTCCGTATGTCATCACTGGTAACACACACTGGTTGTATACTTTCGTCTTTAGGCACTGAGGTATTTTGGACGAGAAGATGTTGCGTAGTTTCCCGAACGCTGCCCATCCGAGTTGGATTCGTCGATTAACCTCTTTCTCAAAATTGGACCTACCCAACTGGATCACTTGTCCCAGGTAAACATATTTGTCAACAATTTCGAGAATAGAGCTCCCAACTAGTACTGGGTAGGGCGCAACATGGGCATTCGACATAATCTTTGTTTTGTCCATGTTCATCTGAAGACCTACCTGTTGGGAAACTCTATTAAGGCCATCGAGCATTGTACCGAAGTCTGCCATGACCACAATATCGTCGGCAAACCGAAGGTGAGTAATGTATTTGCCATTAATGTTGATGCCGAATCCTTCCCATTCAAGGAGTTTAAAAGCATCTTCCAATGCGGCGGTGAACAGTTTCGGAGAAATAACGTCTCCCTCCCTAACGGGTCCGATCTAGGGGAAACTGGACTCGGGCCTCAAGGGCGCCTCTGTAGTCTCGGACCTCGGCTTTGGCCGTCATTCGAAGGGATGACAGGGGAGAAACAGGCTGGCACATGTCTGTTAAAAGCCAAAATATGAAACGGCGCCCTCATTCCGTAAAAAATAGCAATCAGCAATAATCGCGCAGTCATCGCCCGATTGATAGTTAGTTTCAAAATCTATGGGCAGCACTGACCGTAGATTGCTTTTTTTTTGTTTTTTGGTGTCAATTTGCGATTTTAAAGCTAGAGGACACTTTTCGCTATCGCATGCATTGCTTTTGCAAACTACGGAATCAGGGTACGGGACCGCGCGGTCTTCAGCGGGTATGGTGAAACGAACTACTGCGTGGTCACAAATTACGTATAGCGGCGCGGTGCGCGTGTGGTGTAGTAGTGGAACTGCTTCAGGTGGTGTCGGCACTGTTAGCTGTTGTGCAACAACAACGGAACTCATCGTCTAACTTACTTATACAATACTGTTGTCTTTTATTTACGCGAACACGATACATTTAAATGAAACTACTTTTACGGATTATTTCGCGATTTATTACTTATACAATCTTGAAAATACTTACACTGCGCGAGGCAAACTTAAGATAGCGCCATCTGTTGACTGCACTTCAAACTATTTGAAATGTTATCAACAACTTATAACTTGTACCAAATGTTCCTGAATAAGGGACTAATTTGCATGTTATTACAGCTTAATCCACGGCACTTGCGTATGAAGATTTTAACTAGTCCAAACATGTTTTTACGGTTTAAGGTATAAACATGTTATACGTAATTTCAAATTGGGTATTCAGCCCTGTGATTCTAGTAAAAAGAGTAGGATAAAGGGTTTATTTTTAAGCAAAGTATTTTAAGGTTAGAACAAGTCATGTTTCTCGTGAAAAGAGTTTTTCCTATGTTGGTGATCCTTTTGATGAAAGTTTTGCTTGACCTATTATTTTTTTTAAATCAATTGGAAGATTTGTTATTAATAAAGATATGAATGTTCTTTTTTAATAATAACATACCATGCATCCTTAAAAAAATGGCAAATGCAATAATTCATACCCAATGTTAAAGTTCTAAATTATCAGTTACAATCTTTGGTCACAGATGGTTCACGGTAAGTGAACCATGAACGATTGTTGTACCACCGGCAGAACGCAAACTCTGTCTATTGAATCTAGTAATAGTTTGTTATAATACTACAGTGCAGTTTTAATCGAAAAAGGGTATCTGAATCGTTAATAACTTTTTTTGTCACAAAAAATGCGTAGCGATCCTTACCTTGTTCTGTGAGTTGGACCATTTTATGCAATCAAAACTCACTTAACTGTCATTATTTGTCGTTCCTTTAAATGATAGACCTAAATTATAAACAGTAACTTTTAACCAGTTTCTTAGTACTAGGAAATAATTTTATTTGTTGCTTGAGATCATTGATACTTTCATTAGCCTTTTCAATCATGCATGATCAAAAAATCATTCATGTACGGTCACATTAAATTAATCAATTAACTTAAGCACAATACTATCACCCCAATGTTTTAAAGGGTTGAATTTATTTTGTTTATAATCCCAGTTAACCAATTAGCTCTTGGTTGCGACAGATACCTAGATTTCTGCAATCAAAAGTAATTGTCGCATGGACTGTGCCTGTTCACTTTAAAGACTATCATCATCTCAGCCTATTGCAGTCCACTGCTGGACATAAGCTGCCTCCTCCAAAGAGCGACAAAGGGCACGATCTCAATTGTTTTTCATCCAGCCACTGCCAGCCGCCTTCTTAAGGTCGTCGGTCTATTGAGCTGGGGGGCGTCCCACACTACGTTTGTTAAGGCGTGGTCCCCAATCGAGAACCGTTTTATTTGAGGCTAGATTAATACATGATTTAACTCCTGTTTAGTTAACGGTGTAACTTCTTAGCTCTTTGGCGTGAGTATGTTGAAGTTTACAACCCATTAAATATGTATGTCTAACGAAGACTTGAGCTACTTAACTAAGCAGCTAGGTAGTTAGTAAGTAAAATTGATACTTGATTAATCAGCTCAAACTTAAAACACTTAAAATTAAATGCTTACATAGCCAAAAACAAAGTTTGTCACATTAAAATGAACATAAAAAGATAGTTAAATTAAATTAAATTTCTGTTCAGCGACATTTATTTAAATCTGTATTTTGCCAAAACATTCTGACCGTTTCACAGACATGATAAGCACATTAACTTGCCTAAGCATGCTATCTACCACTCTAGTTTTGTCCAGACCACATTACACATGACATGTTTCAAAAGTTACTACACAAGAACGCTTTTATGTCATTAGCTTACAAATTAAGGCCAGAAAGTTTTAGTTCATCAGACAGCTTGTAAAAAACAGACAGCTCATTTTATAATAGAAGCGGTTAGCAATTGCAATTGAAACTAGTGAAACTGACGGTTTTTAATGTAAAATATTTTTTAGACAGGATTATCATTTTATCAAACACAAGTGAAATAAGTAAGCTTCCATTGTTCAAATCTTTATCTTATCAAGCTACAGCACAGCGCGGTATAATTTTAACTTTCTGTACACAGTTTTCTTACGTCATCCACTCAAGTGTATTACAGTATTTACCTACGACAAAAAAACATCCACAACGTAGGTTACATATTGGATGTTTTTTGTACTAATTTGTTTGTTTGTGAAATTTTCTGTTTTTTCATTATTCTTACCAATCTATTCTTAAAATAAAAAGAGCCTTTACTGTTTAGTAATGCCATTACAGCTTTAATCCCATTCAAATTTAGTACAGAAAGCATCCGAACAATAAGTGAATCCAACTAGTGTTATATTGTCGCCCCACGACTGCATTTCGGAAATATATGCGTTAGACACATCTCAGTACGGTTTCAACGATCCTTTATTTTTTTTAAATTGCTATCTACTCTTGGCAATTTATACATACATTTAATGTAGATTTGACTCAATTAATAATTAATGCTCATAAAATCTAAGCAAAACACAAAATATTCCGACAGTAGAATTCTCCATATAGTCTCCCTGGCAGTTAGAACTAGATGCTCATAGTTTAACTGGCTGTATCATTTTGTATATGCTGTACACTCGACCTATTTCAGGTGGGTCTCTTTATTCGTTAACAAGAATTTAATTGGTCATTCAAAAGGTTTGCTTTGGGGACAGTCACGGAATTAAGTTCGTGAATGTAAATTGCACATTTTCCGTTTGTTTTGATCGTTGTTTGAGCTCGAGTTTTAATTATATTGAATCTCGTTTGAAAAAAATATTGACCAAGTACATTTTTGGTAATATTAATTAAATTGCTAGATTTTTTTTTATTTACATACTGAAAAGACTATTCAAGATAAGAAATAAACCACGCAATGACATCACTTTAATTAGTAGCTTCCACATCTTGTAAAATTTTAGTGTATTTTATTCGTGCATCGATCTGTACCCACGTGGGTGCAAGGTTTGCAGTCCACACAATGTTCTTGTGTTATCGATGTCAGCTCTTTAGGACAGAGATACAAACCCTTAAAATGGTTTTAGAGTTTTTATTATTCATCATCATCATCATCACCAGCCTATATAAATCCACTGCTGGACACAGGCCTCTCCAAGAGGAGGATTTTGCCATAATCGCCACGCTTGGCAGGCGAGTTGGCGATCGCAGTTTGGCCAATAGTGGAGAGGAGACGCTGCTGCCCGTCTTCTTGTGGCGGTTCTCCTGTAGTCGCCTCTTATCAGTTTTATTAGTAATTATAAAAACTCTAAAACATTTTTACATTACAAACAGACAGACACCCTACCCTTTGGGTACGGAACCCTAAAATAGTTTGACAAGAAATTTATTTAAACAACTTTATGTACCTCAAATTAATAATAAACAAACTATCCATAGGCTGTGAGAGTGAATAGCTTTTGATAACGGCTCCTAAGTGCCTCCGGGAGTAACTGGAGCGGTGTCGGAAGATAATGTCAGGAGATAAGTGGCCTGAGGCACACTGCTACCCTTTGGGCTGATGCGGCTCAGAAATTACGATTAGTTCAAGTTGAAATATTGGTACTGGTTTATCGATAAGAAGAATTCTACTATATATTCTATTATAAATGCAAAAGATTGTGAAGAAGTTTGGATGTTCGTGACTCATTCACGCATGAAAGGCTGAATAGGCACATAAGGCACACATATTGAATATGACCTGAATTATTAATATGTAGGAAGCTTTTTATCCCGGTTAAAATGTTCCTGTGGGATATTTTTCTATTTATTTGAACGTTTGCGTTATGTGTCATACCAAATATCATATTGTCCACGCAAACGAAGGCACAGCTATTAATTTATAAAAGTTTTACAAAGGTTCACTAATTTACTGATTTTAATTTCAATATTGATTAGATTAATAGATAGTAGATTAGTATATTAAAGACCCGTAAATTTAATGACCACCATCATTTAGTGACCGTCCCTACACCTGCATACGCGAGGATCTTTACAAGGCCACCGATAGCTCTATATCGGTGGCTGAGTTTTGGGCCTCACATATAAAAAAGCCTGAGTGAGTCGACACGCAAAGAAGAAGATGAATCATATCTGTGTTTCACGGTATATGGCTATTATAAAACAAGATTTTATAAGCTTCGTTCTTGGTTATCTTTTTTTTTCTCTGAGCTCAATTTAAGAAAAGTTGGAAATAAGCTGCACAGCCTGGCTCACCGCCGCAAGGTTGCTTGCCTATCGGTCTTCTATAGATTGTAACTCGGAGAGTGTGGTCATGAGCTGCATGAGCTCATACCACCGTCACCTTTCTTCCACCGTCACCTTTCTTCCATCCAGACGCACGGCCGGCTACCATCCGTTCTTAGTTGATATACCCATAACCCGCACTAAGCGCTTCTCATCATCTTTTATAATGAGCACAGCTAAAGATTGGAATTCCCTGCCTGCGTCTGTATTTCCGAGTGCATATAACCTGACTCTCTTTAAGTCCAGAGTGAATAGGCATCTTCTGGGCAGGCTCGCTCCATCGTAGATCCCATCTATGCTCTAGAGCAAGATTGGGGCCAAGAGTAAGCCCATCTCAAAAAAAAAAAATATTACGATGGTTTCTTACATGATGGCAAATTTAGTTGGTATGTTAGTTCAAGTAATTCCAACAGATTTTTCAAGTACCAGAGTCTGGATTTGAATAGACCCAGGGTGGTATCTGTTATCATTATCACGTGATGATGGTAGCGTCAACGTTCTGTTGTTGTAATTTTTCAAAGCCTCATCTTTTTTTCTCTGTCTTATTTGTTCTTAGCTACCTACTAACTACTTACACGATACAAGCAAATTTGTTGCTTAGTTTAGGTACTAATTTTTAAAATTGATTTTCTGATTTGAGATTCTTTTAAATTAGATTAAACAAAATTATTTAAGTTAACATGTAATAATGCTAAGTTTTTATAAAGAATAAATTTTATCTTATATTATCTTACCTCTTAGACCTCGCTCCATTCACTAGCCAATCTGACATTTATATCCTTTGAACCATTAAGTAACCTATTTACAGCCGCACAATGCCTTTAGCCTATGTTAGAAAATTGTTAGGTACAATCGGAAATAAAGCGATTCCAAGAAATGCCGATATTTCGATCAGAGTTATCCTGAATAAGTTTCCTCATCCATTTTTTTTTCTAAAATAGTTTGTATAAATCAAACAGCACACACTGAGGCACCTTCCCGTTTACCGATGGCCGACGGGTCACCCCGAGACACGCTCAGCCGAGGCAGTAAAATAAAAATCAAAGTTTTTTATTTATTTACGGCCAGGATTACTTATAGGATTATTATTACACATTGAGCGTAATAATACTAATAAAATCCAAAAAAATGATTTTATATTTTTAATTTCATGGCAGTCAAAGGAAAAAAACCGGTCAAGTGCGAGTAGGATTTGAACACCAAGGATTTTTACAAACAGCTCATCCTTAATAGAAATCGAATTTAGAAGATTTTAGTGACAAGTATAAATTGAACAAGCAAAGCCACCGACAAACTCAACTAGGTCTCTTATCATATTGTGGTAAAGATTGGATTTCCTAAAATAACAGTTAACATTTTTATTTTTATTTTATAGCGAACTTCGATTTGATTCATGAATTTTGTATTTTTTATTCTGATTATGTTATATTTTAACATGTGCAAAATGCAGTGGTCAATTCTAATAGTCGTTAGAATTGCTTTCTGCATTTTGCACTTTTAAAATTTGACGTCGCATCAAAATGTCATCATTATTATTTATATGACTTCAACAATCAGTGGTGTTAAACCTATATATTTAAATGAACAATATGTTTTAATAAATTAAAATTCAATTACATGAGCTGTAGTGTGGAAGTGTCACTGGTGTTTAACCATAATATCTCTGATCCAATCTGAAGAAGGGCGTGGGCGTGGTAAACTTTTCGTGATAAGTCGTTCAACTGATCACTGCGACGATTTAACCATCATGGAAGATCGGTCCACCAGAGTCTCCATCATCCCATCCATCCAATATTGATTGAAATCCCAACATTTAGGCTTTAGACACATGGACCCGACAGTTTTAAAAATAAATCAGCACATTTTGTTACTACGCCTCTTCCCAACTGAAGAGGCTTCATTTCGTTTAAAAATGTGTCATCACTGCTTTTACCAAAACCAGCATCTAACTTCAAGTCCTCGAAGAAAGCTTGCCCCAAGATGCCAGGTGAAGAAATAATTCTTACTCTCTAATCTCAATAAATTATGTCAACATTTTTATCGTCTTTTTCATATACGTTACTTATATAGGTAGGTACCTTATTTCCATTTAAGATTTATGACCAACCGTTAAAAAACTCGTTGAAAATTCTATTGAATTTATCGTTTTGAAACAAAATAATAGATTTTTTTATAGTGTCGTATTTATAAGTAGGTATTTTAAATTATTTGTTATTTTAACATAGGGGCACAAAAACATAGTGATGGACATAAGTATTACCTAAGACAAACAGATATAAATTAAAAAATTAAATTCATATTATTTCCTTCAGTATCGCTAATAAAGTGCCCTTCAAAAATGATTTTCAGAATATTTTCAATATACTTTTGCAGTTTTATTATAAGTATAGACACGGTAATACTAGATATAACTTAAATAAGTCGAAATGGCTTTTGTTTTTACCCGACTGCCAAACGAGGGTTATGTTTTTTCGGTTCTTTTTAGGCAATAATCATACATTCTGCCTATTCCTATACAACCAAATTATCAATAAAATCTTTTTGCATCTAACTATTTTAGATTCGTCAATAATAAATAAATAAATAAATATTGGACCACATCACATACCTCTACATTGATCTGATCCTAAGGTAAGTTGCTAAAGCACTTGTGTTATAGAAATCAGAAACAACGACGGTACCACAACACCCAGACCCGAGCCAAAATAGAAAAGTTCGTTTTCTACATTGACCCGACCGGGGATCGAACCCGGAACCTCAGAGATGGCGGCGCCATTTAAGGTCCGGCGTGCTCGCTTCTCGGCTACGGAGGTTGTAATAATGGATTTTAAAAGAAACTCACCAGCAATGCTTTTTTTAATTAGTTGACTTTTTATGGAACAAGCGACGTAACAACAACCAAAAAAGATAGACTAGGTTTAAACCATGTCTAAAGAATAGACAACCAATTTGAAATGTTAATACATCAGACATTCGAGACATTTATTAAAAGACATTTCTTTAGACAGTGTTTAACCATAGTCTATCTTGTTTGTAGTAAGGCCAATATTTCAAAAAGGTTCAAAATAGCATATATAACAATCCAGTATTGGCATCATGGAGCAAGTCAAATACTTAGGATTGAGAACGTAGGTCGTGGTCGGACGTGACGCAGCTGCCGACCGAGTTACAGTTAAGATCCAACTTCAGTTTCAATTGAACCTGTATTTATGCTAGCCATGCTTGAACAACTTTGATAGTTAGACCAGTTAGACGGAACTGTATATAAGGTTGAGGTGCATCTGAGCATTTGAATGGATCATATAGAAAACGAATTATATAATCCGAGTATCCAATCCCACCAATCCCATCCCACTATCACTATCGATGTTTGTGACTCAATCACGCATAAAAGGCTAAATGGATTTTGATAAAATTTTGCACACATATAATATTGTCTAGATTAACTTAAAGGACACTTTTTATCCCGGCTAAATGTTCCTGTCGGATAAATAAAAACATTACGTAGTTCACGCAAATGAAGTTGCGGGCACAGCTAGTATTATAATTAGTATTACAGATCATAAAAAATAACACATTTTTTTTCTATGGGACGAACATAGGAATTGTAAAAAAATTGTTGCTCCAAAAATTATCATCGAGGTAGCAGGTTGTTTTAAATGGAGAATCAATTAAAAAAAACGCATTTTTGATTTTTGGCTTTAAAAAAAAGTTATGTGTGTTATTTGAACACATTTGCCTTCTAATTCAACTTTATAAAAAAATTAAGAGTGATCTCTTTCAAATTGAGACTCATGTATTAACAATTATACCTGTTTTCTATTCAGTTAATTTATTTGACAGTCTGTCGGCCTGTCATATAAACCAACTGGCCTCGATAAAGTTGTGTTTTGATATCAAGCAATGACTAACGCAAAAGTGAAATAAAGTAGGTCAAACCAAATATTTTGAAGTTTATTCAATAAGTAAATAAAATTAAATATGTACCAGACTATTCAATATTGTTATTGCTTCTAATAATAATACAGGAATTACTTACAATCTTTGTTTTACGAATATAAGTAAAATAGGACTTAGCCGTGTTACATTCCCCAACAATATTTAACCGATATAATCGGACAATCTTTATTACGAAGAGACAGGTAAAATCGGTTTAATTGTTGATCGAAACTGGTGTTTACACTTTCCGATCACGTTGGAACACTGCTGGGATATACGACTACGCTGTAGTGTAATAAAAACAGCCATGTTACAATTTACTTGCACTTTGACGTATTACGAAGTAATGCATGCATGTTTGGTCGCATAAAAACGGAATAGAACGAATTAAAACTGCACTTCAAATAGAGTTTTTGTTTTAAATGAAGTAACAATCACTTTATGTAACTTGAGAGACTAAACAATTTTTAACATTTCCTATCTTTTATCTACCAGTTTAAACTGAATTTTTTTTTGGGCTAGAAATCTGTACAATTTTCAGGTTTATTAATTTACAATTAGCTTCCCACATCAATCTGAGTGGTGAAATTAAGCAATTTCAAATGTATACCAAAACATTGGACATTGTAGGAATGTTTCTACTCCATTAAAGTTATTAAGTGACTATAAAAGACAACATTTTTGACTAATTATTGCTAATTGACAAGATAATTTAAAAAAAACATAGGCCAAAAACCTTTCTCCTCGTGGCAATGACCGGCTATAGCACAGTTGGCCGGGATCAGGGCAAAAGAGGAAGAAATCGGCGGACAATTCATGCGGTATCAAGCACAACCGCCTTCTGTATTTTTGCTGGAACCAAAATTAAACACTTTGAAATTACATTCCTTTAGCTTTTTGGAATGGAAAAAGGCAAACCATTCTTGAAATACGGTTTATTCTCTTGTATTTTGAAGATAAATAACACTTGAAAAAAAACATCGACCTCAGGTGGGACTCGAACCCACGTCCCATCGCATACAGGGCGAGTGCTTTGACCACTAAGCTACCGAGGACGTCACGTGACAAGATGAAATTCCTCAAGTGTTTTTTCTCGCTGTCAAAGCATTTCAGCTCTTGTATTTTTTTAGCTTTTCTGTTTTAGCTATGGCGCGGTAATTGGTAAGGGTTGCTCCGACACTGACATATTGAAGTTATTGATGCAATTATCGGAGATAGTTCTATAATTATCTGATGTCCGTAACACTTAATGGGGAACTGGATTGGATAATCTTGTTAGACAGCTAGAATCAAATTTGTCAGTTACTGACTATTAGATGACCTCCACTCTGGCGGGTGGCACAGGACCGATCTTTGTGGAAATCCTTGGGGGATGCCTATGTCCAGCAGTGGACGTCTTTCGGCTGATGGATGTATAGAGATGACCTCCGTAACTGTGAGGCGAGCACGCCAGACTTGACGACGCCATCTCTGAGGTCTCAAATTCGATTCCTAGTCGAGTCGATGTTGAAAATTAACTTTTCTATTCTTTCTCGGGTTAGGGGTTGTTTTACTGTCCTTTTTTTGTCAACTTCTATGACACAAATTATTTAGTTGCTTAGGATCAGAGCAATGTATGTTATGTTGTTTTATATTTATATTTATACCTACTAAAAGCAAATATAGAACTATCAGTTAGTTAATCCCTACGCATCCCTTGGTTTTCTTAAAGTAAGTAGAAGATATATTGTAAAGGAAGATAGGCTACGCTTAAAAATGTATTGAATTGTTATGAAAAAAAAAATACGCGTCGACTTGAGAACATCCTCCGTTTTTTGTCGGTTAAAAAAAACTGGGAGGTATGTATGACCAATAGAGGAAATGTATTTGCTGAGTGTGATTGCACTGCAGGTAAAGAGAAGCGGATGCCAAATTTGGAACTAATTAGGCTTAACTTATGAATGTTTCAATGTGCTGAAGCTTAACCAAACCTACAAAAAAAGTAATGATTTGCAGGTGTAGTCTCGATTATTATTACTTTCTATAAAAACCAAATCATTTATTTTGCAAATAGGCTATTAGAAGCAGTTTTAAACGTCCCAAATCACAATATTATTTTGCTCTACTACTTCGGAACAATTTGTGAGTTAAATATAACCCTCGTTGGCAGTCGGGTTAAAAAAAACAAACAGCGCAAAAAACTCGGTTCCTATTGCCAGTATTATCTAAACAAAAAATTTTTTTGAGAGCAGCAGAAGTTTAATATACAAATATTTATCATTGAAATAATCACTAACGTACTAGCCCTTTTATCTCTTCCATATTAACGTGTCATTATAATTCATATTAGGCAGTTTAAAAATGGATTAAGGTAATTTATCAAAACACAAATACGTTTATATTATATCTAGTTATCTTTATGCCTGGTTTTTTTACCTTTAATGTAAGTATTTTTCTCAGAAATAAGCCCTTTTTATAAAAATGTAGGTACTAAAAACTATACTACATAGTTGGCTAATGAAGAGGAAAACGTCCGCAGGTGTTCTGATACCACCAAGCAATCGCAATATATCTTCAGGGAGGACGCACTAATTCCCACCCAATAAGTAGTTTCATGTCATGCTAGCCACACACTTTCGACAGGGTTCTGTCTCAAGCCTGTTGATTCTCTAAAAAAAACCGAGCCCACTTCGACATCACTTCATTAAGGTCCTGTTCCACAATATACGGATAAGTTCTGAACAAGCTATTTCAATTTATATGAAGGATAAACACATTTTGGCGTTTCACCGCCGTCGAAAAGCGCTATATAACACATTAATTCAAGCAATTTATTTTATCTGCTACATAGCTATTTGGGACTTTATCTGTACATTTTGAAACATAGGCCATTAACATTGATAATAATAACGTAAGCTTATTCTGTACCAAATACAATTAAGGTTCGATTGAAGTGATGCGCGCGCTGTCTCATCGTCTTCTTAGCAAAATAAAGGCTGTGTCTGTTTGTACCGCTTATGTAATATTTAGAGCAAATTTACTTGCGTTTTCTTACAGAATTTTCAGACAGACAGTTTGAATACATTATATTATTTGTTGGTTAATAAAAAAACCTACTTGTTTTTTAGGGGCTATTTAGAATCAAGTTTTATATCCATTTAATCAACCCATGTTACAATACACGTACATTTATACTAGTATTGTAGAGTAAATAAAGTATAATAATAAAGTAAAGCCAATTATAAAATATAAAGATAATGTAATTTCTTGTAGGTTACCAAAATAAAACTTGGTCTGTTACGTGGGATAACCAGAAGCCATTGAAATTATTTTTTATTTCATTGTGACTAACACTTTAGGTACCCCGGTGTACTATGGAGAGAGCAAGCTTGGCGTTTCTTTGCGATATAAGATTTGACATTAAATGTTCGTATGAATTTGAGGAAAGCCGGTGGATGCAGGCACCTGCTGTCCACCTAGCCGGTTGAAGTCATTTAAAGTCACGCTGTTTACACAGCGTGATGATATAATAAATGAAGACTGTGATATTCATATCTTATTTTAAAACCAAGTAAGTTTTTTTTTACAACATCTCATACATTACTCTGATCCTAATGTAAGTAGCTAAAGCACTTGTGAAATAGAAATAAGAAACAACGACGGTACCACAACACCCAGACCCGAGCCAATATAGAAAAGTTCGTTTTCTACTTTGACCCGACCGGGGATCGAACCCGGAACCTCAGAGATGGCGGCGATATTTAAAGTCCGACTTGCTCGCTTCTCGGCTACGGAGGAGGTTGTCAAGTTTGCAAACAATATTACGTGCTATTTACATAAACATTGGCAAGTATCTGAATACTCTCTGATTTAGTGTGTGGCCGGATTACACTTCTCTCGGTGACTTCACAGCTAATAAGAAATCTTGAGCTTCAGAATGTTTCTTGTTACCAACTACGAGTATAGGCATTTTCGTGGATGCGATGTGTTTTGCTGATCGAATGGGGAATACGATACGTCGATACTATTATTATTATTAGTGATTCCCAAACTATGAATGTGGGTTCCATTATCTACAGGAAAAAGTTTTCATTTTAAGCAAACAGACTTATCAAAGTTTTTTTTTTGTTAAGAATGTTGTAGCACTTCAGCTTGCCAATCCATCGGGCTATGTCAGCGAAGGTTATAGGATATAATTAGATAAAAACACAGATTAATTAACGCTTCAGACGCAGCACAGATTCCAGTCAAAGAAAGATAGGATAGGAAAGATCGGATAGTTTGTATTAAAAGGTAATTAAATTATTACATTAAAGGATAATAAAGGTATACTTATTTCATAATCTGACCGTTTTTCCGTCGTTAACAAATTAATTTAATGACCTTCTGGTGTAGTGGTTCGCGCTCCGGACTACAACGGTTGCGGGTTCGAATCCCGCGAGGGGCAAATGTTAGTGTGATGAGCACGAGCATTTGCAGCTAAGTCATGGATGTTTATAAACGTATTTAAGTATGTTTATCCGTTATCTTATCGCCATAGCACAAGCTTTGCTTAGTTTGGGGCTAGATAATTGGTGTGATTGTAAAAAAAAAATAAGCGTATCGATATCCTAAAATATGATTTAACTTTTATTATTACACGTTGTAAAAGAATATTATCCGCGATCTTGTGTGATGATACAGCTCAGCTGTGTGTGACACATGTTCAAAATATGACTTTAACCTTTTAATATGTGTGATTGAAGTATTTATTTATCAATAATAAAAAAATCTCGAATCATGTCGGCTATTTTCATTTCACTCTTACTAAAAAAAGCCAAAAGCCAGGATAAGTTTTTTTTTGTAATACTAGAAGAACCGCCATAAGAAGACGGGCAGCAGCGTCTCCTCTCTACCATTGGCCAAACTGCGATCGCCAACCCGACTGCCAAGCGTGGCGATTATGGCAAAATCCTATTTTTGGAGAGGCCTGTGTCCAGCAGTGGACTGTTATAGGCTGGTGATGTGTAATACTAGAATGACATTTGGAGGAGGCATATGATGATGAGAATGACTTTGCAAAGAGGTAGATCTTTATTACACATCTTACAAAGAAATGGATCTAGCTGTATTAACAGCAATAAAAACACCTTTGTCAATCAATCTCTTGTGGAAGATTAACGCTTTTTCTAAGCCTTATTTTAGTCAAAGGTTTTTGTAGTTTGTAGATATGTCTTAGATTTTTTTTAAAATTTATTTGGGACAACAAACAATTACATTAATGGTTTAACCATAAATGTTATAGTCTTTGACTAAAAGAATGTACTCGTTTACGTCGTACTTATTTTATTTACGGTCCAAGTAAATGTCTTTAAATTTAGTAATCTTCATAAAATTCCTTTTATCAGTTTTTCTAAGCATATTAATAAAAAAAACATGCTTAAATAATTTCCTCTTATCTGTATTTTAACTCTTAAGAGCTTATGAATACCACAACGCATGCTTAGCTTAATTACTAGACAATTAGATTTAACAGATTAAAGTAGATAATGTTATAAATAATTATTCATACTATTCAAATGTAAAGCCAAAAGGCACACGTTCTTTTGTTCCCTGACAAAAAACAAACGAATGCTGCAGATTCAATTGTTTTCAGAATTGATAAAACAGTGCCACACATTTCTTGTAACATAAACACACAAAACATGAGTGTCGTGTAACAGTCTGGAGGAATGCCAAGTTGAAGTTTAGTTAAAAGATTTATTACTAGTATCACGAGCTTGTGATTCATGAACAAAAATCGGTAAAGAGTGAAACAGTTATGGCTTGTTAAGGTTAGTTCTTAAATCTTTTCATAGATGGCATTGGTTGTCGATTACATCGCGCACACTTTGTTTTTATTTATTTAATGATGTTAATAGAGTTCAAGGTATTAGGTTTATTGTCAAGCACCGTTCCTCTTACAAGGGAAATCTATCAGTTAAGTTCCTGCCAGGTAGTGATTCCTCATTTTTTTAAATTGTGTCAAACTTTGACATTATACGATACACAATTATGCTTCATGTAGTAACATAATTGTCATGTAAACAAAGGGTTTACATAAATAGTAAATACTCTTTAGAAAGATAGTCCTAAGATTTTTAAGATTTCCTAAAGTTTGCTTGATTTCTTATCTCAAAAAAAATTGAGCATACGTTTATTCAATTTTACTGTGGAACCCTAAACCGCCGTATCTTTTGTCGTCTAAATAAAACACGCGATGAAACAAACTGTTATTGTTTTACATGAGTTAACTGGGCTTTGTTTTCTTTTGCTACTTTTTGTAACGGTTTATTACGCTTCCGTAGTTGTGAAAACTTGTTTGGGTTATACCGAAGTTCAGACATTTTCAATTCAATTTAAACCTTCAATGAATAACGTCAAACTGAGAAGTTTTGGCGTAAAATATAAGACAGTATTTATGTTAGATCATGATAACCAGCCTATATCAGTCCACTGCTGGACACAGACCTCTCCAAAAGGAGGATTTTTCCATAATCGCCACGCTTGGCAGGCGGGTTGGCGATCGCAGTTTGGCCAATGGTGGAGAGGAGACGCTGCTGCTCGTCTTCTTGTGGCGGTTCTTCTGTAGTCGCCTCTTACGACATCCATAGGAAGAGAAGGGGTGGTGCAATTCTTTTAACGTGCCGGCACCACACGACACTTAATGTTGGATAATATTTATTTATTTATATTTGTGGAAATAACTGGGGGTGGCCTATGTTCAGCAGTGGACGTCCAGTGGCTGAAATGTTTTTTTTTTTTTTTTTAGCAATTCCATGCAAGGTTTAATTGAAAATAAATAACACTTGAAAAAAAAAGCACTCGCCCGGCATGCAATGGGACGAGGGTTCGAGTCCCACCTGAGGTCAATGATTTTTTTCAAGTGTTATTTATCTTCAATTGAATAAGATTGTTAAACTTGAGCAGTAAAAAGTGTTTTACCTATATATTTTACCTCATACTTATGTATACCTGCACCTACATTCTTTATCTTTGTGGAACCGTAGTAACGCAACTATAATTGTCAAAACAATTTTTTACCCAAATCCTAAATTTTCTACAAAACCAACAACAAGCCATTTTGCCTACAGTTGGCACACCCAAATCTGTATAAGCTCTGCTTTTAGGTCATCCCGTGGCGTTAAAAGCTTCTCAAGCTTTTAAGTTCAAAAGAGGAACAATTATCGAACGCGTGAAGGCTGTTAATATGTACCGCTAATATGAGGTTGCAGAGTGCTGGCTAGGAGCCAGATTGAGCTTAATAAGCTCATGGTGTACTGAGCGTAAGAAACAAAGCAAAATTCATTTATTCTGTATAAGAGGTGTTTCAAAATATCTGCCATGGTTGCAATGGGTAAAAGTAGTCCTTGAACAGTGCTATTTGTAAACATCAAAAACCTCACAAGACTAGGTAGATCATAAAAAACATAATTTATTTTGTTCTACGACTTTTGACAATTGAACACATTTTACTTTCATACAAAATAAATAACAATTTAATTTATATCTAAATGTTCTTATTTCTGTGCGCATTGCATCGCGTGTCATCGTTTGACTATGTTGTTTTTTTTTCATTTAAACTAATACTTAACTATATTTTTTATTAGTAGCACTTAGTACTACTTAAAATAGTCACATTTTCAATGCGAAATCTATACTTATATATTTCAGCGTCTGATTTCCAACCTTAGAAAGATTTTAAGACTAATATGCAATAGCAATTCAAATCTTCTGTTTAAATAAATAAATAAACAACATCACATACATCACTCTGATCCTAAGGTAAGTAGCTAAAGCACTTGTGTTATAGAAATCAAAAGCAACGACGTCATTCACAACTTTTTCTGTAAGAGCAACATCGAAATCGTTTTTTTTTTAAATGACATTTATCATCGAGGTACCACGTAAGAACAATCTTACGTTAGTTAAGTTAAGTTGCTGGACTGCTCTATACAAATAGAGCAGTCCAGCAACTGTTTTACGGATTGTCCTTTTCTTTTGTACATCCTGCATAAATAATTTAAGATACACTCTGTGTGCCACAAGATAGAATCGACAAATTGATGTTGAGGCTCCGGATTGTCGTGTTTCTTCGAACCATTTAAAGGTTCTTGACAATATTACCCTTAGGCATTGTCATTAGGCTGGCTTTTGTATTTAAGTTTAGAGTGATACCCATAGAAAAACTTAAACATCTTAAATTCTGTAGTAGCAGTAGTTTAGCAAACAGATTGACCTTCTTTAGGGTTCCGTGCCCAAAGAGTAAAACGGGACCCTATTACTTAGACTCGACTGTCCGTCTGTCCGTCTGTTCGTCTGTTCGTTTGTCCGTTTGTCCGTCTGTCCGTTTGTCCGTTTGTCCGTCTGTTCGTCTGTTCGTTTGTCCGTTTGTCCGTTTGTCCGTCTGTCTGTCTGACCGTCTGTCCATCTGTTACCAAGCTGTATCTCATGAATCCGTGATACTAAGACAGTTGAAATTTTCTCAGATTTTTTTGCCGTTTTTATAGACAATGGTACGGAACCATCGTGCGCGAGTCCGGCTCGCACTTGGGCAGTTATTCAGAAATAACTGTAAGTAAGCCAGAGCTTACTCTTAAAATACATTACATATATTATGTAAAATTATGTTGTGTGCGAGAGGATTGTGACGCAGTAATTCCTTGACGAGTCCTAGGATAGATTCCCGGCTTGACGAACCTTAAGTTTGAAGGCGATAGACTATAAATGATATACACCGTGAATTTTTAATTACCCGAGAAAATTAACTAACATACTCAGATATTGATATACATCGAATTTGGCGAATAAATAAAACGGAACGGCGTACGGTGTTGGCGTACGGAAGGAATAACTATGAATGAAAAATATTTCATCCATAGTTATTCCTTCCGCACGCCAATATTACGCGACCAAATTAGGTGGATTTTGGTTCCGTTAATGTTGGAATGATAATGATTACTATTTGAATTAGCAGGACTTTTATGGTGCATATTTTTTAAGGCATGTTAGAAATCTTTTAAATAAATTTCTCATAAAGATTTTTTTTTATTATTCGCCAAATTCGATGTATTTCGATATCTGAGTATGTCAGTTAATTTTCTCGGGTAATTAAAAATTCACGGTGTATATTCTATTGTATATAACATTATACTGGGTGATATGTAAATGTTATATAAAGCCGAAACTAGCCTATGTTAATATTTGCATATAAATACTACGGTAAAGTCAGAAATTTTTGAAAAAAAAACAACTTTCATAGAGATCAAATTCTTAAAATTTAGTTTAGTATGTATGAACAATTATAAAATTAATCTATATAAATATTTGCTAGTGTCAGCTTGATATACCATCTACCTAATATCCTGTATATTCTATTTCATACTCAATAAGTTTTAAAAGGCACAAAAACCTAAATATACCTCTAAGTACCTACATGGACGGACCGAAGAAAACTTTTCTTTTTATTTTACATTCGTTTCGCCTGAATTGCCGACTCCCAGTAAAATCTACAGTCCAAATCTGGGATAAAACTCGTACTAGTTGTACAAACATTTGAAAAACGGGGCGCACCATTCAGTACAAACGGAGTCCGAAGTCTTGGCACTTAAGTGTCTGAAGACGGACTAAATTAAACAAGTCTGTGACCGGTGCAAGCCCTGGACTTGGTGGATAGCCAAGCGATAAGATATGAGCGTAAAATTAACTTAGAGCACCACTTGACCATGCTCTGATTTAAGTTATCAGAGTTGCAAAATTATTTAGGTTTTGTCGTTTAGGTAGCTAAACATGTCAGCCCCCCTAGCATTACCAACAAAACAAGATATGATATGATATAGCCATTTATCGATACCTAAATGTAAACTTTTATCGAAACAGCGAGCATGGCCGTGGCGTTACCCGGCACCAAAATTTTCATATATTGACAGTTCATATTTTGACAGTTAGGAGTCGATATATCATATCATATCGTGTTTTGTTGGTCATGTTAGGGGCCTGGTTTATCGTTTAAGAATAAAATAAATATTTAAAGGGGCTTCCATACAAGAAGTGTGATTTGTTTGCTCATTTTGTCACATAATGGTACGCAACCTTTCGTGCGTGAATCCGACTCGTACTTGGTCAGTTTTTTTAAGGATATTATTATATCTAGAATTAACCTTTAATTGCATAAAAAAAATGATGTGTAAGTGAGAGATAGCGGTAATAATCGATTTCTTAAGATCGTGCCAGTACAAATAAGGTGCGCTATTTAGGTTTCTACCAAAGCGGATAGGATAGGACCTGTGTTCTTATACATATACATATAACCGAGCAATCTGCTTTGGTCGTCGTTTTCATGAAAACACCACTTCTCTTCTGTTTAATCGAAACCTGCCCATAGGGTACACATTATGTACGCTTTATCAAATGAACTGCTGAACTGAGACTCCCCTCACGTACGACGTAAGACGCGCTCATAGTAATGGGACTCGAATCTACGTTAAACCTTTAACCAGTGGTGGCCAAATAGCTGCCATCATATTTTGAACTTTATGCCTATAAGTTAGGATTGAAAACCAATCAAAATTAAGGTCAAAGGGTTAACTCGATTAAAAACGCAAAAAAAACCGTTTTCAACTAAAAAAAACTACTCGACTTGTTGGGTTGCTGGGAACGTCATCGCGAGATCATCGCGACCGAGGTCGGACACTCGCCTTGGGACACCCACCGTCGCCGGACCATTATTAATAAATTAACAAATTAAATTTACTAGTTAATTTGTTATTAATTTATTGTAATTGAGAGGCGTAAATTACAGCACTCCTATAGTTTACAGTCCGCTAGTTTTATTTCATCGACAGCACCCTAACACGAGTCGTTTTAGACTTAAGGCAGTCGCGCATCAGCTAATACTATTTGACACTTTTTTTTTTATTTTCCTTGCTTTTTCTGTCTGTATTTTTTTTTACAAATAAATATATTATTGTTCTAATCATAAATATTTTATCTGATCGCTTACTAGATAGTGGTTTCACTAATGTGAGCTTATCATATTAAAGTCAAAGGCTTAACTCTTCTTTCCTCTCCCAAGTCTTCTAACTTGCCTGCAGCTAGGTATAACCACTTGTGCTTGCTCTGAGCCGGCATTGTTTGCGGCGCTCTCAGGACCTGCTTACGACCTAACTACTGTCTTGAATGGGACTAACGATCCCCGCCATAAAGGAATGTGATAATATAAACTGGGGATAATAATGAGAATTTGTAATAATTGTGATATTAGGTAACTAGCAGTGGTGGATAAATCATAGATGTCTCAGCAAAACTACAATAAACAGTGCAATTCGAATTCTTCAGATGGCGATGAATATTATTTTCTTTTATTTAAATTGACACAGAATACGTGTTTCTTTCTGCCATGTACCTATTAGGCTTAAGCCTAATAAATATTTAAATAAAAAAACTTACTATTGGAGAGTATTTTTTTAGTGTTTTTAACTTTATTTTACTTTCTGATAGGAGTACCTAAATTTAGTTTTCACTCTTATATATTATGGGTTCAATAGGCCATTTCGAAATACGGTTCGTCGAATTACAATTGATCTATGACACCTCGTCGATTACTTATTTATCGATAACTTAATTGGACGAATATTCATTACATCGATGGTTTATTTCATCGTATTTTGATTGGACGAATGTTATTATTTCGATGGTTCATTTCAACGAATGTTCTTTAGTTAGTTTTAGTCCATGGCTTAGTAAATAATCGAAAGAGTCAAGTCGATATTTTATATATTATTATATACATATATGCAACACTAACCAACGCTAGCGTCGGGTGATAAAGATAATGTATGTATGTGGGTGGGTATGCCGAGTGTTTGTGTTTTAGAAAATGTACGCTTATTCCTACCGTAATAATAATTTAGGGCTGTTGTTTTAGGTACAACGTCGTGTACTACAGAGTGCTGTGGAAGTCCAAATGGGAAAGTTTAAAAAAAAACTTTGACGTTTTTAAAGACGTTTTTAGTACTATCTTTTCCTGTAGCTTACTGGCATTCAAATTAAAATTATTGTGTTGGTTTATAGGGCTTTTTCCGGGCACTTATATACGTCCCAAAATATAACTTATGCCTACCACCGCTTCGGGACTACATATCGGCTGTTGATGATAAGAAACGGCGCAACAAACTCAGGTACTATTTAACTTTTAAATCAAATCTTAAAAGATGTTTTTACTTACTTTGACTGTGGTTTAAATTTGATAGTTTAAAAAGATTACTCATCTCCAACTCAATTTAAATAAAACAAGATCATTCAATTTAAACCAAAAAAGGCACTACCAATATCACACTACACACATCAAAAGTTTTTAGGGATCAAGTGAATGTTTTTGCAATAAAAATTATTCAAGCAATATTTACCAAATCTAGTTTCCAGATTGACTTTTTTACTTTAATTCCCATGTTTAAGTTAGCCACGTACCCACATATTTTGTAAAAATAAAGCAAAATTGCTGTTTTTGCAAATTGTAGGAAATTAACCCAAATTAACGGCGTCAATTAAATGTCAAAAAATGTTAATGGCGAATATCTTACGCATCTTCGCTTTGCCGATGACATAGTTATTATGGCAGAATCGCTGCAGGATTTGCAAAAAATGCTGCACAGTCTTAATGCTGCCTCGAGACGTGTGGGGCTTGGGATGAATTTGGACAAGACCAAGGTAATGTTCAACGAACATGTCACCACCCGGAACCAATTTCCGTCGAGGGCACTACGCTCGAGGTTGTCCAAGAGTACCTACGTCTACCTTGGACAAGTACTACAGCTCGGTAGAGACAACTTCGAGCGGGAAATCGCCAGAAGAGTGCAGCTTGGCTGGGCAGCATTTGGGAAATTGCGTCATATCTTCACGTCGACACTGCCGCAGTGCCTGAAAAGCCGGGTGTTTAACCAAAGCGTCCTACCAGTTTTAACCTACGTAGCCGAAACGTGGAACATGACAGTCAAGTTGGCCCACCGACTACACGTCACTCAGCGTGCTATGGAAAGGTCTATGTTGAGGATCTCATTAAGGGATAAGATCCGGAACGAGGTCATACGACATAAGACTAAGGTGACTGATATTGTCCAAAAATGTAGCAAGCTGAAGTGCCAGTGGGCTGGCCATGTCTGTCGCAGAACCGACGAGAGGTAGAGCAGGAAGGTTCTCGAATGGGGACGACGCTTAGGCAAACGTAGTGTAGGACGCGCCCCCCAGATAGATGGACCGATGACCTGAAGAAGGCAGCTGGCAGCGACTGGATGCAAAGGGCGGGAGATCGTGCGCTTTGTCGCTCCTTGGGGAAGGCTTATATCCAGCAGTAGACTGCAACAGGCTGATATGATGATGATAATACATTGCCACTAACAAAATTATAATCATAATAATACAATATTAGTAAAATAATATTTTAATGTTAAATATTTATTTAATTTAACACACATCATTTGTAATTGTATTAACAGTCTTTTTTCAATTAAAATTACATAAATTGGCAGAAAAACATTATAACACTTGAATTTAAGCAATTATGAAACTTTGTACAGCCTTTGATAATGTCCAATTTAAATTGACCTGCCTATTTACCACGTAGTGTATCTATTCAATTCACACTGGTTTTTAAAATTATTAAATAACAGCGAGGCTATTCACTAGAGAATTTGTGGCAACATTCCAAGCAAAATGTTTAAAGTTTGTATGAGAAATCTTACATCCACGCAAGCTAAGTCCCAGAAAATAACTAGTTTAATTGATATCATTGCTATACGCGACTATGATATCGAAATCGTATAAAAACTGCTTTCACCATACGCCATTTTGTACAACATTTTGTTCTAAAATTTCTTAAGAACCATTACACCTTATTGTTGCATCGACCTTCTTCAAAGAAAAGGTTCCCTTTCATCACTTCAAAAAGCAACGTTTCGCAATTTTTATTCACTGCAAAAGGTCGATTCCACTATTTTACCAGGAAAATATTGTAATGGAATATCCTGGATAGGGAGGCGGTCGGGCGATTTTAGAGTCGTATAAAAGAGTTATTGGTGGTCTAACACAGCTACAATCTAGGCCATTTCTAGTACTGAGGCGGGCATCTTTAAAATGGGGGTATTATAAAATAGTTTATTTTTTATATACAAGGTTTATGTATTTTATTGGAATGCAGCAGTTAGTAGCTTGAAGACTACGTTTTTCTATCTTTCAACACGGGCGTCCACTTATAACTTGACGACCTCCGTAGCCGAGAGGCGAGCACGCCGGACTTTAAATAGCGCCGCCATCTCTGAGGTTCCGGGTTCGATCCCCGGTCGGGTCAAAGTAGAAAACGAACTTTTCTATAATGGCTCGCGTCTGGGTGTTGTGGTACCGTCGTTGTTTCTGATTTCTATAACATAAGTGCTTTCGCTACTTACCTTAGGATCAGAGCAATGTATGTAATGTTGTCCAATATTTATATTTAAAAAAAACTTTCAATCAAACGATAGTAAAATAAAAATCAGTGGTGTTAAACCCATTTATTTAAATTCTCATAATAATTTAAACAACAAATTCGATCGCATGAGCTGTAGTATGGTAGTGTCACTGGTGCTTAACCATAATATCCCTGATCCAATCTAAGTAAGGACCATAATATGGTTCTTATTTAGATTGGATCAGGGACTATAAACAACCCACTGTAGTGCACAGATCACCTAAAATATGTTTATTTTATTTTATTTTATTCGGAACAACAAACAATTACAAAATATTGCTTAAAACAAAAACATGACACACATACTATTACCAATTTTGTAACCAACTACGTTATTCACAAAAAAATATATATACAAAATTATACATTCCAAAGGTAAAGTGTAATATTTAATTTTATTTTATTGGATCTTACTGTCCCGTAACTCTGTAAGATGCAAAACTACTTTAGCCCTGAACTGCGTAAGAGGAAGCCCAAACAAATCTATGTCAAGAAAATTGTCATTATACGATTGCATAATGCGACGCAAAGGCGCGCGCACACCAGCTATAGTTCGACATTTTTTGGGTGCAAAAAGCTTATGAGCTCGAGTATCGCGAATACGTTGCGATTGACTAGGTGTACGTAAGAAAATGTTATTCATTAATTTAATAAGGAGGTATAAGGAGGCAAATATAAGGAGGTTTGTGATCGTGCTTCAGAAGGCACGCTAAAAGATGGTCCTGTCTCTATAGCTTTATAATAGGTAAGCGAGTGTGTATGTGTGTGTGTGTTTGTGAGTTTGTGTGTCTTTGGTTCTGTTTGTGCGCTAGTCACTGATCACGTCTTTTTTACGTAAAATGATAGCAATTTGGGTTTTAAATAGCGTGTTTGTCGATTCCGTTTTGTGGGTTGACTCGATAAACCCCGATCATGCCAATAGAACCGTGTAACAATATTAATTCCATTCTGTTTCGTTTTTTTGGGCTAAGGAGTCGAACAGGTTTATTTTCTTGCATAAAGAATATCCTTTAATTTCTCTGTTTTACGCAAAAATTCGCTTTTCAAACATAAAACATCAATAAGATCGCGCGAACATATCATGTTACGATCACATAAAGTATACAGCGCCACCTATAAAAACGTGGAATTATCAAAACGTGCACGAATTGGCCTATAAATTATAACGCCCACATATAATTTTAATGCTGAATTTTGCCGATTCTGTTAAGGTCATTCGGAATCTAAATCAATCATAAAATACTTTTTAACCTTTCGGTAATAAATAAGAAATGTACTCAGCTTACAAATGGCTTTTTAAAATGAGTGTGTGTTAAATATGGTTAAACCCACGACTATTACGTAGTTAGTCCAGGACACTAAGGTCCTGTTTCGCAATGTACGGATAAGTTCTGCATTAGTTCTGAATAAAGTTATATTCTACTTGTTGTTGTTATCGTATTTCGCAACTCCAGAGTGTTTACGGCAAATTCCTCCCATGGGGAATTTCACATTAAGTCTAGTTTAGATTGTTGGTGTAGAACAGCTGTTAAAACTTAGAATATTAAAAAAAACCTTTCCTATTTTTGTTGATTCAAGATTTTTAAGGAAAATCTTAACACCTCGTCTGTACCTTGCAATGTTTACATTTTCCGACGCCATTTTACCAATAACCAATGAAACAATTTACATTCCTCTGCCTTACTAACGATACTTCAACCCTATTAGCTGGCCCAGTTAAAATTATTTACAAGTAAGTATTTAAATAAGACAGAACGTTCTAGCAGGTCCACTCCCTACAAATTCTTATTAAAGTAATTATATTCTGTTCTATATTTTTTTACATCTATAGCTGTAAGTATAGCTAAGTAGAAGGCGGTCATACTGCCTGGGTTTTGAAGTCTGCTGCTATAGCAAAAAATATATACGATAAGAAGATGGGTTAAAGCGCAGATTGCGTGCAACTTCCATGTGAAATCGTATATCATCTTACCCAGTATTCTTGTTCTTTGTGCCGTAACATTTCCACAATGTTGCTACAATTTTCAACCAAATGTCGTAAAATTGTGAAATAAAATAAGTTTAATAGAAAACTAAAAACCGACTTCAAAATGAAACTAAAAACCGAAAAATAATATTGACTAAAACATACCTCATAAGCTCCACGTCTGCTCAACACACTGCGAAATACGTTTAGTCGACAAAAAGCAGTATTATCTTCTAACTCCTATCCGTTAAGGAGTTCTGTGGCTTCCATCATCAGGTCAGCAACATGACATGATGATTACCAGATCCAAAAATCAGCATTGAGTCAGAAAATATATGCAAAACATTATGGGTTCCTATAAAAATTGAGGGTTGCCCTCGATTTCCCAAGGATCCCATCATCAGAATCTGACTTGGTGTAAATGGAACCACCTCGAGAGTATATCCTTTCAAACTAAAAAATAAATTTTGAAATCGGTCCATAATTGCCGGCGTAATCGCGTAACAAACATACAAAAAAAAACAACATTTAGACGAATTGAGAACCACCTCCTTTTTTTGAAGTCGGTTAAAAAATAAGGTTAAGTTTAAATTCTTCTCTATTCAGTCTTTGCTGTAGTGAATTCTATATTGCGATCGAGGTACCTAGGTACATTATTCTAGTAAGTATAATTAAAACTATGAATAGTCTGCTATTATATACAGAGTGGCTTTTTCATCACCGTCCAAACCTTCTGAGATGACTCGCGTTATACAAACGATCAACTCTTACTATTGGTACCAACTTCCTAACTACAAAAAAAAACAGCTGTTCCAAACAAAAATCAATATTCATTCGACCAAAATGTATGGAACAGTTGAATTTTTTTTTCGAGTTAGGGACATGGTCCAATTGTAAGAGCTGTTGTTCGTTTGTATCACGGGAGTCATTTCAGAAGGTTTGGACGGTGATAAAAAGGTCAACTTATTTGTTTGCAAATGAATGAACCTACTGCGTAATCTATCTACTCAGTGGTGTTTATAAAGGCATTCTTCCCCGAGTTCTCATTACCACTGAAGCACGTAATTGGAATTAATTAATGTGAAAAACGAAGCGGAAAACAGAGGAAAAATATAGATTTAAGGCCGTTAGGGTGAGAAGTCGAAAGGGTGAGCAGTCAACGGGTTGGCTTGCTTAAAACATTCGCTTAACAATTTCAATGAAATGCCGAGTAAAATTGTCTAGACTTTTGTTTTCTGAGAAATTTTCGCACCTCAAGTTTTTTCAGCTCAGTCAATTGAATAAACTTTATTGATAATAGTAGAAATATCAATGTTAAAGTTCTTTGTTTTATAGGCTTGCACTAATACCTATACGTACCAAACATACCTATAGATTCATAGCTTTGTCATAGGTTCATAGCTTTGTCCTTCTTTTTGCTTGAAAAAGTTTCTTCGTGCTGGGTGTTTTAGTTGATTTTGGCACTCATTTAGCTATAATTCTATAGGTAAAGGAAAGTATGACTATAATACGTCTCAACGCAAATTAAGCATAGCTTGAATTATTGTGACTAAGTTACGGATAAACATACTTAAATACGTTTATAAATATCCATAATGCTCGTTAAACAAATGCTCGTGCTCGTCACACAAACATTTGGCCCTTGCAAGTTCGAACCCGCAACCGCCAGGCACTAAACCAGACGTAAAATACTAAATATTTGATTAAAAAGAATGGCCATAGCAAACATCTCTCTTTCAGGAACCAAGTATTTTTTTACAGGTACAAATTATTCTTACTTTAATAACTCCACAAATATACATCAACATTTTCCAATAATAACAAGCTTAGAGATCAGTCGGAAGGCAAGTTTCGATCCGTCGGCTCCAACTTATAATGATGACGAAAGTCCTAAAGGAACTCGTTCGATAAAAGCTCTATAAAAGTTTCCCGAAGCGATTCGATGGAATTAAGGTCGGGCATAATTTCGGGATATTTATGTTAAGGCATTTTGGGACAGCTGAAGGCTTTTGTGGAAATGAAAATGCTTTTAAACTATGTAGATGATTGTTGAGTGGTAGTGAGGAGTTGACAATTATTATGGAAGCTAGATATAATACAAAGTACTTATAAAAACATTAGGTTTGTATGAAAATGATAATGATTTTGCACATTGCTCGCAGGACTGATGGCCGTTGGGGCAGGAAGGTCCCTGAATGGCGGCCGCGGGCCGGAAGGCGTAGTGTTGGTAGGCCCCCCACAAGGTGGACCGACGATCTGGTGAAGGTCGCGGGAAGCCGCTGGATGCGGGTGGCACAAGACCGATCTTTGTGGAAATCCTTGGGGGAGGCCTATGTCCAGCAGTGGACGTCTTTTGGCTGATGGATGGATGGATGATAATGCTTTTATCTATGTTGAAATTATTGAGTTGTAGCGAAAAGTTACAACTGTGCTAATCTATATAATAATTTATGGCACTTCCTTGCATATACAAGTTTCTTTCGGTATTTTTGATTTTTAGCAAACAGATGATGTGTTTTTTCTCTTTGTGAGTAAATATTATCTTAAATCTAAATGAGGTTAAATTAGACCAACAGGGAAACGTGACACAAGATAGTGTCAACACTCTTACCTTTTATTTTTAGCATATACCTTATGACCGATGGACTGACGACCTTAAGAAGATGGCTGGCAGTGGCTGAATAAAAAAAGCGGGAGATCGTGCACTCTGGCGTTCTTTGGGGGAGGCTTACGTCCAGCAGTGGACTGCAATAGGCTGAATAGATAGATAGATGGATATACCTAATGGGACTATGATATTTTTTTTCCTCAATAATTAGGATAGTCTCAAATACAATGTGATTTTTGTCGATAAAATTAGATATCGCACTTAGCCTTAACGTATTCGAAGTACCACCCATATCACATTGTTGAATTATATCGTATTAAATATTATACTAAATGACAAATTTATCACACCTACATTACTCTTCATAAGAGATTCTCAGCACTCATTTAACTGAATCACTGCAATTGACACTTTATTTTTATGAACATACGCTTGAATATCATTAAACACTGTGTGATATTAGTCTGGCGTGTTAAAGTGAAAATATACGATGTCCCATTAAAAGTTTTGCTTGCGAGCAGATATGGGTTGCGACGAAATCACAACACCGCTTACAAATCGTTCGTAATAGCACTCTCTGTACAACCAATTTGTACTCTGTTGATTATGTTTCAATTTAATCAAATTGGATACATTACCCATTGAAAGCGTTGATGGGACAATGTCATATTAAGTTAGATTGATGAATGATGAATCCTACACATACACGACGACAATGACGACCTCCGTAGCCGAAAGGCGAGCGTGCCGGACTATATATGGCGTTGCCATCACTGAGGTTCCGGGTTCGATACCCGGTCGGGAATGTAGAAAACGAACTTTTCTATATTGTCTCGGGTCTGGGTGTTGTAGTACCGTCGTTGTTTCTGATTTCTATAACACAAGTGCTTTAGCTACTTACCTTAGGATCAGAGCAATGTATGTGATCCTGTCCAATAATTATTTATTTATTTTACCATAGTCCACAAGAACAAGGCACAGAAGCTGATTATACTCTTCTGATTTCTGTATAATCTGCCTTACTGTGTGGATATGGTCTATGGTTTTACTCGTATAGTCTTTACGAAACCCAGCCTGCTCCAGTGGCTGGAAGGCGTCAAATCTTGCGGCTAGACGATTTGTGACGACTCTTAAAACCGGCTTTTAAACGTGGCAAAAGAGCCTAATTGGTCTGTAGTTTTTCAGAAGAGTTTTATCACATTTATACACATACACCTGCACGAAGGATAATAAACAGGTCCACACGAAATGTCGTAGGAATAGCGAAATTATGGTCTAAGTCCGTCAAATTGGAAATTTGCGGTCGCAAATGGCGATTTTGCCATTGAAACGGCAGAATTTTTGAAATAGTGTACAGTTAAGTTTTGACAATTAAAACAGCTATACTATCGATAGTATTCATAGCTAGTAACAATACAATACTATTTAAACCATAAAGTAGCTGCTTTAATGACAGAATTTGTTATTTTATTGCAACTATTTTTCCAAATTACATAATTAAAAAAACATATAAGTGCCGCAAGAAGTCTGACTTTGAGTCATGGAACTAATTTACGTCGATGTTGCTCTAGTATGTTTATTTGATGTTTAATTACTATAGTACCTATAGGTTCTGCTTAGCTAGTAAATTAGTGTCACGATTGCAAGATTTAAAGAAACCATATTTGGTAACATAATATTTAATGACATTCCTTATAATTCTAATCATCTCACACCTTAACATTCAAAGTTTTGCTGCAATCGTTTCAATCACCCTTTTAATGGTCCAGCATTCATATCTATATATATATATATATATATATATATATAATAAAACAGGTTTTATGTCGGTTCTGCAGTTTGGTTCTAGGAATTGTAGCCATTTCAACCTATCCTTTTATTGCTGAACTGTCTGACTGATTTGAGATAATGATGCACCAGTGCCCAAAAGAATTAGCACGAGAAATTTACTTACTCCTGTTTTTAGGGTTCCGACCCAAAGGGTATAACGGAGCCCTATAACTAAGACTCCGCTGTCCGTCTGTTTGTCTATCTATCTGTCTCTCTATCTATCTGTTTGTCTGTCTATCTGTCCGTCTGTCACCAGGTTGTAGCTTACGAACCGTAAAAGTAAAACAGATGGTGTATTTTTGTTGCTGCTATAACAACACTTACTCAAACCCAGAATAAAATAAATATTTAAGAGGGCTCCCATACAACAAACGAGATTTTTATCCTCAATTTTATAGATAATGGTGCGGAACCCTTCGTGCAAGAGTCCGACTCGCACTTGGCCGGTTTGTTGTCACTAAAACTGAAAACAAACTACATTATAATTTAGGTACCACACTTCTTTAAGCCCGATCTAATACACCTCATCGTTTATGCAGACGGAGTCTCATGCAGAAGCTGTATAAGCTTTGTACCCTCAGGGCTTCGGATAAATTCCTGTAGAGGACATATTTTTGCTAAAGTATACAATACACGAATTCAGTAGAATCTTTATTTCGTCGCGCGAATATACGCTTGAAACAAATAAAAAAAGTTAAGTCATAAATGTTATTGTTTCAGACTCACAAGAACATCACATAAATAACAAGACATAAATCACGAGAAGCAGTAGCAATAATATCTAGAATAATCGTTTGTAAGAGGTGCGACGGTTGTGCCAATTGGGTATCCTATTGTCATACGCGAAACCGTGCAAAACCAAACCGTATCTCCCTATTTTTTAACCGACTTCAAAAAAGGAGGAGGTTCTCAATTCGTCTGAATGTTGTTTTTTAATCATTATTTTTTTATTTCCTCCCTATGTCATCAATTAAAGTCAAAAACATAACCCTCGTTTGGCAGTTCGGTAAAAAGCTGTTATCATCGGTTTTTTTTTACATGTAACAGGTCATTAATTTGGTCAGTTTCGAGAGAACCTACTGTATCTACCATTATTTTGCTTCCGCTTTGAGGCCTCGAAACTAAAGAGACGAAATAGACAAAGTAAATTAGATTTCCATAGCTTATACGCCACTCCCATTTCGTCCTTTGAAATAAGATAGGTATGCCAAAAAAAGATGATTTCGTATTCGGCAGAAGTAACACAAATGAAGGAATGTGGTAGGAATGCTAAAAATGGTGACATTAGACCCGTCCTGTTCCATAAATTTTACTTTTTTAATTTAGTCATTGCGCTAGTCGGGGCAAAGACAAATAGAACAAAGTTATAATCATTTAAATCGGTCAAGCCGTTCTCGAGTTAAAGGTGGTGTAACTAACACGACGTACTTTTATGTAATAAAACGGATTTTAAATTATTATTAGCGGTCTCCCTCGACTTCGTATTAGCGTATAGATTAAATTCGTTCAATATTTTTTAAATTTAAAATTTCTAATCCATAAGTTGAGTATTTCTCTTAAAATACCTTATTTAACTTAACCATTATGATTTTTCTCAAAAGTTCATGAAAAGCACTATCTATTAACATTAATTTTTGCAGATTTTTCAAGCCAATAGTTTAACTTTGGAGGGAAGAGGGGCTACTCAAACAATTCACTGTAAGTACCTAATTGTACTTGTGAAATAATAAATAAATGAAAGTGAATATGAAAATGACATAAAATAATTCAACAACAATGCTAAAATTACTATGCATACCTAGTGTGCCGAAACCGCAAAAGACAAACGCGTTGACAGACAGACAATTACCAAATGCCTAAGTCGTAGCTGGAGCAGACCACCTGTTAGATGACACAGCATGACAATGTGGGTAGCCGCAAGTCTGAACTAAATTGTTACGGTAACTGTAAATTCTACGTTGATAACAAACAGGTTTAGAACTAGCTGTTGCCTGACACTTCACTCGCGTGGTCTGTAGTTTATTCAAATATCCCACAGGACCATTTAACTGGGATAAAAAGTATCATATATGTTATCCTATTATACAGGGTTATTTGAAAAAAATCAACAAGCTCGCACGACTAAATAGCTTACATCATAAACAACAACATTTGTTCTACGAGTTTTATCATAACACAATACATTAATTAAAAATAATTTTCCAAGTTTTTATTGTACGTGACGTTTGTAAGTCTATATTAGGCGACTCGCGCTACGCTTCCCGCCCTTCTCGATGTGAAGAGCACAGAGATAAGAACATTCAGACGTAAAATTAAATTAATTTAGTATTTATTTTTGTAGAAAAGTAAAATGTGTAAAATTATTTAAAGTCGTAAAACAGATTTTATTGTGTATGATGTTAGCAATCTATCCGTGCGAGGTTGGTGATTTTTTCAAATAATCCTGTATATTCTATATGTGTTGTTAAATAAATGATTTTGTTTCTCCTTTCTTAACTGTAATTTATTATTTATTTAAGCCAATAAAAAAAAGTTACAGTGGTGGTTTGAATCTGGTATTTAAGAAGCTACAGAAAAATAAAGTTACGAGCCAGCCAGTCAGCGGTCGGGAAATGTGGGTATTTTAGAATAAGTCTTAAGCCTACGGGGTTGAGCGAGTATCGATTTGGTTGAGCTTATTTGGTTAATTAATAGTGGGCGCCATACCCTTAAGGTGGGTAAACCCTATAAAAAAAATAAAAATAAGTTTCTTTCCTGAGGTCGACTCGGCACACCTTCCCGTCGCGTTCTGTGACCCCAGGGAGGCAGGCCTTCCCCAGCTGCGTGTAGTCCGCAGGAGTGGGGGTCGAGTTCCCAATATAAAAAAAAAAAAACCTCTGGAATGTACCAATTTCTAATTAAGAACCAGAATACATCCCAGTATGAAGTTATCGAGATGGGTCGAACAAGAAATAAATTATTATTTAAAAGGTCACTTCTGTGTGATTAAAGGAATTAATAAAGTTGAAAATACTTTGTAATAAGATGAATTAATGATTTAGTTTGAATATTGGGGGACACACCCTGAAAAAGAGAACTACCCTTCCCTAAATAAAATTTATGAAAAGTGCAAGTTTTTACCTTAAAACGGGGTTAAAAGCAGCTCGCGGTGGCACAAGCGTCGTTCCAAACTGTATCCCGCTGTGTCACTCGCAAAAACTGGTACCTATGAGCCAAGAAGGCAAACTTTATAACCTATCAAGTTTCAACTACAAGAATTGTGAAAACAGCAATAATTACAGGTTGCACTGTACTTACAATATGTAGTTTTAAGAAGTCGAGGGTGTAGCTCCTCAAGGAGAAAACCGTCTGCAAACAGCTTTGAAAATGAACAGGGCTGGCAGGCGATTCACCTCGGCGCACAACCACTTTGGACTTCTTGTATGCACGGCAGACAGGCAACAAAAAAGACCTTCCCGGCTCCGCGCCGGTATTTATTGCAAGGCGATGGAAGCTTCTGGAACCATTACGTAGTTCCTGCTTCATATCATCAGCCTTAAAACTACCCTTTTTCAGATAATAAAAATTCCACTTCCTGAACACAAGACACTTTACAGACACTTTACTTTTTTAATTCCGAAAACTAGTCGAACGCATAGCGTATTATAATCCAATTGCTATGGAACGATCAAATGACAGATTAAAAATCACAATATTGAACTCTCAGAATGACAGTTGTAAATAAAAATATAAGTTAGTTGCCTATGCGCAAATTTCGCAAGATAAAAAAAACAAACTGTCACTGAGGTTATGTTTGTGTTATGTTTCAGTTTTATTTCCAGACTTTAGCAAAATACTACAATTGAGTAAACTAGGTTAATTAATGAATGTAACAAGGGATGCTAGTGAAAAATGTGCTGCAAATTGACTAGTGACAGGTAAATAAGTTTCCATGAGTGGTTCTAAAATTACTACGTAACAGTACCCCTCCTGCCAGAAGAATTTTACGCAAGTAAAATTCGAGCTGGCCCTCCAGCTCACAAACAAAAAACGAAACCACGAAGGAAACAAAAAACAAAAAACGCCACAAGGCAAAACAAAACAAATAGTCCTTAAGCAGACTAAGTTCCAAAATAATAAATAATAAAAAGGAACATGTTGGGTGGTCAACGGCGGCGGTGTGGCGAGCAGAAAATTAACGCGGGCCACACGTCCGTCGATAACCAGGACCACAACAAGCTAATCCACCAATGGGATTGGATTCAAACGGGGAAGCCGTAAAAATGTTAGGAGCTAAATTAAAAATTCTCCAAAAGTCTACGCCAAGAAGAATTGGGGTGGAAACATCGGGGACCACATAGAATTTAACAGTTTTTGTGACCTGTCCTAACGTAACGTTCAAAAACATATGACCGCAGATGGGAACCAACGAGTTGTTAGCCATGGCAATGTTCTCCATGTCACTGTCACGGTGTAACGTTGCTCCAGCCGCAACAAAATGTTGACCTGTATCCAAGCCTAATATGGAAATACTCGAGCCCGAATCAAGTAAACCATGATAATTATTACTATCAATGCAAATGGTTAAATGAGGACGCTCATCTTTACAAGTTGTGCTCCGAAGCGCAGCAACTTTAACATTATTCTGCTTGGCATTTTGGTCAACACCATTGGGGCGGTTCGGGGCCATTTGTTTCTGTGGTGGTGTTTTCCTATGAGTGGCAGGCACAGTGTTGTCAGAACTCACATTGGTTTTGTTGCAATTCGGACACTTAGGCTTAGTCACCCCTTTTTTTCCACAAGCGTAGCAAACTACTTCTGTCGATTTGCAATCAGAAAGCCAATGGCCTGATTGTCGACAGCGGACACAAAAAGAGTTAGATACATCTTTGACCTCATTAACCCTAGGCTGATTATTGGGCGCAACATATGCTAAGTCCCTAGCAAGTGTAGACTCGGTAGGTTTTGGAGGTTCCCTAAAGTCAGCAGCATAGGCGAAACTCTGCTCTAAGAGCCTACACTTGGCTTTAAGCTCGGAAATTGTATGTATCTCATGAAGAGCCAATGCCAAAATATAATTAGGTCTTAGATTGTATCGAATGATAGACAACTTCTCAGACTCACTAAAAACATAAGATAGCCTACTGAAATAATTTTCCATTATGGCAATATAAATAAAAGCCGGCCCTGAGTCCGTTTGCGAATCTCATCCATCAATCGCCTATCATAATCGGGAGGAGAAAATTCGCTAATTAAAAGACGCTTTAAAGAAAGCCAATCCGTAACAGTTTCTCTAATACTGCGGTACCAGACCAATGCAATATCCGTAAATAGTTCATACGCGGACCGAAACAAGGTTGCATCACTAATCTCCCTAGAATGTGACAACTCCTCAAGTGTCTGCAGGTAGGTTCTAACGCAAGTATGACCATCAAATTTATGATTTAGATTACGTACGGATCTTTCACTGTCACAGGTGCCACAGGAGACATGTAAAGGAGGTGTGACGCTCGCAATCGGCTCCTCCACGACCGAACCAAAGTGGCTATTAAAACTTTGACTTAAAGTGTCAATCTTTGCTAAATGTGTATTTAAGCATTTCTGAATACTGGCATATTCAGCCTCTAAATCATCGCTAGGCTCAACCCTACTAAGTCGATGATATAAATGATTTGCTAAAGCTTTAACCCTATTAAACTTTTTAAAATGAGATGAGCTTGTTGATAAAGTTTGTTCGAGTTCAGTCAGTTTCCCTTTAATAATTAGAAGTTCAGAAGCAGGATCCAGTGTGGTGTCTGCTACATCATCGGCAGAAACCTGCCTGGCTAGCCGACGCATCTGAACACGAAGAGCCACCACTGTATTTTCAGGCTTCTCATCACGGATTGCGACTTCATAAATAAGCTCATCTTTGTGTAATAAATTGTAGTTGATTGGACGCTCCATATTTAAAAATTAAAAAAAATTAAAACTTTCGGGCTGGCTTTACAAAAATAGAAACGTGTAGGTTAATTAGCTGATAAATACACTTCGTAAACAATATAGTATTCTGACCGTTTTAAAACAAAATAAAATGGTAACAATTAATCAGAATTAGTCAATGTCAAAAAATTGACAAAAATAAATTAGTATAATTTGTAAATGTGAAAACAAAAATTGAGGGTGTGGTTTTAAACCAAAACTAACAAATAAAACCCTCTGTTATAAGCTCAACCAAACGCCAAACCAAATTTAAAGAAAGAAAAGAAGAGAGAAAAAAAATTAAAAAAAAAAATTTTTGCACCAGATGTTGGGGCAAAAGTAAGTAAGTCCCTTAGTCGGCTCTTACGACACCCAAAGAAGAACTGGGGTGGTCCTATTCTGGCCCGAGACCACACAGGCTCGTAGGCTAAAAACTCAGGTTGCAGCGACTGACACAACCTTTTCCAAAATAAAAAGGCCCCACGTACGGGCGCTACTGTTAAATAAAAGTTTTTGTTTCTCCTTTCTTAACTGTAATTTATTATTTATTTAAGCCAATAAAAAAAAGTTACAGTGGTGGTTTGAATCTGGTATTTAAGAAGCTACAGAAAAATAAAGTTACGAGCCAGCCAGTCAGCGGTCGGGAAATGTGGGTATTTTAGAATAAGTCTTAAGCCTACGGGGTTGAGCGAGTATCGATTTGGTTGAGCTTATTTGGTTAATTAATAGTGGGCGCCATACCCTTAAGGTGGGTAAACCCTATAAAAAAAATAAAAATAAGTTTCTTTCCTGAGGTCGACTCGGCACACCTTCCCGTCGCGTTCTGTGACCCCAGGGAGGCAGGCCTTCCCCAGCTGCGTGTAGTCCGCAGGAGTGGGGGTCGAGTTCCCAATATAAAAATAAAAAAACCCCTGGAATGTACCAATTTCTAATTAAGAACCAGAATACATCCCAGTATGAAGTTATCGAGATGGGTCGAACAAGAAATAAATTATTATTTAAAAGGTCACTTCTGTGTGATTAAAGGAATTAATAAAGTTGAAAATACTTTGTAATAAGATGAATTAATGATTTAGTTTGAATATTGGGGGACACACCCTGAAAAAGAGAACTACCCTCCCCTAAATAAAATTTATGAAAAGTGCAAGTTTTTACCTTAAAACGGGGTTAAAAGCAGCTCGCGGTGGCACAAGCGTCGTTCCAAACTGTATCCCGCTGTGTCACTCGCAAAAACTGGTACCTATGAGCCAAGAAGGCAAACTTTATAACCTATCAAGTTTCAACTACAAGAATTGTGAAAACAGCAATAATTACAGGTTGCACTGTACTTACAATATGTAGTTTTAAGAAGTCGAGGGTGTAGCTCCTCAAGGAGAAAACCGTCTGCAAACAGCTTTGAAAATGAACAGGGCTGGCAGGCGATTCACCTCGGCGCACAACCACTTTGGACTTCTTGTATGCACGGCAGACAGGCAACAAAAAAGACCTTCCCGGCTCCGCGCCGGTATTTATTGCAAGGCGATGGAAGCTTCTGGAACCATTACGTAGTTCCTGCTTCATATCATCAGCCTTAAAACTACCCTTTTTCAGATAATAAAAATTCCACTTCCTGAACACAAGACACTTTACAGACACTTTACTTTTTTAATTCCGAAAACTAGTCGAACGCATAGCGTATTATAATCCAATTGCTATGGAACGATCAAATGACAGATTAAAAATCACAATATTGAACTCTCAGAATGACAGTTGTAAATAAAAATATAAGTTAGTTGCCTATGCGCAAATTTCGCAAGATAAAAAAAACAAACTGTCACTGAGGTTATGTTTGTGTTATGTTTCAGTTTTATTTCCAGACTTTAGCAAAATACTACAATTGAGTAAACTAGGTTAATTAATGAATGTAACAAGGGATGCTAGTGAAAAATGTGCTGCAAATTGACTAGTGACAGGTAAATAAGTTTCCATGAGTGGTTCTAAAATTACTACGTAACAGTGTGCAAAATTTCATCCGAATTCGTTTAGTATTTTTTGCGTGAAAGAGTAACAAACATTATAACCTATACTCATAAGCTTTCGCATTTATTATATTTATTAGTAGGAAAGGCATAAGAGTTTTAAGGTCTTGGTTACGTAGTACAGCGACTTTAGTATGAAAGAGTTAAATGCTCGGTATTTCTTTGCGAGATCAAATAAAAAATGAGAAGATCCATAAACGAACAAAAGTCGCTGACATAGCCCGACGGATTAGCAAGCTGAAATGGCTGTGGGCGGGGCACATAGCACGTAGAACTGGCGGCCGATGGGGCAGAAAGGTTTTGGAATGGAGGCCACGTACCGGCCTCTAAGCCACCCACAAGGTGGCAGACGACCTGGTAAAGGTTGCAGGAAGCTGCTGGATGCAGGTCGCTTCCAACCAGCCGATCTGGAAGTCATCACTTAGTACCTACAATTAATGTGTTCATCACACAAATTTTTGCCCCTTTACAGGTTTCGAACCCGCAACCGCTGGTTTTTAGACCATACGGTCGTCCAGCTGCTATTTTTAAAATTGATTTTACAATTGGTTCCATTGTAAAAGATTTTATATATTTATAGAACACAATATATATTTTTTTCCATTCATTAAAAAGCCAACCTATATAATAGCGTTATTTCGAAAATCCACATTTCACATACTGAAACATGATACCGATGTTCTCATATATGCCAACGTTAATAAACACTTGTAAGTGATATCGGATACCATGGCTATCTGATCCCAATTATAAATTAATTATTGCTTCGGAATATTGACTACATCAATTTACAAGTTATAAACTGTTATTGTCGGAAAAATAATATTGTAATAAAGTTTATTATATTTACCGCGTAATATGTTTACACTATGATTTCCAGCATCACGTACGAAATGCACCTTCATAAACTGACCACAGATTCATTTCAGCCGTTCTCGATTCATAGTGCATAAAACCTTTTACATAGTAAACGCGAACGTTCAGTCATGTTTATCCATTATTCAGTAACTATAAGGCGGGCGCAAACGATGGACAATCAAGTTGCTGTAATGAATACTAAATTATACAGCGCTGTGTTTAATATGGTTTTGTATTGAACAAAATTTGGAATGGTCCCAGTGATACTATCCTTTAAATGTACCATAGTAAGAAGTAATTATATATGGCTAGCTGTGCCCGCAATTTCGTTTGCGTGAACTACAGTTTGGTATATCACATATATCCCACAGGATATCGGACCAGGATAAAAAGTATCCTAGATGTTAATCCAGATCTTATTCTATTATGTGTGCAAAATTTCACCCAAAACCGTTCAGCCGTTTACGGGTGATAGAGTCACAAACATCCAAAGTTCCAAACATCCTCACAAACTTTTGCATTTATAATATTAGTGGAAAGTGGGATGGGATTATTGGTTTTGAGTTTGAGAAGTTGTAGAAACTATGGCACCCATGGACCATGCGATGGTCGGATGCGGTGAGGAAGACAGTGGGCGGAAATGTGCATAATTCGGTCCACACGGCCTACGATCGCAGTCTGTGGAAGACCACATTAGTGTTCTTCCACAGACCATTAGGTCGCGATCCTCATCAGTCATCAAAGACCGAGGAAGAAGATCTACATCTTACCGTTTTCTGAATCGGTTTCTACAAACCGATTCAGAAATTGATTAGGAGTTAAAGTGCCACACATTTTATTAGGGTATAAAAAGCGAAATCCAATATTTTTTTCTTTTAGTGGTGTGAATAATTATGTTACTTAGGGACATGAAAACTACAAGTCTAATTTTATTAATATTTATACAGCTTGAATTTGTAGAAGAATACAGAGACCATAGACTGATCTAGAATCTTATGTAACTATTGCCTCAAATAACCTAGTAGATCAAACGATACAATTTGACCTCTGTCCCCTATGCAACCCTATATAGGATGAAGGTCACAGATAATTTGAGGTACCAAATTTTTTAAACTAGCTTAATTGTTAAAAACACCGCCTTTTTTTATTGCCGTAAGATGATTTTAAATTTTTCTTGTCGTTATATTCAAAAACTACAAAGACAGACAGATTTTAAATTGTATAAAAAATATCCGATCTGCGTGACCTGAATCTGTTAAATCTGTCAATTTCGTACGTCATTATGTACAAAATTTTACAGATATGAGATTGTTTTAAGAGTTCGTGGTTACCCCCCTGAAGTATGAACAAATTGAACAAACCTCTGAATAATTATGATGTTAATTTTGAAAGCATTTATATAGCTTATTTTACGGGCCATTATTACGAATCTATTGACACCTCGTTCATTAAAATCGGTTCAGTAGTTTAGGCGATATGCTGGAACACACAAACATAACTTACATACATAGACTACCAAAATCATTACCCTTCCTTTTGGCTTCGCCGTAGTCGGGTAAAAATACAGGGTGTAAAAAAAGGCTTAACGAAGCCTTAAACCACGAATTCTATACATAAAATTAAGTAGAATGCAAAAAAAATAATTGTTGGGAAATGACTTTTATTTTTGGGTATCAAAAAAATAACTTATTTCTAATTGCCGGCTGTGCCCTTTAAAGGCCTTTGTTGTTGTTGTAATGTTTCTTTGTAAAAAAGTTTAATATTATCAAACAGAAGACAATTTTGTAAAAATCTTTGAAAAAAAATTGAAACTTTGACTGTCAATAACGCGATAACCCGTCATTTCCCAGGTATAGTGTAAAAGAAAAAAATGATCATAATAATACGTAGAATATGTGGTATTCGGCTTCGTTAAGCCTTTTTTTACACCCTATATATTTTGCCCCTCCAAAATCAGTTGTCTGTCCATGGCCTTTTCCATTATTCAGTAACTATTAACCTATCTGTCTGGGGCCTTGTGACATGAGCGTACATACGTTTTATTGCTCTGTTTACGGTTGGAGATTTATAGGGATGAGTAAATATCTGTTTGCGACCAGTGTCCATGGTATTGTTAAAACTTTTAACGCCTGAAATAAAATGACAGAGTGCGCAGTTAATGTAACGAACCTTGTTAACTCAATTTAAAGAATTGGAGAATTCCATTTATAAATACTATCAGAGAGAACACAGAATGTTGATTTATGGTACAGAATCATTTTCATCTGACAGCGTTGGAGAAATGGCAGGCACTTGCCGACATGTCTTTTCAAAATGAAAATTGCAATGGCTATATTGACTGCCCAGATGTCTCATCTACACATACAACTACACACACATGATAATGTAAATCCATTATTGACTATAAAGTCCGCATGTATTAAGAGCTGTCATTAATAAATAAAATAAAATAAAAACCGGCTAAGTGCGAGTCGGACTAACGCGCGATGGGTTTCACAAAATTATCTATAAAAACGAGCAAAAAAAACACGTTTGTTGTATGTGAAGTGAAAACTTCAACTGTCCAACTATCACGGTGCATGAGATACAGCCTGGTGACAGACGGACAGACAGAGACAGACGGACTGTGCAGTCTTAGTAATAGGGACTCGTTTTACACTTTGCGTACGGAACCCTAATAAAACATTGCAATCAATAGTTATTACTAATTAATTCTGTAAACCAGAGGAATGAACTCATAAACATGTTTCATTTTTACCAAACATTTAAACAAATAGAAACATCCCTAACTACTCATCCACAAAAGGACTGACACGTGAACGGAATAAGCATTAGCATCACAGCGTATCTGAATGAAGTCTGAGAGTAACTAAAAGTTTCTATTATAATGGACGTAACGTTTAAAATTGTTTGGTTGGGAAACGACTGCTTTTTGTAAGCTGAAAGGCACCAGCGGATGCGATTTTAGGATTTTCAAAGGTGCTTAATATATTGTTTATTATTATCGATATGATGTAACATTGACTTTCTCGCTAGGAATTGATAGCACCCTTTTCCACTTTTGCTATAAAGTTTTTTGTTAAAATTTCAGATGACTTCTGATTTATCAATGTGTCTTCTTTAAGCCGAATTCAACGAAACATTAGGATTAACTAATGAGAGTATCTTTTCTCCTTGAATTTACTTCTTGATATTGTTGTTCTGTGGTTCAAGTGTGAGTTGCACCGCTCAGTTGTCAGCACGGGGTGGAATTGCCATAAAGTTTTTAATACTGAATGTCTTCGTAATGGGGCCAACTCTCTCTTCCGTCGCCGCTACGGTGCCGCAAAACGTTCCGGCGCCCGATCACCGTGTGGTCACTAGTCCGGCGTGATGAGCTGCGGTGTGGCGCCGCACCGCATAGTGAGGCATGGCCCATAGTGTTTGAAATACAAACGACAATAAGTACTCGTATACTGTTGGCGCTCACATGGTACCCCTACCAAATGGTACCTTCAAACCCCTCGGAGCTTGTCACTTAGGCTATACAAGACCAAATACGACAGCCGAGTGACAGCTACAATATATTCAGAGTGTGCAGACGTGGCTGTTTCCTACATTGTTACAGCGTGTGTCGAGTTCAGTTCTGCGTCGTTGAGCGCTGAGAATCACCGTTTCATAATTAAATTGAGAACTGGATGAGGCGAGGAATACTTAAATGATTTTGTTGTGTAGATTTGGTTTCGCGAGTCAAGTGCGTGCGCCTGATAGGAAGGATGGAATCGTCTAGTGCAATTTGCAGGGTGTCGCCATGGACGGATATATTATGTCTGGGAGGACATCAATGTTCAAAAATTGAAATTAATATTCATTTTTCAATAAAATGAAAAGACTAAACAATAATAGTACATTATGATACAAGTGTGCTAGGTTGCAATGCACACGAGTTCCACACGACGTTTTTCAACACCATTGCGGGGAAAAAATCAAACTAAAATCTAAAATACCTTCTCCGCTTTTGCTGTTTTTCTCTAGGTTTTGGCGGCAACAGGCTATCACTTGCGTTTCGTGGCTCGATAAGTACCTATTTCCAACGGGGTTGAATAACATTTTACTCGTCTTCACTATTTAAAGTAGTCAGTTTTTATAGTAATTAACCATACAGTAACAACTTTACCAAATATTTAGGGAAAATGGCACAGGAAAAACTGGCTGTTCAGCCGGAGTAGCAGCAATTTAAAAAAATAAAATAAACTATAAATTAATTTTTCTAAAAATGATAGTTAAGTTAATTTGTGTTTATTAATATACAATTTGTTAAAATGAAATATTATTTTGTCATATTAACCCTAAAATAATTAAATATTAGTAAAATATTCAATGTTCTTAGACAGAAACATTTGCTGGTTTTTTTTAAAAAAAGTTTACATTACTTCACTAGTGCGATAATGTTATTATAGCACAAGTGCGTAATATGATGAATTATGAAACTAAAAACGGTGTTATAAGAGTCAATTTACGAGCAACTGTATTGAAAAATAAATTATGCGCCTGGTAATAATACATATGGGGCGTAAGAATAAAAGAAAAAAATACCAGGAACATCATAACCGTAACACTAATAATTAAGGAAAACTAGATTAATCACAATCTTATATATACGAGGAGTATAATTATATAAGATTGTGAATAATCTCACTACAAAAGTAAAATAAAAATGTTTTGTTTAAATTATGTAAAATTTAGCTACCCATTACAGCATAACGTCCGATTTATCGGACGGACGGAAATTCTTTATATTTCACTGACAAAATAATCATAATTATTTATCATAGTAATCGAATTTAGTACTTTAACAAACTTTATGCTGTAATAGGAAGAACATACCAAACTGTTTAAAGGCTAAAATCGATAGTCTAATTTTAATTTTTAAATTTGGTTATAAAATATTGACAGAATTTCCTTTAAAACAAAGAAAATGAAGGTTTGTTTTTATAAAAGCGAATTCGTGGTATTTGCACTACCTACGTGTTCTGTAACGAGCTCTCAAAAGGAAATCACTTTCTCAGCGCTCGTTATGTAACAAACCTTTGTAGTAATGTAGCTACGCACGTTTTACTGTGAACCCTTATTATTATCCTACTAATATTATAAATGCGAAAGTTTGCAAGTATGGATGGATGTTTGTTACTTTTTCACGCAAAAACTACTGAACGGATTTGGATGAAATTTTGCATACATATAGAATATAATCTGGATTAACATATAGGACAAATGTTCTCTCCGATAAATGATCCTGTGAGATACATTGAATAAACTAAAGATCACGCGAGCGAAGAAGGGAGCAACAGCTAGTACATTATAATTATGTTTTTAATCAACGCCAATGTTTACGTCTTGAAATACTCCGTGATTGCTACTTGCTCGAGCGTGAACATTTATACATATAACATTATACGTGCTATTCGTACAGGGTGTTGTACGATATTTTTGTATACCTCTAAAAAATAGGGTAGCAAACAATTATGAAATTTTGTATTACCTCAGTGCAAAACTTGTAATTTACTGTTCGTTTTGAGCGCAAAGAGTCCTGAGTTCAGTTCCCAATTTGAATCAATTTAGAAAACAGGTTTAAGTGTCCTTCTCTATTAAAATCTGTAACAGAATGCTAATTTCCTACTTCCAGACATGAAAATTAGTGTTTCTTAGTTGATTAGTTATCATTTATCATCAGCCCTTGGAAGTCCACTGCTGGACAGAGGCCTGAACTGAACGCCACGGTTTATGCCTTAATACAATCCCAAAACTGTAAATAAATAAATAATAAAATAAATATTGGACAACATCACATACATTGCTCTGATCCTAAGGTAAGTAGCTAAAGCACTTGTGTTATAGGAATCAGAAACAACGGCGGTACCACAACACCTAGTCCGGAGCCAATATAGAAAATTTAGTTTTCTACATTGACCCGACCGGGGATCGAACCCGGAACCTCTGAGATGTGCGGCGCCATTTACAATCCGCGCGTGCTTGCCTCTCGGCTACGGAGGTCGTCTGAACTATGAAGTGGTTTGGGCCATACTCTAATACGCGCTCGTATCCTGCAGTGGGTTTGGTCGTCTTTAAAGGTTATTTGACACATCGTGATCTTTTAAATTTCGCTTATTGTCTTAACGTTAATTTAGAGAACACCCTGTAAACATAACATCGTCATGGGAACTCCACTGATATTGTCATCCCCTTGATTTTGTATGTTATTAAATTTAATATCAAGCATCGTATCACTTCAAAGACTGTTTTCAGATGTGAGGAGGGTGTCATAATCAGTAAACATAATTTTATGTAAAGTTAAATAAAAACGATAGACTAGGTTTAAACCATGTTTAAAGAAAAGCCAACCAATTTGAAATGTTGATACATCAGACACTCGAGACATATTATTAACAAACATTTCAAATTGGTTGGCTATTCTTTAGACATGATTTAAACCTAGTCTGTCTTTTTTGTAATATGTTAACACTCGAAAATTATGTAGTGAAGTTTTTTTGACGACCCGTTTGGTGCAGTAACGCCTTAATTCGCCTTGGTTTGATTCTTATCGTGGAAATCGATGTAAACATTGTTCTAAATTTACTCAAGTTTTGTGTACTTGCATGTGTGATCATCATGAGCTTTTGTAGTCATGGATGTTTTATAACTTAATTTGAGATGATTATCTGTTATCAATTCATAGTAAAAACATTGTTTCGTTTATAAGTTGGTAGGTATTAGAAATAATTTTTGGCTTTGTGATCAAATAAGAACCTTTTTTTTGTATATTATCCAAAAATATGTAACGAAAATTGATTTTTGTTCTTCATAAGGTTTTAATCCTCGCACATTTCCTTCCATTGTTTATTTGTTCGTACTTACCGTATTACACTTAAAATAATGTTATCGTAACATACGAGGGTCGTGGGTCCTATTTGGATAACAAGCCAATTATATTTAGAACTAGGGGAAGCCCGCGGCTCCGTGTACGCAAATATAAAATAATTATAATGGTTTTCGTTCGTTTCAGCCACAGGACGTCCACTGCTGAACATAGGCTTCCCCCAGTGACTTCTGTCATCGGGGGGTTTTTGCCATACTCGCCACGCTTGGCAGGCGGGTTGGAGAGCGCAGTTTTTTTTATTATTTCGCACGCAGACGCTGCTCCCCGTCTAGTGCTACAGGATTAAGTCGCCTCTTACGACACATTTTAATGGTTACATCTTTTAAAATGTCGGATATTCCGTAAATCTTATTGACAATCTAATGTTTACCGATAAACCAATTTATAACTTTTCATACAAACTTTTCCCAATTTAACTCGAAGTTGGACTTTCTAAAAGTCTGTTCTCAGTGAAAATATACAGCACGGTAATTTAGTATTACCGTGCATACAGTATAGTGACGAATTTCCTAGTCAATTTCAAATTTCGCTTTCCACTGAAATGACAGAGAGTAAGCAATAATGTAATAGACGGCGTAGGATTGATTGACAGTCAACTGTTACCTAGCAATTATGGAAGACTATCTGTGCCCGCAACTTCTACAGGATGTTTTGTATATAACATGATTTTATCCCACAGGAACGTTGAACCGGGACAAAAGTATTCTTTCTATATGCTAATCCAGATCTTATTCTATATGTGTGCAAAATTTCATCCAAATCCGTTGAGCCGTTTACGCGTGATGGAGTCCCAAATATCTAAAAATCCAAACATCCTCACAAACTTTCGCATTTATAATATCAGTGGGATAATCCAATTAGGCAAGTTCAAATATACAAATTGGAGTAGGTATCTGAGAATCTTTATCATCATATTTGGAAAGTTATGGAGGTAACATGACATTTTAATATTATATATATTTAAATATACATTTCAAATAAATGTTATTGATCATTATAATGTTAATAAAGGTATGTCAGTTATACTTAACAGAATTTGTAAACTAATTTCCAAGCTGGCAGTAAACGGGGCATATTTCACGTAAAACTATTTACTGAAGGCCAATGGGGATAATATGATCTAAAATGGAGGCCAAGTGCCGGCAAGATTAGCTAAGGATGTCCATCTACAAGGTAGATATCAGACACAGTAAAAGTTGCAAGAAACAGGTCGCTTCCAGCCGGAAATTTTAATTTATTGGGGAAGGTCTATGTTTAGCAGTGGATATTCTGATTTTTATTTTCATGAAATTTCTTAACTTTTTTCTTTTTTTTTTACCTTATTTAATATCAATATAAAGCAACATTCTAGCGCCTTATCGCCTATTAAATAATTAAAAATATTACAGAATCCCTCTTAGAGCTTTATTCCGTTTTTATTTGGGGAATGCTTGACTTTGATCTAGATGGGGCATCTAGATTCATTTGCACTTAACACTTTATTCTGTAACCTTTAAGCAGGGAACCCAGACAATTTTTAAGCATTGGTTCACTCACCGCTATCTGAATTAAGGTTCTACCCACCGCCACATAAATGATATAAATCAAAACAAAATTCAAACCGATGTGCTAAGATTCGAACTCATGAGTCACGAAAGTATTGTGCGACTCAGCGTATAGTATACAGTCTGACATACTAAATGACAGACAATAGCTTGTATTGCAAAGAAGTAATCATAGCTAATAATATGCAGGATGGCTAAGAATATATTTTTTGAAAATTATCATATATCTTGTACTTACTCTACTTTCCATTTCACCCCATCTCCAACGCGAGCCATAAACAATACATATTCATAACGATATCCGGGGTGATGAACCGTTCTTACGTGAGAGGCGACACCTGTAATATGATATGCATTAACCCGAAAATGTATGGGATGTCTGGCGGACATGGCCTTGGCAGAAATGTATGTTACGCTTTTACAGACCCCGAACTTAGTTCAGTTTTTCACGATCAAGTTTTTTCTTGATCAGAATCATATTTTTAGGTTTACCATCTAAGTGACAATAATGAAAGTGCCAAAGAATACAGGATATTCAAAATTGGGTAGCAGCCTCCTACTTTTATAGAAGTTTCTTTCCTATTTTAAATCAAAATCATGTTTCTAGATATCCCTGGTAAATAATATTTTCGAAATACTAATCTCGTTGTAAGATATACCACTGTATTTTGAAAATAGAACACTGTGTACTACTTTTTTTTTAATGACGCAGCATTAAATGTTATTTTAATTTCTATATTTTACTTACATTTATCGGCTTTTTTCATACAATGTAAAATGATATTACTTACTTACGAAACGTGTCGTTCTATTGTCAATAAAAAAACAACATTTGAGCTTCGAAATTCGTATCAGGCAAAGCGATATTTATTTATAGTCGTTTCACGATTTGAATACAAAATGGATACTTTTTGCTTCGATATATTGATGTGATATGGTATTTTTGAACCAGGGGCTCAATTCATAGGCAACCTAGTCAAGGTCACTGAAACTCGTTCCTTGTGGTGTTGGATGAGGCCTATGTTAAGTGGTAGACAATGACTCATCTTCTAACATGCCCTGCGTGTCCCTACACCTGCACACGCGAGGAACTTTACAAGGCCACCGATAGCGCTATATCGGTGGCTAGATTTTGGGCCTCACATATACACCGTGAATTTTTAATTACCCGAGAAAATTAACTAACATACTCAGATATACATCGAATTTGGCGAATAAAAATTTTTTTTTATGAGAAATTTATTTAAAAGATCCCTAACATTCCTTAAAAAATATGCACCATAAAAGTCCTGCTCATTCAAATAGTAATCATTATCATTCCAACATTAACGGAAACAAAGTCCACCTAATTTGGTCGCGTAATATTGTTAATAATGAATAACTATGAATGAAATTCTTTTCATTCATAGTTATTCCTTCCGTACGCCAACGCCGTACGCCGTTCCGTTTTTTTTATTCGCCAAATTCGATGTATATCGATATCTGAGTATGTTAGTTAATTTTCTCGGGTAATTAAAAATTCACGGTGTATAAAAGCCTGAGTGAGTCGACACGCAAAGAAGAATAAGAATACTACTTATAAAGCCGTCTTCTACATTAGACACAAAATAATAAATTTAGTGCTCTGGATGTATTCTGCGCTATCAAAGTGGCTTTCAAGTCTTATACAGGTTGTTCGGTAAATTTTATATCAAGCCAAAACTAGCCTATGTTAAATACTTAATGTTAAATGAAATCATTTTAGCCTTTGGGTACGAAACTTTAAAAAAACACCAACCAATTCTGGCAGTCTGTTTAAAATAAAATACGTAGTTACACGTTGAAAATAAGTCAAATTGATTACACCTTTATTTTGACGATTACGACGACCACCGTAGCCGAGAGGCGAGCACGCCGGACTTTAAATGGCGCCGCCATCTCTGAGGTTCCGGGTTCGATCCCCGGTCGGGTCAATGTAGAAAACGAACTTTTCTATATTGGCTCGGGTCTGGGTGTTGTGGTACCGTCGTTGTTTCTGATTTCTATAACATAAGTGCTTTAGCTACTTATCTTAGGATCAGAGCTATGTATGTGATGTTGTCCAATATTTATATTAAATATTAAAACTTGCTCATATAGGTACAGTAAAACCAAACTGAATTCTACATCACATAAATAAGGACTCAGTGAAGTATTCTCTCTAAAGCCCGAAAACTAGCAAATATAACGCAAAATAAAAAAGGGACACATAGGTTTAGAAAAGATTTTCTTTGGAACAACTCGGTTTTTTGAGAGAAATGAGAGTAAAGTAAATGGATTATGCCGAACAAACATAGTTGCTATCACTTATTTCATTCAAAGACTTGGAAAGATCAAACGCACGAATCACACAATACGTTTTATAGATTTAAGTAGAAAATCTTCGATCTGGGTATTAAGGTTTCGTTGTTCAAAGGCAAAAACATACTTTGAAAAGATCACTTCTTTGTTCGTTTGTCTGTCTGAAGATCTTTCTTAACAGAAATGCGTGGGGTATCAAGTCGAAATTGATACTAATAATTTATAAGGTCTGCAATCTCTTGCAGCTGTGGAAAAATCTAACTTCTAAGTTTATGTATAAAACAAATATGGCTATTCCTCATTTTTGAGACCCGTAAAGAAATCTTATCCTAGGTATACTCCGTTGACCTAGAACCACGAAAGGCAAGAAAAATAATATCTTTTAGTACAAGTTAAGTTAAAATCCCAAAAACTGTAAACTGGTTCTTACATCTCTCATTAAATTTTTATGGTTTCGTAACTAAAGGGTAAACAAAACCTATTACTAAGGCTCCGCTGTCCATCTGTCTGTCTGTCTCTTTGTCTGTCCGTCTGTCCGTCTGTCACCAGGTTGTATCTCATGAACCGTGATAGTTAGACAGTTGACATTTTCACAGATGATATATTTCTGTTGCCGTAATAACAACAAATACTAAAAACAAGAATAAAATAAATATTTAAAGGGGCTCCCATACAACAAACGTGATTTTTTTGCTCGTTTTTATAGATAACGGTGCGGAACCCTTCGTGAGCGAATCCGACTCGCACTTGGACGGTTTTTTTTATGAACTGAAAATTAAGTAAGATTAATTAAAGCAAAATTATCGAAGCCTAATCTCTGAGAAAGTGATACGATGTCTTATTTACCTCGGATCCAATAACCCAACTTTTATCCGATCCCAGAGCCCTCGAAGCAAATCTATCAACAAACAAGGCTAACTTACAGCTCGCAACAATGGCGGCCCGATAAACTGCCCCTCAACGGCCTTTCTTCTTGCCATTGTACAATGAGAACAGCCACAACATTAAACCCGTTGGGCCACAAAAACGAGACAAAATGGAAATGTTATTGTTCACATGTGAGTGGTTTGAGGTTGACATTCTAATATCATTAATAGATTCAATAAAAACAGCTAGTCACCAACATTTAATAAATACACTTTCTGAGGTATGGAAGCAGCGGGACGGTAGTCAAGTAAAAAAAAACTGCAGTTAATTTTATATTAGGTAAATTATCGTGTTCTTTGACCAACAGGATCGTACTATCAATTTCTGAAACATAGTATCAGTTTCATTTACATTTGACTAGCTAGACAATAAGAAAGTTTTAAACAAATCTGAAACAGACTATTTAAATTCGGCGAAAACTGGGAAGAAACGATGTCGTGGAAAACTACTATCTACAAGACGTTTTTACATTTTAAAGTAGGAGCTGCGGATGATCAGGAAATAAGCTATGCTTTTTCTAGATCATGAATCTTTAAATGGAATGAACTTTCTTGTCTGTCGAATACAGTTTCCCACAATAACTTAGACATATTTATTAGAATAGAATAATATTTATTTGGCACAAATAAAAATGGACATACATACAGAGAGAGAGAAAAAAACGAGGTGTGCCAAAAAGGACTCCCACTCAGTATTAGTCGCGTCGTGGCAACTGAGGGCTGCCACGACACTGATATTCTGCGGGGGCCTATAACACTGAGGCAAAACACATTAATAGAACAAAAAACAATAATAAAATTATTACTCTTTAAACCATACAATTAAAAATATGTCCCACCTGTATGTTTATCTGATTCTTATTATACATGATCTATGTTAGATTATCATCTGTCAGTCCATTGCTGGACATAGACCTCTCCTGCAGCAAACCACAGAGGTTGATACCTGGCTATTATTTTTTCTCTGATCGCAATGTTTTCATCTAAAACTAGACTACACCATCGGCTATCAGTCTTACGGCAAATTTAACCAGCCGACTGTCATTTCAGCTTGATTATTCTTTAACGTATGCTCAAATAAGATAACAATTGACTAACTGGAACCACGACACGTGTGCGCAAACTGAGCGAGAGGATAAAACTGCATCCATTGATTGATTGGACAATTTTTTTTTTAAGTTTTCATTTCTGGACTGGCTGTTTTAATTGGGCTACAGCATTGTGAGCAGCCATAAATCGGCTATTCGGTGCACCAGAATTGGCCCCTGAATGGGAAGTGTTGATTAGTTTTCTTTAGGTCAGTTCATTTGCCTCTTGGGTGCTTTGTAAACACGGTATATAGTGGAACTTAGTGATTATGTTGCGCCGTTCTTGGGAGCGTTGAGTAGTTTTAGATGATAATTATAAATAGTATTTCTGTCAAAATCGAGGTCATAGGTAATGCACCTCGATTTTGACAGAAATACTGAAATAAGAAACTCATTGCATTGAAATTGGCATTGAAATAAGAAACTCTCATTTGCCTTTTAAATTATTAGTCTCAGGCCGAGTTCATAGTCTGGTAGGTGTACCTACTACGCAACCCAATGTTAGTTTATAGGGTTCCGTACCCAAAGGGTAAAACGGGACCCTATTACTGAGACTTTGCTGTCTGTCTGTCCGTCTGTCCGTCTGTCCGTCTGTTCGTCTATCCGTCTGTCACCAGGCTGTGTCTCATGAACTGTGGTAGCTAGACAGTTGAAACTTACACAGATGATGTATTTCTGTTGCTGCTATAACAACAAATACTAAAAACCAGAATAAATATTTAAGGGGACTTCCATGCAACAAACGTGATTTATTTGCATGTTTTTATAGATAATGGTGCCCTTCGAGCGCGAGTCCGACTCGCACTTGGCCGGTTTTTTTTCTTCGAGACCATGATTATTTATAAGAAGAGAGATTTTATTTGAATATTCAAATGTCTCACATGAAATGAATACTAGCTATAATTAAAAATATTAAATTGTAATTTCACAATATTTTTGCGCAAAATACTCTGCGGTATTTATGTATTTACTTGTCATAAGCTAAAATTCTTGTCAAGAAGATAAATTATTATCCACACAGACATCACCAATTAATTCTTGTTTTCGTTTCTTGTCGCAACATATCAATCTTGCCCCATAATTATAGCCAGTATAAAACTAGAAATATTATGACGACCGTCTGGTGTAGTGGTTCGCGCTCCGGACTACAAAGCCTGGCGTTTGCGGGTTCGAATCCCACATGGGGCTAATGTTTGTGTGATGAACACAAGCACTACCGTCTCTTCTTAAATAATTAATTACCAATCATTGGCACGAAATTTCTTGACTATCGTATTTTGTATAATATATTTATATAAGGAATTATAATTTTAACCTATTGTAGCCGCGGCAAACATTTTTAAAACACCTTATTATACAGCATGTACATATACATATACAGCATACATTATCATCTAGGTATGCGAGTAGGTTTGTATGGAGAAGCTGAAAAAAAAATCTAGATTTTGATGTTGCTCCCATAGAAAAAGTTGTTTTATATGACCAGCCGATCACGTAGTTTTAAGGAGTGTCCTATTCTCTTGGACACCCTGTATAAGACCTTCATCGAAATCTGAAAAATAAAACAATTATCTATGAGTTATACTGAATTGAGCACCAGAATAATGAGTTAAAAAGTTTTAAAAAAACATTTCAATTAAACTATCTTTTGGAATACAAATGAATAATTAATTAACTTAAAATTGTTTATGCCTACAAACAACGATCCGTTTTTTTTCATAAAAAAACCCAAAAAATAACTATATTGAAAAGAATTATTTATTCAACAATAAAAGAAAACACTTAGTGTAAATAAACAAACATTAAACCAGGATTCTTTGGACATTTCGGGACCCTTACTCTGGCAATAGTCTCTGGAGGCCATTGTTGTACCTCCGGACCCACACCATAAATTATGGCAACACTACGTGCACCCATGGTCGGAACGACCGCCCCGGGAACGGGAAAAAATGACCGGACGCGCGAAGTGTTAAGTGTTAGAAATAACTGCGGGGAGTACCCTGAATTAACAAAGGTACGGTTTTTTGTTGGTGTAAGTGTGGGTATTTTTAATCCATTGTTTCGCCCTGAAAATCATTTATACTGTAGTACCTTTAAGTTTTTCGGTATCCTATACAAACGTAATAGAAATATTTAATTGTGATTGTTTTCCATGTTTCGAATGTAAAGATTTCTGCTGTTCTGAAAAAAAAAATTGAGTAGCCGATTAATTTTTCAAAAACTAACAAACCACGACAAAGAAGAAAGCCTGGACCGAATGAAGTAAAATACAAAGTATAGCTAAATAATAGATGATAATAAATAGCTTTAACGATGTTATGGTCAATGATTGCCATGAAATAAAAACTTTTTGACAGGTTGGTATAAAAACACCCTCTTTGATCCCTTACCTAATGTACATTCTGTCAAAAAAGTTTCGGGAATTGGTGATTTGTATATGGTTCCAAATTCAAAATTTTTTTTGTTGTTGTTATATTGGCACAACTGTTTTCCATTTTGGCGCGGAGTTTAAGTTACATCTGATTATTAGATTAAATACAGTATTGTCTTTCGTTATACCATATCTAGTGTGTATTGCGAATTTCGTAATGGACAAAAACATCGAACAAAGACTGTCTTAAATTTTGCATCGCCAATGAGATTTCGTGTTCGGAGTCTCTGAAAATGTGACAGAAGGCTTACGGTGAATCGACTTTATCAAAAACACGTGTTTATAAGTGGAACAAAGCGTTCAAAAGCGGGTGAGGTGTGATCAAAGATTTACCTCGCTTTGGTAGGCCATCAACGTCTGCTACTAAAGATAACATCGCAAAAGTGAAGGAAATAGTGACTGAAAATCCTCATTCAAGTTTTGAGAGAGCTAGCCGTCGAACTTTCTGTGTCACACGAGTCGATTCGTACCATTTTAAATTATCAATTGACTATGAATAATGTTGCCGCTCGGCTAGTCCCGAAAGACCTGAATTTTCTCCAAAAACTCAATCGCAAAAGAGCCGCTGAGGACATGCTAGAACGAGTCAATTCCAACCCAACATTCATGAAACGCATTTTTACTGGTGATGAGACGTGGGTTTACGAGTTTGACATGCAAACTAGTCAACAAGCTTCGGAGTGGCGCCTTCCAACTGAACCAAAACCGAAGAAACCGCGCTAAACTCGATCGAAAGTCAAAGTCATGTTGACTGTTTCTTTAACTGTCGCGGTGTTGTGCACTCAGAATTCTTGCCAGAAGGTCAAACGATAAAAATAGTATTATTTAAGCGCTAGCGGCGTTTAAGAGAGTAAATTATATGAATAAGACCAGATTTGTAAAATGAAAATTCTTGGATTTTGCACCACGATAATGCGCCTTCCCACAAGGCCATCATTGTGAACGAATTTTTGACCAAAAACTCAATAAACACCATCGAGCAGCCACCTTGTTCACCAGATATGGCTCCAGTCGTCTTCTTTCTGTTTTCTAAACTCAAATTACCACTTCGTACCACCCAGTTTCATTCGGTAGAAGACATAAAGGAGAATTCGCGGCGAGAACTGAACTCGATTCCGAAAAAATCATTTAAAAAATATTTTGATGATTGGATTATTCGTTGGCGTAAGTGTATCGCTTCTGAAGGAGCATACTTTGAAGGTGATAAAATAAATTTGGATGAATAACTAACATTGTGTGTATGATTAATCTTTTCCCGGTACTTTCTTGACAGAGTAGTACACAGATCATCAGAAGTGTTAAAAATCTGCTCAAAGACGAAAGTGCTAATTATGACCATAGGTTCATATCGATGGCAAAACAAACAGATGATATCGCGAGCCCAGTTTTTTCCCATTTGCAACGTGAGTTGATTGAGTGTGTTGCAAATATCTGGCTCACTATATCCGATCTAGAACGTATCAATCTAGCTTATGAATGCCTAAGCTCGTCCCCCGCGCAGGTTCCAAGCCTATTGTTTTGAATAAAAACTATGGCATTGTCAGGACTAAAATGCACTTTGTCTGAAGACTAATAGCATCACGAACGATTGCGTCATGGCACAAAGTGGAGAATGGAAAAAGCCGGCCAAGTGCGAGTCGGACTCGCGCACGAAGGGTTCAGTACAATAATCTATAAATACGGAAAAAAAATCACGTTTGTTGTATGGGCCCCCTTTAATATTTATTGTATTCTGTTTTTTTAGTATTTGTTATTATAGCGGCAACAGAAATACATCATTTGTGAAAATTTCAACTCTCTAACTATCACGGTTCATTAGATACAGCCTGGTGGCAGACGGACAGACAGACAGACGGACAGACAGACAGACTGCGGAGCCTTAGAAATAGGCCTATTACTACGGTTTTACCCTTTGGGTGCGGAACCCTAAAAAATACCGGATGAACAGCCAATTTTGTGCGATGCGAGGGATCCGTTAAAGCATAGAAGTGTAATACGTGACAAATAAAATTAGTCACATCATGGCAACAAGATACAGGAGAAATCTAAATCCTTGGAGGCGGGATGTTGTCACTGAAACGAATACTTCATTGTTGTAATAGGCTGTTTTATTAACCGACTTCAAAAAAAAGGAGGAGGTTCTCAATTCGTCTGAATGTTGTTGTTTTTTTTTTTTTTTTTTTTTTGTATGTATGTTACGCGATTACGCCGTCAATTATGGACCGATTTCAAAATTTATTTTTTAGTTTGAAAGAGTATACTCCCGAGGTGGTCCCATTTCCACCAAGTCAGATTCTGATGATGGGATCCCTGGGAAATCGAGGGCAACCCTCAATTTTTATAGGCACCCATAATGTTTTGCATATATTTTCTGACTCGATGCTGATTTTTGGGTCTGGTAATCATCATGTCATGTTGCTGACCTGATGATGGAAGCCACAGAACTCCTTAACGGATAGGAGTTAGAAGATAATACTGCAATTTTTCGAAAGAACGTATTTCGCAGTGTGTTGAGCAGACGTGGAGCTTATGAGGTACCAGACCGCCAATTTTTATTTACTGGGGGCGTACCCGCACACCCAGTAACGAAAAAAAATTTGAAAGTTCCTTTCTTAATTTAACCTGTTATTTAACGCGAGACCTTATCCTATGGTTACGACACCAAAATAGCCGCCGTTCTGGTTGGAGTGTAGGTAAACCCTTTTCTTAAGACTTAAAAATTTTCGTCGAAAAATTGACCCTATATAACACCTTATTTTTATCATACCATTGGATGGGGGGTCCATAGAGGACCAATATTAGTTAAGGTTACTTTGCTGTAAAGTAATTTTTGGCGAAGTTAGGAGGGAAAAAATAGAGGACTTAACACTTAAAATTGTAAAATAAAAAAAGTTTAATGAAAAACTAAAAACCGACTTCAAAATGAAACTAAAAAGCGAAAAATAATATTGAATAAAACATACCTAATCAGTTCTTTTTGGAGTCGGTGCGAATGAACACATTTTAACTCTCGATGGCTGGCACCGACTCCAAAAAGAAATGATTAGGTATGTTTTAGTCAATATTATTTTTCGCTTTTTAGTTTCATTTTGAAGTCGGTTTTTAGTTTTTCATTAAACTTTTTTTTGTCATATCTACTTTGTAAAAATATACTGTGTTCCTTTCTGTTACACAGTCATTTCAAATATAATAATAATAAATAAATCATTTATTTCAGGCAACAAATATTACAGATGATAATATAATAAAAGGCCCATATAATACATACTTTAAAGACTAACATACATACAATAATAATAATAATTAGTTTTTTTTAAATATAATATAATATAATATAAGTCTCATAGTGTGAACACATGTTTTATTCGTAGTTATAAAACTTTTACTTACAACATTAATAACTCTTCAAATATTCCCGGAGGCCTTCGGGAACCTGAAAAGGTTGCTGACCCTCTGGGATGACCTGGGCTGGTTGGAGTAAGGAGAAAAAGATGCAGCACGCACAATGGCTCAATCAAGAGGCTAAGTGAGGAAACAGCCCAGCTAAACTAAAGTAAACTTCTCATTATTTTAGTCGTGCACTACTCACAAATGTGGACCACGTCTTCTTTGGTGTTATTTTAATTTACTCTCAGAGATATACATACGATTATAATCTTGCATTACAGATTGGCAATCTAAGGATAATGTATTATTTATTGTTTTAAACTTTCATGGTCACTAACATTAGGATAGTTTGTTACGAGATTGCTACCATGTACCTTGTTTTTGAGAATGTATTCTAACTAATTTTCAAGATCAACTATCAATACTAGAACTATCGACAGGGCGGCATCACTAGACAGTGTAAGAATCGGTAGTACGAGAGGGCATTTTGTTTTTGTTGCGTGTACTTCTAACCTGATGCAGGATCAAAGCAGTTATGTAATTTTTAATATTGTCTTTGAAAAACCGAAAAATTATATAGACTTAGGGCACCAAAACCATGGACTTAGGGACTTTATCATGGACTTAGGAACTTCAGGGATTTTATTTTTGACATAGTGATTTTTAGTTTTGACTTAGGGATTTTTAAGGAACTTGGGGTTGGACTTAGGTTTTTAGAGAAAAAAAGATATTCTTAAATCATCAACTTATAAGTTTTTATTACGTAATATGCCTTCTTGCTGAGCAGTATTATTCTTTAAAAAAAGTAATTTTAAATATGGATAATAGGATGAAAATCAACAAGTGGGTGACCCATTTCAAGATGTCCCTATGTCCGTATCTGTACTCACTGTACTTAACGAAATAGAGTATAAAATACACGTCGACATTGGATTGAAACTACTATATTATGGACTTACGATCCTTTGGCAAATCGTCAAGGACTAGGTAGTATTTGAAATTAAAATTTAAAACAAAAGACTATTGCAATACAGGTTTATTTGTGGATGGTACCACAAAACCTAGACCCGTAGCAATATAGAAATGTTCGTTTTCTAAATTATATCTTATTTATTATCATTATATTATCTTTTTTAAATTTGTATGGACACTTTCTGAAATAAATTGTTTTTTTTTTATTGACCCGACCGGTGTTTTGAAACCGGGACCTCAGATAGATGGCGACACAAAGTACGGCGTGCTCGCCTCTTGCGGAGGTCGTCATCGACATTAGATAAATAATTTTAAGGTTCTGTACAAAGGGCGACTTCGTTGCTTTTTCGTTCGCTGGATATAGCTTGCTAAAAATTTAGGGGCCCAATATTTCATGAATGGAGCCGTCGGAACTGGTTTATCAAAGTAGATTCAGCATAAATCAGCAAGAAGAGGTGATAGCCAAATTAAAACAACCAGCAAAAAAAATCTGATTACTGTATATTTTGAATTTATGTGTTGAGTGAAAAAACCAACTTTGTAAAACAGATTGTTGAATAACATTCAATAATATTCCGAGAAAATCGATGTCATTTTTTTTTATTTGAAAAAGATGCAATGTTCGTTCAATTTAATTTACTTGTTATATCTGGGCGCAAAATTTGCTAATTTAAAACAGGCATAAATGAATATCAATAATTGATTTCAATGTTTGAATTCAATGAAATTGTTTGACACATTTGAAATTCTGATAGCAGATTTGTTATTGTTTGACACATTTGGTATTCTGTTACTAATTTAATACTTATATCAAAAACTTAATTTACAATGCGATCTAAGTGATATTCTATTATATGCCACTTTTCAATCAGCAAACTTGGGGACCTGATCTGACTAACATAAAAAAAGATATGTCTTTTTTATTACCGTCATTGGCTAGTTTATTGTTTAAAACACCGAAAAACAAGTTCTTATCCGTCCTGGCGTTGATTATTTCCACGTATGGTTTTGTATCAAAAATAAATAAAATCTATACTTATTTAGGCACAACTGGTCTGAATTAAGCACACTGGGTGAAAAAGCGGGAGAATGTGCTCTTTGGCGCTCTATGGAGGAAGCTTACATCCATTTTCGTCCGTGAACTGCAATAGGCTGGCCTATTAAAAAAAAACTTGCTCGTGTCTATAAAATATTTAAAGACATAAATTTTGATTGAAATAATAAGATGAAAATTGACTGTTCTATTTTCTCTCTGTATTTACCCAGTCCCCTTTCTATTGAAGGGGAGTTTTAAGTGATTGGTTTCACTGCTAATTGGCGGAATTGTTTTGATGCCGGAATCCGTGAAGTTGTTCAAGTTACAACTGTTTGGCGAGACACGTTCATTGTTTTAGTATTTAATTTTATCGTCTTGACATTCAGATTTGAGTTCGTAACAAAAACAGAAGAGGGAAGAAAGATATTGGTTCAGGCACAAAATTTAGATAAGACGAATTACACTTCTGTATATACAGGGTTCTTTCCTCCCCCCCTCAAAAATTAAAATGAAATATAAATTCCCCCGAAAATTTAATATAATTTATGGAAAGTAATAAAATAATATATGTATAGAGAAAAAAAATTTTTTGCTTTAAGATCACAGTCACTTTTAAATCCTGAATTCCTAGGTGCGTTTGATCACCCTAGCGCTTAACACGCCGCGGCGCCTACGCACGACACGTAACTCGTCACAAAACGTCGCGTACCTTGCGCATATGAACAACTGAGTGGCAACAATTTTGTTTTGTGTTTGGAAAAATAGGAAAAACAGTTACAAAAAAAAGATTTTTTTTTTCGTTTGTAAATTTGATGTGCTGCTTCTACAGGATGACGTGAAAAAATATGGTGGAGGTTATTTTTTGAATGTATTCCTGCTAGTACACCTAATACCAAACCGAATATTATAGTATCTGGAAACAAATTCTGGAATATTATAGTATAGTATTCGTGATCTGGAAACACTCGAACCAGAAATAAAACTTATATTTTGTCACTATATATTTATTTTGGTTATAAACAATGTTTGAAACCAGACTTTTTTATGGTAATACTCAAAATCAAGATTATTTATTTCTGCAAATTGGCCTTTAAAGGCACTTTTACACGCCCCAACTATATTTTTTCTCTACCACTGCTTTGAAACAATTTGTGGGCTAGTGTCGAGACGAAGCAGTGTAAGAAACTCGGTCACTAATTTTGTCAGCCTCTTTTAAAATATATTTTTTTACGAGATTTGTTGCGAACTCACTATGAATTAAATAATCGGATAGCAAACTAACATAGTAAATTTACTTAATTTTATACATTTAAAGTAACAGTAATATTTAAAGCAAAGTTTCATATAATGGACTATCCAGTCAGGGATACAATTTAGTCATTTAAAATTCAATATGGCGACTCGAAGGGCCATTCAAAGGGCCAGATTTTAATCAATATTGCCATCGCGGTGCTACGTTTAATTAACCCACTGGGAAATTACATTCAGTTAACTGTATAAATAAATTAATATCCGGGAGACAATAAACTAATTACTGTGCTGAAGAAACACTATAATAATCTTATTACCTGTTATTATCAACACTGGTACATTTATTATACAAGGTTTGTTGAGAAATAACTACGTTTAGTTGCTGATAAACAAAAGTTTTTAATAAGGAAGCAACATCAAATATCAATATGCAAATTATAATAATTAAACAATAATTCAATCACTTTACCATATCCTATTGTTATTACAACGGCCGAATCTTGTTAAACGTTGTATAAAATGCAAAGAACTAGGTACACTAATAAAATAGAATAAAACCTTACAAAACATCCGGCTATTCTTGTACATAATTGGACACGAATAATTTATCTATAAGACGATGAACATGAAAGATAAATTGATTCAAATTGTATTAGATCTAGCCGTTTGGCAAAGTCACAAGGTGTAGCGACTACGATTAGTTACAGGTTTAAGAAGATTAATAATTATTGTCTGAATTTTGTAATAACCAGGGTGTATGGTACCTATTTAAATGCAGTTTGATGACAGATTTGATGAGAGACCCAAATTTTCTTTGAAAAGTTTTGAAAAAGTCGTGTGGTCTTTAGGATTTGAAAAATAAACGTGATAGTCAGTTCGATTTAACTTTGTTGCATCACACTCTTAGCAGATTTCTATAAGATGTGTGGAAGACCATTACGGTAACGTGGTTGGCTAGTAGTACGACGCACCTCTATCTCCGCCTGTGATTGGTTGTTAGCTCCGCGCACACGCACCTCTGATACGTTTATCGTCTCGTAAGGCAAAGCGAACTGCACACTTTGCTCTAGCGCTCAACATCGGTGCCTCATTTTGTACCAATCAATGTTTGTACTTTGGACCACACGTGAATCTTAAGTTGAGGCTCTCTAAATAAATGGACATAAAATTGTATGCCTAATGAATCGAAAATGAAAATTAAATTGGAATTGAAAATATATTCAAAATATCCACTCCAAATTATTCTGTCATTTTAAGCGCTATCTGAGAGCGTTTGTTTGTTAATTAAAATCATAATTAAATTAAATTAAGAACTGGCTGTTTTATCCTAAACATAGCTTCTAATTAAAATTTAAATGAAAGTCAGTTTAATTTTCCACTGGGTACCGCTTTCGTTATTAAATTGTTCCGCATTATTAGAAATTCCCAAACAAAATAACCATTTTACAAGACAGTCCGACGACACTTTACGTAGTGGTTTGATTATTCACCTTAAATGCAAAGAGTCTCGGTTTGATTCCAGGAACGAAGCAATTCAGAAAACTTATTTTACTAAATGTGCAATTAAATTGGGACTCTAAGTTGTGGGAGTTGGCTCTCACAAAATTCATACTATTTATGATGTATCAAAAATGAATTCTAAATTTCTAATATCGATTTTATCGTTTGAAAATTTAAATAATAATCTAAAATAAAGTATAAACGGCACAAAACGTATACTCCAATCCAAATGAACTTCAAACGAAACAATCATCATTGTCCAATAACTTTCATTAATGTCCCGAATCCCGATATTCCATCAAACATAAATGTCAACAGCATTCACTATTCATCACTTCATAGAATTGTCTAAAATAATATCATGAAGCAAATTATGTGGCTAGTAGATAGATATTATATGCAGTAATCCACCTAAAATTGCTAACCAATAATACGGAATAGTCCGCGCCGCGCGCCGTTTGCCACAAATTACTATGAAACTGGCATTTCCATAATTTGACTAATGGCCTATGCGGTACATGACACTAGAGACACTACTACTAATAGTCGAACGGATGTCGAAGAAGAGTCAACATCGATGAAAGTTAATCTTGAAATTAGATAGAGTCAATGTTTTTTTAAGCATCCCGTACCAGTAAAACGTAACAGTGTATCAACATCAACTACGGATGATGTTATGATTGAAGACAAGGATGAACAGTAAGAACTGTAAACACGTGGTTGTAAGTCGAATAATAATATTATTACAATAAACATTATTTTTCGAAATGCTGCGGAAACCATATCCACATTGCGCTACCCGAACTGCGGCAAGAAGATGTCGGAACAAATATAAAAAGTTCGAGAATAAGTTAGAAGGTAAATACAAGCTGCAGACAACTTGGCATTAAATATCCTTTACTACCAAAATGAAAATCTTCAGGAGCTAACTGAAAATAACCGAGGTTGGTAGAAGTAACCATATGACGGTTATTACATTATATTACGGATTCTGTTCATTGGGATACTTTCCTTCTATCAGATATATCCTCAGTGAAAATGTCAGTACGTTAAGAGCAGTCAAGGCCCACTGAAGTTCTGAAGTTATTCGACTATATGCTTTATTTTGTATGTTCGCACTCCTCTGGGCACTTATGCACGTAACAAAATATAACTTAGCCCTGCCAAGTTCGGCTGCTGCAGGGAATATGAGTGATTGTGATCCTGAGACCCAGGTCAACTCATTCAGTGCTTGCTTGTCCGCTGTACCCTGACAACTGTACCAAAAAAGATTTATATTAGGCGATAAAATGCATAATAATAAGTTGAAATCTATCCCGATGTTGTCAGTGACAAGAAAGAAGTAAAGAAGAATATCATAGAAATGACTGATGTCCAAAACGAAATGCATTTCTGCAGTCTATTTAAATAAGCATCGAATTACATGTCTTTCACCAATTTGTGCACATTGGAAAAACTGAAGTCTACTGCATTTACCAAATTCAGCTTATTTTAGGCATTACTAAATGTCATTTAAGCTGTTTAATTTTGGAAACAAGCCAGACAGTTCGGTTCTTTAACTTAATATAATGCGAAACCGCAATAAGTACTAAAGCACTTCGGTTCGACTGATTCTCCAGACTGAAACTAGAATTGAATAAAAACACCAAACGCTCTTGGATAGAAATCTCATCTTATTGATACCGCAGAGCTTGACTAGTCATAGAAAACCGAGTGGCGAAAAAGCAAAGCGGTTCAAATACTTATCGAAAGTTAGAATTGTACTTGGTTTTACTTGAGTAACTTTAATGAGGCTCTTCGACTAAATGGCAACTAAAATCATTACAAACTAGTAACATAGTACTGTACTGATCCGAACGCATCAAAGAAGTTTTTTTTGTATGAATTTGTATCTTCAAGCGGATTAAGCTGATTTATCATTAGAATCTGGTAAGGAAATGTACGCACTATATTAAATAAAGCAGAATAACGTTTTGCACTTTTCATCAGACAAATGCAAGATTCTAGGATTTTCAATTGATCACTGAAACGACGAAATATTAAAGTCAAGATGTAAGTATAACTGAACCACTGAGACGATTAAATAGTCGAGGTTATAATGTCACTGAGAAATTTCAGATCAAGGAAGAGTGTCTAGCATCCATTGTAAAAACGCTCTCGGGTGTTCCAAGTTCTGAAGCCCTCAAAGTCGAAACTTTTTACATACATTTAACTATATTTTCCCCTTCCCTCCGGACTTCTGAGCTGTACAGACGTGAATTTAGTTATTCCGTATTTATAAAATTAAAATATTTATTTGTGAAATTAGTAAAAACATAATTGTTGACGGGAACTACCAGGACATAATAACAACAACGCGGTTGCATCGCGCACGCAGCGGACTCATTCAACATCCTGCTCGCACGCACACCTGTGAGTGAATTCTACTACTTATTAACCTACGCTGAGTTTCTGCGTGCCTGGTACTTTTGCATACGACTATGCCTCTTGAACAGCCACCCCCCTCTGCCCCTGCGCCGGCGGTCGATCGTGTCGGCGCGCCCACTCCCGGGCTTGCGCCGACACACGCACGTGCTTTCTCTGTCGCTCCCCTGCCTGCACTGACGGTGTCTACATCGCATACTACGAAACAACTTCACCACTGTTCGTCAGAGCCTAACTTAACCGAGAAAGATAATGTTACCTTACGCAAGCGTCAAGTCATCAAGCGCTCGGAGTTTAATGAAGAGACGTTAGATAATTTTATGACTGGAATGAGGGCGCAATTTGAACAATTTCGGGTGGATCAGGAAAAAAGTACAGCTAAAATATGCAGTGTAGTCGAGGACCTCCGCTTAACAATTGACTTTTTGGCACAAAAATATGACTTGCTCCAGGCTAAGGTTGTAAAGTTGGAAACAGAGCGAGAGACTGATACTAAATACATTAAATCTCTCGAAGAAAAATTGGAAGGCTTTGAACGTGTTTCAAGATCAACCTGCTTAGAAATCAGAAACATTCCAATTTCTACCTCAGAAACCAAGGCTTCGGTATTGGAGACCGTTATCGAGGCTGGCAGTGTTATTAATGTGCCCATTCAACGCAATGACGTAAAAGATATCTTCCGCATAAACTCAAAAAATCCCGACAAAAGAACTATAATTGTTGATCTCACTAGCGTACTCCTGAAGGAAAAAGTCATTTCCATGTACCGCACATTTAATAAAGGCGCGTCTAGACTTACCACTGAGCATCTTCGAATTGGCGGCACTCCTAAGCCTATATATATCTCAGAGAATCTCACCTCCAAGATGAAAAGACTGTTCTTTCTGGCCAGAGACTTCGCCAAAGTTAACGATTATAAGTATTGCTGGGTGTCTCATGGAAAAATTTTCATTAGAAAAAGAGAAAATGGGCCCTTACTGCGCATCACAAGCGAGCTGGATTTTGACAAAGCAAAGAACCAAAATTAAACAACTTAAGAATTGTCCTTACAAATTGCCTTTACATAATATATTACAATTTAAAAATAATTTTCCATATCTTCAACGACAGCATTTGTATTACACTGACTTTAAATCTTATACATTTACACCCACAACACAAACACACATGAATATTTACAAAATTCAAATACACATATTATTTCTTACACGTATTATCTTGCGCTGCATAGTGAAAACTCTACATAACACTAGCACTCTTTCTCTTTCCGGCCCCCATTGGATTCGGGCTCATACAGTACACTTGGCCGTCTTCTCCAAAATACCATCGTCGTACTCCCTTGTTAATTATCAACCTTATAATGAATGATCTAAATATAATTAGTAGCGATATAGAAGAATATTCAGTCTCAGAATCCGCAATTTGCTCACCGGAAGAAAGTATCTATTATCTGAAAGTTAATAATGCTTTTAAAATTCTTCATGTTAATATCCGAAGCATAGGCTGTAACTTTGACAGTCTTCTAACCTTGCTTCATCGGTTAAAATATGAGCCTGATGTTCTAATATTATCCGAATGTTGGCTAAGTAAATCACCTAATCTGCCATTACTCCCTGGATTTGTGTCTCATAAAACTGATTTCAATAATCAGAATGAGGGGGTAGTTGCCTACGTTAGACATGACTTGGACTATTGTATTCTTTTCCCGGACTTTAATGATGCTAACTGTTTAATTGTGAAACCTTCAGACCAACTAGCAATAGTGGCGCTGTATCGATCGCCCTCTTACAAAGATCTTACTCGCTTTTTCAAAAGTCTCGACGACGTATTAGTTTCTATAAAAAGTTTTAGATCTGCAATATTAATTGGCGACATTAACATTAACATCTTACCGGGAAAGACAGACTGTTCTGCTGATGAATATTTGAATTTACTTGCATCGCACGGCATGCTTCCTGGCCATCTTTTCCCAACTAGAAAAGAGAATTGTCTCGACCATATCATGGTCCGGACCCCTTACACTGCCACTACTCTAGTATTTAACTCCCTTCCTACAGATCATAACCCAGTTCTATTCTGTTGCAATAATAAATTCAATACTAAATATTTGTCAAATCGTTCCATACTAAAAACAGATTTCTCTTCTGTTCTTGACAATACTGATCCAAATATAGCTGCAGATACCTTCGTTGACATAATTTCATCAGTTTTACAAAAACATACAAGTACTGTCCTTGTACCTAGTAGGAAGCGTATAATCAAGCCCTGGATTACTCCAGGCTTGCTAAGGTGTATACGTCATCGGGACAAGCTCTATAGTAAGCTTATAAGTAACCCGGATAATGAATTAAATAACAAAATATATATTCGATACCGAAATTTTTGCAATAACCTATTAAAAGAAATAAAACGTGAATACCAACAAAAAGAACTTCAAAATGCTAAAAACAATCCCAAAGCAACATGGGACATTATTAAGAAAATTGCAAATATTCAAAATAATAAAAATTCAAACTCCAAAAATTTACTCAAGTTATGTAAACAGGAATCAGCATCGGTCAATTTAGTTAATAATTATTTTGCCAACGTTGGAAAAAACCTTGCAGATCAAATTCCTCAGGTAGCGTGCCAATGCCCTGATAATTATCATAATCGCTCAAATACTCAACCTGCCTTGAACTCTATGGTATTATCTAGTATAGACAATGACGAAATCGAACGAATCATACTGAGTCTCAAAAATAAAAGCTCGGTTGGATGGGACGGTATTCCCACGTTGCTGGTAAAGTCTGCAAGACATGTCTTTATCCCTATTTTAAATTTTATTTTTAATCTCGCTTTTTCATCAGGCATATTCCCGCGTGCTTTTAAGAAAGCTGTTGTGCATCCTGTTTTTAAAAATGGTAACAAAGACGATGTAACAAATTATAGACCCATTTCAGTACTAACGGTTTTCTCAAAAATTTTTGAAAAAATTATAAATACTCGGCTCGTTAAATTTATTACAAATAAAAATATTTTTTCCTTGAATCAGTTTGGTTTCCGTCAAGGAAATTCTACCGAGGATGCTGTTTTAGAACTCTCTGACGCTGTGGTCAAGAATTATGATAATAAACTTAAATCGGTTGCCATTTTTCTCGACCTCTGTAAAGCCTTTGACACTGTTCCTATTCTTCTTTCTAAGCTTGAGCACATCGGCGTGAGGGGTATTGCACTTGATCTTTTCCACAGCTATCTCAGCAACCGTACCCAGCATGTCCTTATTGATGGCTTAAGAAGCGGAGAAGAGCACGTTTCGTTTGGTGTTCCACAGGGTAGTGTCCTTGGTCCTACCCTCTTTTTGATCTACATCAATGATTTGTGCAACCTCGCTCTTTCAAACTGTAAGATCATCACATATGCCGATGACACTGTGCTTCTTATACACGGCCGCAACTGGGAAGAGGCTCGCACCTTTGCTGAGAATGCCTTATCTGTTGTGACATGTTGGCTGCGCGAGAATCTCCTCACATTGAATGTTTCTAAAACAAAATTTATAGCATTTGCCCCTCATGTAGCTTCCAACCCACCACAAACTTTTTCTATTCAAGCACATTGATGCGCTAAGACTGCAACATTACCTTGCTTCTGCATTCACATTGAACGCACTGCTTCAATTAAATATCTAGGCGTCTTGGTAGACAGTCAGATGACCTGGACTCCGCATATACAAGCTGTAATATCACGTATTAGGAAGCTTATATTTGTATTTAAACACCTACGCTCTGCTGCTGACTTTCATTGTCTCATAACTGTGTACTATGCCCTAGCGCAATCAATTCTATCTTATTGCATAACCTCCTGGGGTGGGTCGGTGAAATCTCATATGCTGAGACTCGAAAGAGCTCAACGAGCTGTTTTAAAAGCTATCGCCAAAAAGCCTATTCGCTTTCCCACAACGGAACTGTATTCCATATGCAAAGTTCCCACAGTGCGTCAGCTTTTCGTTCTTGCCACTATTGTTCGTAAGCACTCCCAGCTTCCGTACGACCCTAAGTTTACAGAGCTCCATCGTCGATCCGACAGGGTCTGTAAAACTGTACCACGTCGAACATCTCTCGCAGCTCGGCATTTTTATTACATGAGCCCTGCTCTGTATAATAAAATAAACAAAAAGTTAAATCTCTACCCGTTACCCTCCTATAAATGTAAAATGAAATGCTTGGATTGGCTTCTCACCCTATCTTATGAAGATACCGAGGCCTTAATTGAGAAATCCTTTTAATTCCTGACAAGCTTACTACTCGTAATTCTGCATGCAGTCACATAAATATACTCCCACGTATGCATACACACACACGAACACACATACGCACACATCACACACACACACACACACACAAACACACACACACACACACACACACACACACACACACACACACACACACACGCACGCACACACACACACGCGCACACACACACACACACACACACACACACACACACACGTATACATAATCATTAGCTTAAATTAGTCGTATTTGGAATTGTATAACTTCTCCGGAGGGGGGCGTTGGCTTCTGCGCCACAGTTTTAACTTTTGCAGGGGTCATCGTTTTTCCCGATTAAATTAAGAACATTGTTAAAATTCCTAATAAAGATTATTATTATTATTATTATTTTCAGTTTCTATTTTATAGACTCGGCTATTTTAAAAATACCGGTTTTTAAATGTTATTCACGGGCCTAAGCCAAGTGAATAACATATATTATATATATTTTTAATGAATAGGTTCTAAATGTGTGTTATGGTCTGTTTGCAGGAATTTGCGTACTATCCTACAAGTGTTTAAAATGCACGCCTTTTGCAGGAGCGCATAAGTGTAGTCGCGTAGGTCTAGAGTTCTTAATGACTGGACCAATTGGGTCGGAACCACTCCTGTGCTTGAGAGAACAATCGGGACTATTGTAACCTTTCTGAGTTGCCACATGCGAGTTATTTCATCTTTTAGATCTACATATTTAGTTAATTTTTCAGCTATTGTTTTTTGAAGGTTGTGGGTGTTGGGTACAGCTATATCAATCAGGTGAGCAGTTTTGTTAATTTTGTCTACTAAGGTGATGTCAGGTCTATTAAAATGAACTGTTTTGTCAGTGAGTATGGCTCTATCGTAATATAGTTTGTGTGAAGTATTTTCAAGGACAGTTTCGGGTTTATGTTTATAGTAGGGAATAATAGGGTCATTAATTAGTTTAAATTTATGTGCAACGAGCTGGTGGATCACGTTGGCTACTTGATCATGCCTGTGCTTGTAGTCAGTCTGGGCTATTGATTTACATGACCCCGTGATGTGCTGGATCGTCTCGGAGGCGCTATGACATTTTCGGCATATATCTGTAGTGGTTACCTTCATGATGTTTTTTTGATAATTTTTTGTTTCAATTACCTGATCTTGAATGGCTAAGAGAAACCCTTCTGTTTCCGGAAAAATATCACCTCGTTTTAGCCACTCATTTGACGCCTTGCTGTCAACAAAATTGTGGCAAAGGTCTTGGTAGTGTCTTCCGTGTAGTGATTTTCTTGACCATTCTAGTATTTTAGTTTGTTTATCTATTTGGGTCTGGTTAGATTGTGTATTGTTGTCTTTCAAATTCAGTGGTGTAAGTTTATTATCATTTTGTACTATTGCATTTTGTAGTGTAGAGGTAAGTGCTTTTTTGTGGAAGAATGATCTTAAGTTTGTCATTTGCTTCCCATATAAGTTTGAAATATCCACAAGACCACGCCCTCCATCAGCCCTTGGCAATGTCATCCGCTGTATACAAGATCGCGGATGGTGTTTTCGGTGTTTAGTCATGCTTGTGTTAATATTGCGTTGAAGTGATTTCAGATCTGTGTTTGTCCAGCTTATTATGCCAAATGAGTAAGTGAGGACTGGTATGGCGTAAGTGTTTATTGCTTTAATGGTATTTTTAGAGTTAAGGTGTGAGTTCAATATACTATTTAGTCTGCGTTTAAATGTTTTAGTTAATTAATTTTTTGTGTTTTTCTGTTCTATTAATTTAGATTGTTTGTATCCTAAATATTTGTAAGCATCATTTTCTTCTAATGGAGTGATTATTTCACCTGTTGTCATTTCATAACTATGTTTGTGGGTGTGTCCTGCTCTAATCGAGTTAATTTTGCACTTATCTATTCCAAATTCCATCCGTATATCCTGGGAAAATTGTTCAGTAACATTAGCTATTTTAACTAGATCCTCTTCTTTGTCAGCATAAAGCTTTATATCGTCCATATACAATAAATGATTTAGTTTTTCTTCTAATCTATCTGTCAGTCCGTCTGTTACGTCTTCTGGATTGTATTTTAAACTGTAGCCTTTATTAGTTAAATTCAGCAAATTTGACAGGGGGTTTAGAGCAAGACAAAACCACAATGGGCTGAGTGCATCACCCTGAAAAATGCCCCTTCGGATATTTATTCAGTCTGTATATTGTACACCGTTGTCTGTTTTATACTGTAAGCGTGTAGTCCATTTTGTTATTACATGTTGGAGGAAAGTCTTAATTACAGGGTGAATTTTGTATATATCTAATATTTTTACTAGCCAGCTATGAGGTACCGAGTCGTAGGCTTTTTTAAAATCGACATACATACTGAATAGGTCGCCCTTAATTTTTTGAACCTGTTTCAGTATTACTGCGTCAATAGTGAGTTGCTCTTTACAGCCCTGGCTCGCCCTTCTACACCCTTTCTGTTGCTCTGCTAATATTTTATTTTGGTCAATATGTTTGTAAATAGTTTCGGTCAAGCATGATGTTATAATTTTGTAAATAGTTTGTAAACACGTAATGGGTCTGTATTTCGCGGGGTTTGAGGTATCTGTAAGGTCTTTAGGTATCATATAAGTTATGCCTGTCATTACATATTCCGGGATTGTGTTTGGGTTTTCGATGAAGCTATTGATGAAATTATGTAAATATTTGTGTATATGTGTGAACTTTTTTAACCAGTAGTTGTGAATGTGATCTGAGCCTGGCGTTTTCCAGTTGTGTAATTTATTTATAACCGTTTGTAACGTGTCACAAGAATATATTCTTTTAAACTTTCATGGTCACTAACATTAGAATAGTTTGTTACGGGATTGCTACCATGTACCTTATTTTTGAGTTCCCGATATTTCGGCACTGTTGCAAGCGCCATGATCACGGAGTAACTCCGTGATCATGGCGCTTGCAATTTCGGCACTGTTGCAAGCGCCATGATCACGGAGTAACTCCGTGATCATGGCGCTTGCAACAGTGCCGAAATATCGGGAACTCAAAAATAAGGTACATGGTAGCAATCCCGTAACAAACTATTCTAGTGTCACAAGAAATCATCTGAAAGTCCATTTCTTGTATACCCATAGCTCTTTGCTCCTCAGTTCGAATCCACTCAGCTTCATGATTGTGCTCCAGTGAGTTTTCCCATATCGTGCTCCAGAACTCTTGCATGTTCTGTGGTAACGGTGAAGTAGTTGATCTAGGTGTACTATTATTATTATTTGTTGTACTCATGTTCCGGTAAAACTGTTTTTCATTGCTAAGAAACTGGTTATTTTGCGATTTGCGGAGTGTGCATGTTTTGTATCTTTTTAATCTACTGCATAAGACAGCCAATTTCTGTTTTAGGGTATCAAGAAAGTGGACAAGTTCTGTATTTTCTTCTTCATGGACTGTGTGTATTTTATAAGCAGTTAAAATTTTATTTACATGTTGGACAAGTTTTCTGCTTCGGCTCCCGTTGATGTAGTGTGTTAATCTGCCTATTTTTGCTCTCAAATCTGAAATTTTACGTTCCAATCGTATTTGCCATTTAGGTTTGTTGTTTCTACGTATTAGACTTGATCCTTCGGGTGGTGGGAGCGAGAGTTTTGCACCATTCACTTTTGCCGCTGTCCAAGCTGCACAATATAGTACAGTTTGGAGTGTGTCATATGTTGTAGTGTCGTCAAGTTGATTAGGAATAATCTTTTTATCTATATAGTTGACGATTATAGCTAGTTTTTTAGTGCTTCTTTGTTTTGGTATATAAGTTCTTAATATGGGGTTGGTCAATCTGAAATATTGGAGTGCTTCTTGAAACGTAGTGTCAATCAAAGGGTTTATTTCGAGGTCAGTCGTTTCAATATTATTTTGTGATGTTGTGTTCAAATTCATAATATCTCTAATGTGCTCTGTAGTGTGGGTAAAAGTGTATTCAGGATTTGATAAAGTATTCTGCATTTGTGAGTCAGCCTGAGTATTACAATTTACGATTTGTATATTCAGGTCAGGCTCTGTGGCCACATGTGAATTGCCAGTTATTTGAAGTTCATCAGCTACTTCTTGCCGTATTGATTTCAATCTATCTTCACTTATTAGTTTGTTAACTACTATAAGCCTTCTTTGGTCTGCAACTCTTTGTTCAGTTACATGTGCTAGGTGTGGGAAAGCTGCAATAAAATCTTGGTGTATTTTTTTCCTGTAAGCTGTCTTATCTGTTTCTAATTGTGTTGTTGTGTAATATGATCTCATAATTGTTTCGTTGTGCGTATCATTCCATCGGGTACGTTGAGTTTGTTGTGTTTGTGATGTGATTGATTTTGGGGTTGTTAAGCTAGTATGTAGTGAATGTTGGAGACTTGGCGATTGTTTGTCTAATTCAGCTTGTACCTCTATGTAAATGTTATCTATAGTGTTTTGTGGCAATAGTTTGTTTCTAATAATAGCTCTTCGTTGATCTCCCAATCTTTGTCTGGTGACTGCTATGTTTGGGTACTTTTGTGTAAACTGTAAGTGTAGTGCGTCCAAATAAGTTTTTGTATCTCTTTCTAGCCGTGTAACTTGTAAATATGTACGTAGAATAAACTCGTTTAAATCAGAGGTCCATCTTCTACGTTCACATGGTTTGTCCATAGTGGGTGCAGTTTCTGTGGTACTTATTACCTCCTGCACAACATCTATAAGACCTTCATTAAATTCAGAAGATGATGGTGAAGCGCGCTCTGGTTGTTGGAACGACGCGCCGCTGGATATCACGGATGCTGTATCTGAAAGAGATAGGTTGTCATCGGCTGTAACAAACTTGTCGACTGGAGCCCGCCTGTTCAACTCCTCGTCGCTGTTGGATCGCATGCTGAAACACCCAGCAACAGCTCCAGGTGCGCCCCGGCGACCCCCGGGCAGCGGCCGCAAATTATATCTCATATTGCTCATTTCTCCATTACTGATGGGTTTGCCATTGCCCTGTTGGTGGCCCGCATGGTAGATTCGTTGCGGGTGTCCGCCCCCTACGTGGCTTAGATGGTCAAGCACGGACGAAAGGTTGGGCTTTAGGGGGCTTATTATTATTATTATTGAAGGCTATTGATTACACGCTCGTAAGCTCATAAAGGCTTCAGACTTCAGCAGATATTTTCAATTAGATGCAAGGATTTTATATTCTGGGAAAATTACAAAGCTTTTTAAACTCCTCTCTGGAAAGTCAGCTAAATGTAATGCAATGCAAGTTTCTTCGAATAACAAGAGCTTGGAACCCGTTGTTAATAATGAGTACAAATTGTTGTACATACCTGCAGTTACTGGGCTAAGTTTTGAGGCTAACTCGTTACAAGGAATGTATTCACATTTGTGATAGAATATTTAGGGGAGTTAACTTTGTTGACTTGGAGAGGCCTGTGTCCAGCAGTGGACTGGTATAGGCTGGTGATGTAACTGTGTTTTTGGACTTAAGAGCAATTGGAGTAGGTGGTAGGGTAAATCAACTAATGCTATCTAAGCAATATGAGACTGGAAGTATTTCATAAAACATAATTGATATAGCGGCTATGTTATAAAATATTAAACCACTTACTAGGTATATTTGAAATAGTTTTGTCATCAATTTAACGTCTAATTAAAAACTACTTGACGATAAAGCTCCTTATTAGAAATCCAGCAGCAAAAATATGATTGTATCTAATATGAGCCACGAAAACACCAATTAATGTCTCATTGTCAATGTGAATTTTCACCAATTTTGTATTCGATTTAAAACTTTCAAGCTAAAAAAAGTTCTTTAGACAAGATAGTTTTTGTAAGTACAAAAAATGACTATTTTCTTACCTTTTTTGTAGTTTATAAAAGGGTCAACTTTAAATACCGTTTGTCGGTTTTTTTAGTTGGTCAGCTGTACGTTGTTTATTTTGATTTATAAAGTTATAGATGCTTAAAGACTTATTTAAAAAGTGATACAACCACCATATAACTATCATCATCATCATCATTATACCAGTCTTAGGATGACCACTGCTGGACATAGGCCTTCCCCATAGAACAGTTCAGCAAACGGTACTAGGACGTTTGCATCCAGCAGCTTTCGTGATTAGGTCTTTAGTCCACCGTATTCCAGTTTGTGGTGTCCACCTGGTGGTGACCACGCGTAGGTGGTGTACCTAAATTTCCAACAAACAACGTTCCATTATAATCAGAATTTTAACGTTCACTAATTACTTAGTTTCTTTGGTTACATTACAATACCCAATGGATATTTTTTCCCGTTGCCAGAGGGAAATAAAGCTGAATACGAAATAACTGGGCTGTATCGAACCGAATACTAATATTGCAAAACGGAAGCTTGAAATTGCCTTGTGATATTATTTTAAATAATTAGGTTTTTGGTTCGAAATTCGTGTTTGTATTTCATTTTGTTTGTTTTAATTACAGTTTTAATTTTGTTCAGTTCGTTTCGTAGCCAATCTCAATTGAATGAAAAAAAGTTGAGTTCAAGACAATATGCTAAATACTAGCATTTCTTTGTTATAAAATTTTAAGTTAACGTTCGGAAAAATTGATAGGTTAAATTGCATGCGAATTGTTATCGCACGATTGCCTGTCATTTGTTTTAGACAAAATTTCAACTTCATGCAAATAATTTGACAAAAAAATGCTGTCTCATTTGTTTTTGAGACAAAAGACGATCTATAAATTCGAACTTCACTCAATATTTTTCTAGTCTATACGAGAGTTGCTCAGATCGTAGTGGAGTTATTGAGCCAGCGTGGCTATGGACTGACTGAATGCCTATTGTGCGTTGGACGTGTTTAGTGTCCGACTTGGCAGTCAAATATTTGGTATGAGCTTCTGCTCGTGGTTTCTCTTGTGTGGATTTGATATTGTTTATTGGATGTACTTTTAGTAGTGTAATTATACTTAACATCAGGATTTTAAAAAGGTTTTTTATAACTTGTGGAAATAATATGTAGTTGCCATCAGCTGCCACACTTTTAACTCTTGAAATCAGAATTAAAACCAAACAGTGACGTTAAAATTTGTGGATACCAAAAATGGAGCTAGAGCAATCTAATTTACATTACCTAAAGAGCTAGGAGGATCTTTCTCTTTTGTCTTGGGTTCATATTTTAGAAATTGTGTTTATTTTTAGCCTCAATCAATATGTTTTTTTTTGTGTGAGTCATTAGAGCTAGTAATGACAAAAATATTTGTTATAACAACAAAAAAGTCTCTTCAAAAAAAGAACATAACATAAGTCAAAATTAGAAATTATTACGATAGTGAAAGAATTTTATGCGCAGACGTCATCTATTTTTTTATTTAAAAATACTTACATCCATAGCAACCAAGGCAGATATTTTTAAACACCTTCTTCTTTCTTCTTTATCCTGCACTTATCCCATTATTTGGGGTCGGGTCTCCTCACTCTTCTGCGCCAGGATAATCTATCCTGGATTGTCTTTTCAGGCAAATGGGCTTCTTTGGGGTCTCTTTGTATTTTCGGCCACCAGGTTAGTGGCGGGCGGCCTCTTCCTTTAACCACCTTGTTGAAGTCAAAACCGGCCAAGTGCGAGTCGGACTCCCGCACAAAGAGTTCCGTAACATTATCTATTAAAACGGCAAAAAAATCACGTTTGTTGTATGGGAGCCCCCTTAAATATTTATTGTATTCTGTTTTTTAGTATTTCTTGTTATAGCGGCAATAAAAATACATCATCTGTAAAAATTTCAACTCTCTAACTATCACGGTTCATGAGATACAGCCTGGTGACAGACGGACGGACAGACAGCCTTTGTAATAGGGTCCCGTTTCACCCTTTGAGTACGGAACCCTAAAAATGAATGAATGGAGTTTAAGTAAAAATAAGTCAGTAACGCAAACTAGCCGATCCTTGCACCACGACTTAATGGCAAGTCAAAATATATCTTTTAAATGCGGGTTATAGTTTTTTATTTATTTTATCATTATCAAAATCTAGAACTTAGTGCGTCGTCTGAACTCACCTGCGTAGTGGGTTGACTGACACTCAACCCCATTCATAGTAAGGGCCTATTTGCATACTAATAACACACTAGCGATGTTATAATTGAATCTCTCATCAATTCCGAGCTCAAATGAGATGATGGATTTTGGAAAGCGGATTACACTCAATCACTTGTATTAGTAGTTTGATAACAAACAGTTACATTGATTATTGGAGGTGTTAAAGACTGGTACGAGACCGAAACGATTATCAGCACCAAATCTATTTAATTAAAGCAATTAAAAAAACGGCCAAGTGCACAAAGGATTCCGTACTATAAAACCGACAAAAATAACTTGTCTGTTATATAGGAGCCCCCTGAAATATTTTTTTTATTTTAATTTAACTATTTATTTTTAAAGTGAATAAATAATTTAATATTCTATGAATATTTCACGCGTCTACCTGTTACTGTTATCAATCTCGAGCAAAAACAAGAAACTTAAAACACGTTTGTTGTATGGAAGCCCCCTTAAACGTTTATTTTATTCTGTTTTTTAGTATCTGTTGTTATAGTGGCAACAGTAATACACAATTTGTGAATATTTTAACTATCTAACTATCACGGCTCGTGAGATACAGCCTGGTGACAGAGAGACAGACAGACACAAGGACAGCGAAGTCTTAGTACAGGGTTCCGTTTTATCCTTTGGGTACGGAACCCTAAAATCCAAGGTACTAATCCTCGTATGCAACATATTTAACTAAAGGAGATGCAGTTGCCGCCAACTATTCTATTCTTAGGCTGGGTTGCACCATCTTAACTTTAACCATAACTATTACAATAACCGGTGTTTCTGTATAGAGTTTCACAGACTTTTAACGTTTGTTAAAGTTAAATTAAGATGGTGCAGTTTAGAGGTACAATTAATTTAACCTAAGCCACAGTTTAAACGTTGACCCTCGTCTAATCAAGAAGCAAGAAGGTAGTGTCTGTCGGAAATGATAGATACCTATGGGTTTTACATGACTGTGTTATTTACCAAATTACCTTACAAAGAAACTGTTTCCTTCTTGTTCTAAAGGAAATAAAACCATTAACGGCCTTACTACAAAAAGATAGACTAGTGTTGAACACGTGTTGAACACCTGTTTACAGATAAGTCAACCATTTTAAAATGTTTGTTAGTAATATGTCTCGAATGTCAGGGCGGTAACCACGAACTCTTAAAACAATCCCAAATCTGTCAAACATTATGAAATCTGTCAAATTTTGTATGTAATGACGTACCAAAATTGACAGATTTGACAGCTTTGAGATTGTTTTAAGAGTTCATGGTTACCCCGCAGATGTGTCAACATTTCAAATTGGTTGATTAATTTTAGACAAGTGTTTAACGCTAGTCTATCTTTTTTGTAGTAAGGCTATAATTCTTTTTTGACGAACTCCGTAGCCCTGTGGTCCTGGTCCTGTGAAGGTCGTCAAAGACTGACTTCAGAATGCTGATGATATCGGTGTGTCCGTTTATATATAGCATGTTTATTATGACATTATATCTATTGTGTGGCATTATATCATATAATATAATGTGACATTATATCTGTTTGAATCTAAATTGACGACCTCCGTAGCTGAGAGGCGGGCACGCCGGACTATATGACGTCGCCATCTCTGAGGTTCCGGGTTCGATCCCCGGTCGGATCAATGTAGAAAACGAACTTTTCTATATTGTCTCGGGTCTGGGTGTTGTGGTACCTTCGTTGTTTCTGATTTCTATAACACAAGTGCTTTAGCTACTTACCATAGGATCAGAGCAATGTATGTGATGTTGTCCAATATTTATTTATTTATTATTATTTAAAGTGGTATACTAATATCATGTTTATTGTGACATTATATCTGTTTCAAACTAATCTAGGCAGGAATTTGTTAAGTGTACTTAACTTAACCACTATTCTCATTGATAGTCAGTTAATTAAATCATGGCACCAATTAGATTGTCAGATTAGGGCTAGCGCAAACAAACAGCTGATCAGCTATGTATCCGTGTTTACGCTCATTATCATAATTTATGCATTACTATTTATTTATAATATCTTATTAATACTATATTTTTTGTATTGTTTGTTTTGTGTGTTGTGCAATAAAGAGTATCTATCTATCTATTATCTTTCACTGTTGATTTTTGTTTTATCTTTATCAATAGTGTAGGGTAAAATAGGGTAATACGCCCCAGTTGACAAAACGTCCCACTACCACAAATTACGTATAGCGGCGCGGCGCGCTAGGCAGATAGTCCACAAGCGTCATTTCGTTAACGCACGCATTGACATTGCGTTTACTCGCCATCTCGGACGATTCCGGTCAGAACTTCAGCGGGCTGTCACTCACGACACGACATAGTATACTACTAAGCATAACACACTCAGCGAAGCTCAGTTTGGACGATGTTTAGTAAAGGCGCGTGGTTAGAAACGAATAAAAAAATTGCGTAACATGGACGAATGAGACAGAAATACAATTTCTCAAACAATATCAGGCTAAACCTATTTTATGGAACTTCTATATCGATAAAAATTGCGAACTTTTTGCGAAACCATCGCGAATTATTTGCGATTGTAGAGTTTTGGTTATGTTGACGGAAACTTCGCGCCGCGAATATTGCTCTGTCTTCCCATTTAGGCCTGGACGTATGATAAGATGAATGTATAAACTTATCGATGTGTCAGTGTAATAAAACACACTTACTTAATTGAAAAAAAATCAGAATAACATCCCTAGGTAGTAAGCCCAAAAAACCCTATATGTGCCAGTTTCTTACTAATATGTCAAACATTAATCAAAATAAAACACTTTTTTGAATACTGAACTAGAACTAGTTTTATTCACAATTAAAAAAAAAACTGGGGCGTATTACCCTATGATTTCTTTAAAAGAAAAATTCTAAGATTTTTTCAAAAGATGAACATTTTATTTTGGGTCCGGCAGTTAGCTTCAAAATTAAATTCAAAAAGTGCATCATTTCGATATTGTCACTAGTATTTTTCACAAAGATGGAGTAGTGGTTCCATAGTTTGACATCTAACTTTACACGACAAATAGTTCTAAAACTATGCTTAGAGTATTTGAATGTTTTAAGAAACTATGCAATTCTGTCTCTTTGACGTTAATTTCTTTATTATGACTTTCGAAAAACTAAAAACAAACCAAGTTTCAGAGCATGATTTATACAGCTTTTATGGTGATAGATACATAAATAAAATTCTAACACTTATTGTAGTAATAAAATATAATACATTCAAATAAATATTTTTCATTTGAGAGAAACTTACATATAAGGCGGTCTTATCTCCAATCTCTTCCAGACAATCTTTGGGTAGAGTAAATAACGTGGCAGTAGAGTGGGGTAGGGTAGGGTGGTGCAGTGTAAGAGCAGTTAACCTTTGACCAGGCATCTTCACAGGGTGATTGACCTCAGTAATAGTTCGAAGTTCATATTATTCATATTCATTTATTGCGTCATAAGTGTATACATAAGGTGTTACATTGTGTGAGATCATACTTATGGACCCTGTAAGGGTATTGCATTCTTATTTATATTTACAATATTACTATTATTATTATTTAATTGTAAAATCCAAAGGAAAAACAGTCGCATTTAATTCGTTAAATAAAATAAATAAAAGTATATAATGTCAAGAAGTAAAACACGAGATTCATCTAAACTAAGATTAAATTTAATTACAGAAGAGGATCACTCAGGTTAATACAGTATGTCAAGTAGGTATAGTTTTTGTGTGGAGGGTAGACCAAAAATTTTTATGTTGCCAAGGAACTTGCATTAAATATTTTTATCGTCAAAGAATTCTTTTAAGTCGTAGTAGCATTTGGCTATTAATTTTTTCTTTAATTGTTTAACAAATATATCGTTTTTTGTTTCGGCTTTTAAATAGTTTGGTAATTTATTATAGACCCTAATTAAATAGCCATTCATGCAGCGTCAGCTAAATTGTTGCGAGTATTCTGGGCTTATAATATTTTTCGATTGTTATATTATAATTTAAAGACACGCCGTAACTTGAGAACGAATTTTCTGATTTCATCAATCTTTTTAAAATTTCAAATATTTACTAAGAGGTATAAAATACTTCTCTCAAAGCGTTTTTAATCTTGAAATTCGTCGTAAAACAAAGGAAATTCCAATACAGCCAGATATTGAAAAGTATCCAAAGAATTCTTGAATAATTCATAGCTGAATAATGATGCTGAGTAGAAAACAATAAAAACGTTTACGTAATTTGTATATATTTTTATATATTTTTAGTTATCAGTATTTAAATTATTACGCGTATTCAAATTGCTAAGTTTTGAGTAAAAACATATTTTATTTCGAGAATATATTATTTAATTTGAAATCTATTTTTAATTAACAAGAATTAAATTTGTAAGTTTTTTGTATTATTTTTAACCAATACCAATTAAGAGCAAATAAGTACTTTCTTAAAAGGTAAAATTATGGTAATGTCAAATGCTCAAAAGATAAAAGGTGAGTACACTTATTTCATAAATCATAAAAAGAAATTTTAGTGAATCTAAGTGAAAAAAAAGCATAAAAATAATAATGCTGACTGTTCGTAGAATGCAATTTGCCTCTTATAATAAAATGGAAATTTCAAACTGATTTTATAAACATATTTTGTTCGGTGTATTTTAATACATATTGGTCTTACTTCAAAAAAGATAGACTAGGTTTAGACCATGTCTAAAGAATAGCCAACCAATTTGAAATGTTGATACATCAGGCATTCGAGACATACTATTATCAAACATTTTCAAGGTGTTTGACTAGTCTTAAAGCAGTGCTTAAACCTACTCTATCTTTTTTGAAGTAAGGCCAATACTGTCCGTATTTATTACCATAGTAATAATGCAACGTAGTCCAGAGCATCGTTAGTTTAGTAGTTTGTAAATTTGAAGTAGTTGGCTTACTAGTTGCATACTATATTAAAGTATGTTCGACGTTCATAATAGTATGTTGATTTAAACTGGAATAGAGGTTACTAAACAAACTATAGCACTGAATATTGAGGAGCAGAGACTACACAAATCTATGGAAACAAAATAGTGGAAGTTTATAAGGACAAAGAGTATACGACCTTATATTATTGGTGTAGTAGCTTTGAAATTAAGTATTTACTGCAATTATTAAAACCAAAAGGGCAAAATCGAATTCTAGTTTTCTTTATTAACTTTTCTAAATTGAAGCAGGTCTGGGTGTGCTGCCACGTTTAGATCAAAATCCAGTGTCTGAAACCTTGTAACACTTGGGTTATCTTCCACGACCATCACACAAACTATGAAATGAGTATTATTTTTGTCAATCTACCTGTGTGGTGCGACACTGCACACTGGTAGGGCGCGTAGCGAATCCTATAGGTAGTGCATTATCTCAGTGATAGACCGGTGTCACGCTAACGCTGGTTTAGTTTAAATCGACTGCGCCACGCGCCTTTGGCTATTGCTATTTAGCGTAAAATTAATTTTAAATATTGTAAAGTTTTGTATGTATACTCCGCTATTGTACTTGATGGTGGATATCAGTGTTCGGTAAAACCTATGTTGGTTTATGCAGCACTGTTATATGTATTATCTATGTAAAAAAAATGTTTGATAATAATAATAAAATAAATAAATTAGCGAATGTTATGACCATGTATATACAGGGTGTAAAAAAAAGGCTTAACGAAGCCTTAAACCACGAATTCTATACATAAAACCAAGTAGAATGCAAAAAAAATAATTGCTGGGACTTTACTTTTATTTTTGGTTATCAAAAAAAAAATACTTATATCTAACCCGCAATGTATAGCGCGCACGCCACAGACTATGCATGTGTGTGTAAGCGGATCATGTTTCTTTGTAAAAAAGTTTAGTATTAACAAACAAGTCAATTTTGTAAAAATCTTTGAAAAAAAATTGTTACTTTGACTGTCAATAGCTCGGTAACCCGTTATTTCCCAGGTATAGTGTAAAAGAAAAAAATGATCGTATTAATACGTAGAATATGTGGTATTCGGCTTCGTTAAGCCTTTTTTTACACCCGATATGTATGTATGTTCACGCGGTGGACTCACGACCTGGTCTGGGCTGCGGGCAGCCTCTAGATGCAACATAACCGCTTGCTTTGGTGTTCTGTAGAGTAGGTGGACGTATATGGACATATCCAGCAGTGTACTTCCAAGGGCTGAAATGAAATGAAATGAAATGAAATGAAATGAAATGAAATTCTTTATTCTGTATATAGGCCCTCTTCCGGGCACTTATACACGTCCCAACATATAACTTAGCCCTACCACCGCTTCGGGACAACATATCGGCTGGTGATGAGAAGAAACGGCGCAAGAAACTCAGTCACCTTTGTCAGCCTGATTTTATTACAGGAAATACAGTTACAAGATAGTGTAAGTGCGAGCTAGGCAGGCTATTAAGTCCATGCACTCTTGTCGTTCATGTAATCTTCAACTTTGTAGTATCCTTTTTCCATAAGAATTTTTTTAATGTGGTTTTTGAACTCATAAACAGGTAAGTCAACAAGAGTTTGTGGTACTTTATTGAAGATTTTTATACATTTCCCCAAAAATGAATTACCCACTTTCTTTAATCTGAAGCTCGGAACGGCAAGTTTATGTTTATTTCTAGTATTATAATGATGTGAATCACATTTAAGGCTAAACGAACTTAGGTTTTTTCTAACATACATAATATTGTCAAAAATGTATTGTGACGCTACTGTTAATATTTTAATATCTTTAAAGACCTCCCTCAGAGAGTCGCGAGGCCCAAGACAGTATATTGCACGTACAGCTCTTTTTTGCAACACAAAGATTGACTCAATATCAGCAGCTGAGCCCCATAGCAATAGACCATACGACAACAAGCTATGAAAATAATGCTGATGATGAAGTATGTTTGTGGTCATCACAAAACCACCTTGCTCCCTCATCATCATCATTTCAGCCACAGGACGTCCACTGCTGAAGAAAGGCCTCCTCCAGTGACTTCCAGATTGGCCGGTTGCACGCTGCCTGCATCCAGCGCCTTCCTGCAACCATTACCAGGTTGTCAGTCCACCTTGTGGGTAGACGTCCCACGCTGCGCTTACCGGTACTGGCCTCTATTCCAGAACCATTCTGCCCCATCGGTCGTCATTTCTAAGTTCTATGTGCCCCGCCCACTGTCACTTCAGCTTGCTAATCCGTCGGTCTTTGTCAGCGACTTTGTTTGTTTACGGATCTCCTCATCTCTGATTCGATCTCGCAAAAAAACAGCGTTTATAGCCCTTTATATAGCGTTCTGTGTGAGTCTTGCTCCTTATGGGATGTAAACCCGCGGATCTGGCTTTGTTTGGCGAGATTTACTGAACCATGCAGTTGTTATGATGTTTCACAATAATCAAACTCCAAAAATACACCATCAAAATAAATACACTGCTGCTGACAAGCGATTACAATACCATTCATAACATACCGTATTTTGCTACGAACACGAAACAAAAGTTATTTTATTAAACCCAAACAACAAATGATATTGCAACAAAACTAATTTCTGTATGTCCATGCGTTCCAATCAGGCACCGAAAAACAGAGTTGTATTGCAAAAATTGAACTGTAAACTTGAAACATCGCTTATTGAGAGTTGTTTGTTAAAAATCAAAAGTTTCGGAGCAAAATTGTTTACTCTAGTACAGGTTTATTACGTGGAAAATTAATCAAAATGTTTGCGTGCCCTAGTTTTATATCAGGATAGAGTAAAGTGGGGTAGGTTGCTTCAAACTGTACTGGATTGATGTTCTTAATTGATATTAGTTTACAGTATTTTTATCCTGGTATTTTTAATAAAGATCTGTCTATAGTGTAATTTAAATTATCCACATGGGTGCACACTAAGTGCTTGTTTGTTATGTTTTTATTAACCAAAGTGGCGGTTATGTTAGAAAATAGCAGAAGACGCGAAGTGACAAGTGCGAGTCAGATTCGCTTACCAAGAGCCAAGGGGTTTCGTTCAAGCTTGTAGACACTGGAAATTTTTCGTCTTTAACAGAAGTCGAGTATCGAAGATTTTAACACTTTTTTTATTTGTTAAAAACAGTAACTGTTGTATGGAATTGCAGACTTGAACATTTTTAATGTTAGTTCCAACTTAATAGATCCGCGCGTTCCCGATAAAAAACCGGCCAAGTGCGAGTCAGACTCGCGCACGAAGGGTTCCGTACCGTTTTCTATAAAAACGGCAAAAAATCACGTTTGTTGTATGGGAGCCCCCTTTAATATTGATTGCATTCTGTTTTTTAGGATTTTTCGTTATGGCGGCAATAGAAATACATCATCTGTGAAAACTTCAACTCTCTAGCTATCACGGTTCATGAGATACAGCCTGGTGACAGACAGACTGACAGACAGACAGACAGACAGACGGACAGCGGAGCCCTAGTAATAGGGTCCCGTTTTACCCTTTGGGTATGCAACAATAAAAAGGGTAATTAAAAGACAGACAGACGGACAAAGAGTTTATCCTATAATCATGATACCTTATGGTATGAGTTATGAAAAGCTTTAAAATAATTATTATTAACGAATCGTCCATGTCGTTTGAATCCATAATCGCATAACTAGCTTCTCAGTATACGAAATACAGGTTTAATATAATAATCATACGATATCATTATTGATTTATTCTCGTATCGCGATCTCGGTAGTAAAACTCAGACGTCGCTATAATAAAAAGTTAATGCCTAATAACTCTGGCTACACTAACCTCAAATTCTTACCTACCCTATGTTTCGTGTGTAATAAAATCTCCAAGACGCTCAAGACTTTAGGAGGATTGGTACACATTTTTATATTTTATATACAGGTTGTCCCAAAATTCAACGATAAAACGGCACCAGATGGTGGGCTCTCGAGGAAACATAGAAAAACATATTACCTCTTTTATTTTTAAATTTACAAACATAAATGATAATTCTTGAATTTTGACACCCCTAATGACATTTATAACTACCATGACCACAATTTTTAGGGTACCGTACCCAAAGGGTAAAATGGGTTTTTTTTTTGAGTTTCAGTTCTAATTATGTGGAACCCCTAAAATGTATTGTTTTTTTTTCAATTTTTGTGTGAAAATCTTAGTGCGGTTCACAAATTACCTTACCAAGTTTCAACAGTATAGTTCTTATAGTTTCGGCAAAAAGTGGCTGTGACATACGGACGGACGAACAGACAGACACACAAACAGACATGACGAATCCATAAGGGTTCCGTTTTTTTCCACTTGGCTACGGAACCCTAAAAACAAAAAAAAACATTAAAAGGTTATTACACTTAAGACTAGACTATCGAAATATTACACAATAAGGTAAACAAATTAAGTGATTATTAACAATAAAAATTATCATATCAAATATGCTCAAATTATATTTTGATTATTTTACAATGTAAACTAGAGTACAAGCTATTTGTAAAAACTTGAGAAATTATGAATTTAACTTGCTGTTTTGAACGATCTCCCTTAATTTCACAAGTTGGTAAGCCGCACCTGTACGTTAGCACAAGATTGCAGGCCATAACCTGAACATACGACTGGAAACTTTCAGGTGAAGCTACACTGTAAATAACGCGAAATTGTTTTTATTTATTGTGTTAGTACTGAACATTTGTATTAAGAAATAGTGTGTACTTACAGAATTAAGTTGTCAGGGGAAAAATACAATTTAGAAACTTTTAAACTTGCGCGTTGCATAATTTAAAACTCAATGAAACATAGCATAACATACAGGGTGGTCCAGGCCAGATGGATATAATTTTTTTTTTAGGTAGTCGGCTTAGGGACCTATTTTTACCCGCTAGGAAAAAAACGCTTGTCAGCTCCTTACAAGATACTTATGATTTTTTTTATTTTAGTAATATCACCACTTTTAATGTTTTATTTACTTTTAAAATGAAAAATTCTATTATTTATTTTATTTTAGGTAAGCACCTAAAATAAAAAAATAAAAGATTTTTTCATTTTTTTTTCTAAGAGAGCGCAATGTCTTAATAAGCATTAAGACATTGCACTCTCTCAGAAAAAAAAATAGACATTGCGCTCTCTCAAAAAAAGTGGTGATATTTCTAAAATTAAAAAAAAATATCTTGTAAGCGGATTTTTTCCTGGCGGGTACAAATAGGTCCCTAAGCCGACTACCTAAAAAAACATGTATATCCATCTGGCCTGGACCACCCTGTATGAACATAACGTAACATTTTGTACCTAAATTATGATCGCGTTAATTCCCGTTTCATTGAGTTTTAAATTTAGAAACTGTTTTATTGCTTTATTCGTAATCCTTTTTCTCGTCAATATCATGGTAATTTCAAATTACATAGTGTGAGATTATAATTAAAGACCCCGCAATGGTATTTCATCCCTTATTATTTTATCATATTACATCAAATGACATCCACATTCCACAAGGTGGACAGACGACCTGGCAAAGGTTGCAGGAAGCCACAGAATGCAAGCCGCTTTCAACCGGCCAATCTAGAAGTCACTGGCTGAAATGATGATGATGACATCAAATCATATTAGATGTCTTTAAATTTAACCATTAGAAAGAAGAAAAAGCGAAAAAAATCCTCATTAAAAGTATTAACTAATTTTTCGTCGAATAACATGAAAATTTTATTTAAAATCTGAGTCCATCTGCTATGAGTTTAAACTGAATTTATGAACCATGATCTCAAAAGACTATTTATCTTGATAACATAATTTAATAAATGTACTATCCCGCTGTGGTCAACTGTAAACTGCACTATAAGACCCATTTCACACGACCGGTGCTTTATTACGCTTTCAGTCTGTTGATTACCTAGACCAGAGGTCGACAACCTGGGGCAACCAACTTCTTCATTAAAAAAAAACAATTGACATGATTTTTATTGAGAAAAAAATCATTTATCTTTTATTTTGTCAGATTCTTGTAAATGATTATTGTAAAGGTGCATTATGATACAAGTTGTGAATTGCACTCAAATTTGGATATATATAAGGTGGATCTCACATATTTTATATGACATACTCCAATTTACATGAGGTGGTAAAATAAAAAAAAACTTCTCACTAAAATAAATATAGAATTTGAAGAGTGAATGTGTATTTTTATTTTAATACAAGTTGACGCATCTGTATCGGTTGTAGGAATGTTTATTATTTGACATAAAAACTCGCTGCTGATTTTATTTTTATATACGTTAAAAGCACGCTTATCTTTTAGCCACTAAAGAGCGTGTGTGTGAAAAAATAGTACCTAAAACATTACCTTAAGCAATCAAAAAATACTAAACGCAATATTCAGACGATGATCAGTGTGTAAGTAATAACTTTTTTACTATAATGTGCTTAAAAACAGTAGAAAAGTAAAATTTTGAATATAATCGAGTTTTAAAAGTAAAATTTTCCTCGTTTTGAACCCTTCAGATTTAGGTTAATTTTGGATATTTAAAATTTTTCCAATTAAAAATGTTTTCAACGTCTGCCGTCTCGAAGCACTGCTTCAGCTTACAGAGCAGGGCTGGCAATTTTCTTGGAATTTTGTAATCCTTACCAAGTAAGGAAAGGAAATTGAAATTCTTCTTCTACTAAAGACTCGAACCCCCATTGAAATGGTTACTTTGAGAAAAACAATTACCATAAATAAACTATAAATGATTAATATCGCAAATCGATTTATGAATGATTTTTTTTCCATATTTGGGAATTTTTAGCAGCCTTTATTGTATGAGGTTAAAACGTATTTACTTGCTACTACAACTTGGTAATTATTTTAAAAATAATCTTGAAACTAAATATATTCTTCACTTTCATTTAAGTTGATAAAGACAGGGAAAATCTTTCTTATAAAAAACTATCATGTTGTAAAAAACTTAAAATCTTAATAACAAAAGTAAAAATTTAATATTTAAGTAAGCATCTCATCATTTTTATGTCGGTTGATATAATTTAAACAAAATATTCAAGTATGTTTTATAAAGTAAAAACCGGCCAAGTGCGAGTTGGACTCGCGCACGTAGGGTTCCGTACCATTTTCTATAAAAACGGCAAAAAAAAAACACGTTTGTTGTATGGGAGCCCCCTAAATATTTATTGTATTATGTTTTAAGTATTTCTTGTTATAGCGGCAACACAAATACATCATCTGTGAAAATTTCAACTCTCTAGCTATCACGGTTCATGAGATACAGCTTGGTGACAGACGGACAGACAGACAGACAGACGGACAGCGGAGCCTTAGTAATAGGGTCTCGTTTTACCCTTTAGGTACGGAATTCTAAAAAGCAAGTTAAATGCTGGAAAACAAGATTACATTGTACTTAGGTAGTTAAGTCTATTTATACTTACTAATATTATAAAGAGGAAAGATTTGTACCTATTTTTGTATGTTTGTATGTTTGTAATGAATAGGCTCAAAAAGTACTTAGCCGATTTAAAAAATTCTTTCACCAATAGAATGCTACATTCTTCCAATTTGACATAGGCTACATTTCATTTTGAAAAAAATTAGGGATCCTTGGTAAAATTTGATCAATGTAACCGAAGGTATAGAAAAATGAGTCTTAAAATGTCTTTCGTCGAATGCGCTGCCGAAACTATTAGCGATAATTGTCTACCCCGTGCGAGGCCGGGACGGGCTGCTAGTCGCTTATATAAATATTACATTTGAAAGCTATAATTACAACACAGCCCTAACCTAACCCTCTACCGCCATAATAATTCAAAAGATGCCAGAACCACTACGTGACGAGGTGTTCCGAGAAAATATTTTGTAGAAGCTCGCATTAAGGGGAAACCGGGCCATTTGACAAACAGACGTTGCAAATGTATGTGGTTTTTCATTGTTTTTTATCGCATCTTTTCATATTTTCAGCAGTGGGTTATTGCGCTATCGTATGAATTGAATGCCTGGGCCAATGGCACCGTTGACCGCCAAAATACAGATGGTATTTAGTTTATCATAAAAGTACCAGTAAGGCTCGGTCTATACGCTGCCGGAATCCGTTAGCATCCTCAAGAATCCGTTAAAAAAACGACCTTATTGCTTAAGCGATGGATTGAATCCACGTTAACCCGGTCCGGTTTCCGGCTGGGTATAGACCGAGCCTAAAAGTATCACTGGGATCTAAACTAAAGACCTCTGAGTGAAATTGATTAGAAGTTGGGATTGACCTTGATTTTGAACCACGAATAGATAAATTAATATTTTTTTCTTAAAATACTGGAATTAAATTCAAATTTATTTTCAAGTGCAAATTGGCGTAATTTAAGCGCGCCTAAAGCCACGATAGCCTCAATAATATCCAAAATGTATCGTTATTTTGGAGTGTAATATTTACTGTACTTATACCAACATCATGAAAATCTTTACATTAAGAATTCAACTAGGCGGTTTGGGAAACTACACAATACGTCCTCGTCAAAAATACCTCAGTGCCTAAAGACGACAGGCTACAACCAGTGTGTGTTACCAGTGATGTCATACGTAACAGAAACATGACTTCTCACTATAGAAGGAAGCTTAAGGTCGCACAGCGCGCTATGCAAAGGGCTATGCTAGGTGTTACTTTAAGAAATCGAATCAGTAATCAGGAGATCCATAAACGAGCAAATGTAGCTGACATATCCCATCAGATTAGCAAGCTAAAGTGACAGTGGGTGGGGCACATAGCACGTAGAACTGACGGCCGATGGAGCAGAATGGTTCTGGAATGAAGTTCACGTACCGGCAAGCGCAGCGTGGTACGTCCACCCACAAGGCGAACAGACGACCTGGTAAGGTTGCAGGAAGCCGCTGGATGCAGGCCGCTTCCAACCGGCCGATCTGGAAGTCACTGGGAGAGGCCTATGTTCAGCAGTCCACGTCCTGTGGCTGAAATGATGAAACTCTTAGAATATTGGAATTATGTTGCAGAAATCTCTTTTTCTCCTCCTATTTTTTATCCCACATGGTAGTGGTGTCAGCCTTCCGTATCTGTCTTTTCTACTTCACTTTATCCCCGACATCGTCTTCGGGAACCTCGCACTCCCTCGTGTCCTGTCCAGGTCAACTACATTCTCCCATCTTTTCTTGTGTCTTCCTGTAATTAAAATTTATAATTATTTTGCAAAAATACTATCTCAAAGTGTTTTTTTTTTTTACCTGAGATGGGCTTACTCTTGACCCCAATCTTGCTCTAGAGCATAGATGGGATCTACGATGGAGCGAGCTTGCCCAGAAGATGCCTATTCACTCTGGACTTAAAGAGAGTCAGGTTATATGCACTCGGAAATACAGACGCAGACAGACGAAGTCAAAAAGATATTAAAAAGCCGCATTGTGTATGATGTTGATGTATACCTATTACCTATCAAATGGGTCGGTTCCCCCTTAAAGCATGACATAGTATGAACAGATAATGGCGGAGAATTCAATTTACCGCATGTGCAGCTTTATTGGTCGCTGTGGCTGATAGGATATTGAGTTGAAAGTTGAGTACAGAGAATAAATATTGTTACTTGCATTTTCTAGAACAACTATATTACAAAGATATACCGTAATACTTTTAAAGTCATACTTATTTAAATTACTTTTTGTCCGCTATTGTTTATACCGGCAAGCGCAGCGTGAGACGTCCACCCACAAGGTAGACAGACAACCTGGTAAGGGTTGCAGGAAGCTGCTGGATGCAGGTCGCTTCCAACCGATCCAGCCGATCTGGAAGTCACTTGGGGAGGCCTATGTTCAGCAGTGGACGTCCTGTGGCTGAAATGATGATGATGATTGTTTGTAGTTTCAATTCGAAACTAAATACGGGTCTTGAATCGCGATGAGTCTCTTAGATTAAATAGTGTAACTTCATAGTCGATACTGTTTGCTCAATGTAAAAATTCAATGCATAATGAAGTAATTTTGATGGACAAACCAGTTTATTAATTTACGGGTTAGGCTGGTATCATAGTCACACTATACATACTTTACAAACTCTTTCACTGAAGTGAAAGAAGAGTGAAGAGTGGCGGAACATAGCTGCGGGGTAACCATGAACTCTTAAAACAATCTCAAAGCTGACAATTTTGTCGTCATTACGTCACATACAAAATTTTACTGATTTGATAATGTTTGAAAAATTTGAGATTGTTTAAAGAGTTCGTGGTTACCGCCCTGATCTATAGTTTTTAATTTATTCTATGACCTTTTATTCACAATAAAGATATTTTGAATTTTAAATTTGAATTTCTCGTTGTAGCAAAAAAGAGCTTTTTAGTGTATCACATACACGTATACACATTAAATAAACTTTATTAAAAAGGAATTCCAATAACCGAATTCCAATAACATGAGTACCTTATGAGTTATTTTTGCAGTCGGTCAAATCAAAAACATTCACGCTTTCATCGGCTGATACCGAAACAAAACAGAAATACCTAACTAGGTCCATAAGTTAACATCATTAATTTATAAAATTTATATATTTATTGTAAAACCTCTTCATAAAGATAGCCATACAAGAGTCATCGGTAAGTAAAATTTCCTAAAAAATAGGGCGATCCAACCTATTCAGAAAATACATAGATGAAAGATTAGGAGGATCCTAAGATTAAACATACCCTACGACGTGAATTATGCCGGTTCACCCCCATATTTGTCCTGCAAAGGAAATGGAACAAATGGCTGAACTCCCCACTTTATTTATAGGAGATAGCCGCATTTCCCCCGGTCACCAGGGCAAATGAGACTTGAAATCCTCACCCACTGTATATGTATACTCGAATCCACTGTATGTGGCATAATTTAAGATCGTTCATATGTTTTGGCTTACATGACATAAATTAGAGTTTAAAAATATAGGTAAATACCCTCGTTTGGCAGTCGAGAAATAATGTACAAATCTCTTAAAATTTTGTATTGCTTTATAATCGCCCACTTTTTATAAATTAAAATAAATCTACTGACATTTATGACTGAACATAAGCCTCAATTTAAATTGTAATTATTAATATTACAGCATAACCACTCCTATTAAGTTAAGCTTACTCGATAGCTGATACTTTTGGGAAAATGTAACCATTGATTCGATTCATCTTGTCACTTTAATTAGGGATTTAATATAAAATAATCTGGGGAACAATTATTTTATTTAACTAACGTTCGTGTCCCGTTTATTAGATTTAATAATTACCACTTTCATAGAAATCAAAGTAATATCTTTTATTTAAAACCGAGATTTGCATTTTATTAGCAAACCGTTTCATCTCTCTTAATTTTGTTTGTAGATTCGTCAAAATATACACTTTAATATGCCAGTTTGTCGAAATTAATTGTTTCGATTTAAATTAATTGACGACTGCCTGGTGCAAGGGTTTGCGCTCCAACAGTTCAAACTACAAAGTTGGGGCTTCCGGGCTGGAAATCCTGTAAGGAGCAAATATTAGTTTGATGAGAACTAGCATTAATGAACCTAAGTTTGCACCGACCACCGTTATAGCCGAGAGGCGAGCACGCCGGACTATATGCCGACGCCATCTCTGAGGTTCCGGGTTCGATCCCCGGTCGGGTCAATGTAGAAAACGAACTTTTCTATATTGGCTCGGGTCTGGGTGTTGTGGTACCGTCGTTGTTTCTGATTTCTATAACACAAGTGCTAGTGCAAGTAGCTACTTACCTTAGTATCAGAGCAATGTATGTGATGTTGTCCAATAAAAAAAAAGTCAAGGATGTTTATAAATGTAGTTTTATATGTTTATCCGTTATTAAATTGTCATAGTACAAGCTCTGCATAGTTTGGGGCTAGCTAATTGGTGTGATTGTGGAAACAATTTATTTAAAATTTATTCTACCCGGTCGAAACATCCGGCTAAAGGTAATTGATTGATGCCTGTTTAAGTGTGTATTTATTATGCAATGTGAAAGTTCAAAATAAATTTTGAACTTGGCTTATTAACCTACGTAATTCTAACTGTCGTATGGATTTAAATTTTTTTTAATATCTGGCACTGACACAGATACATAGTAATACAGGTGGAATAAAATAATTTAATATTTACACATTATGGAGCCAAAAGGCGGATAGTGGAATTCTTTATTACCCTCGTATTTGTCTCCTTCCATCCGTTTTTACGAGGCAAATACAGGTATTTTATTAAAGTAAGTATTTTGAAATTGTTAACTCGTAAAGAAAGCGCTCTTTAGTACTGTTGTTTTATTAGCTAACGACTTTCTTAGGTATTTAAATTCATTTTGATACATGAACATGTTTGCCGATAGAGCAAATTACCAATTCAACCAGTAAACTGCTTAGTTTATTAACCGACTTCAAAAAAAGGAGGAGGTTCTCAATTCGTCTGAATGTTATATTGTTTTGAACTTTCATGGTCACTAACATTAGAATAGTTTGTTACGGGATTGCTACCATGTACCTTATTTTTGAATTTATTAAATATCGGGAACTCAAAAATAAGGTACATGGTAGCAATCCCGTAACAAACTATTCTAACGTCTGAATGTTGTTTTTTTTTTTGTATGTTTGTTACGCGATTACGCCGTCAATTATGGACCGATTTTAAAATTCATTTTTTAGTTTGATAGGGTATACTCCCGATGTGGCCCCATTTACACAAAGTCAGATTCTGATGATGGGATCCTTGGGAAATCGAGAGCAACCCTCAATTTTTATAGGCACCCATAATGTTTTGCATATATTTTCTGACTCAATGCTGATTTTTGGGTCTGGGAATCTTCATGTCATGTTGCTGACCTGATGATGGAAGCCACAGAACTCCTAAACGGATAGGAGTTAGAAGATAATACTGCAATTTGTCGACAGAACGTATTTCGAAGTGTGATGAGCAGACGTGGAGCTTATGAGGTACCAGACCGCCAATTTTTATTTACTGGGGGCGTACCCGCACACCCAGTAACGAAAAAAAATTTAAAAGTTCCTTTCTTAACTTGACTTGTTATTTAACGCAAAACCTTATCCTATGGTTTCGACACCAAAATAGCCGCCGTTCTGGTTGGAGTGTAGGTAAACCCTTTTCTTAAGACTCAAAAATTTTCGTCGAAAAATTGACCCTTTATAACACCTTATTTTTATCATATCATTGGATGGGGGGTTCATAGAGGACCAATATTAGTTAAGGTTACTTTGCTGTAAAGTCGTTTTTGGCGAAGTTAGGAGGGAAAAAATAGAGGACTTAACACTTAAAATTGTAAAATAAAAAAAGTTTAATAAAAAACTAAAAACCGACTTCAAAATGAAACTAAAAAGCGAAAAATAATATTGACTAAAACATACCTAATCAGTTCTTTTTGGAGTCGGTGCGAATGAACACTTTTTTTATCTCAAAAGATTACCAAAACTCATTACCCAAATAGTCAAAAACGTTTATAACTAAAATAAAATGCGGGTAAGGTTATATAGGAATGCTTTTTACGTTAATAGAAACACCTACAGAGCACTTTATCAAGTAAACAAAAAAGCTGGCGACACTTCTCATAGAATTTTATTTTGTGGAGGGTAAGATAGTTCGAGACCCACTTTTAGGGGTCCGCGGAACGGTTATAGCTGAATAAAAGTTGGGCATGAGTCTGATGTGGCATTGCGATAACATTGTCACGTTATTTCTTTTTAAAAGTGTCATAGTGAGATATTGAACGTTATTTTGTTTAGAGTCTGTTTCAAAATGTAGATAAGTTCTGAATTAGTTCTGAATAAGCTATATTTTAATTATCTGAAGGATAAACACGATTTATGACAGTTTTTGACACGATTTTTAGATTTTCAAGCACTTTATTCTCCACATATTTTTATCTTATACATAACTTTCTAACCGTACATATGGCGGATTTTTTTTAGAATAAAATAAACCATGACTGTATGCACTCTATAGGGTGCTACATAAATAAAATATGCAGGTTATCTCATTTATTGGAACATTATTTATAGAATAGAATGCTTTAAGTGCTAAGGAATTTTAGCACGTATAAAAAATACAAAAATTAATTAGAAAGTAAGAAATTCATTTCCAAACATATTACGTGAGAAATTTTAATTAACAAATTATAATCGAATAAATGGTGTACAATTATAGAAGATGGCGCTAAAAATATTAAAAGCATAGAGAAAGAATAATACTAGTTAAAAGTAAAATAAATAATAAATAAATACGGAACCTTGATATTTTGATCGTATCTCCTGGACCGGCTTCCATAACCGAAGCTTTCCAATTGAATACAGGAAAATGTAAATGAAATAGAGAAAAAAGTTACCCGTCACAGATAAAATAGAGCTTGTTGTAAAAGATAATGTTTTTCTTCCACTTCTTCGTGGTGGCAACATTGATATATGTGAAGAGTAAATCTATATCTTGTATGGTTTGATTTACGATGTGGCTAACTGAGGTTCTTATCTATTTTAGTTTTAAAATGTGTGGTATTGAAGCAGCAGAATCATCCCCTTGCATATAACTAGCGGCACCGATGTTGAGCGTTGGGCGAAAGATGCATAGAACACCATTACAATTACGTGATTGGCTAGTCGTGCGACGTACCTGCACCTAAAAATAAAAATTGCTCAATAAACTTTCGCGTTGCATGATTAAAATACACTAAAATGGGAACACAGACAGTACAAGAAACTACAGTAAACTAGTACTGTACAGTTTAGTACCAGTAGGTGGACAGACGACCAGGACCCTAACCATAAACTGTTAAAACAATCCCAAATCTGTCAAACATTATCATTTCTGTCAAATTTTGTATGAAATGACGTACCAAAATTGACAGATTTGACAACTTTGAGATTGTTTTAAGAGTTCATGGTTATGGCCCTGGTAAAGGTTGCAGGAAGTCGCGGGATGCAAGTCGCTTCCGACTGGCCGATCTGGAAGTCACTGAGGGAGGTCTATGTTCAGCAGTGGACGTCCTGTAGCTGAAATGATGATGATGAGAACGGGAACCAAAAACATAAGATGAATATCAAAGCACAGCAGATTGGTCAGAAAAATAAAGTGGTTTTGATGAGAGCTAAGGTACAATAAAAATAGACAAATTAAGTTACTTTTTGTATGAATGTTGTTCTATAAAATAAAAACCGGCCAAGTGCGAGTCGGACTCGTGCACGAAGGGTTCCGTACCATTGTGGGCCGTGACATCTAATTGCGGTTTACGATTTATGACGTATTAAATAAAACTACTTATTAGATTTTGTTCAAACCAGTTTTCTGTGGAAGTTTTCATGGCAATGTACCTACATCATATATATTTTTTTAGTTTTTTCATTCTCTTATTTTAAAAGATACAGGGAGGGGGACACTCATTTTACCACTTTGGAAGTGTCTCTCGCGCAAACTATTCAGTTTAAAAAAATATATGATATTAGAAACCTCAAAGTTATTTTTGAAGTCCTATCCATAGATACCCCACCGCACGTAGGGTTTGATGAAAAAAAAAATTTGAGTGTCAGTTCTAAGTATGGGGAGCCCCCAAAATTTTTCGTTTTTTTTCTATTTTTGTGTGAAAATCTGAATACATCCTCTTACCAAGTTTCAACAGTAGGTACGTTCTTATAGTTTCTGATAAAAGTGGCTGTGACATACGGACGGACAGACAGACAAACATGCATAAGGGTTCCGTTTGTTGCCATTTGGCTACGGAATCCTAAAAATGAGATATTCAGCTTAAACATGTTTTATAACTGAATATTGATAATTTTCGGCGTGTTTCACGCATCGACAGCATTCCATATTCCATACTCTCGGTACGTACTCATACGATGTTATCCCTTTGATGTTTTTATTTATTTTTCGCTTCATGCCCCAGGTCGTGTCCGCTCAGACGAGTGTGAAATCTGTCGCTCATTTTGCTTAGCGCCAATTTCGTAGGATTATTAAAGAAATAATCTAAAAAGAAAACGAAATAGCGAACAAAAATTGATTCTCAAAATTATTATAGCCGAGGAGAAAGGGGGAAATAAATAAATAATAAATAAACAAATAATAAATAAATATTGGACAACATCACATACATTGCTCTGATCCTAAGGTAAGTAGCTAAAGCACTTGTGTTATAGAAATTAGAAACAACGACGGTACCAAAACACCTAGACCCGAGCCAATATAGAAAAGTTCGTTTTCTACATTGACCCGACCGGGGATCGGGACCGGAACCTCAGAGATGGCGGCGCCATTAAAAGTCCGGCGTGCTCGCCTCTCGGCTACGGAGTTCGTCAAAGCAAGTAGTGATATTTCAACTATTATTTTTTAATATCTAGTAGTTTGTTAAGTAGTCATCTCCTGAAGTATGTTCTTTTCGAATAGTTAACATGTCAAAATGAATAAATAATAATAAATTCTACAGAAAAATAACTCTTTTATAAATCACGTTTCAGTAAAGGAGCAAAATTTAAAGCGAAACGGTCTTTACACCTTCTAAGAACCGAAATGGTGAACAGTTTATTCACATTTGGTGACGATACGATAAATCGATGGTCTCTAATGTGTTCTTGGATGGATACCACGACTTGGCAAACGTAAAGGACAACATGTTTTGTAACCGATGACATCTTGATTGCGTAACAGAAAAGTAGATGGTGATATAATCGTCTCAGTGGCTAAAAAATAAGCGGTATTCATTGGTTGAAGTATAAAGGATCATTCTTTAAGAGCGTCAAATATAAGGTGTAAACTTATCTGTTAACTCTATTCTAGGAGGTGGTCCTACTGCTCAAATAAAACAACTTTTTGTATGAGACCAAATTCGAAATCGTAAAAAAATATTTCATATCTTTATACAAACTGATCTCAGCTGGTCAGCCGTTTTGTATGGGGAAATGGTTTTTTGCTTTGCGATTTTGAAGTTGGTCCCATAGAAAAATTTGTTCTATTTAAGCAGTAAAATCATCGCCTAGAAAAGAGTTAACTGATAAGTTTACACTTTATATATTCCTACACCGAAAGTTTAGTAATTTGATATTTGGCAAGAATAAAGCGCGAACAGCCAAACACTACTATTAAGAAAAAAGTGATTAAGAAAGCAACATTTAATTTGCATTTATGAATACATAATGTATAATTATTACTACTTAAGGCTTAAATTGTAGCCCGACGAATTAGCAAGCTAAAGGAGCAGTGGGCGGGCACATAGCACGTAGAACTGACAGCCGATGGGGCAGAATGGTTCTGGAATGGAAGCCACGTAACGTAGCGTAGGACGTCCACCCATAAGGTGGACAGACGACCTTCTAAAGATTGCAAGAAGGCGCTGGATGTAGGCCCAACCGGCCAATCTAGAAGTCTCTGGGGGAGGCCTATGTTCAACAGTGGTCGTCCTGTGGCTGAAACCATAATGATGCTTAAATTTTTACTTGGCTTTATGTTGCTTAGCAAGTTAATTAGCATTTACAACGCGGTTTTATGTTTAAGAAAGTTGGCTTGAAGGAATTTAAAAATTCTTTCCCTTAAATATGCCTCAAAACCCAAGTCTAGCCACATTTCATCCCCCAAATAACGTAATGCGCATTCCACTCGTCCACGTTGTTTATATACATCTTTATTGAAGCCGGGAGAGCATACTAAGAACTGTTTAATATTTATATCACGTCCGACCACGACCTTCGATTATACGTGACGGAAAAAGCTTTATTATAATATTCAAATTTATTTCTTTTTTGAGAGATCTGAAGTTTTGCTGCTACAGATTGCAGGAAACAATAAAAGAGCCAATATCATAGATTTTGAATGAAGCAAATTACAAACTAATATTACAGTAGGCCGGCTACGTCTGACGCAAAACTGATGGAAAGTAGATTAAACGGGTTCTCGAGTGGATTCTACGACTCAGCAAAATGTAACACGTCCTTTTGCTCGATGGACCGACGATTATAGGAAAACCGCTGGCAGCGGCTTGATGAAAGAAGCGGGAGATCTTGCTCTTTGACTCCAGACAAACTTCCATTCCTACCAAAGAATACATAACAAAGCAACATGTAAGCTGCGTTTATGAATACAGTTTTTAGGGTTCCGTACCCAAAGCGTAAAACATGACCCTATTACTAAGACGCCGCTGTCCGTCTGTCTGTCTGTCTACCTGTCCGTGTGTCTGTCTGTCTGGCTGTATCTCATGGACCGTGATAGTTAGACAGTTGAAATTTTCACCGATTTTTTTAAGACTGCTTTCAAAGTTTTAGTTGTGAACTAGCTAAAAATTTATATACAAGATGATTAGCAGTTACCTATGAATAACGCTATGTTTCATTGTTGTAAAGAGTTAAATCGTGCAGAGTGGCGTGCAATTGGAGAGGCCTATGTCCAGCAGTGGACTAGTGTGGGCTGATGATGATGATGAAAGAGTTAAAAGTTTTTTTTTTCTCTTAACGCTACAAGAAATGTATCACTCAGCAAAGTGCATGGGTGCCTGAAAGTAGTCCAATCTGCCATGGTCAGCCCGACTTCTGGCAGCACGCCAACTACACTTGTGCCTGCTTGAGCTATCGACGAGTAGTGGCGATTTTAATTGTTACACTGCTTTTGTCTGAAGATAAGTAAAAAACCGGTCAAGTGCGTGTCGTCACGCGCAGTGAAGAGTTCCGGAGTTGCCAGTCGTTACCGCAATATTTTTAACAATTACTTCATTTAAGTCACTTTTAATGTGTTCCTCTTAATTTTATTAGGTAAGAAATTTTCTAGTACATAAGTTGAACGACTATTACTCTTAAACTAACTGATATATCATAATTACTTTTAAAAATTCGCGTTGCATAATTTAAAACTCAATGAAACGGGAATTAACGCGATCATAATTTAGGTACACCTGTGACCACGGTCGGTGTAACCCGATCGAAACGTCAGAGGTAACATTTTGTACCTAAATTATGATCGTGATATATCATAACTGTTATCACTTTGCTTAAAAGTTCATAGCACGCTTATACCTATTTTCTTAAATGTTTAGCTTTTAAAGGGGAGGGGGCCGAAACGCAAAAAACTTACAGCAAATAAATTACAGCTTTCTTGTTTCAACAGTCTCCAAGCAAAACCTCGGACGGACAGATATACCTACAGACATGGCGAAACTATAAGAGTTCCTTGTCAGGACTACGGAACCCTAACAATCTTGAAACGAAATGAAATTATAAAAATCAGCACTATTCTAACTACAGGTTATCAAGTTAATTATACATGTGGAATTTTACAACAGACATGTTAATTAAAGTTATTTAGAACATATCAAGAGATTAAGGTATCGAATTTGTCTAAAATGTAATTGATCTCGAAGATAAATAACACTTGAAAAAAAAATCATCGACCTCAGGTGGGACTCGAACCCACGTTTTTTTTCAGGTTATTTATCTTCAATTAAACCTTGCATGGAATTGCTAAAAACAGTAATTGATCTCTACTTGAGCTTTTTTTTTTTTGAGATGGGCTTACTCTTGACCCCAATCTTGCTCTAGAGCATAGATGGGATCTACGATGGAGCGAGCTTGCCCAGAAGTAGCCTATTCACTCTGGACTTAAAGAGCTGACGAGTTCTCTACTTGAGCTGACGAGTTATGGCAATTTTAATTGTGGCACTACTTTTGTCTGAAGACAAAATAAGGAACAATATACAAACTGTAATTGAAGCAACACAAACCCTATTAGGGGAAGTTCTTAAAATTAAAAAACAACAACTTTTTCATTAAAACCAACATCACAATCGGAAAAAAGTAAACTTTACCATACTCGTGACCAGGTGACGTCAGTTTGTAAGGAAAAGTATCTACGTGGTTTTGAACTCATAAACAGAGAGGTCAGCAAGAGTTTGTGGTACTTCATTGAAATTTTTATCGATTTCCCCAGAATTTATACCTTCTTTAATCTGAATCTCGGTAAGGCAAGTTTATTTTTATTTTTCGTATTATAATGATAAAGATGATATAGAAAAAAATTAGAATGATCTTAAATTGCGAAAATAACACTTTCCTTATTAAAAATGGTTAACAGGAAAGTATAAACTATAGATAAAAAATAAAATTAATTAAGATATATATTATCATCAACTGGTAAAGCAATATCCGTTTAGCCGGCGGCCATAACAATACATAAACTATTGTGTCTAGTTTTTCGTTGCCTGACCAGTTAAACATAATATTAAATATTAGACTAAGTCACATACGTACATTATGTAGACACTTACACAGCCACACACTTATACAGCCATATTTTTTTTTCTCGTTGTCTAACTTGTTTATTAATTGTTTGTTTCTTGTTTTTATATTTCACCTTACTTATTAGTTTGTCTGCGTAAGCATTTCACTGTTTAATTGTTTTGTTGAACAGGAGTACCACTAAGTAATTTTATTAAGTTTTGTACAAGCGATGTTTATCTTAATATAGTTATTTACGTAGCCTTAAGAAAAATGGCATGTTGTAAGTGAATGTTATTGTAATATAACTGCTGGTGAACTTATCAAATAAATAAAAATAAAATAAAAAAATAAACAATACCTTATTATTATTTTTTAGCAAAAACATGCTAGATTTTATCTTGAGTATACTGGCAAGACATACCCAAGATTTCGAAACTACACGATTCCATTTACACCCATTACTCAGGTATTCCTTTGCAGATCTTCCTACATTAATCATTTACCTCTGCTAACTAACGACATACAGAATAGCTGAAATAGAAACCGAAGGTTTAAGTGTTATGCTTAGATAAATTATTTATATTGTTATGGATGTAAAACTATTTACGAAATTGGCGGAGTCAATTGGCGGAGATAAAATCAATTTACAATGTGATATGAACGGTACTTCTAACCCGTTACGGCTAAGTTCGAAAACAAATTGTATCGACAAAAAATAACTATTTGGGGTCAAATCAAATCTGCAAAAAATACAAAAATAAAGTTTTTTTTTTTCGAAGAAAATTTGATGCATATTTTTTTCTAGCCGACAAAACCTAAACATTAGAAATGAAGCTTTTGGTCTCTTTCTGTAAGTAATTCAGCTATTTTTTGATATTCTTTCATGTTTCTATGATACATAAAAAGTTGGCTATTGCCTTATTTAAAAAAAAAATTGGCCGCTATTCATACGGGGTGATGGGGGGTCAAACCCCCCAAAATATTATTTTTTTTGATAAAATTAGAGATCGCACTTAGCCTTAACGGGTTAGAAGTACCGCCCATATCACATTGTATACAATCGTACATACAGGGTGTACAAAAGAATGGGATGTTGCTCCCATAGGAAAAGTTGTTGTATATGACCTGCTGATCACGTTGTTTTAAGGAGCGTCCTATTCTCTTGTAAACCCTGTATAAACTACTTCTTTTTTAAGTGTAACCGATTTTTTTTCAACGAATTATTTTAAAAAACTGACCTATATTTTACCCCAATGTAAGCAAAGCTTGTAACTACGGCGACTTGCTAAAGATAAACATGCATCATCAACAGTTGATAACCAGGAATATACATAGTTTTAAAAAGTAGCCTATTCTTTTGTAAAACCTGAATGTAGACAGTTTAGTCATAGACTCTGCATTTTAAAATAATTTCTACTTTAATAAAAGGTTAAGGACAGTGAACCCACTTAAACTATCTCTCGTATGTGGCTATTGTTATACAACTTAACTAATTAACCAAACACTACACAGATGGTGGAGTAAATTGCTGTCATAATTCACAATAATTACTGGGGCACAGACAGACAGGTGGGTGTAAAGTGATATTGTTCCTGTAATGTGGGTGAAGTAAGTTTGGTTCCGAAATTAAGGTTAGTGCTCCACCAAGAAAGTTGATTTACACTAGGTTCCTATATTGTACTATGCGTAAGTGTACATCAGCAACTGATCGTATTGGTGTCAAAAGAAACTAGTTCGTTCGTAGTTAAAGTTCCTATAAAATTTGACGAAGCGTCATTTATAGGAACGCTTTTGAGTATGTCAAGTTGACAATTCCTACCATCCGTTAGCAAAACCAACCGTTTCTCGGATATAGGAACCGGGCTATAGCAAACTACAAATGCGAATGAGGCTAACGTTCTGAATGTGTCTTCCTTAATAATTGTAAATTTACATTGACTATGTCAACAAATGAAGTTGAAAATTTTTGTTTTTAGCAATTCCATGCAAGGTTTAATTGAAGATAAATAAAACTTGAAAAAAATCATCGACCTCAGGTGGGACTCGAACCCACGTCCCATCGCATACCGGGCGAGTGCTTTGACCACTAAACTACCGAGGACGTCACGTGACAAGATGAAATTCCTCAAGTGTTTTTTCTCGCTGTCAAAGCCAGCGTACTCTGATCAATGTTGTAGCTATATGTATAGCTGAGTAGTATACTACTGTCAAATGATCTTAACCAATAGTCAAATATTTGTAAAAGTATTTCTATAGGGTGTTGACGGTAGTATACTACTCAGCTATACATATAGCTACAACATTGATCAGAGTACGCTGGCTTTGACAGCGAGAAAAAACACTTGAGGAATTTCATCTTGTCACGTGACGTCCTCAGTAGCTTAGTGGTCAAAGCACTCGCCCGGTATGCGATGGGACGTGGGTTCGAGTCCCACCTGAGGTCGATGATTTTTTTCAAGTGTTATTTATCTTCAATTAATTGAAGTTGATTTCATAATGTTGCTATATAATAGTTTTGTAGCTTATAGTGGTGTGTAGACCCATTATACGATGTGTCTGTGAGCTTGAATGACTTTTTAACGTTAAATAATATTGGACAACATCACATACATTGCTCTGATCCTAAGGTAAGTTAACTAAAGCACGATATAAATCAGAAACAACGACGGAATCACAACACCCAGACCCGAGACAATAAAGAAAAGTTCGTTTTCTACATTGACCCGACCGGGGATCCAACCCGGAACCTGCGGCGGCGGCTCCATATACATATAATCCGGCGTGCTCGCCTCTCGGCCACGGAGGTAGTTAAATAACTTTTCCTCCTGCCATCATCTATTTGTGTTGTTAATGTTATTTGTTTATTATCATCACTTCAGCCATAGATCGTTCCAGCAGTCGTTTCGTCAAGAGGCCAGCAGTGCTTTTTACTTCCAGTTGGCCTGTTCCTACAACCTTTACCGGATCGGTCTGTCCACCTTGTTTGTTACTGACGACAAACAAGGTGACATTATTGACGACCTACGACTTATTTGTTGAATTTTCATATCAGCCTGTTGCAGTCCACTGCTGGACATAGGCCTCCCCCAAAGAGCGCCACAGCGCACGATCTCCCGCCCTTTGCATCCAGTCGCTGCCAGCTGCCTCCTTCAGGTCATCCGTCCATCTAGCCGGGGGGCGTCCTACACTACGTTTGCCTAAGCGTGGTCTCCATTCGAAAACCTTCCTGCTCCACCTCTCGTCGGTTCTGCGACAGATACGGCCAGCCCACTGCCACTTCAGCTTGCTACATTTTTGGACAATATCAGTCACCTTAGTCTTATGTCGTATGACCTCGTTCCGGATCTTATCCCTAAATTAGATCCCCAACATAGACCTTTCCATAGCACGCTGAGTGACGTGTAGTCGGTGGGCCAACTTGACTGTCATGTTCCAAGTTTCGGCTCCGTAGGTTAAAACTGGCAGGACGCATTGGTTAAACACCCGGCTTTTCAGGCACTGCGGCAGTGTCGACGTGAAGATATGATTTGTTGAATTAGAAGAATTTGATTTTACGGTTCCGGTAGCCACCTACTAGACATAAAGGATTCCTTACCCTGGGTTTACTTCGAAATTTTTCAACAGCAATTATTTATGTAAGACTATAAAACAATCGTATACTTTAGACAACAAAAACCATAAACTTAACAAAGAAAACCGTACCGCTTAAAATATCATTAAAGGTTAACGCATGGGCACGTATTATTTGAAGTTTACTGACGCATACAATAAAATGAGGCCATGTTCAGAAGGCCGGTCTATTCAAGACCAGCCTGTCGATTCTGTAAACAAAACCGCGCTCACTTCGTCGCTGCACTCGCTCATCAACGATAAATAATATGAACCTTCTTACTAACAAGATAGAGGCTATGTTCGTTTGTACGGCTAAGTCGAGTTTTAGAGCGAGTCCGTTGCGTTTTTCTTAGAGAATCGCCCGGCAGGAAATCCAGGACTTAAGATGTCAGTCGAGTGCGTAGTGAATTTTGCTTTGAAAGGGAGTATCAAGTTTTGGTATAAGGTTTAATGACTTGGACTCGTATTAAAGTGTTTTGTTTGAAATATTTACGTACAATTTGATCAATAAAATATTGTGTTTATATTATGTCTTTAAAAACATAAAATCTGTAAAAGTTTGGGACAAAAAGCATTTTCAGGATTAGATTTTATCAGTTTTGAGTATGCTTTATAATAAAAAATATTTGACGATATCTTGACATTCAATTAATTGATAGTTCCATCGATTTCTTGCGTAGCTTCTTCTCGGAATTATCCTACAAATTGTTCTGAATCAGTGGTAGAGCATTGTGAAAATGTCCTATTAATGGCCCATTTTCAACTTTGTACCAACCATGATCATTTAATCATAACGTTAAATGCCATGACAGTTAAAATTGTATTGTTTCAATATAGCTCACTAAACATTGCGCTCCGACTATGCAACCACTCGCTCCGTCAATCTAAACTCGACCGAGCCCGCGGGAAATATTCCACGGCCTAATGCACCAATCTGTAACCCTTCCGAACATCGCAAATAGAGCTCGCGAATATTTTTCCAAACAAATAAACGCGTTGGGTGTGCTCAAATGGAATTGGACCAATAAACGTTCCGGACCTTTCGATCGAATTCGAGATTTATTCGGGAAACATGCGACAACGTGTTGTTGAATTTTAATTAAAGTAGTTATAATAATAATAATAATAATATATCATTTATTTCAGGCAACAAATATTACAGATGACAATATAATAAAAGGCCCATATAATAAATACCTTAAAGACTAACATACATACAATAATAATAATAATTAGTTTACATTTTTTTTAAATATTTATTATTACGGCTTCGTTATCGGAGCCTATCTGGTGGTGTCAACCGGCAATCTTCCACGGTAGCGACGATAAACAACACCCTTCGGCCAGAATTCTTCCTTGAGGAATACGTCCAGCTTGCTTGTCGGTACTAACACAACAAAAGCTTTAAAACTCGCGTTGTGTCTCGACTCCAGAGGAGCAACCCTTAACTCAAGATTACTCTTGACCTTAATGTGCTCCACAATGTCCTGCGACTTGGTGTTATAGTGCAGGCGAGACAGGTACAGGGCCGTGACAGTATATTATATACGTGACAGTTATATGGTAATTTTTTGCAGTTTGCTAGTATTAAAATCATACTGGAGGTTTTAATGTTAAGCATTATTCTTAGAAATGTGCGTCTTGTTTTAAAGTTAGCAAAAAAATTGACCTAAAATTCCATCCTTTTTTGCAATTCAATTCCAGTAGTGGCTATATAGGTAGAACAAAAAAAAACTTAAATTAAAATATGTCTAACGATTCAAGAAAACGCCTACTTAGCTAGGCTTAACTGAGTATGCGTGACTAAAACGATATTTCGTTTTCCTATTATGACACCAATATTGTATACGGTGCAATCGTGAAAATCGTGTCAAGGGGAGGTGAAACCGTGTGAATTTTCCAGTTAATATTGGGTAAATGAGTATACTCGAGACGACCTCCGTAGCCGAGAGGCGAGCACGCCGGACTTTAAATGGCGCCGCCATCTCTGAGGTTCCGGGTTCGTTCCCCGGTCGGGTCAATGTAGAAAACGAACTTTTCTATATTGGTTCGGGTCTGGGTGTTGTGGTACCGTCGTTGTTTCTGATTTCTATAACACAAGTGCTTTAGCTACTTACCTTAGGATCAGAGCAATGTATGTGATGTTGTCCAATATTTAATAAATAATATTTAATTTAATACTTTTTCTGAAACAAAGACAAATAATTCAGGATAATAATATTAACTTTTCAAACTTCGTACCACAAAGATACTGCATGGTTTTCTGACACATTTTATTCATTCTATCTCCATAACTTTCATACACCTAAAGATGTTTGTAGAGACACGATTATGTTTTAATGCAGATTTAATCCAAATATTAAATTAATAAATAAATATTGGACATTACATGTTGTACATTGCTCTGATCCTAGGGTAAGTAGCTAAAGTACTTGTTATAGAAATCAGAAACAACGACGCTAGCACAACACCCAGACCCGAGACAATATAGAAAAGTTCGTTTTCTACATTGACCCGACCGGGAATCGAATCCGGAACCTCAGAGATGGCGATACCATAGTCCGGCGTATTCGCCACTCGGCCACGGAGGTCGTCACATTTACTTCGTCGACTCGACTACGTCGAATATTAACTTAAAGGTGGTACAAGTTGGAAACTATTTACTTACATGTCAATTGAGAACAATGACTTGAACCCTCCGTAAAATAGGAAAATTCCTTATTGAATGGCCAGGGATGAGTCCTGACATAGACGAATTGGAGGTGCGACGCCGCGATGCCATCGTGTATGGGGGCATTTGTTACTTCGCTTCAAGCGAATATAGCCTTAAACTCAAGGGAAAAAAGCGTCAAATTGCTTAAACGACGCACAAGACTAATGTCAACACGCTGAAAACCATTCGCAAAATTCAACCTTAAATTTATTTGAAAGAGGTGTATATTACATTGAGTAGTAAAAACAGTTGAGTATAAATTGACAGGCTATTAGCAACGATAACAATGTGGAAATGGCACTTTTAAATAAAAATAATGGATTTTAACACAATTTTCATTTCGAGATAAACGATCACTGCACCTGATTGTTTATTTACATAAAAAAAAGCTTGTGATAATTTAAATTTAGGAAAAAGATAAAATTGTCTGTTATGTGTCTGTTATCTCAATTTTTTTGGCACGCCCTACAGCCTAAACCGTTTAACGGATACAAAAGTATAATATATCAATAGATTCGTCTCAATTGTGAAAGTGACAAGGGGTATGTTATTTCCCAAAATTCCCGCGGGAACAGAACTCACGCGGTAAAAACGGATCTGCAACACTGATAAACTGATTTTGAAACTTTCTTTTATTAACTAAGGGTCACATATTTTCAGTGCTAAAAGTATTCAATACTTTTTTTCCAAAATTCCTACGGGAATAAGGCAAAAAAATACACTGAAAAAATAGAAAGAAAAAATCATTTAATGGATTTCAACATAATGATATGTCATTAGATTCGTCTCATTTGTGGGAGTGACATAAGCTATGTTATTACACGGAAAACCTGTTGGTACGTGAATTAAATGGGAAAAACCGATTTCAGATACTATACTTACTCGAGTTAAAACCTTTTTTTTTCAAACAAGAGTTACAAATAAGGCTTTATAGTTCATTGAAAAGTAGGAGTAGAACACTTTAAACTAAAAAGTCAAAAATAAAATAAATTAATAAAAAAAACCGACTGCGTAAAAAGTGAACTTAAAAGATAAAAACAAGATTTAAAGAATCAATTTGCAGTCGGAGGCATCAAATCCATTAACAGCATAATGATGATTGACTTGGTATGCACTGCGTTAGTACCTAAGTAAGTAATTTAAATCCGTGTAGAAAAAGTCGAATCAAGTAACATGGATTTGATGCCTCCGACTGCAAATTGATTCTATAAATCTTTTTTATCTTTTACGTTCACTTTTTACGCAGTCGAGATTTTTTTTTATTAATTTATTTTATTGTAAACCATGTTTATGTAGAAATTAAACCGAGTTCAGCGTTTAATAATGGGACAGTGACAACAGTTTTCGTATAGAAAATGTGTCAAAACCTCAATTTTATTCGTCGAATAAAAGTTATTTGACTATTGAAAAATCGGCTCTTAAATAAATATTTTTTAAAACAAAACAAAAACAATTACTTACTAACTGTTCAAAGTTTGTTCTAACTTTGAACAGTTAGCAATTGCAACGAAAACACGAGCTTTGAAAAATTCAAACCACAAAACTATTTTGTTCGAAACTTATTTCAAAAATTTATATTTTCAGTATACTAACGTATTGGTTTTCGAACAGAAATAAACATCTTATATTTGATTCTGCATCTGACTGCATTAAAAATGGCGGGATATATTCTAGTCACGTTTGGGGACGTGCTCGCGTTGATACCGAATAACATTCTACTATGTTTGACAAAAAAGTTAGGGCAAGGTGACTTTAGATGCCATTTCTTGGTTCCGCACAGATAAGGAACTATCTTTGTGTATTTGCAGTATAATAATATTTTGCATCGTTATAGGTGTGAATAGTAAAATTAGTACATGACAGTGTAATAATAATATTATTAAGTGTATCAAAATTAATTAGCCTATCGGAGCAATAGCAGTGTCGTCTTTAAGTTTCATTCCCAGTATTGCCATATTAATGAAATCATTTAAATAAAATAAGCTTGTGTCTATGTGCTGGTGGAAGCCTCTTTTAAGAAGGCGTTGTCTAGTATCCTTACATTACTTTGAAACCATAAAATCGGTATGTTTAAGATAAAAAAACAAGTTTTTCACCTGTTTTCATTTGTACTAATCTTTTAAGGGATGAATTTATTGAATAAAGTGCACATATCTCAGTCTATGTTTCTAGGGAATATGACTGTGTCGATTTTATCAATACAGTCCTTTTTGCATCAGTAATATAATCGATCTTGCGTTTAACGAAGGCAATGATATCACGTCATGGAAAGGCGTTCTAACTACTTTTCCAATCACATGCGTCATGAATTTTATATGTAACAACGTTCTATACACGATCATCACCAGCCTATATTGGTCCACTGCTGGACACAGGCCTCTCCAAATGGAGGATATTGCCATAATCGCCACGCTTGGCAGGCGGGTTGGCGATTGCAGTTTGGCCAATAGTGGAGAGGAGACGCTGCTGCCCGTCTTCTTGTGGCGGTTCTCCTGTAGTCGCCTCTTACGACACCAATAGGAAGAGATGGGGTGGTGCAATTCTTTTAACGTGTCGGCACCACACGGCACCTACACACGATACTATCTATACACGATAACTTTTAAAACATCAACTACTTGTACTTGCTTGCTGTCACCACGAAAACTGAAACACAAAAGAGTATGTACGTCGTACTGAACAGTCCTTTGAAATGTTTTTACCTAATACTACAAAATATCGCATTTGTCATTTTATTATCGGATAAAGAATGCTGTTTGGCACTGAACATATATTTTAGACATTTTGTCTAAAAATTCAAAAGGAATCTTTACTTAGATTTTTACTTATAGCTCAAGGGAACCCTAAGATGGAATTTCGTTTGAGATACGAGCTACCATTCTATATTGTAGTACGGAGGACGACATTATTGCTGTATTAGTTCAGATATACGATATCGGATAATATACGTTCTTACATGACTTACAAGGGGCGCTTTTAGAACTAATATAAGTATAGTACATTCTAGGTTTGGACCATTCTTAGGATAGATTTTGCTATACATCTACATGTTCTATAAAGCATAATATTTTATTGAAAATTTTTGTTTTTAGCTGTTCCATGCTAGGTTTAATTGAAGATAAATAATACTAGAAAAAAATCATCGACCTCAGGTTGGGCTCGAACCCACGTCACGTGACGTCCTCGGTATCTTAGTTGGTGAAGCACTCGCCCGGCATGCGATGGGACGTAGGTTCGAGTCCCACCTGAGGTCGATGATTTTTATCAGGTGTTATTTATTTTCATAATATTTTATTATCAATATAATTGCGTGTGGTAGGTAGAACTTGCGCATCGTCCAATTAACTTAGTATACCTAGATTAGAAAATTATTATTTCTTTGTCAACATATTTCAATCTGACAGATTTATCATTCCGATGTTCGTTAACTTTGTAAGTGATATTTTATGTGAACTAAAAGCCTGCGTATCCACACTTTTTACATTGAATCGGCCGATAGTTGGATCGCCCTTTGCTTTACTACGTATATCAAACAATTACAAATCATTACAAATTGTGTAGGTCTCACATACTTATTCAAAATTATCAAAAGACTGATCCAATATCGGCCGTAAAGCCTGTAAATCGCGCGGGCTTTACAAATCGGCATTTTTTATTTTATTTATTTACACATTCAAGAGTAAGGTAAGGTACACCATTAAATGTAATGTGATAATAACGCAAATACATAAAACAAATGAAAATCGATCAAGAATGAGTCAGGCACCCAAACAAAAGAAAATAGGGCGTGAAACCTCGGGCGTAAATACAACTCTTACCCTTTTAAAAGAAAACTAACTAAAATGTTTACCTATCTCACTGTTTGAAAGAGAAAGCACATAAAATAAAATCACTTTCAGTCAATGAAACCATTTAAATGCATAACGAAGTTTCGCTGCAGACGTTATTAAACTATGAACGTTTAACCCACACAATAACTCATTTATCATTTATAGAACTTATAAAACAGGATATTATTTAAGGGGAACAAAGCCCCTTTACGAAAACACGTTTTGTAGCTTAACTTGAGAACTTTTAATATTGTCCACACATTCTTGTTTCAGTCACCAAGTTTGGTGCGTGGTGTCAGTATAAGCGGAGTACGTAAGTGAGATTTCGACTATATTTATTTCTTCACACAAAAGCGTTTATATGCTAATTGGACTCGTTAACGAATAGGCTCCGTACCGTTCAATATTTAACACAAAATTTAAAAATGAAGACTTATGCATGACCATTTTTTTATTTAAAAACTCAATGAAACGGGACTTAACGCGATTATTATTTATTTATTTTTTAAATTATGCAACGCAAAAGTTTAAAAAGTAGTCATTTTTTTATTTGTTGATTTTTTCCTTATTTGAAATATTACGAACAATCAAAAATATATCTAACTCAGTTTTTTTTTCAATTTCGTTGTCTTTTTTTCAAATTGTTACCGTAATTGCGTCAATTATATATTTATATTGGTCAGTTTGTTATCCAGGTGAAATAGAAGTTATACGCCGATTTAGTCGCAGTAGGTAATAAATAGTTTGTGAGTCCGCAATTAAATATACTCTGCTGCTTAGTCCTACCAACGGCATTCTCATCTGGACTATTACAGTATTGTGTAGTCAACACATACTGTGTCAAAATATGACTAACTGACAAACTTATATTGCTCATGTAGTTTATTAAAACTTTTTGCAGCACTAATTCAATCGTTTCTACTGCCATCTGTTGCACCCCACCCTTACCTCCAGCTTGCAATAACAGTTTGTGAAAATTCCCCCAGTAGATTTCATAAAGGAAGTAAAATGCTTCAGGAGCCAGCATCTAGACTTAAGTATAGTTCGAATGTACCCTAAGAGACTGGCAAAAGAAATTATGCAATAAACGAAAATAAAACCACAGAATGCTTTGAAACCAACCATTATTGAAAACGTGAATGCTTTGTTTATGTAAGAGCTTTGAGTTTTTATGTTTCAGGGTATCAGGTAGGGGAACAAAGTTCTTTAAGATGGTGGAAAAATTCATGTGTTTATTTCGAGCTTTTGCTAGTCTGAACTGGTATTGATTCATTTCGATGTTTAGTTCTTTTATTAGCTAAAGCACTCTGCTCATTTGATGCTGAGTGATTACTACTGCATATCTTTTCATGTCTGCCTGTGAATTCCGGTTTTAAAAAACTATTGGAAGCTATCGCAAAGATAGATGTGCTTGCTGATTATGACCCCTTGATATAATATACTATTATAATAACTGTGTGGGTTTTTTTAATTATAGATTATCTACCAGACAATAGTTTCTCTAATGTATGTATATTATAATCTGCATATGTCCTGATAACTACAAAGATAATCTTCATAAATTTTCTATGTAGATATCTACATATTTCTGGTAGTCCATCATACCTTGATATATTTTTGCTTTTGATCTGTAAAGATAAAACAAAAACAAAGAAGCATGTTTTTCTCTATCGCATAACTACACTCATCGTTGTACTTTACCAAAGAGGCAATCTTAGATGCTGAGACATGATTGTTAAGTCATCATCATCATCATCATCACCAGCCTATATCAGTCCACTGCTGGACACAGCCTCTCCAAAAGGAGGATTTTGCCATAATCGCCACGCTTGGCAGGCGGGTTGGCGATCGCAGTTTGGCCAATGGTGGAGAGGAGACGCTGCTGCCCGTCTTCTTATGGCGGTTCGCCTGTAGTCGCCTCTTACGACACCCATAGGAAGAGAAGGGGTGGTGCAATTCTTTTAGCGTGCCGGCACCACACGACTTTGATTGATTGATTGCTAAGTACATCACAATAATATCTTTACAGCATCACTAACCTTATTTTTTTATTTTCAACTGTAATATTTGCTAGTTTAATCGTCGAAACTATTAAATAGATTTGCAGCCCCTTACTGAATTGCAACCAAGGCATGAAAATTCCCGCGATTTTCCCAAGTTTCAAATAACGGCATACAAAAGGAACAATTTTGATTTACAATCTTCCTTTAAATTTAATAAACAACCTTAATAACTTCTACAAATAAAACAAGCAGCTGCATTTGGCATTGCTAGGATGGTAACAAGTGAATCTGGAACTTAGAAGTTTATATTGAAAACTAACCGTTTCATTAACTTTACTGGGACTTTTAAAATGTATTTTTTCATTTAGAGAAATGGAAGAATGGGCAACTGTTTTACTTTGGTTCAAATATTAACTCTTGGGACTGTTTATGCTACAGACAAACAATATGTACTGTGATTTTATTATTAAACGTTTACCGACCTGATAATGAAATTCCCTGTTCAGTTCCATTTAATATACGATTATTTTTTATTTTTTTTGTCTGGGTGAACTAGGCTAAATATACAGGGTGTTAGATAAATGGTTTTAGCCGAAATTGGCATATGTTAACTATTAATACTAGCCTATGTAAACTTACTATGGTGAAGTCAGAAATTGAATATCATCATTTGTAAATAAATATCTCCGTACAAATTGGATTCTTAAAAGTTTGTTTTGTAGGAGAATTTAAAAAAATACGATATCAAATTTCTGACTTTATGGCTGCCAGCGCTGCAGCGGCTTGATGAAAAAAGTGGGAAGTCGTGCTCTTTAGTGCTTTTTAGATGCATGAAGAAGTGGATTGAAAAGGGCTGACATGATGATAGCATATATATTCAAATATATTTTACATAATTATTAAAAAAATATATTATTTGATGAACAGTTTCTCTAGGCTAAAACTTTAATTAAATTTCTATTTTATTTAATTAAGTTTTCTGGTTTAGTACACGAGATGAATTATTGTAAAAATTAAACTATGTCATTTAAATAACCTAAATATTAGCGAAGCTCATTACCAAAACAAATGTACTAATTAATTGTAATATTAATTATGAAATCACTGGACTGGCAACTTCGTTTGTTTGTCAGACTGTGAGTAATTGGAATAGTTCGAAATAGTAATTTGATCATGTGTGTTAATGCTAATATATACAGTCGAGATTAATAATGAGCGACACTATTTATTTAAATTCGTCTATATAAGGTGTAAACTTATCAGTTAACTCTTTTCTAGGGGATGATTCTACTGCTTAAATAGAACAATTTTTTCTATGATACCAACTTCAAAATCGCAAAACAAAATACCATTTCCCCATACAAACGGCAGACCAGCTGAGATCAGTTTGTATAAAGATATGAAATATTTTTTTACGATTTCGAAGTTGGTCTCATACAAAAAGTTGTTTTATTTGAGCAGTAGAACCACCTCCTAGAAAAGAGTTAACTGATAAGTTTACACCTTATATACAAGAACACATATTATTATGACACAGCGGCGTTTTCCTAATTTGCGACGCTGGGACTCGTTCGATTAATAATAAATAAATAATTATTTTCTCAAACACCCCAATTATCTAGCCTTAAAATTAGTTTAGGGCTATATAATTGGTTGCTTAGGTAAATTTTGTTTTTGGCAACTGTGACAACAGATAAATATACTTAAATACGTTTTTAAACACCTATGACTTACGTACAAATGTTCATGCTCATTACAAAAATTTTTGCCCTCGCCGGATTCGAACCCGCAAACCGCCAGGCATTGTAGATCAGAGTGTAAACCACTACACCAGATTGTCGAATTATTAATATTTCTTTATTCCTTTATTTATTTATATTAGTAGCTCCAAGCTGTTTTAAAACATCTTTAATACACATTATCTATCTTTTAAACATTGTAAATCTTCTGTCATGTCTCGTGTGACACAAAGACTAGGCAGTTTACGCAATGGTTACTGAACACCTCAGAAAACGCGGTCCAAGTGGCAAAGTTTAAATTCTGCCATTAAGAATCACCAAGAAGATCTTGCCTTATTTATAAAATTCCAACTCTGCCCAATCCATACTAATCTTTATTCTACAAATCTGAGTGCGCTTAACCATGAATAGGTATTTCATTTTCATAAGTTCCATCAGTGATTCCAATATCTATATTTCAATAATCCTCACACAACGAATTTCGAACTTTTCCCTCTATGATAAGGTTGAGTTTCGATTGTCAAAAACATAAAACCGATCCACATAAAGATCCTCGTATGAAAGCTTACAGTTAATCTAAAGACTCTTTTAGAACCCATTATAGCTGCCTTTGACGAAGTAACTTCTTATATCTTAATCTCCAACGCGGTATATGTGAGTATGTAGTGGATATAATCTTCTTACCGCATTAGAGCTCTCACATACCTTATACGAATCGCACTGTGGGTTCCTGCAGGCCTACTATAAAATTGTTCCATACGTGCGGACATATTAACTTTTAAAATCGAAATAACAATTCACTTGTATCAAACCTTTGACAATTTGTAAACTGTTGACAACGGTCGTGTTTTAACACGGCTAGTTTGACTTGGTCATATTATTTTGAAAAAGGATTGATACAAGGAGATGGTAATTTTAATCTGTTAGGTTTATACGTCCTGACGAACGAACAATTCGTAGTCGGCCCTCTGATCCGAATCAACGTACGTACCTATATTTTGTGTAACAGTATTCCTATAAATACAGTGAAGATTCTAAATAGTACAGTCGCGAGCAATGAAATGTATTCAGTTCATAACGTATTTTGTTGTGATAAAGTTTGAAGTCCATTGAAATTGGACATATATTTATTTGTCGTGACTTTGCAAGTAAACAATTTTAAAAGTGCATTTGTACTTTAATCCGGTTGATTATACATTTTAATAATCTTCTATGGGAAAAAATAAGAGTCAAGTTTAACTAGTAAGCATCGATAATTATTGATAATTATCTTTAAAAATATCCTTAAGAGAGCCATGAGGTCTTTTCTTTTTCTTGCAACACAATGTTCATATGTCAGCATCATCATCATCTCAGCCTATTGAAGTTCACTGCTGGACGTAAGCCTCCCCCAAAGAGCACAAAAGAGAACGATCTCCTGCTTTTTTATCCATCCACTGCCAGCCATCTTCCTAAGGTCATCGATCTATCGAGCGAGGGGACGTCCTACACTAAGTTTGCCTAGGCGTGGTCTCCACTCGAGAACCCAATTTCAAAACCAAATTGATATCAGCATGCTTTATCAAAAAATATATACAGGGTGTACAATAAAATGGGACACTCCTTAAAACTACGTGATCAGCAGGTCATATACAACAACTTTTCCTATGGGAGCAACATCGAAACCGTGATTTTATTTTCAGATGTTCCATACATTATCATCAAGGTATGCGAGTAAGTTTGTATGGGGAAGCTGAAAAAAAAAATCGATTTCGATGTTGCTCCCATAGAAACAGTTGTTGTATATGACCAGCTGATCACGTAGTTTTACGGAGTGTCCTATTCTCTTGTAAACCCTGTATATTTAGTTTCCTAACTACCGCCTAAATTCCTAAATGAACTAAAATAAAATAGACCTCCATTAAATGCTTATATAAAGCTCCAAACCCTGGACTGAGTCCAGAATCCCATTGCTTTTAAACGGGAGTGCGCAGTACTTCCGGAACGCTATCGTCCGTGAGTTTGCTTAATCTGAGCCTTTTAGTAAGACTTAGAAATGTAATGTCGGTAAAATAGCGATTTTAGGAACTAACACGCATTTGCTTAGCTTTGAATAAATCAATTGTTTGTCTTATTTGAGACAAGAAAATGAAATAAATTCTAAAGAAGTAACAAGACAGGACTAAGAAAATACTTATTGATTTATATAAGATTCAGACCACGGGCTGTTTGTAGCTCAGTCAAACGCTTACTGCAAAAGGAATCTTTTGAAATGTATTGCTCAAATATACATTTACTTACTAGCTTATCTCAAAGGACTACTTTAATCCCATTTTTATGTTTTCCCTTAAGATTTTTAATTAACTTACTTTTGAAGTCTAGGGAGATTACGTCACAAGCTAAATCTGGTTGTATAAGTGTCGTTCATTATCAGCTGACGTCAGTCAATCTCTAGACATAAGCCGATTTCATTACCAGCAGCTTTGAGAATTTAAAATGAAACAGTAGGTTTTTCCTTTCACGTCCATAGCACTCACACGCACAGCGCGCTAACTGACGGCTCAGACCGCCATCTACCGCTCCACACTATGGTCGAAAGGTACTATAAGAGCGGCGACGTTGAAAACTTCGTGTTTTTAAAGTTGTTCAACAAAATACAAGGGACTGGGTCTACCAGACCCATTAGCGAGTCCTTAAATGTTAATGCTGTATTAAAAATCATTCTATGTCTGTCAGTTTGTGTGACAACGACATAGATAGAATGATGTCTTAATCTTGTAATAAAATAATCTGGTTGTGCGAAAGTTACCTTTCACATTTTCTCCCCACGACTTTGCCTGCGTAGACCAGAGAATAAGCCGTAGATAGTTAATATTCACTCTATAGGAACACAAAGGCAGCATCAAAATCTTTTTTAGTCTAAATCAATATCTTTTTGTTTCCACAATTTCAGCTAATTCCTTTCCACCGTTTTTGAGTAAAAACCATTAAAACCAATTTATTTCTGTTAATAGGCTTAAACTAAGCGCTTTGACACTTGTAGCAACTTTCACATATAAAATATTGGTAAGATTTTCAGCTTTTGTCTATCAAAGTAAATTATTATGTAAATCTTCACAGTGCCTACTTTTATCTACATAACAGACAAAGTCATCTGCGTTGTAGATCTACTAGGGACTACGGTCAACACTGAGGTTTTTGTCTGTGACCCGTGTCACGTGTCAGACGCAAGGGACGGGTAGCTAAGTAAAAACAGCAAAAGTTGAGGAGTCACTCTGGAGGGAACTTTGTTTTTTGAGGACCAAGCCATCAACGCGATAGGGTTTAATAATGCATACGGTACGGAAACTCATTATGTTTCGGTACGTACAAATCTGAAGAATGTGCAACAGCTCAACTCGCAAGCATTACGTAAAGCTTGGTACTGACTGGCGATAATGGGCTTAATGTTATATTCGCAGCAAACCTTTTACGTTACGCTGTTTGCTAAATCCGTGCAAATCCGAATCGTTGCTCACTTGTTTCCCGGTATGGACAGTACGAATGCTATATAGTAATGCGTTAAGTTGGGTATTGACCCGCGTTACGTTTCCAAAACGTTTTTCTGACTTTTAGTATGATCTACTACACGTCAATACAAGTTTATCCCTGAAATGGAACAAAGCTAACCCACTTAACAGAAACGGAGCGTCCTTGTCGCGTCCAAATCGAGTTACCCGCATGATTTAGTTCCAGCATTAGTTCTCTCGTCCACTTTTTACAAGCGCTTCCCGCTCAAATCTGGTACGGATGAATCATAGTGACGCGCACAGCGCTGGCGCCGGGCCAATGTGGTATCGCGATTGACTTATGGGCTGATAGAGCCTTGTCTGTGCACGATCGTCGCCATAAAGCTCATGGCTCATGCACTAGAAATTATATTAGCTTGTAGTATTTTATGTTTGTGCTTGGCGTTTGCTTGATAAGAGCATCTATCAACTATATTCACAGCGGCCAGATGACAGACGACCTGGTAAAGGTACAAGAAGCCGCTGGATGTAGGGATCCAACCGGCCCCTGTGGAAGTCACTGGGAGACGAGGGTGTATGTATGTCCTGCAGAGGAAGTCCTATGACTGAAATGATGGTGAACTATACACTCCGGCATTGATCAACGCACAAATAGCCGTTTCTTATGGACGCGGACGAGCTCGGTCGTGAAGTTCGTCTTTCGACGACGAGATTTCGTCTTTCAGAGTCAACATTTGGTTTCAATAAATTAACGACAAGTAAGTGATATCTAGTGATATATAAAAAAGCGGGAAATCGTGCTCTTTGGCGCTCTTTGAGGGAGGCTTACGTCCAGCAGTGGACTACAAAAGGCTAAGATGATAATGATGATGAAGTGATATCTGTGTGTGCGTTGCTCGAACGCGCTTTGCATGAAACTTGACTTTTGAAACCAATAACTATTTTATTTTTCTATCCGTAATCTGTCCCGTTTTTAAAAATTTTTACTACGACCAGGAAACCAGGAAAGCCCTAAGTCATTGATCAGTTTTAAATTATAAGAAGTTTTGACTGCCTTCATAATTTTAAAGGGTCGAAGTTATCAAAAGGCTGGCTGTGATGGATTGACATCAAATGAACGCCTATGTAGTTGGCCTAAGGGTTATTTCCTACTTTCTAAATTTTACCTACCGCATGTCTTAGTTTTATATCATCAAAGTGACAAACAAGGATACTACACGTGATGATTACCATACTCCTTTAGATGATTGCTAAAGTAGGGCCTTAAAGCTTTGCCCGCCCTATCTGGCTTCTGTTTTTCTCCTACCAGTTAATCCGAACTAAATAAGTACTAATTAACAGCCGCAAACAAGTAATATGAAATAACACCATACAAAAGAGCTTTCCCATGCGTTTTAATTACGAGAAGTTAATTACAGCGATCCATTTAATTTACAAAGTGATGTTGGAGTCAACGATGCTTTAAAACTTGATATATTAACACGAGTTAAATATTCGCTTCATTTTAATTAAAGCAATTGATACGATTTGTTACTTCTGAACGGCTTTTTGATCACACTTAATCATATTGAAGTGATTTAAAATATAATGAGACGCTTATTATTGAGACTGCAAAATTCAATGTTCTTACTTTATTATTTTAAGTGTGTAAAATATAGAATAAAACGATTTTAACAAGTACCTACCCATTCAAGAGTTCTACTATCCACCTGGTTTTGATGATCTGAAACTCACCTCCTCAAAACCAAGACCTAGATAAATAAAATACACGGGTGTCTCTCAAAGTATGAATCAAATTGGACTCCACGAAATGAATAGGTCATTACCGGAATTGTACATTTTAATGTTGTCTAGCCTTTATGCAATATTTCGAAAAAAAGATCACAACTTTTTGTCTGTCAAAATGGAACCCATATTCATAAAAGGTATCTGGATCTATGAATATAGGTTCATAGATCCCCTCTATGAATATGGGTTCAAATAACAAAACGACAGTTAAAAAAGTTAATTGAAAACGAATTCGACGAAATTCACTAAAATTTGATTACATGGCAAAGTTAATAAAAGTGTACTACAAATCGTTATTCTCTTACTCTTTCTAAATATCATTCATATTCAGTTGTGACATTAAACGCCATGTCAGCTTTAGTTAACCTTTGTGCCGCGTGCATGCCGAAACAATTGCACGGTTAAGTTCAGACTTTGACCTGTTAAAAGAGCTCCCAAAGCGGTTATAAGAGAAGCGAGCTATTTATTCTGCGGGTGGAAAATAATGTACCGATGCACAGCTTAAAAAAATTACTTCCTTTTGATAGGTGTTATTTTATTTATTTTCGTATTATGATAATTCATCAAACAAACATCCTTTTTTCAAGTAGAAATAAACTATAAAGAAAATTTTGTCTTTGACGTCTCTGAGTACTCCATTAATCAAAGCCAAGTAGCGGTGTTAAGGTTTACGTATTTTATGCCGCCACTACGCCACACGAGTCAATTGTATTTTAGTATAGTAACACTAAAGCGGTTTCAATTCTTGGTGGATTATGGGAATCCATAATCCGTTAAGTGGGTAACGATATCATAACGCTTTCAGTACAGAAGCTTGTCCCATTCATGCGGTCATCAAAATACTAAATAGATTTTATCAATTTCTCTTTTATTCTGGTAAAAGTCCATCGTGTGCCAGCCAACATAATTCCGAGTGGACATGAATTTCGTTCAGCCCGACAAGTGCAGAGCTAGTTCCTAACGTTAGCCGGCTTTACGTCACATGATCGGCTTTGGCTGGTACGAACTGGTTTCAACCGGTTATATTCAATATTAATATAGGTTTTGGATATAGGCATTATCAAAATACAATATACACTTTTTATCTGTGGATCTTTTATACTATGAATGTTTCAAAGTCCTAAAATGCAAAGAAATAATTGTTTAAACTAACAAAACCAAATATTGTTCATATAATAAAGTACTTTCGAGCTTTTTAGCACTTACTTCCGTACTAAAATTAGAAATGTATTAATAATTAAAAACGATTGAACGATAAAAAAATTGTTCTTTTTTTCTTCTTATTAAACTTATAATAAAACTTATAATCTTAAGACAAGAAGGTAAGTTTCGTAATTTTTTTTTTCTTGTTTAGTCCATGAAAAATGTTTTAAATAAAAAAGTGCTGCAATAACCAGTGCAATACCGCGGTTAGTTAGCATTTTAATAAAGCATTTACTAGAATAATAAATACTCTTATAGCTTTCACAATGAACGCCATTAACTTAAAAATTATTATACTGCAAACAAGGTTTATCTCATTTAATAATACTCGCAAATATTTTCAGCGCAAAGAGTGGCTTTATTATTTAATCTTATTTATAGTTGGGTGCAAAGAGTAATATTCTTCTGTGAAAAATAATAGGGTTTTAAGTCACAGTGGAAAATTACACTCAGGGGCGGTGAACGTGTCTTCTTCTGGAAATAAAATTTTAAACTCGAAAGGCCATTTTGTTGTCGACATATTTTTCAATTTTGCAGCATGGATTCCAAACAATCGTTAACTTATACTTTGATATTAACTTTGCTTATTTATTTTTTATCTGTCAGCTTATTAAACGATTGCAAATATATTTATTTTTTAATGAGAATCCTTACAATTGCAAATATATTCCTTTTCAATGAGAGAAGGTTTTTGGCATAAAGCAATGTGATAATAATCCCTTGGTCCGGCCAAACAAGGCCTAACAAACGTTTTCGCTGTAATTTAACTTAAAACAACCCTTAACAACATTATTTATTCATGAACATAATTTGAAGCTAATCAAGAACCAGTTTTGCTTAGTGCTTAGTTAGTTAGATATGGGTGTAATTGTAGAAAGAGTTTATACTTCACAAAGTATATTCCGAGAAAATGACAGCGAAATCGTTAGGAAAAGCTAAGAATAGTACGACAGAAATTATCACGATCGGTTTCAACTCGATACTCGGTAACGTTGAAACCGCAGAACTGAGCACAAACACGCTCGGCAAAGCTTTGCCGCGTCGTGAACAGGGGAAAATCAAATGGCTGCTTCTTTTATACACGGTGTTACTTTGCATCCTTGCCATATTCACAGAGATAAAAGTAGGGAAGAATTCCTATTGTTTAGATAAACTAGAGACTCCCATAAATAAAAGTACACTAAGTTTTTAGTAAATTTGGTTTTGCAGTACACATAGGAATAAGCCGATTTTGTCTCGAACGGTACGCGATCACTAATCAAGTAATACTACAAAGTCTTTTGTGCCGATGAATAAGAACGGTGATGTGCATGCGTTTCGATAATTAATGTTGTGTTTAATAGGTTGTCGATAAAATAAAATACTCAAGATTAAAAAAAATAGAATTAGGTCTTTCTTTTTTTACTGATTTGTTATCATTGTCAGTGATATAGTTACCTCTGTAAATATGACAAGGATGCAAAGTAACACCGTGTATACCTTACCTTTAGTTTTTAGCTAGATGTTTTTTTTTCGGAATTTTTCTCAATTATGCTTTATACTTGTTAGTTTAAAATATAAGCAGGATTGTTTAATCTTTCCAAAATATTAACCAAGCAGACGTTTAAATTAGATTTTAGTTAAAAACAGAAATCGTTATAGGTGGTTTTTGGGGTTCTTGTTAAGGTATTAGATCAATGCATTTTTACTGTACCAGCGTTACATTGCTAGTTGATGGACTGTTCTCGTGGTATGAGAAAAAACAGGACCGTTGCTGAGTTGAAATCACTATTTTTAATTATTATGGAAGCAATAATGCAATGCAAGTGTTATTTATCTTCAATTAAACCTTGCATGGAATTGCTAAAAACAAACATTTTCAAAAATGCAATACTTTACATTGCAAGACAGTTCGAACAAGAGTAAAAAACGGAAGTCAATGTTGATATTGACAAAACTTCTATAGTTTTTATATTGGGTTGCCAACTATAGGTAGCAATGCAGGCACTGCTATTAGAATTATTTTTAATTACAAAATATTCTGGGTTTATGTTTATTCTGGAGTTTCGTATTAAATGTCCATATTCCCCAATTTGAATCAATACATATTTAGTATCGGTTGCATTCAACAACATTGAAATACTGAAATGCTTATAAGTAAAACAATACACTGGATTTAAGCTTCAATAACTTGTGTATTCCGTTGAAACCGCAAAACTGGTCACGGCAAGGCTTTGTGGCATCGTAGGAGAATATCAAATAACAATGCTTTGATTGTTTGACAATTCTATGTATGTCTGTTTATAAAACATTTGACAGTTTTAACTAGTTGCATTTAAGGCATGATAGAATAGAATTTAATAAAAAGAAATTAAGAAAAGAATACGTATTTCTCATCAATTTAAGTTTTGCTAGTTAATTTTCTGGTTCATTGTATCGTATACCTGTAAAACAGGTATAATTAATGTTTTTAAAGATTACCACAAGGGTGTATACTAAGTCCTTTGATATTATTATGGTGATACTTTCGAGACTTTGAATTTATTATTATACTTAAATGAATCTTCATCAATATAATTAGTATAGGTTTGAAGATAAAGATTTTCCAAATGTACATAGCATTGCAGGTTTCTATAACTCGCAGTTCAGTAGCAGTGAAACCGCAAAACTGAGAACAAATACTCACGGCAAAGCTTTGCGGCTGCGATGCGGAAGGAAATCAAATAACAATTGCCTGGGTTGGCAGTGTAGTTAATTTTAAATTATTGTGTCCTATTTGTATTTATTGTGTAATGGCATATTTCTTTCATTTAGAAAAATATGAAGGTTCTTGAGAAATTAAATAGGTGACGGGATTTATAATTAAAGAATTGAATTATCCAAAAACACATTGGCATTAGGGTTCAAATAAGTTATTATTAGTCATACACTAAAGTTTTTTCTCTAAATAACATCTTATTATCATACTAAAAGCAAAAAAAAAACAACTGTATTACCTATGCACAACACTAAAGTTAATCAATTCATCAGAGTGTTAACTGAACCATAATAACGCATTATATCTCTCATGTGAATCATAGTGAGACCAACATAAGAGATATTATGTAAATATAACATGAAATAATTACAGCTGACAATAACAAGAAAATTAATAATTTGAGAAGATCACATTCGAAACTAAACAATGAAGTAATACGGTTATTATTGTAAAGCCTGATCCAGGTAATTGTCGGTTCGAGTCCTGCAAGGGCTAAGTTTGTGAGATAAGGTAGCAGTATTTATGTTTGAGTCATGGATACAAGATATTATTTGTACTCGTAGAAAATTTGCTTGATTATAAATTCGATTTTTAGAAAACCATATTTTCAAAACACTTTAATATTTAATTAATTTCCAAACTTATTGATCCCTAGTGTTCGTATAGTTTCCCCGTTAGCCTAATTGCGAAATTTTCAAAGAATATAAAAGAACCTCCGAAATAAACGCAAAGCTTTGAGCTGGGTAGCTCGAAGTTTTATTTGAGAGCTGATGAAAATAATTGGAAAAAGAATTTTCGGATCTAATAAAGTTTCCAGTTTATAAGCGAAACCAAACAGCTTCAGCGTTTATAAAGCAAACAAACTTAATTTATTGCCTAGGCAATAAAGTATTCGAGTCTAGACTCGAAATAAAAATTTAATATTCCTTTTGAAATTTCAAATCAATCTACTAGACAAAGCACCATGTTTTTGATTACGACGAATTATCAACAACTAAAAAAAACATAATTTTTCTACGATGCTTTCTGAAGTTAATTGTATGTTTAAAATATTTGAAATCATTTATTACGGAATTTCTTGTTTAGAAAATTTCTGTGTTAATAATTCTCATAGAATATACTAAACATTTGGACAGCATTTATAATATTTTAATGACTCTTTTGGGAACAAAATAAAACAAAGTTTTAATATACTAGCGCAAAAAATGGAATATGCTCATAAAACAAATGAATGTACATAACTACATGTCTAAAACACATTAACTATTACTTAACTAACACATGGTGACCGTAACTCATTATAATCAATCTCAATGCTTCTTCTGACATTGACTTATTGTGACAGGCTCGTAACGGCATAACTGTTATGGTTCGCGCATTAACGTTAAAATATTCGCTCGTTACAACCCTAGGTAAAATTAAACAGCCCGTCTTTGCCGATATTTATGATATTTTTATTTTATCAGATACGTAGAACGATAAGCACCCTGTACCACCTGTTCTTTTCTTTATAGTTGTCCTTTACTTGGAGTTGTCTGAAAGATGCCCTTGTTTGATTAGACCTTTTATTTTATTCTCTGATGCGCAATAAAGATTATCCATCTAATAATTTATTGTTTCTTGTTTTTAAACTGAAGAAATCAATTTAACACTGTTCTTAATAAATCCCTCTTTGAAGAGTGAAATATTATCAACTCAAATAAACATCAAATAAAGAACCTGAAGTATGAATGATGTCACTGTTTTAATAAATAAAGTAAAATTAAGTATGTCTATGTATATAGGAGTGGGACGTATATGTATAGACATACTTATGTATATGTATAGACAGGCCTCTCCTCAACAATGAGGTGGTTAGGACCATACTCCGCCACGCGGACCCAGTGCGGATTGGTGGAGGGGTGTTGTAAGGTCAGTGACTAAACCTTACTGGCAGATGTAATCAAGCCGCCCTTAAGGCCTCTGACTAGGCTTTACGACTAATATCAAGCGATATCAGCCGAGACCAACTTTTAACGTGCCTTTAGAAGCAGCTCGTAGCTTAGTGGTGGCAGCACTTTAGTATCGACTACAATGGTTTAGCAACCAACGCCGCGGTTGTGAGTGGATGGATGACCATTCCGACCATATTTCGTGACATTTACCACGAGCATCTCCGTGCTTCGGTTTTAATGTGTGTGATAGGGCTAAGTTATATTTTTGAACGTGTATAAGTGACCGGAAGAGGGACTTTACACCGAATATTAAATTAGAATTTAATAAATAAACAATATTATAAATATTAGGTATGAAAAACAAAATCGTTTTTTAAATTGACCCATCTGCCCCACAGGGTGGTAACCACGAACCCTTAAAACAATCTCAAATCTGTCAAACATTATCATTTCTGTCAAATTTTGTATGAAATGACGTACCAAAATTGACAGATTTAACAACTTTGAGATTGTTTTAAGAGTTCACGGTTACCCTGCAGGTAAGCGAACTCCGTAATATTCACCAAAGATATTTTATTTTCCCTTTAAAGCGAACTTTCTGTTTATTCTTTTGTTGTACAGTCAGGCTGTCAAATTAATAATTCATTAAGCATAATTTTGTTAAAGCGCTATTTACGTGCTAGGTTTGAAAAGCTGATTCTAATTAACTATTGTGGCAAAATACAATAGATAACTGATTTGATTTCATTAGTATCTATTACATTGACTGAAATTAAACGAGGTTTATGATTTGATTCATAATTTTGGTCTAAATTGTACACGTTTAAGGTTTATTAAACTAGAAAGCTAATAATTTTTCAATTACAACGCTAAATAGTTAACTTTCTGATTAGACGTCATTCAAACAGTTTTCATGTTTTCAGTAGCTCTGTCTTTCTTAACTTTGATCCTCTCAAAAGGTCTTAACCTGTCAAACCTGTCACTTTTCCACGCTATTATTTGGTTGCATCAAAATCAAGCAACTTACCATTTAATATTTAAGTTAGCTTGTGTCGTCTCTGTCGTCTGATTTTGCACAAAATAGTTGACCGCTACTTGCAGTTCATTGAAGCTGCTTTAAACTATTTCGTCAGCTTGTCTCAGGTCAAACATAGTTAGGGAACTTATAGTTGAAAACAATCTACAAGGGATTGCCAGCAGCTCAGCTCGCGTAAAATTTGGATTTTTATACCTAGATGACATTACGCTACTCACAAAAAAAAATTTTTTTCCCCGATAACATTATTGTCACCGTCAAACTTAACAACAATGTTTTTGTAAAAAAAAACCTAAAGTAAACTCGTACTCACAACTCAAAAAAATTTCGTTTTATGTTTAATTTAGTTTTACAGTTCTTATTGCTTTCAACCGGTTTTTATATAAATATAGTTTGTAATTTACTCGAATCATTGCCTGTAATGTGTCATCAGTGCTTGTATGATCTTCAATTCAATTCAGGAACCTAGCGTCCAAAACAAGAAAGTTTAACACCATCTGGGCCCTAACCATGAACTGTTAAAACAATCACAAATCTGTCAATCATTATCATTTCTGTCAAATTTTGTATGAAATGACGTACCAAAATTGACAGATTTGACAACTTTGAGATTGTTTTAAGAGTTCATGGTTATGGCCCTGATAAATGGTTTGGAAACGCATAATATGACAAATATTATTTAATATTCATCTAGGCCAGGAGAGAAAAACTATGTAGTCATTTATAGGCAAATAGAAGGATCTGTTGATATTTGGAATAAAAAACCGGCCAAGTGCGAGTCGGAATCGCGCACGAAGGGTTCCATACCATTTTCCATAGAAACGGCAAAAAAATCACGTTTGTTGTATGGGAACACCCTTAAATATTTATTGTATTCTGTTTTTTAGTATTTGTTATTATAGCGGCAACAGAAATACATCTGTGAAAATTTCAACTTTCTAGCTATCACGGTTCATGAGATACAGCCTGGTGACAGACGGACAGATAGACAGAAGGACAGCGGAGCCTTAATAATAAGCCGTTTTACCCTTTGGGTACGGAACCCTAAAAAAGACCTGAATATCCGCAAGAAATTTAACAATTGGAAATATAAAATAAGTTTGTTTTTAAACCCAAAACATTTTTAAGGTAATCCATAACGTGACAAAAAAAAACTGCACACGCAGCCGGAATTAATCTATAATGAGAACGTCAGTGCCCTCATGGAAACCAATTTCCTTTTTGTATCGTCAACTAAATCTTGTCCTTTTTGTAGCCTAACAATACTCTAACAATGAATGTGAAACATCGTAACACGATTTCTTGAAAGACATCAGATTAACGACGTGAAAAGCAAAATAGACTCTAACGTACATATCACAGGACGAAAATTCATTTGAAAGAATTATCTTAATCGCAATATTCTATTTTCTGGTAGGAATTCAAACGTCCATGTGAAGATTGAAAAAAACTTTGATGTCGCGAACAGAGGCGATTGTATTGGGTACAATGGGATATTAGACACGGTAATGGGGAGGAAAAAGGCGTAGGACAGGGGTGAAAAACCTTTGTTCGTGAAATTAAAAACACACCTTTTGTAACCAGTTGTCATGTCATCATGCTTCATGATCACGTATTGGTAGGTAGTCATTTTAAAAATTAGAATCTCAATAATATCCTATCAATCAGCCTACTTTCGAAGCCTTATCATTTCTATATGCCAGTGTTTTTTTAAAGGGCCCCTTACGCCAAATATTTACAATCCGCGGACCCATTGAACCGTCCAGCTGCACAAATAAGCTCTTTTACTATTCCTTTTTCTTTGTTAGCGGACCTCCTGAGATAGGTCGGCGGATCCCTGGGGGTCCGGGGACCACAGGTTGGGAAACACTGCTTTAAGCAATTTTTTTTCTACTGCCAGCAGTTTTGCGTTAACTTTACCTCCACTATGTTCAAGATCATCGTATGAACCACACACTGCGCTTGCAAACGCGATCCAAAAACACCCTACTGCTTATTAGTTTTACTGTAATATGATACGCAATTTTGTTCCATAATAATATTAAACTATCGTTGATATAAACATAGTTGTGCCGAGTGGTGCCGGCACTTTAAAAGAATTGCACCACCCCTTTTCTTCCTATGGGTGTCGTAAGAGGCGACTACAGGAGAACCGCCACAAGAAGACGGGCAGCAGCGTCTCCTCTCCACCATTGGCCAAACTGCGATCGCCAACCCGCCTGCTAAGCGTAGCGATTATGGCAAAATCCTCCTTTTGGAGAGGCCTGTGTCCAGCAGTGGACTGATATAGAACGTCTACTACTGAACATAGACCACCAGAATATCATTGATATATCATTTATTATTAAATGCTTATTATTTAACAGCTCCGTTTGTAATGTTCGATGACCTCCGTAGCCGAGAGGCGAGCACGCCCGACTTTTAATGGCGCCGCCATCTCTGAGGTTCCGGATTCGATCCCCGGTCGGGTCAATGTAGAAAACGAACTTTTCTTTATTGGTTCTGGTCTGGGTGTTATGGTTGTGCCGTCGTTGTTTCTGATTTCTATAACACAAGTGATTTAGCTACTTACCTTAGGATCAGAGCAATGTATGTCATGTTGTCTAATATAAAATAAAAACATGCGAACCAAGAGTTTGCCAACCCCGACCCAAGCCCTTAAGAGCTTGACCCTATATTAAAAGACATTGTTACTGATATTATATCTGAGATGGGGCGCAAAAAGATCTCTTTGATGAGAATGCAGACTGTTGCTAATGCTGGGTTAATAATCTTGTTTCGGATGTTTTTGTACTTCTTGGTACAATATCATCTTATATCTATTATGACTTAAACTTTTCGCTTACTTACTGACAGGACTTAAAGGAGTAACATTGATACTATCATCAATCGATGGGATTTAAACTGTACACGTTGTAAGATTCGTAAGGCTTTTATTAATAACACTAGCTGTTGTCCTCGACTTCGCTCGCGTGCACTTTAGTTAATTCCATATATCCCACCGAAACATTTAACCGGGATAAAAAGTTTCCTATATGTTAATCCAGATCATATTCTATTGTATGCAAAATTTCATCCAAATCCGTTTAGTAGTTTTTGCGTGAAAGAGTAACAAACATCCATCCATACTTACAAACTTTCGCAATTATTTAAATTTTGTTTTTTACCAATTACCGTGCTAGGTTTATTTATGATTTTCGCATTTATAATATTAATAGGATGCTATTTGAGCCAGCCAAATCAGAAACCGCATCGTCTTAATGTTATTTATTCCGATACTTTAAAAGTAATTCTACCGTCCGGGGCCAATAAAAATCAGTCAAACAATTCTTGAGTTGTAAGTGGTGTAACTAACACGACTTATTTTAAATTGTTTGTTGCTTTATTGTAGTACTGTCATTGTTTCCAATTTCTCTAATATAGGTACTTTAGCTACTTACCTTGGGATTATAGCAATATGTGTTATGTTGTCTAATATTCATATTAATAATCTACTCTAATATAAAAATATCATTCTTGAGAAAAATAGCAACATCTCACAAAAATTGTCTCGTATCGTTATACCTATGTAAGATGTAAACGTAACAGGTAATTATTTTCTAGAAGGTGGTTCTACTGGTCAAATACAAAAACTTTTTGTATGAGACCAATTTCGAAATCGTAAAAAAATATTTCATATCTCCATACAAACTGATATCAGTTGGTCTGCCGTTTTGTATGGAGAAATGGTTTTTTGTTATGCGATTTTGAAGTTGGTCCTATAGAAAAAAATTTTCTATTTGAGCTGTAGAATCATCCCCTAGAAAAGCGTTAACTGATAAGTTTACACCTTATATATATGCACCGCAAAAGTAAATAATAATGAATAATCAATACGTATAAAATAAATAGAAATTCTCATCAAAATTTCATCAAACCAGTGCTCCACGTATTTGGTTCCTCTAACAGTGTTATCACTACACTCTTCTCCGCAAAAATCGCTTTCACCCAACCTGAATGCTTGGCGATCTTCCAAAGGACGTGAAACGGGAACATTTCTTCCTTGCAAGTTATGGGCTAGAGATTTCGAAAGTCTAATCAAAAGAGCTATAGTACAAGCAGAAGCAGAAATTCTTTCTTAGTATCGTCTGCACTGTTTAAAAGATTCAAAATCAAATATTTATTGCGTGTCACATTACAATTAATCGGTTTTGAATAAATATAGGTATAAATGTGACACCCTGCAAGGGCATAGCAAACAGAGAGTATTAGGTACCTAACTATTTCATAATTAATAGTGTCTTAGAATAATCGATAATTATGTAATTATAATTAATGTTGATTGCAGTAACAGTAGGTACTATACAGATGGGGTATCAGAGTAACCTCCTCGTGCGACGGGGTGTTACTAATTACATTCGGTTACGATCGGGTGTAAGGAAAAGCATCCTGTCCTGGTTTACCCTGGGCAACGGGGGTTAGTAATTTCCTTCTTCTTCGGGGGTTATTGCTAGCTCACGGCTAAACTCTGCGGAAGACGCTCCCCTTGGGCTTTGGCAGCCCCCTTGTGGATGCGTCTTGGGGCGGCACTTGCGGGGGGTGATGACTCCCTACTCGTGCTGCCTAGACGGTGGTCACGGAGAAAATCGGTGACCTGGCCGCGGGGGGCTGACCTTGCGGTTGGTGGTGTCTCTCACTTCCCAGTATGGTTCGAGCTATGCTCGGCAGCGAGTGGGTGTCAGACGTGGGCGGCCTTTTGTTGCAACACAATGTCGTCGCAAAGGGTGGCCACGGATCGGGCTGGGAAGCTTAAACCCTTGCTGACCCGATCCGAAGTCGTAGAAGAGGGAGGAGGAGACGGCGTTGTGCCGCGCTCAGCTTCCCCCTTCTAGTGGACTAGTGGGTGCGGGGCGGGGGCCCTTAGCTCACATTGCACAGTTTGCCAGTCTGGGGTGATCCCGTGTGTACAGGATCACCCATTCCCTATGCCTGAGGCCCGGTATAGCATGCCGTATGTTTGTGACGCATGGACGGAAACCAGAACACGGGTCCCCATGTGTTACTTGCATACGTTGCGTGGTACACCGCAGGTTTTTTAGTGGGTGATACTTCGTCATGGCACAGCGGCAAAAGCCGTTGTAAGATGACGAGGGAGTCCCACATAACCTACCGCTGCCCCCGCGGCGGTAAGTATGCGAAACGCATTTATCCTGCGCACCAAAAAAAAAAGGTACTATACAGATAGGAGATGAGCCACCGACTGACGTATTAGTCCCATACTAACTTTAGGTACTTAATACGCTTTTCCTCGGAGTAACTTATCCCCTGAAACATTTAGTTTTGTGAGATTTCCTGTTATAAAATGTTTCGTATGCAATCTATAAAATTATGTTATTATACTCGTTGATTTAACTATTGTAAAGAAATTTGTAGGTAATTAAATAATAAAGGTATGTTACTTGTATGATACTTGTTAGTTAACGTCTTTCTAGGAAGGGATTCTAGTTTTGCTTGAGATCTCGATGTTGGTCCAATGGATTAAAACATATTTAAGATAAGTAGAATTACCTCCTAGAAGGTTTTTAATTTATAAATTATGACATTATATTAAACTAGTTGTGCCCGCAACCTCGTTTACGTAGACTACATGATGTTTGATTTATTATGTAACAAAAAAGTTCAAATAAAAAACAATATACAGATAAATATCCTTTAGGAACACTTTACCGGGATAAAAAGTATCTTATATGTTAAGCCAGATCATATTCTATTTGTGTGCAAAATAACATCCAAATAAGTTCAGTAGTTTTTGCGTCAAAGAGATACATACAAACTTTCGCGTTTATAATATTGAGGAATATTAATGTACTCAGAAATTTAGACACATAAATATTAATGTAAATAATTCGTCAAGCAATTTCCAATCCAATTACATGTAGCATTTAGTTGCTCTGAGGACATATTACTGACACGATAATTAATTATTATTCTCGTTGATTATTTGTGTCAAATTTTTAGGCTAAGTATGTTATATTAGTATTATAATTAACTTACAAACTTAACCTAAAGAATTAACACAAAAAATCAACGAGAACAATAATTTATTATCATGTATATCAGTAAAAGCTCCTCAGAGTAACTAAATACTAGAGAGTACAATAATTGTGCTCTCAAATTCGTATGAGGGTATTCTACTTTTATAAACTTAATGTTTTACCATGTTTATATAAAACTAGCTGTTGCCCGCAATTTCACTCGCGTGAACTTAAGTTTATTCAATAATTTATAGAAATAGGGCTTTTGTACCCCGAAAGTCCTTGCTGAAAATCAGCATCGTGATATGTCCTTGGCTGTCACGACAAATGCTTAGCTAATTTTTTTAAATCATAATATTTCTTTTGTATGTGTGTGTGTGTCAAATAAATATTTTTGTATTTCTATAGAAATACATCATCTGTGAAAATTTCAACTGACTATCTCGGTTTATGAGATACAGCCTGGTGACACATGGACAGACAGACAGATAGCGGAGCCTAAGTCTGGCCCCGTTTTACCCTTTGAGTACGGATGGAACCCTAAAAAGCACTAACTTTTTCTCAGTAAATGACAGACGAAGTTCCTGAAATAAAACTTTATTTATGAACATTCCTACGACACGATCAAAAATGTTTTAGCAAAAAACACTGTCGGATTTCCCTTTGAAACTTTTTTCACACTTTTTTACTGAACTAGTTCAGTATTTTCTTTTGCCGAAGCAACAGACGAGTGCGAATGAAAACTATAGAAACTAGTTTACTAGTTTGTACTGTAGTACTAGTAGAAGTAAACATAGTAGGCTCACTATCCACGCTTGCTAAAGAAAGTAAAGATGATGATGTTCGAGGCTCATGCCAATAATACAGTAATTTTAAGGGTTCCGTACCCAAAGGGTAAAACGGGACCGGGAGGCTCCGCTCCGTCCGTCTGTTTGTCTGTCCGTCTGTCACCAGGTTGTATATTCTCATGAACCGTGATAGCTAGACGGTAAATTTTCACAGATGATGTATTTCTGTTAACGCTATAACAATAATAAATAATAAATAAATAAATATTGGACAACATCACATACATTGTTCTGATCCTAAGGTAAGTAGCTAAAGCACTTGTGTTATAGAAATCAGAAACAATGACGGTACCACAACACCCAGACCCGAGCCAATATAGAAAATTTCGTTTTCCACATTGACCCGACCGGGGATCGAACCCGGAACCTCTGAGATCCTTAAAGTCCGGCAAGCTCGCCTCTCGGCTACGGAGGTCGTCTACTACTAACAAATACTAAAAAACACAATAAAATAAATATTTAGGGGAGCTCCCATACAATAAACGTGTTTTTTTGCCGTTTGTACCCCTGGAAACCGTTGTGCGCGGGTCCGACTCGCACTTGGCCGGTTTTTACTCCTAACCTCCTACTTTGTCTCAATTTTCTTCCATATTTTTGTCCCATAGTCATGTCACTGCCAATGAACCCCAGTTACTAACCATTTTTTTATATTATTATAATACATACGGTGTTATTTTTTTAAGAAAATTTATGCACGTTACTAAATGTTTCTCTAAGATGTTTTCTCTCACTTCCAAGTGATTTAAAACTATTCATAGATTTTAAAACATTCAAAGAATTTAGGATTAAAAGGACTTGAGACAAGACAGTAACCACTGAGCTACCATATAACTAATACAGGCACGTTTTAAAATACATTATTGTTTTATTACTTACAATTCGATTTTTAAAAATAAGCAATCGGCGTTTCATCTTAGTGATGAAGCAAATAATGTCAGATAATGGCAGTAATGAAAGAAAAATTGTAATATTCTATGTTGGAGATTAAAAAATGGTTAAGAGTACCTCACACATGCTACCGTTCATCACAATTTAATGGTTTTCAACAAACAAACCCTTTTTAAAATAAAATAAATAAATATTGGACAACATCACATACATTGCTGTGATACTAAGTTAAGTAGCTAAATCACTTCCTTTATAGAAATCGGAAACAACGAAGGTACCACCACACACCCGAGAAAAAGTTAGTTTTCTACATTGACCCGGCTGGGAATCGAACTCTTTATTCTAGTTGCATTGTTAATTATCTTGATGATGTCTATATCCAGATAACTGAGCTTACTGCATACACATATGCTATGTTTGAACGAAGTTTGTACTTCTGACACAGTTGGCGGGAACTTTTATGCGGTGGTCTAGTTTTAAACAAGCTTCGAGGAAGGGCAGGGTGAGGGAGAAAGAAGTAATAGCACTATTATTGCGTGACACAGACATAGAACATACAGTTGTCTGTTGCTATTTGGGTCGAAAGAGTTATGTTATGTAATAAAACTTTATAAGCGTTTTTCTTGGCTCAAAACATTAGATAAAAGTAGATTAAAGTTTTACGAGAATACTCTAGGGCAGGGTTTCTTAAAGTGGGGTCCACGGACCCCCTGGGGACCCCCTGGGGGTAAAACGTGTGCTAGGGGTCCGCAGCAGCTCAATTAGTTCTCAAAATTAAATTAAAATTTGTGGAGTAAACTAACTCATCGTTTGTTTCATTCATCACTCTCACTGGTTTTTGTTTCCAATTCAATTCCACAATTTAATGTGCTCATTGAGATCAAACAACAGCATCCTTCTCATTAGCTAAATTTGATAATATACTTTTTTTTTTTTTGGCTCTTCAACAATGAGTACACCATTACAAGCTAAATTTACAATTCACAAACTTAATTATCTAAGTGCCTCATCTCTTACAGAAAAGCACTACATGTACTAATGAATTTGTACGTGTAAATACACAATACATAGTTAAAAGTATATATATATACTATGTAAAAACTATGCGGAATGTGTTTGTTTACTTAATTTTAAATATTTATACTAAAATCACAAAAGTAATGCTTACCTAGGTACTATATAATAATAATAAAGTGTGAGTAGGTATATTACCAATAAAAGTGATTTTTAAGTTTTCGTTTTTTCTCGCTACAATTTTCTTATGGGAAGGGGGATAGAAGGGGGGGCTGGAAGGGGGGGTCAGGTCCGTGGAATTTCAGAAAATCTAAAAGTGGACCATGGCTGCAATAAGTTTAAGAAACACTGCTCTAGGACAACGTTCTCATTCAACTATGAGGTTTTACTCCACTTTGCGGGCCCAGTGTGAATTACAGACTGAGTCAGCCTGTGACCACGGTCAGTGTAACCCGATCAAAACGTCAGGCAAAAGAACGTCGTCGTAACATCGCACACGTACAATAAAAATCAGAAGACCTTACCTAGATGGTAATACAAAGTTTTCCCAAGCACAGAACCAGGTGAATTTTTCACCAAACAACACCCTTCAAATAACTTTACAACCTTTTACGCCACTCAAAAAGGCTAAGTTGAAAAGCCTCTTAAGATAACAAGTTTTGCAACATTCTTAGTAGCGATGCTGTAACACTGGACTTATTAATTTTGTTACATTCATAAGAGCCTTAGGGTTTTCAAGAAAAAGTCGCCCTATGGAACCGCTTTTATTTTAAAATAGGTTGTATAAATAGTAATTTTTATGTTAAGCTTATTAAAGGTTTTGAACACTAATTTACTAAACGCACTTTTGACTTTAGACCTTTATTTAACCCTGCCCGATTTTAGTCTCTTGTATTTTAAAATCCGGTTTCTTGGTGTTTTTAACTAAGTCTTAATCATATAGGTCAATTTGCGTTTTTACTACGGACTTAGCTTGATTGCGATCTTACCTAAATTATGTCAGTAACTTAAATGGAACACGGTTTGAATAAACATCCCACAATACATAGGTCACACGGTTCCCGGAATTGGCATACATAAACAATAATTTAAAAAAGTTATCACTACATTTGAAAATGGTACTCTTTGACCGTAGTATACAATTTGTTTCACCTGATTGTCAATTGTTTTCACATTGAGGCGTCTTTTGAAAATTGCGTAATACAACATTGAGGTATAATAATGGTGCATTAAGGTATAATGATACATTATACCTCAATGGATTACAATCAAAATTTGAGATTTTCAGGATTTAAGAAAAATATTATTTTATTAGTGTAACTTAATCATCTTCATCATCAGATATTAGATGTGACTTTTGGACATAGGATTCAACAGATTAAATTAGTAATTATCATTCGAAACACAGCAAAGCAGTTTTTCAAAAATACAAAACAATGTTATCCATTGAAACTACGTCACATAAAACATTCTTGTTTGTAGATCTTTAGAACATTATTTTTCTTATAATATTCTCACTCTACTTTCTTATGCCTCTATGAGAGGATGTAAGAACATTTTTATGCAACAATTTATCATCCCTGACATTATTATCTGAATTTTGTGAAACAAAAAAGTGTTTTAGCGCTATCCTGGTGAGGCCTCATCCTGCGACGTGTAACCTCAAGGGAAATTAACGGTTGCTCGTCACGACGAAAGTAAACCAATAGAAAAAGCTAGGCGTTGTCACGTGAGTTATGAAGGGTTAACAACGATTTGTCTCTTTATTGGAAGAGATCTGATAAGATACGGGTACTTGAGCTAGGTTATTTTAGGGTTATGAATTTTGCTAGCGATAAATGTTTTATTATTAAAAATGTAATCATAACAATTACCTATTCTTTTAAGAGCATAGTATAAGTAATGATGTATTGTTTAGTATGTAATATAAACGTTATTAAAATCAAGTTTTATGAAATGAAATAATAAAATCTTATGTAGTGTACTACGTAATGTAAGTAACGTTCTAAAGTTTTATATTAATTGTTTTTAGATTTGAAAATAAATATCAAAAAAGAAGAAAAAAATTTAATCAGTGCACGAATGATCTACATTTTCAATAAAATTATGAATGAATCGTGTCTTTCGGTTTTAATTCAATATGAACCTAACAAGTTAAGTCAGTATTTCCCTTCAAATATAAACAATACACAAGTCACAACAAACGCTAACATAATACCAGAAGACATTAAAAACTCCTTGTTAGAGATATAAGAACATGAATAATTTCCGAAGATTCACTGATTTCTTGCATATTGTTGAATAACAAACTTTGACGAGAGATTTATGTCGCGATCATTCAAATTCGAACCTTAAACATTTATGATAAGAGCCAGATAGATTTGCAATGAAAATAAATTGCTATTCGGGGTTCGATCACAGAAAAAAATGAGCAGTAAGTCTTGTACTTTTGTCAACAGCTTAATAAGTAACCACGAAATGACATGCATATTCTTACCATAGTATAAGAGGAATTTTTTACTTAACAATAGGTCAGTCTAGCTTAAAATAGTTAAATAAATAAGATTTGTGCCGTGTGGTGCCGGCACTTTAAAAGAATTGCACAACCCCTCCTCTTCCTATGGGTGTCGTAAGAGGCGACTACAGAGAACCGCCATAAGAAGACGGGCAGCAGCGTCTCCTCTCCACCATTGGCCAAACTGCGATCGCCAACCCGCCTGCCAAGCGTGGCGATTATGGCAAAATCCTCCTTTTGGAGAGGCCTGTGTCCAGCAGTGGACTGTTATAGGCTGGTGATGTGGTGATGTGAAATAAGATTTGAAGTACAATCGTGACTAGACCGGTGTCGACACGATGCAAAGCATAGATAAGGCAAGGTATGTTTTTAAAACTTTTAACATTGATATAATATTTAAATTGATTCTTTATAAAATAAGATAGTTTCAATTAAATTTTAACTATGTACCAAATGCTTTCGGACTGTTGAAACACTGAGATATCTGATAATTTATGATACTTGTGATTTTCAGAACATGAACTCCTGTTTTGTAATGGTGTTTTGTGTGAATCCTAACAACCGGCTTTGCAAAAAGTTTCGATTGATTTGAAAATATTTTAGAATAGTTTGTTACGGGATTGCTACCATGTACCTTATTTTTGAGTTCCCGATATTTCGGCACTGTTGCAAGCGCCATGATCACGGAGTAACTGAAGATCTTGCGGGTAAGTTGTTAAGGGCAAACATATCGGTCTACCCTCTTTCGCTGTCTTTTATTGCACGCGTCGGTACCATTGTCTACAAACTCACTATTTTCTCGCACCTGTTCTCGACACACAACACTAACAGTATCTGACCGCGAAACAGCAGTTTGTTGTTTTTTCCGGTTTTTGCACATACGAATCACTGGATTCCAGACACTTGACAATTTAAACCCATCCTCGCGATTGAAATTTTTGTACTTTGTAATTTCGATCGCTTCCCTGACCATTCTTGGTATGTAGTGGCGTTCTGTCGCAATGATCTGAGGGTTGTGAAACTCAATCCAGTGATTTAGACCTGATTCCAACAAATGTTCCGCGATTGCCGATTTCTGTTTGTCGTTGTTTTTGACCGCTTTTATGTGTTCCTTCATTCGGCACGCTATGGTACGTTTTGTTTGGCCGTTGTGTGTCGAGAACAGGTGCGAGAAAATAGTGAGTTTGTAGACAATGGTACCGACGCGTGCAATAAAAGACAGCGAAAGAGGGTAGACCGATATGTTTGCCCTTAACAACTTACCCGCAAGATCTTCAGTTACTCCGTGATCATGGCGCTTGCAACAGTGCCGAAATATCGGGAACTCAAAAATAAGGTACATGGTAGCAATCCCGTAACAAACTATTCTAATGTTAGTGACCATGAAAGTTTAAAACAATATATTGAAAATATTTGTTTTTGCGATCATCATGCTTGACGCTTCACTAAAGCGGTGTGCTGAGTAAAGACTCGTAAAAATTAAGCCGTTTGCTCGGAAAAAAAGCATTGAGGTATAATGTACTAGAGCACAATATACCTTTATGGAAAAAAAATAACAATTGACTAACCATGGAGCCGCCACACATGTGTGCGTGAACTAAGCAAAGGAGGACCGACCGACACTACAAACATTATTATAGGCCGATAGTTATACCGGTGATTTAATTACCATGAATACACAAGTGAATGCACACACAAAATCGATTGATAATCGGCCGACATTCATAGTAATTCAATCCAATCAAATATATATGGAATGTACCCTCACCCACCCACTCGTGGGCCCACCTCACCCTCGTCTGAGACTTACTGTTTGTATCTATACTGTGGCCTAGAATTGATTCTGTGAATATGTTGGCAATATTTCGTGCCTAAGATAATTTAGGGGCAATTTGTAGAACGATCAATTGCTCGTTTCTAAGCTGGAGATTTGCAAAGCGATAGAATAGATCTTAGAGAAATGAACTCATTCTTGTGTACAAATTATACCACTAGTTTAAACTTATGTAGCGCTAAAATTACTCGTTCTTGTCTTTCGATATTATTCCAACGGTATTAAGTACAGAATATCGGGCTTAATGGAATGGAGCTGCTGATTTCGGAATCACCCTATTTTTAGTTTTATTTTAACTTCATCAGATGTCTGCTCTCAACTTTAATATCACTATCTCTATGTGGACAATGTTGTTGGTCCTACAATTACTTATATGTATAGTAATAAAGTATTTTAAATTAAGAATCATTGTAAGACTGTTTGTTGTCCTGAATAAATAAAAAAATGGTTTTTCATTTTGCACTTTAATATTTTACTATTTTGAATGTTGTGATTCTAAAAAGTGTTGTTTGTGAGCGTGTGTTGTCAGTAGTAGTGCTGCGTTTTGGCTCCGTAGGTTATCACAGGTAGGACGCACTGATCGAATGCCTTGCTCTTCAGGCATTGTGGTAGTGGAGACGGGAAGATGTGGAAGCTTCACAAATGCTGCCCAGCTAGGCCAGCTGCACTCATAAAGCGATTTCCCGAAGCTGTCTCTCCCTAACTGCTGCACTTGCCCGAGGTAGACATACTCTTTGACAACCTCAAGCGCCACGCTTTCGACAGAAACTGGTCCGGGGATGGCATGACTGCGGAGATCACTGAACATAACTTTAGTCTTGTCCAAGTAGGTACTATATAGTTTTGAAATAGGTAAGTATTTTTTTATAACAAAATTAGCATTCTATGTAACAAATAATATTTAAAAAAAAAATCAGAGCATGGATTAGGTTTTTGTAGAAAAAAAAACTAAATGTTAGGTTTTTTGAACCTGTCAATTTGAGGATATGATTTTTTGAAACAAAAAATATGCTCTCTATAGGATAATCGAAAAGCAATACAAACCTTTCTATCCTAAATATTTTGCCTTAAAACACCTAGCACATGCGAACAGTTAACGAGCGGAACGTTTAAGAAGCAATTGTTATAAAGGTGATTTCACACTGGTTCCTGTAAAGTCTTACCTGTCAAAGTAAAAACTTTACACATTACCCATCAAGATAGGTTTTGATTTATTTCTTAAGAACAATGGTAGCTTTGCTCGCTATTCTCTAGGCTAGGTTATGTTAGAAAAGTGACCACAAACGATCATAGCGAGCGGTTTAGAACTAGAGCCAAACTTATTTTTATACGATTAGCAGTTATGACTAGACACAATAATGAGCTTAATTGAAAAAAACATTCACATGTGACGTTTCTTATACGTTCGATTTTCGGCGTGTATTCTGTAGCTGTATATAGTTGTTTTTTTTTCAATATGAAAAAAAAACTGAAGAAATAAGCAAATTAAAAATTGTAGATTGTGTTACATAAAGTCGTTCAGCATAAATTCCTTTACAAGACAAACCAATTTGCCACGACGTTTTAAAATACCGAATCGCTCTTTGTAACATCAGTCAAGTGCTCGTAATACATTCTTGCGAAGTTCCGACATCGGCTTTATTTAACCGCTCAGCTGCCCAAGAGTAGGGCTATAGCCGCGACGTCCTAAGCAATCTCATGTGAATGCCCTCTAAGCTATTACCGAGATTTTAGTGCGCATAAATCCAGTGGAAAGTGCCGCGACAATGAGTTCGTGCAAGTGAATCCCGGTATCAACGGGAAACGTCTCATTACCACACTTCGTTGCTGCTTTAATTGTCAGGCTCTTTGTTTGGAAACAAAAGCACTGAATTAAGGAACTGTGCGCCCGAAATGTTTGGGACGGGCTTTGAATACGGCTCGCATTTTTGGGGATTCGTCGACGAGTGCGGTGTTAATAAGACGGTGTTTGTCTCCGTCTTTGATGCTTTGTCATTTGATTCTTATTTAATGCTGTCAGCGTGGAGGGTTAGTTTTGGAACACTTTCGATAGGAAAATTATCGATAAACCTCTCGATTGTATCGAAACTATGCTTTCGATGCTATCGATAGTTAGAGTAAAATGATTGGCAATTCAAAGAAATAGTAGGAGTATCATTTCGGGACAGTTACGGTGATATTTAAAAGTAAAAAAAAACAATTGTCTGTAAAGTCGGTAATTTTTCGTGATAAAGTCATAAGAAGAGATTACTGCTACTCGGACGCATCAGCCGATGAAGTGGAACAGAGATAGCGTCACAAGCCGAACGCTGCTGATCGTGCCTCTCTATCGCTTGTTCCGCGCTCACGCTAACACGCGGAACGTGACACTTTTTCGTGCGTGCAGCCCGGTCATAGATTTATAAAACGATATCACGTCAAAAAGTAGTGTTCAGTTTTATTAATTCGGTACTTTTTTTTTAAATAATGTAAGCAAAGACAATATTTGCGTAATAATTAAGTGTCAATATGCATTAAAATTGCAATTTTAATGCATATTGACAAAATAATATATAAAATACAACAAGAAATTTCGATATTAATTATTGCATTTGTCGAAATTAACCGTATAATTTTAACTATGCCAAAAAGATCACCTGATCAGGCATTAGTCGTGACACTAAATTCTTTCTTGGGTACTCAATTGTCCGATATATATCGGACCACCCTATATAGGAATGTACCTAATTTCGTTAGATCCTGTATATTAAAATTAAAACAAATCAACTAATGGCTAAAAAAATAGCAAACGCGTGTTTCGTGTTTTTATTTCTAATCATACATTACGGTTCAAAAGCGAGAGCATAATATTTTATTTCTAAGTAATACGGATTAGTTGACAGATATTGTACTTTAGTAATAGGATTGCGCTGGCATCCTTAAAAGATATGATGGAACCGATAAAAGTAGCTTTCCTACCAATAACGTGCTAATAAACACATTGAAAATCGTACCACCGTTAAAATTGAATTACCTCCCTATTGTGTCCTCTTTGAAAAACCGTATTGCTTCTTGAACGAACCCTCTTACAAAGGACAAGCAAAAGGTTAATGTAAAAATTATCTGAGAAAAACACACAAACAGCTATGTTCATTGATCATTGTTAACCATTCAACTGGCTGGGCTATTGTGAACTCAGTGGAGCAGAAAGAATTCGAGCCTACACATTTGCTCTCTGAAGACCTGGGCAGTAACCACGAATCCTTAAAACAATCTCTAATCTGTCAAATATTATCATTTCTGTCATATTTTGTATGAAATGACGTACCAAAATTGACAGATTTGACAACTTTGAGATTGTTTTTAGAGTTCATGGTTACCCCGCTGAACGAGTCTTAAAAGTTATTTATTACGAATGTGGGCAAAGAGTAAACAGTTGAACATCATAATGAAGAATTTGTTTAGATGGCACTTTTATTTCACGCAATGTTCCGATATTTCCGAGAGGCGAGCACGCCGGACTATAAGGCGTCGCCATCTCCGAGGTTCCGGGATCAATCCCCGGTCGGGTCAATGTAGGAAACGATTTTTTCTATATTGTTTCGGGTCTGGGTGTTGTGGTACCGTCGTTGTTTCTGATTTTTATCACATAAGTGCTTTAGCCACTACCTTAGGATCAGAGCAATGTACAATTGTGCATATTTAAAGTTGTCTAATATTATTTTTTTATTTATAATGCTCGTGTCAAACTCCTCGTGCCCGATAGAGCCTGATATAATCTTTTTACCCGACTACGGCGAAGCCAAAAGGAAGGGTAATGATTTTGGCAGTCTATGTATGTATGTATGTTTGTATGTTCCACCGTAGCGCCTAAACTACTGAACCGATTTAAATGAACGAGGTGTCAATAGATTCGTAATAATAGCCCGGGTAAAATAGGCTGTATATATTTTATCAAAATTATCTCAGACGGAATTAAAACGTCAGATTTTAACCAAAAAAAAAAACTTTAATTGTGATAATCATTACGTGTTTGGTATCAAAAGAAAGGTCTTGGCTAGCACATTACAAATATGTATATATATCATACTGTTTCAGTCATAATCTATACATTTAAATGCTTTGTCCTGAATGACTGCCTGACGGATCAACGCACAGCCTAAGCCGCTGATCGTAGAGACCTGAAACTTGGAGTGTGTCTTTCTTACGTAGTCGGGTTATAGTTTTTTAAACTTATTTTTTTAAAATGATACATTCAAGTAACTGTTATTTTCAAACGATTTGACAATTGAAAACGAAATAAGGGTGTCTGAAGCCTGAGCAACCCAGCAAACTTGTCATTTCAAATAATGAAAAAGAAAAAATGATTTTTTAGTTAAATTATAAGTGAATTATTATAAGTAATTCTTATAAGAAACAAAGTTCATAAACTACATTATTTTTAAACAGTTTAATCTTATGAAATATGTATCTTTTGTGATTTTTGTGCAGGTCAATACATGATGTGTCCTTTTGTACAGATTTTAAGGATTTATTATTTTATAGGTATTTTCTATAATATTATTTTATATTAAACAATTTAATTTATCCCACTATGCCACTAACATTATAAATGCGAAAGTTTGTGAAGATATTTGGATGTTTAAATGTTTGTGACTCAATCACGCGTAAACTGCTGGACGGATTTGGATGAAATTTTGCACACATATAGAATAATATTTGAATTAATATCTTTAAGTCCAGAGTGAATAGGCATCTTCTGGGCAAGCTCGCTCCATCGTAGATTCTATCTATGCTCTAGAGCAAGATTGGGGTCAAGAGTAAGCCCATCTCAAATAAATATATATATATATATATATATATATATAGGATACTTTTTTAATCCCGGTTCAATATTCCTGTGGGATATATGTGATATACAAGTAATTTTGATATAAAAACAACTCAAGATAGCTAGGTTATTGCGTTTTTATGCCTAAAAGTTCATATTACACAAGTACCTTTACATCACAGTAAACGTGTTTTCTTGTGCCTACACTTGAACATCTGGGGAGTAATATTTTCTCACTTCTCATAAACATAGCCCATGTTTTAGTTTTTGCGAAGACCTTTTACAGAAGTTGAAATGGTGTTTGGAACTTGTGAGCAGAACGTAAAGTTGTGATAGTTCGCCTTATAAAAAATAACTAGTGACGCCCTAGCTCTTTAATAATAATAATAATAAAAATTATTTATTTGTCTCAAAAAAAAATACATAGAATAATTAACAACATGTATAAAAGTAATTAATGAGACAAATGGGTCTACGGCTCAGCTAATAATGCTAGGAAAGAAAATCCTTGCATCGCTGGTATTCTGCCGTAGCCTTTTATAGCTATAACGAGTAGTACTAGGTATATATTATACATTGATTAAATATTAGTATTTCAGTATTATCAAGAGCTTAAGTTTGTATGTATATTATTTTGTCGATACTTAGGGCACGGTAATATTATCTAAATATTACCGTGCTTAGGGCTTACTGTGAAAAGAATAACTATTAATAAAAATACAGTCTTCAGAATAATTTGAAAATACATTGATGAAATACAAATACAAAAATGATTTTCAATACATACCTACTTGAATGCTCTAAGATACCTACAGATCAAAATATACTCTTGTTGTCTGTACATGAGCATGTGTGCAAAATCACATTTGAAAGAATTGTATGTAAAAAGGATAATTATATGAAATGAAATGAAATTCTTTATTCTGTATATAGGCCATCTTCCGGGCACTTATACACGTCCCAACATATAACTTATAAATTTAAATAAACACAACTTATTTTTTATACCTGTCTAGCTTACAACATGTTTTGTAACTGAATTTCTTGTAAAAGCCAATAAAATACCAGACTACAACATTTTCAGTTGTTCAGCCAATAAGCTATGAAGTCCTGGTGGTAGGACCGTTTTAGCTGAGTAATTTTTTAGTTTTTTAGTTCTATAATAATAATATACATTTGTTTTAATTCATCACAAGCATTGTCTCCAAAATACAGCATAAGAAATACCCACTGAATTATTCTTATTTTATATGTCTAAAAAGAATCTTTGTCAAATAATTGCAGACTCTATGCCTCTATTCATAGTGACGATTTTTGTGTATTTACTAAAATTTAATCCTAGTCCTAGGACAAAGCTGTATTTATGTCAGTCCACGAGAGTCTGGAGACTCATAAAACATAATTTTAATGCAGCTTTGCATACTAACTCGTCCATAAATAGGTTTTATTAGTGGTTGTAATTAGGTTTATGTGGTAAATTATAATGAGTATACTGATCAAGTGCGAGCATACAGAGGATTCCGTACCGATAAATTCGATAGCTCTAGCCGGACTTACATTTGCCGATTACACAAGCTGCCTTTTTTTTTAGTTAAATCCCGAAAGTTTTATAGTCATTCACAAAAGCCACTATAACACAAATGTTTCATTCAAGGCACCAAACCGTTTAAGCTGCTTAGAACGTACATTTCGACACTTTCAAGGGAATTAAAATTTATAGGGTATTTTCCGTTGAAGATGATCTATAAAATTTGGCAAGTAATACCGTCTTATACTACAAGTATAACGCAAAATCTGAAAACTATATAACTGTGATTAAATCAAATAAAAACAGGATCTTCATGCAAGGAACCATTTTAGATAATGTACCTTATATATTTTTTAATATATACCTACAATTTCACCGGAACCCTCGGTGGGCCAGACCGACTCGCACTTGTCCGGTTTTTTCTTAAATAAAACCCACTCAGAATATTCCGTATACAACAAAGACATCACGCCGTTGCTTATTTCTTAACAAGCGGGTCACGTTCGGACCTCGGGAGCGAGACAAATTGCATGTTACAAACATCATACATTTGTGTGGGATTTGTGGGCTTAAATACAACAATCAGTGTTCCAATACAAATAATAATCCTATTTTTGCCTTCACTTTGGGTTGTTTTTCTTTTGAAGAAAATACTTGTTAGAAGAAAGATGTTCGTTGGTTGTGAAGCAGAGTAAAAAAAATCTCAACTGCTCTTTACACGCACATTTAAATTAAACCAATAGTAATATTTAATGTCAATAAACGCTTCTCCATATTAATTTTCACAGATAAAGAACACATTACATTTGTACGAGGAAGTTGAACCCAATAAATTTAAATAATTATAATAAAGGGAACTTTGCATTTTTCGTTAAAAAAATTGTGATCGTCTATCTCTAGGTATGCCAAAAGGCAATTTGATAAATAGCTCGAAAAAGGACAATGCAACTAACAAAAAAAAAAATCTTTCGTATCCACAACAGCACTCATAAGTTCTATTTTATACAATAGCGGTTAATAGCGTAAATCCCTATCGTATCTATTGTGAATTTGTTATACTAAGCTATAAATCCGTATCGAGGTTCATTCCCAATTTCCCACAACACCGGATAGATGGTTTACTCAGGCCACAATAATCTTGTATTGAGGAAACCAATGCCTTCACGTTTAATGGCTTTGGAACTAACTAAACGGCTATATTCAGTGTGAAATTGATCTATTTCTCTCTCTCTATCTTTATCTCTCTCACTCTAAATCTAAGATCTCTGCAGTTCTCGGCCGTGTCTATCAAATAACAGTATAATTGTAGATGCCTCTAGCCAAAACTATCGATCTTATTGCTTTTCAATGGTATTGTCCCGAAGCAGTGGTAGGGGAAAAAATACTGGGACGTGTAAAAGTGCTTAGTTTTAGCCTATTTGCAAAAATAAATTGGTTTTATTGGTTTTTATTAAATTGGCGATAGTTTTGTACTATCTGTCAACAATCATTAAACAGTCTAGAATCTATTACGATACGTTTGGAATCAAATGAAATTATTGCGAACTGTTATTTTGTCGGTTAAGTCAAAAAACTTGTCTTTCTGCTGCCAATCCTTTCACTACAATAAACTGTCTATTATAGAATCAAAATCAGTAAAGATGACAAATTTAGCTAAAATATCGACAATGATTTGGGTCATCATATCAGCCTGTTGCAGTCCACTGCTGGACATAGGCCTCCCCCAAGGAGCGCCACAGCGCACGATCTCCCGCCCTTTGCATCCAGTCGCTGCCAGCTGCCTTCTTCAGGTCATCGGTCCATCTAGCCGGGGGGCGTCCACTACGTTTGCCTAAGCGTGGTCTCCATTTGAGAACCTTCCTGCTCCACCTCTCGTCGGTTCTGCGACAGACATGGCCAGCCCACTGCCACTTCAGCTTGCTACATTTTTGGACAATATCAGTCACATTAGTCTTATGTCGTATGACCTCGATCCGGATCTTATACCTTAATGAGATCCCCAACATAGACCTTTCCATAGCACGCTGAGTGACGTGTAGACGGTGGGCCAACTTGACTGTCATGTTCCACGTTTCGGCTCCGTAGGTTAAAACTGGTAGGACGTATTGGTTAAACACCCGGCTTTTCAGGCACTGCGGCAGTGTCGACGTGAAGATATGACGCAATTTCCCAAATGCTGCCCAGCGAAGCTGCACTCTTCTGGCGATTTCCCGCTCGAAGTTGTCTCTACCGAGCTGTAGTACTTGTCCAAGGTAGACGTACTCTTGGAGAACCTCGAGCGTAGTGCCCTCGACGGAAATTGGTTCCGGGATGACATGTTCGTTGAACATTACCTTAGTCTCGTCCAAATTCATCCCAAGCCCCACACGTCTTGAGGCAGCATTAAGACTGTGCAGCATTTTTTGCAAATCCTGCAGCGATTCTGCCATAATAACTATGTCATCGGCAAAGCGAAGATGCGTAAGATATTCGCCATTTACATTGATGCCCAGTCCGTTCCAATCCAGCGTCTTGAACACATCCTCCAGTTCGTTGGTGAACAGTTTCGGAGATATAACACCTCGGAGCAGCTGGATGGGTTTTGTTCGGTGGTTTTGTACTTGGACGGACATTGATGCCATACTGTACAGGCTTCTTAGCACCTTCACGTACCGCCAATCGACTTGGCATCGCTGCAAGGAGTCCAGAACAGCCCAGATTTCGACCGAGTCGAAGGCTTTCTCATAGTCCACAAAGGCCAGGCACAGGGGCTTGTTATACTCTTCGGACTTCTGTATAACCTGCCGCACCGTGTGAATGTGGTCTATGGTACTGTAACCTTTGCGAAACCCAGCCTGTTCCGGTGGCTGGAAAGCGTCAAATCTTGCGGAAAGACGGTTGTGATGACCCTCGAGAGTACCCCAAAGAATTCTTTATTTCTGGACATCCATTTAAAACTATTTTCGGGACACCCAGTATACAATATGTATTTAAGTGATGTATTTATTTATAAAAAGAAACACAGCTTTGATATTTATTTGGTGTAAAATTTAGTTGTCATTATCTAGAGCAGTTTTCAACTATAATATTATTTACTTATCAAGGACTTATAAAATAGTTAAGTTCGTTAAATTAAATAAATTAAATTGTTTCACACAATCACACCAATTAGCTAGCCCCAAACTAAGCAATGCTTGTACTATGGCGACTAGATAACGGATAAACATACTTAAATACGTTTATAAACATCCATGACTTAGGTACAAATGATCGTGTTCATTACACTAACATTTGCCCCTTGCGGGATTCGAACCCGCAACCGCCAGGCATTGTAGTCCGGAGCGCGAACCACTACACCAGACGGTCATCGTTTATAAAACTTCGTTCTCATTTTTATTGTGTTCATGTATTTCATATCTAAGCCGGCTCCTCAATTCGACAACTAATTGATAGCCGATAAGTCACATGACACTTGCTAAATCCGGTTGGTTTCGTTTGCAGTCTCAGTAAATGTTAGAATAGTTCGTTACGAGATTGCTACCATGTACCTTATTTTTGAGTTCCCGATATTTCGGCACTGTTGCAAGCGCCATGATCACGGAGTAACTAAATATCGGGAACTCAAAAATAAGGTACATGCTAGCAATATTGTAACAAACTATTCTAATGTTGGTGACCATGAAAGTTTAAATCAGTAAATGTTGTCTCATAATATAAGAAATATATCAAATATTTCCTCATGATAGCTCACCTCTCGTTAGGATTCTAATATTCTATATGACACGTCTCACTGCTCCAGAAAATGTTTCATTAACCCCTCGGGAATGAGACTTCGTGTGTGTACAGTCGTGTTAGTAGATACCTCATTAAAAATATTACTCTTACAAGGTTTTTTCTCAGCAAAAAAGTTTTTTTTTTTTTTCGTTAAAACTTCCCTTTTTTATTCAGTTAAGCTTTAAAGGTGGGAACTTACTGACTATACGAGGAATAGACATTCGCAGCGAGCTTGTTTTGTAGCCATCTGCTAAAATCCATATAAATCGGGAAGTAAATTAAGTAATTATCTATGTGGAACGATTTAAACGACTGCATTGATTTATAAATATTTTTAATATTATTGTTTGATTAAATTTTTATAGATAAACAAAGCATGCAATACCCCCCAAGGTCTGTAAAAACCATCACCATTTAGGACTCCTAAATGGTGATTGTTTTGACTTATTAGCTTGAGCAAATTTTTTGATAATAAATTAAATACATTTGGCCAATTTTTATTTTGGGGTGAACTGTTGCCATAGCTACTTCGGTCGCTATAGGCCGCTTTCGACCGCCTAATCTGGAAGTCACTGGGGCAGGCCTTTGTTCAGCAGTGGACGTCCTATGACGCCTGATGATTTTACATAATTACCTATCTATAGTTTACGGAATACGAAATCCTCGATACGTGAGTCCGACTTGCACTTTTCTGGCTTACAGGTAATTGGATGACTGTTATTATTTTTTTGTCAAGTAGGTCTTTTATCCTTATTCTATTCTACATGAAGTTATCGTCGCCTCAGATAACCAGCCACGTTTAAAGATTTTTTAAACCTAATCATAACTTAATTACTTTTAAACTTTCGCGTTGCATAATTTAAAACTCAATGAAACGGGAATTAACGCGATCATAATTTAGGTACAAAATGTTACCTCTTTTGCCTGACGTTTAGCTGACTGTCAGCCTGTGACCACGGTCGGTGTAACCCGATCGAAACGTCAGGCAAAAGAGGTAACATTTTGTACCTAAATTATGATCGCGTTAATTCCCGTTTCATTGAGTTCTAATCATAACTCTTATTAGTAGTAAGTTAATTGTTTTTCCATGAAATATAAGATTGTAAGAGTATCACAATCTTAAAATAATAGTTTTTAAGATTGTGATACTTCAACTGATAGACTTAAAAAAAGTCGAATTATGAAAAAAAAATAGTTTTACTCATTTTTATGTTAACGGATTGTGACGGACAACAAGGAATATTTCGCGCATAGCTGCTATAGTTTTTACTAAAATAAATAATAAATTATATATTTTTTATTGGTATACTATCTTCCATCCCTATGTTTGTTCGCTGTTGAGTAAAATATATGCTATCTTTCTTATATCATATTGGTCATGGAGTTTCTGTTTTAACCTATTGTCCTTGTGGTGTATGATGTATTATATTGTCGTTCGACCTCAAGCTAAAGAAGGAAACCGACGACCAAAGCATATCATGTTTATTATGTCAACCTGAGGTGTCTTACTCTCGATCAAAGATCTCTATAATTTTCAAGTTTCCTCTAAAAGGCCAAAGTTGAAGGCTGTCTGGAAGATGTGGCTCTTAGCGCTGAGATCGCCTTAATTGTACATCTTTCTGTAAACATCAACTGTAACTTCTTTATTTGGTGTGCAATAAAAAGTATCTATCTATCTATCTATAGTGTGTCTCTCTAAGCCGTAACCCTATCGTTTCTTTGAATGCCCTCTAAGGCAACTTATCCATCTTCTGGAATCTATTGAGCGTTCAGGGTCCATTTATCTAGATTCATCCGACAGAAATTACCTATTGACCACTCCCCCTTAGTTTTTACATTCGTACCTTCATTGAAAATACGAGTATATTCAAAATAAAAAACCTTCCTCACTAATTTAGAAGTTATAAAAGGGAACACTCAAAATTACACGGACACTGCCTGGACCCTAAACTTATCAAAGTAACTTTGTTTGCAAGCCCGCTCTCATATATTATCGAGCTCGACTCTACGTATAAATCTGTAGTACATCTGTCGCTAAACACACAATCCTGGAACTCGTTAAATTTCAACGTTAGACCGAATCGGCCTAGAGTAGAAAGCACTTGGTAGATGATGTGCCAAGATTATAGATGGTCGGAATAGGTAAAAAATGTGCTGAAAAAAAATTGCATGTCAGGTTTTAAAATTAATTCTCAATCATATTAATACATTTAATTCTAAATTACGACTATACCTATAATTTTTTAAAACATATATGAAGGTTTTCTAATCCAATTGTACTATTTGATACTTTAAAAAATACATTACTATTTATTACCTATTTCCATTATGGCCACGTTACTTACAGATCTACCAAAGTTTTGAGACGAAAAAGCTTTAAATTGAGTTTAAGTCCAAAAACGTTACCGACTCTTGTTGTAAGAACTGGCATGTCAGTTAAATGAATCTGATAAATATTAATAATTTAAATTTTGCTTTTCACATGAATATAAAAGCTGTTGATGATTGGTTATAAATAATGTGGAATGACTATATTACAAATTGCATTCAATATATTTAGCTCCTACTCGAAAAAAGTTACGGGATAAACGTAAACTATTCGAATAACAAAACTGTGTTAAGAAAAGTTAAACCCTTCTTAAAATTTCCACTAGAACTGAAACGATTTTCTGTACGGTCATAAAATTTTGTATCATTAAATCATAAGGGTTTTATGTGCACTCGATGAACTACAAAAGAGTTTGAAAATCCCGTCGAGAGAGTAAATACTCTCTGATATCCTCTTCACTCGATGGGGTCCTAGATCGAAGTACGTTTTGTGTTGTATAAAATTCTTGAAACGTAACCATTTCCGATAAATCATTTTTCAGCAGCCATTTTGAATGGTACCGTTTTTATTTGGGGTCGAACCAACCCTAGAAAACAATTAGCCTACGAAAACAATAAAATTTTCTTTTCTTTGTCGGGACATGCTTGATCATGATTTTGTATTTTGTAAAATTTATTTTTACAATTACATGTCAAACCGTATTATACCGATCAGTTTATTGTGAAACCCATAGTGCTATTTACAATTTTTTAAGCATATTATATCGAATATCAGGTACTCGAATAAAATATTGGTTTTATTATTTCTGTTATTTCTGTTAAACAAACATGAATGAAAAAACAATTCAAAAATGAAAGAAAAAACTTGGCCTATTTTTACCAAGGATGGTAGGATTTAACATTTCACCGTAAGTCATGGGCGGGTAATCTCGATTATCATAATTTATGCTAGAAACATTTATGGCACTTTTCACGGCTTGCACGATAGGGAATTCCGATGTAAATTTCAATTTCGTGTATAAAATGACCATTATTTACGGATTTGGGTCAAATTAAATAGAAAAGATAAATATATTTTGTCTTCTTTCACTGTTTATTTTCATAAAATTCATATTCGATAATCAATTGGTGTTGAGACGCGTTCATTCGTCTTAAACGCAAAGGGTAACTGCTTCGATTCCCAGCTCAGGTATTTCCGAAAATCGATGTTTCCAAAACTGGCAATCAAGAACATGCTGCAAGACACCTGGAAATGTAAAATACAATACAGGTATATCAATAATTATTTACTTCGAGTCCATGGTGATTCGGTAATTCATCTGGCGCATTTTTCAATATTTATTTATTTATACAATGATCGTCTGGTGTAGTGGTGCGCGCTCCGGACTACAAAGCCTGGCGGTTGCGGGTTTGAATCCCGCAAGGGCCAAATGCTTGTGTGATGAGCACAAGCATCTGGACCTAAGTCATGGATGTTTATAAACGTGTTTATGTATGTTTATCCGTTATCCAGTTACCATAAATAAGCTTTGCTTGGTTTGGAGCTAATTAATTGGTGTGTTCATGAAAATTATTTATTTATTTTGTATTTAAAATTGATACTGGGACTTGCTAATTGAGAGAACGCCACTGCGCCGTGACATCGACTAATTTGAATAAATAAATAAATAAATATTGGACAACATCACATACATTGTTCTGATTCTATGGTAAGTAGCTAAAGCACTTGTGTTATAGAAATGAGAAACAACGACGGTACCACAACACCCAGACCCGAGACAATATAGAAAATCACTAGAGAAATATAGAAATTATTCGTGTCGTTCATTAAAACCCTGCTCGACTGTATAAATTTAGCATAAACACACATGATCAAATTAGGTAATATTTCGAACTATTCTAATAATTCACAGACAAATAAACGAATTGGTGTGCTTTTGAAAAGAGTTTTAATATTTTTTATTTACTCTTCAATAAATATTTTTCTCAAAATGTATTTCTCGTAAAATGTTTCTACTAAATAAAGAAAGTATCGCTACTAAATTCAAATCCCACCTATTTAAGGAGGCGCACGCGTAACGGCCATTACTTTCGAGTCGCTACTATCAAATGAATTAAATTCGATAAATCCTGGGAACGATGTGTAAAAACGTGTTTTGTTTTATTGAATTCGTTGGAGCATTCACCTTTTATCACAGACTACTTGTTCATTTTAGACACCTCGTGGTTGATTGTAGTTAGAGGTATTTTACGGCCTAATCAGGTGGTTGCAGATTCGAATCCCGCAAGGTTCAAATGTATGTGTGATGAGCACGAGTAGTACGAGATCGAATCAAAAATGAGGAGATCTGTGAACGAACAAAAGTCGCTGACATATCCTGACGAATTAGCATGTTAAAGTGGGCACGTAGCATGTAGGCCACGTACCGGCAAGTGCAGCGTGGGACGTCTACTCATAAAGTGAACAGACGACATAGTAAAGGTTGCAGGAAGCCGCTGGATGCAGGTCGCTTCAAACCGGCCAATCTCAAAGTCGCGGGGGAGGCCTCTATGTTCAGCAGTGGACGCCCTGTGGCTGAAATAATGATGATAAAATGTATTCAAGTTAGTTTATCCGTTATCTGTTTCCCATAGTACATTATTTGTGTATTATTTACTATCAAAACAGCAAGCATGACTTTGACGTCATCGTCACGGACATTCTCGCTGTTTTGATAAAAATTCAAAATGGAGGCTATGTGTATCATATTATATTGACAGTTGGGTGCCGATAAAACGCTATATCGTTTCATATTTTGTTGGTAATGCTACGGGGGCAGGTTAATTATTGCACTACTACGCTTATAGGGTCATCGTCATCGTCGCTGTAATTGTCGATAGAGTGGCGTCTATATTGCTAAGTTGTCTTAACTCTGTATAGATGTTTCCCTTGCTTTTTCATCGCTGATTTATTTGGTGGGACATTATTGTTTTGGGGCTGTGTTTATTTTTGTCACGATATTTCGTGTCAGATTCGGAAAAATATTTCTGTGTCGGATGAGATAAAAACATTTCCCGTGTTGTTATAGCTGCTTTATATAAGCTGGCCCACCGACTACATGTCACTCAGCGAGCTATGGAAAGGTCGATGCTTGGGATTTCGTTAAAAGATAAAATCCGAAACGTGATCATCAGGCAGAGGACTAAAGTAACTGACATAATCCAAAAATGTAGCAAGCTTAAGTGGCAGTGGGCTGGCCACATCTGTCACGAACCGATGAAAGGTGGAGTAAACGGGTTCTCGAGTGGAGACCACGCCTAGGCAAACGTACTATAGGACGTTCCCCAGCTCAATGGACCGACGACCTTAGGAAGATGGCTGGCAGTGGATGGATGAAAACAGCGGGAGATCGTGCTCTTTGGCGCTCTTTAGGGGAGGCCTACGTCCAGCAGTGGACTGCAATAGGCTGAGATGTGTTGTAATAAAAGTTGGGGAATCACCGATTGCTTATTATTTTTGCGCCTAATTACCTACAAATACTTAATGAGGTTTAAATTAATTACTGATTTTATATGATCATGGTCTTTTTCTTTTCTCGTCAGGAAAATGCTTTACGCATACCACACCGGCTGCGGGGGCAGCTGGGGGCTATGTGGGACTCCGGACTTCAGAATGAGGCCCGTTTACCCACTAAAAACCTGACGGGGGACACCGATGCCATGTAAGTCGGGACAACGGGTTTCGCCATAGGCCTTGGGCCATAGGCATGCTTCTAAGTGTTAGTTTCCATACTTTTTAGGGTTCCGTACCTAAAGGGTAAGTAGTAATAGGGTCCCGCCCTATTACTAAGGCTCCGCTGTCCGTCTGTCTGTCTGTCTGTCCGTCTGTCTGTCCGTCTGTCACCAGGCTGTATCTCATGAACCGTTATAGTTAGAGAGTTAAAATTTTCACAGATGATGTAATTCTGTTGCCCGCTATAACAACAAATACTAAAAAATAGAATACAATAAATATTTAAGGGGCCTCCCATACAACAAACGTGATTTTTTTGACGTTTGTATAGATATTGGTACGAAACCCTTCGTGCGCGAGTCCGACTCGCACTTGGCCGGTTTTTTTAAATGACGATATACATTTTCTGACTTTACCTTAATAATTTAATTGTAAATTTTAACAAAAACTTTTTTGTGTATTTGAGTGTCATAATCTAACAACTGTATACGGTACAACAACTACAGATCATCAACGAGTCAAAATGTTGTACAAGTTTTGTATTGTTTGTAAGTTTGTACTTACAATCTTATTTTGCCAAAGGCAGAACGATATTTACATTAAAAAATACCGAACAAAATGTTTTTCCAAACGACTCACTAAAAGTGTTGCAAATCGTTTCGCTTGACGCATTTCAATGAAACAGCTTAAGAGTAATTATCGCTTTAAAAACACAACGCAAAACTTTAAATTCATCGCTTTTTTTCATTTCACTGCAGTGTACAATAGTTTGTTAAGTGTATTCTTGTTTTTCCTTGCATATTCAGACCTTAAATATCACGGAGTCTAAGCAATAAAGAAAACGCTTAAGCAATTGGAATAGGTATATTGGAAGACGCAAAGGATTGCAGTTTCTATTTTGGATCAATTTAAAAAAGTACGAAACTTTTTTAAATTTCCTTTGATGTGAGTATTCTGGGCATCAAACATATACCATCCTTTTAATGCATGCATGCAAGAATATAAATACAGTACATATATCTATAAAGTATGGAAACTAGGCCTGTTTGTCGAGATACGTCAATGGAACGTTAGGTTAGTCATATAAAGTTGATCAAAAACCGCGCGAACTAAAAACTATAGAAATGAAGACAAAGCCTTGACCGAAGTGGATTTAAATATTACGCTTTTACGTTCTACAGCGACCGTATCCGCAGTATTCGGCATCCCCGACTCTCAGTAGGTACACTTATTTTACTGAAATTTCATTGAGGCGGGCATATGTGTGAGTATGTCATTTTGAACGTTTATATGTAGTTTCTTTACAGTGGTATAATGGTGTTACATTATTGTATGGGCATCCAAATGTCAGATTAAAGAAGTTTTAATCGTTAGATCAGTTAAAACAAGATTTCATTACATAGCTAGCTACAAGCACGGTAAATTATTATCTATATTACAAGTAAAGCTAATAAAAGTCTGTGTGAAACACTATGGGAGTTGTTTTGAGGTTGCATATTCCGACACAATATAAATTTCATACAAAAAAATATATCTGACTGTCTACTAGACAAAACGCGCCACTGATCGCCAAAATGCTGAAAACTGTATTTCATGAAACGCGTCAGTTATATCTGTTTCCGGGTGGACGCGCTTAATAATGCAAGAGGGAGCCATTAGCGCTTTTAGCCAAGTGCTCCAGTTAGCAGACAAAAATTATAGGGGATTTTGCTTTTAATCTTTACTGAACAAAAACGCTGAAAGGTTTTGTTTAAGATATTTTAGAGCTGTTTATGACTTTCTTGTCTCTCCATTTGTAAAGAGCACCCGAAGAAGGCGAAGAGCAGTTAGAGGTACACATTTAAACTAACTATAAAGTCTATTAAACTAACATTCAGAGTGATGACCCTATAAAGTCTATAATTCAGAAATTTGATACTATTATTTTGAAAAAAAAATACGATTTGGGCTTAGTGGAGGATATTCGGTGAAGCCCTTGTCCAGCAGTGAACTGACTTAAGCTGATAACGATGAACCTTAAGGTATGATTCCGAACTCAGCACGCAGTACTGCTGCGGAGCTCGGAATCATACCTTAACACTCTGTAAATAGGGGCACCGACCACCGCGACCGGTGCGCTGATTAGTTTATTGTTTTCTCAAGATAGCTCTTTGAACGCAAAACCTACTAAGGCGTTAATAGGTGCGTTCTGGGGAAGATATTTTTTGACATGTTCGAGTTGGTGCACCATGCCACCATCCACGGTGGTATAAAATCACTTGGTATGCAACAGTAGGTTCTGCGCTTTAAACATGCTGCAAGTGTCAAGATGTAACAATACTCGGTTTATCTACAAGAACATATGAAACCATTTTTTTTCTGTTATCTTGTGTTAGTAAGTACCTACAATACGCACCGATGTTGAGCCAGAGACTAGCCAATCACGTAATCGTAATGGTGTTTTGCGCATCTTTCGCGCAGCGCTTAAAATCCGTGCCGCTAGCTGTAATAGCTTTGTCCCCGCGTTTACGCTCTCACTTGATTGAAATACATAAAATTGAACATTTGCTTATTACTTCGTAGAATAAAAAGCCCTTATTAGACACTTTTAATTAGTACTTCATAGAAAGCCCATATGCACTGCATATGCACTTTCGAACAAAAGGCTTATAATTGTGCCTTATCAGCATCAGCCCCCTAACCATGAACTCTAAAAACAATCACAAAGTTGTCAAATCTGTCAATTTTGGTACGTCATTTCATACAAAATTTGACAGAAATGATAATGTTTGACAGATTTGTGATTGTTTTAACAGCTCATGGTTAGGGCCCTGGTCAATTCATAGAATACACTGAAAGGTATACAGGGTGGTCCAGGCCAGATGGATATAATTTTTTTTTAGGTAGTCGGCTTAGGGACCTAATAATTTTTTTTTTAGGTAGTCGGCTTTTGGCACGTGTTTGCCTGGACAAGGTATACTGAATAAGGACTTTGACTTTGAATCAAGTAGCCTTATGGCCTTTGACTAGGCTTTACGATTAGTATCCAGGGATTAAGCTGGGACCAACTTTTAAATATTTATGATAAATCCACTCACAACTGTGTCCTTGCATTGCTGAACTTTGGTTATCACTATCAAAGCGCTGCCACCATTGAACTACGAGTATGAGCAACAAAGTAAAGAGTTGTCTCAAAACTAAATATTTTATTTAGAATATCTGCTGGTTCCGTAAACGCCCCTCTGCAAAAGTTTACAGAAAACTAACAGGCCCCATCTGACTCCAACCCAACTTGTTTCTCGAAAACTTATTCAAACCGGTCCCCATAAAATATCGAACAGGATACAAGCGGATCGACGGTAACGCAATAAAATAGACTAGACTATACCAAATGCGATAGGTAGCGGCTCGCGGAATGAAATCCGGAAAATTGGTATGAACAGGAACCTTTGTGGGGCTAGAGAAACAGCGGCAAACTCTTTCGTATCTTGCAAGAAGCCACAAAATCGCGGCCGCTTTACGTAATTTTTGAAGAAGCGGGAAGCGATCTTGTATACAGGATGTTTGGTAAAGGGTACTTTATATCAAGCCGAAACTAGTCATTTCAACGTGTGCATGTAAATAGTATGGTTAAGTCAGAAATTTGATCCCCTAATTTTTTTTTCATATAAAAATATTTTTTTGAATCTAATTTGTATGTTTTTTTTTCAATAATCACCATCATCATCATCACCAGCCTATATCTGCAGTCCACTGCCGGACACAGGCCTCTCCAAAAGGAGGATTTTGACATAATCGCCACGCTTGGCAGGTGGGTTGGCGATCTCAGTTTGGCCAATGGTGGAGAGGAGACGCTGCTGCCCGTCTTCTTGTGGCGGTTCTCCTGTAGTCGCCTCTTACGACACCCATAGGAAGAGAAGGGGTGGTGCTATTCTTTTAACGTGCCGGCACCACACGACACTTTAATAATGATGATTATTAAATTTCTGACTTCACCCTCGTATTTATATGCATAGGCTAGTCTCGGCTTGATCAACCGTTTACTTATCACCCTGTGTATATTAACGAGATGAACCATGCTAGCTCCAGTTCCTCAAAGAATTTTTTTTACTGGGTTAAACCATGGTCAGTTTAAGTTCATCGAAGGCAAATGAACGTAGCCATCACTTCATAAGTCAGTCCTTTTCTACCGACGAAAAAAAAAACGGAGGAGGTTCTCAAGTCGACGAGAATATTTTTTTTATTTCTTTTTTATGTATGATCACGCATAACTTTTAACAGAGTCGTTCGATTTTGATAATTATTTTTTTATTAGAAAGGGTATAGTCCGAAGTTGGTTCCATATAAATTTGGAAAAAAAACAACCCCAAGGGTAGGAAAACAGAGGATGATTGATTGTTCACTTTTTACAGAGTAGTCAGATTTTGAAAATTCTTTCTTTATTAGATAGAGTATGCTTCGAAATTGGTCCCATATAAATTAGAAGAAAAAAAAAACACACTAAGGGTAGGAAAATAGGGGTGATTTTTCGTTCACTCTTAGATTTTAATGCTGATCGTATATCCACAGAAAATCATCAAATAAAAACTTTTTAACAAATAATTGAGCCGCCGAAAAACTGAAAAGCTTAAAATAATACACTTTTTTTCATTTAATCTTAATAACTAAGTTCCTTAACTAATGTAAGTATACCTAATACCTAATCAGTTCTTTTTGGAGTCTGTGCGAATGAACACATTTTAACTCTCAATGGCTGGCACCGATATACTTACATTAGTTAAGAAACTTAGTTATTAAGATTAAATGAAAACAAGTTCATTATTTTTTGCTTTTCAGTTTTTCGGCGGCTTAATTTTTTTGTTAAAAAGTTTTTATAGTTTAATTTTGAAGTCGGTTTTTAGTTTTTTAATAAACTATTTTATATCACATTGACTCGTTGTAAGTAGACTTTAACATACTGAATTACACATCATTAATTGCTGCATCTGAGTGCAGCAGCAATTTATGTTGTGATTAGATATAAAAAAATACTAAACTTAATTATAGTTGACCTTACGTACAGGTAAGGTTTTAGTATATAATAAGCCTGAAAAGCCAACAAAAACCTCATTTGCTTTTACCATTTAGGATTAAAACGTCAACATCTATAAAATCATAAACTTAATAGCCTTAACATATTTTATTTTTATTGTAGTTGCATAGTGTACTATGTACACTATAAGTTCTACCGTATGTAATACAATTTCACTTACATCTATTTCTGTACAGGACTGATTGATGCCAAAGTAAATGAAAATAAAATATGTAGGTAACTAGATAAAAATATACAGACCAAAAATACTTTTGAAACTTATCACACCAAAGTCTGCTAACTTAGTGGCTCCAAAAACAAAATACATCACCTGCCACCCAGTGACGTAGTTTGACGATCTCCAACTTCCAAGTACAGCATAGATATACGGAACTTTATCAAGGAAAATATTCAACAATTGTCTTGATTTAGTTGTTTTTCTAGAGAAAATAGAGTTCACGGGATTGGTAGGGCTTTGTTAATGTACATCCTAATTATGTAAAATGTTTTTTGAGGGTTCCGTACCCAAAGGGTAAAACGGGACCCTGAGGCTCCGCTGTCCGTCTGTCTGCTCATAAACCGTGATAGTTAGAGAGTTGACATTTTCACAGATGTTATTGTATTTCTGTTGCCGCTATAACAACAAATACTAAAAAAAAACAGAATACAATTAATATTTAAGGGGGCTCTCATAAAACAAACGTGTTTTTTTGCCGTTTTTATATAATGGTACGGATAACGGAACCCTTCGAGCGCGTGTCCGACTCGCACTTGGCCGGTTTTTTAGGTTTAGTTTCTTGCACTTGCCCTAGAAGAGAAACAGCTGTTTTGATTATAATCACATTTTTTACAAACATTTCAATCAAAACAGTTTAAGTGCAAGTTGGACTCCCGTGAAAAGGGTTCTGTATTTCTAAATCTGTAATTTGTGGGTGGACGTTCTATACTGCGCTTGCCAGAAAGGTTCCAGAATGGAGGCCACGTAGAATCTTTTCTAAAACCTTTTAGCCCCATCAGTTAAAAGTTTTACGTAGCACTTCCAACCAATGAATCTGTAAAGCATTGGGTGACTTTGTTTGAGTACCTGAGTCATGGATGTTTATAAACGTATTTAAGTATGTTTATCCGTTCACAAGTCGCCATAATACAAAGTATGCTTAGTTTGGGGCTAGCTTTTTTTAGCTTTTATGTGATTGTGGAAACAATTTATTAATTTGCACTTGTTATTTTTGGAGTTCAGAAGCCTAAAAACATTAAAACAGTCAACGGCTCATTTTTTTTATAGATTATAAACACAACGCATTTATATTTAAAGTGAAAATAAATGTTGTGTTTAGTTATTGATAAATTGTGAACTTACGATTGGTAACATTTATTTTTCCATTTACTATTTCTAGTTTTTATTTACCGTCTGAAATATTCACAAAATAACTAGTCTAGACTGATATTATTCTATAATATTTATCTATCAGTAAATACTAATATAAGTGTCATAATTTTCGGATTTTCGTAATATCATATGACAGATATCACGTTTCGTACGTACTTATTATGTATTCAGATGGAATGTACGATTTAATCTCTCGTTCAAATAATATACTCGATTGGGTTACGATAAAAATATCATGTAATGTCGATACAACAGAATAATACTAAATAATAATGTACGCTAGACAATCTCAAATAATGAACATCGTTTTGTTGGTTTACCGAGAATCGAACGTGAGCCTTACACACTAAGTGGAACTCTGCGAAAACTTTTCAGGCTATCATGGTTTTCGTGATTTGTATTGAAACATAAAATAATATTTAAATAATACGATTCATGGTTTGACGACCTCCGTAGCCGAGAGGCGAGCACGCCGGACTTGGCGTCGCAATCTCTGAAATCCCGGTTTCGATTCATAGTCGGATCAATGTAGAAAACGAACGTTGTGGTACCGTCGTTGTTTTTGTTTCTATAATAGAATAGAATAGAATAGAAAAATATTTATTTGACCCACACAGAATACAAAAGAAAAAAACATTTACAGGATAATAAAAAAGCAATGTCAAAAAGGCCCCCGCTCAGCATTTGTCGTGACACACAAGTGCTTACACTACTTCCTTATAAAAGCAATTTATGTGATGTTGTCCAATATTCATTTATTTTTAATAATAATATATTTTTACCTGCAAATAATCAGTTATTTGACGAGTCGGACAGAATTAAAACGTATATTTTTTTTAAATAGTTTTTTAAATCATTGCCCGTCTCCTGAGCCACACAAATAAACAAAAAAACAATGTCTTTTTATAACTGTGTCTCAGTTATTCTGCCTATGTGACCGGGTGTTCAAATCAAAGTTAGGCTTCGCCAGCCACATTCGTGCTCACGATAGAAGAGTCTGAGGTCGCCGTTGTCGGACACGACAAGGAGGACTATAAAAGGTCCGATTTTATTAGTGTTCATCCTGTTAACCTGTGACTATATAGGTGAAAAGCAATCGTACTAAAGTAAACTTTTTTGTACGCTGCGCGATCGTACGTAAATTTTTTCACACGCGTGTATTTTTAGTATTTTACTGGATTAGTAACGTGTTTAGACTATAAAATATTGGCCAGTAAGGTTGACGAAGTCTCAAGAAAGAAAGAGTGCCAATTGGAGATGTTTTATAACTATTCGTGATTCAAAACGACGTCGACACCGCCTATCTATTGCAGTCCCGCTTCTGCTTGGCATACAGTTTCTTTTTCAGCCGTGTTTCTGAAGTCGTCGGTCCGTGGAGTTAAGAGAAGTCCTACACTACGTTTACCGAAACATGACCTCCATAACCTGCAAGAAATTAATCAAGAAAACAACGGATGTCAACTCAAAACCAATGATCAATGACGACCCGGAGCCTTCAAGGGTTGGCCGTGGTGATCGCATGTTCATTCTAGCCGCTGCGTTGTATCAGAATGACTACAAAACAGAGCCTTGATGGTGGATTGGGCTATTCATTCTAAAGTGTCGTCACAAGATATTGACCTGAGACTTAACATGACATTTGCTCTAGTAGTCTTTATGAAGGGTTGACTATGAGACCAAAGCCTGTGAGAAATTAATCAAGAAAACAACGGAAGTCAACTCAGAACCAATGATCAATGACGACCCGGAGCATTCACGGGAGGTTGGCCGTGGTGATCACATGTTCATTCTAGCTGCTGCGTTGTCTCAGAATGACTACAAAACAGAGCCTTGATGGTGGATTGGGCTATTCATTCTAAAGTGTCATCACAAGATATTGACCTGAGACAACATGACATCGGCCCTAGTAGTCTTGATGAAGGGTTGACCGTGAAACGAAGAAATGTCTTGCACCACAAATATACTACAAAGGATTAATAATATCAGCAGGTAAGTTGTAAACATCACACATTTGTTCCAGCTTATTTGATGGCGCATAAATAATTACCAAAAGAACAGTATAATTACCTTTTCTATCTCGCAGCAGAATTTTACCACTTCCACTTGCTTTCACGAGGGGTCAGCTTGTGGCTTAACATTATTAATTAACATATTGTGGTTTATAAACTTTATTATCGTTGTCGTAATACAATCTTTACTTTTTTGGGGTAAGATTTAGTGTGATTACAAAGTTATTTATTTATTTTATAGCAAACACAAACACCCAGTGTATCCTAAACCTAAATTCCGTCCGCCTCCCAAACAAACAAACTCCATCGCGACTCGCCAATAACCAACTGATTGGATTGCGTGTGGAAATCATATATTTTCGATCTAACATATCAACAAACATTTCCGATTATGGTTTGACATAGCTTGTCCAATTTCGATCTCGTGTAGAGTTGTCGATAACGGGCCACCCGCAACGCCACAAATCGCCTTTCCCATGCTCGATAAATTAAATATCTCTTTGACGTCCTCCGTAGCCAAATGGCGAGTACGCCGGACTAATGGCGTCGCCATCTCTGAGGTTCCGGGCTCGATCCCCGGACGGATCAATGTAGAAAACAAACTTTTCTATGTTGTCTCGAGTCTGGGTGTTGTGGTACCGTCGTTGTTTCTGATTTCTGTAACACAAGTGCTTTAGCTACTTACTTTAGGATCAGAGCAATGTATGTGATGTAGTCCAATATTTATATTTATTTATAATGTAAACGATTGTATCTTACAAAAATACAGAGTGTCCCTGGAAGTATCTTAAGGATCATTTCGAATAGGTGCATAGCGGGGGTGATTCCCGAACTTTTGGTTCTATCACCACTATTCACCACCATGTGAATGTCGAGGCAATCCAGCTCCTCGACAACACAGACATAGTGAGAAGACTTAAAAGAACAAAACCTTTTGAGTTAGTGCAGTGATAGTGTATAAAGCTCTCATGCTATTTTCAAAGACTTGTGAACAATGTGTCTTTCCCATAATATTATTAGTGACAATAAGAAAAGTGTTAATGGACACGTTATTAGTTATAACTAAATTATACTTAAATTAGGTGAAATTTAAATTACTCATTAGTCTACATAGGCTAGATTGTAATATTCTTAAGGTTTAAAATTTTAATTTAGGCCTTAGTCAGATTATAAAGAAAAACCTTTATTATGATTTTTCAATATGTGCAATAAAGTTAACGCGATCATAATTTAGGTACAAAATGTTACCTCTTTTGCCTGACGTTTCGATCGGGTTGCACCGACCGTGGTCACAGGCTGACTGGAACAGCGATGTCTTCACTCCGTATGAGAGGCAGATTCTTCATCTACCCTCATTATTTTAAATTATGCAACGCGAAAGTTTAAAAGTAATTAATAAAGTTAAAATAAATAAGGAAACCTCTCTCCAGTTATGAGGTGTTTTAGGCACTACTCCACCACTTTTATGTGGCTTTCTCAATGCACGCAGGCAATTTATAAAAATGCAATGTGAAGCAAATCAAGCGAAACCTGCAATAAGGGTTTAATAATATAAATTATCGACTTAGATAGATCATTCATTAAACATAACCTTATCACAAATTCCTCGTGGCAAGTAACCCTAAACCGATATCCGATCTCAATATTACAAATCACTTCCACATCAAAGCCTGATTAACCCTTTAACATCCCCTAATAACAACCCATGTGATTATCTATTCGTACCCTAACATTTGGCAATAAATCAAAATTGATTATTTGACCCCATCGACATTTTAGTGTTGTTAACAATTTACCATTTGAAATAAAACAATATACACCTTATATCGATAGTTTCGGTGGGAGCTCGCATATCTGTGGAATAGTTTTAATTACTAGAATCAACATAGGGGTTTTAGAAACGGGTACTGGTGGTGATGTTCTCGGCCTCGGTAATATTAATTTATTAGCTATCGTAAATGATTTTCCTGCTAATTCATCCACAAGCATACAATAAGGTGGATAAAACATAACTTGATAGATATTAGGCTCTGTATCTTCGTTTGATTGGTTTTTCTCAAACTACGAACCTATCCTAGCCAACTTGTTTTCCAGATTAGTTTTACGACTTAACTATAGCCACTAAACTTCTTCAACGGAAACAATTTTAAAATTGCTCTAAGAGGAAGAAACAAAGTTAACTCACAAATAATAAGAGCTTATATCTGCCCATTCTGTTAATTTTCGTAACTAAATCATCGCATACATGCAACTAATACTAAAAATATCAATAAAGGAATAAATAATTCTAGGATTTCAATAAGATTGTTGCATTGTTATCGATAAATTTTCCGGAAACACTAATCGAGGGGCTACATCCACGTTAATAATAGTTCACCATGACTCATTTAGCTTTAGGCACCTCATCATTTTGAATGATGTCAAGTGTACTATATCGACAGTTGTAAATTTTGTCGACAAAATCTGCTATAAACTGCTTCCAACAGTATTAACTTCAGGTTTGAAATAGTACCTAATTCTTATTCAAAGTATAAATGAAGGTTGTAGGTCTATGTTAAGTAACATTTTCATAGATGAATGTAGTTTATGTACAATTTATTATTAAAAGGTTAAATAGCACTTTCAATAAAATCAAATAAATCATTAAACACATTCTAGAATTTAATGCCATTGGGAGTTTATGCGATAATTACTTTCACTCGTTACTTTAAAATATTATTCAATCTCCAAATTATTAATTTACCTACCTACCTTTTACCTAGATTAAAAGCAATGAGCATTCACGACTATCTTAAAAGATATATTCCATGTTTCAAAGAAAGTTTTAAACGCTAGAATTTGGAATAATTTGTCATTGTTCAATTCAGAATTTCCAATTTTGCAATTGAAAAGTTGAGCTTGAAGAATGTACCGCATATTATAATTATTTAACGTTTTCAAATTTTGCCAAAGAGTTGCTTTTAGTGTTGTGCGTGAGTGATCATGTTACACAAAACCGATAAGTGTTAAATCTAAGTACGAATCGTATTTAGACATTTTTTTATACTTATTTGTAATGAACCAAAATAAAACCTATAAAATTTGATATGTACTAAACTAAAATAGGTTGTACAATATTACTCACTTGTAAGAAGGTACCTAAACGTAAAAAGGATTGTTGATATCTGTATTTGCATAAATAATAATGTTGTGACATTTCATTTTTTGATGAAATAATTACCAAGACAGTATCGATAAACACTAAACATCACTAATTTCAATTCGGAACTTTAGCTTCATTTACAACCTAGTCCATTCCCAAAGTTCCTGGAATGTGTTTCTTAGAAATTCTTTAGTGTGATAAACGTTCTGTACGAACAGTTCTTAGGGTCTATTACGAACTGCAAAAGTTATTAAGAAAATGTAACATTATCAACTAAAATGTTTAAGGCCAACCTTTATAAAGTAAGGTTAGTCCGGATTGATGAAAGGGATCCTGTGAGGCAATTGATTTTTAGATGATATCGAGCCACTAAGTATTTTGTCGGGGCTTCAAGTTTTAAAGACTTGATAAATTCAAATCACGTCTCTTTTAGACGAGACTTTTTTCAAGCCTTTTTTTGTCGTTGTCCCGCTTCTATATAAATAACTGCATTTTTGAGTTAATGACACTAAAATAATATACAACAGCAACGATGTACCTAAGTTCCATTTCCACTTAATACAGCAGTTTTTTTTTACAAGTTACTTTTTTTTAAATCAAACTACAAACGAGGGTAGAGTAAGTTGTAATTTTTCTGTTTTTGCTTAATGCAAAACAACGACATCTGAATCTTCGTTATCCTAGTTTTTAATAAAATAATAATTTATCACCTTTCGTTAATTTAAATGCTTATTGTATTTTTTTTTCATTACTATTAGAAATTATACGACTAAAATGAATAAACTCAAGAATACGCCATATTCAGTATAAACCCGCTTTGAATACCTACATACCCTAAACTTACGACAAAGATCATTCCGTTTCCAAGATGCCATAAAAGTTGATATTCCGAACCCGCAGTTTGATATTTTATGGTGTAGGCGTGCTAATTTTGTTTAACTTTCGATATAAGTTTACTCTACAAATTCTTCGTAGATTTATTTTGGAATTTCGCCAAATTATACAAACTGTTTTTAGTAAAGATGTTCCAAAACGTTGCATGTTTAAATTTCACTGAGTTAAGTTCTTATTTATGCATGCACATTTAACTGTTTTCATAATAGTTTTATGTACGAATTTACACTTATTTAGCGAAAAAAAAGATATAGAAAACACTACATGCGTAGCCATTTTGCAAAACCAGTCCCCCTTCCCTTGTGGTTGACAAAAAACTGGTTGCAACTATAGGATCAGGTTTTTGTCTTTCTCTTAGTAAAATCTGGTTTGATGGTGTTGATGAGATGAGATGAGGGAGAGTTTTGTCTACATCCAAGTAGATTACAAAGTGAGACTCAAGACTGTTAATTTTATTCGAACTCGAAGGGCTATCCGATTACAAGTGTAAAGCGTGTTACCAATGCAAAGTTAAGAAATTGTGCCTTATGACAATCAAAAACTCAGTCAAGTCCAGTAAAATCACGAAAGTTAATAAGTCCGACTTAATAAAAAATATGACTAGCAAAAAAAAATGTAACGACTAATTACTGGTTAAACAGGGGAATTGGTTAATCGGTATTTCAACCTATAATTTTTTTTTAAAACTAATCCTACTATTATGAACCAAGTTACAAATATCGAAATTGAGGAAATAAGTTTACCTTTCCATACAAAATTTCATACCTTGACTTTACTCGTAATACATATTTGAAACACAAGTACCTGTAAATTTTTGTTTTGCGACAAGAGCTTTTTACTATAATATGTAAAACGTACTGTTGCCTCGTTATAAAAAAGAAAGTAAAAACATTAATTATTTAAAAAAAAAAAATTGTAACATTGCTACTAACAATGTAACTAATTAACCTTAATTAAGCTTTTATATTAATTTCGTATTTTATTTAATTATATAGTCTAGCATGACAAGCTCATTACTATCGTTATGCAACATAACACAACCGTTTTCTTTCTTTCAACCGAACACGAAAACACATTTTCACCGAACATAATAAATTGCCAATTAGGTTAACATAAAACCGTTTGATTGATCAGTCCCCTGATAGTTATCTCATAGTGATGTATAAATATCGACAGCTTAATATCGAAAGATTTTTTTGAATTCGGTTTGTATTTTTTTTTTTACATTATTGACATTTGACACTTATTTACACATCGCGGTACATAATTCTGTACCAAATAGAAGTTTTATTGTTATCGCGTCTACTAGCTAATTATGCCCTGTAAAATTCTTAAAGCTTTGTTTAGTCTAACGGCATTGGTTTACGCATTTAGTTACAAGAAGTATACAAGTCTACATTACATTATTTATGTAATCGAATACACAATAATAGTGCAATTCCTTTCATTTTTTTCATTTTCTTTCTCTAATCTTAATTTTGCTACAATACTTAAATATTGAAGACCGTGCAAATCTTTAAACGATTTTACAAACTTACTCTTTGACTGTTTCTGGCTTGTGATTCTGTAAAAAATATATATATACTGAAGTTACTCATCGACAATAAGTAATGTGAAACACTTCTTAACAAAATTGAGGCTATGTTTGTTTGTGCCGCTTAAGTGAGTTTTAATGCGAGTTTGCTTGCGTGTCGATCATCGTTTTATTAGTAGCATCCCTAGTGTCTTCCAGTTACGCTTGTTTTTAGGCCAATTTGTGGTTTTTCCGTTCACGGTTTGATGAATCGGTTACAAATTTGTACTCACAAATTGGGCTTTTTATAGTCCCAGAGTGATTGATAGTTAATCCAGAATGGACATTACGTGTCCCTAAAGAATAGGGAATTTATCTACATTTGAGTCCGTTAAAATGAACCGTTTAAATATGAAATTTCGATATCGACGCGTCCAAAGTTTAAAATATTAAATAGGTCAGTGTTTAGTTTTTTTGATTTCGATATCAACATTTCAAAGTTTAAAATATTTAATAGTTAAGTGTTTAGTTTCCTTGCAAAAAATGCAAAATTATTACATGATAGTTTTAGTTTATTTAAAAATAAATATTTAAAAGTAAATGGGAAATTAGTATTTTAGTCTTATCTATTCTCCATTGACAAGATTGTTTTAGTCGTGATAGGTATGCTCGCCAACAGTCGTAAATGCGACAAATCTTATTGCTAAATTCATAGTGAATATCAGCAAACCTCCGTAACCAACACATGTCATGAAAATCAGGATCTCGACTTAGAACTATTTTCTTTTGAATTGACAATCGTTAAATCACGTGGCACTAATGCGGAACGTTCAATTTCAAATTGTCAAACATTGATTGACCATTTGAAATTAAAGGCTTCTAAATCTGGGGCAGATCATCTTTAGGGCATAATTATACTTCCAGTGTTATCTGGATGTGGTGATTCATCATCATTATCATCATTTCAGCCACAGGACGTCCACCGCTGAAAATAGGCCTCTCCCAGGGACACGCAGATTAGCCGGTTGGAAGCGGCCTGCATCCAGGTGGCTTCCTGAAACCTTTACCAGGTCGTCTGTCCATCTTGTGGACGTTCCACGGCATACACTGCGCGTGCCGGTACGTGTGGCCTCCATTCTAAAAATTCGATGGGCCATCAGTTCTGCGTGTTATGTGCCCCGCCCGCCGCCATTTTAGCTTGCTTATCCGTCAGGCTTTGTACCAGCAAGCAAATGAGATAAAATATATTCCGAAAAACCCAAACCTACATGTTGGAGTTCGAGCTCACGACCAACGGATATGAGGCGAGTCTTCAACTATTGAGCTACTGTTAGGGTAATTGCAACTCGGTCCAGCATAATTCGGCACGGGCGGCAAAACCGATTATGTGTAGATGGATGTAATAAATAAATAAATATAAATATTGGACAACATCACATACATTAGAATAGTTTGATACGAGATTGCTACCATGTACCTTATTTTTGAGTTTCCGATATTTCGGCACTGTTGCAAGCGCCATGATCACGGAGTAACTGAAGATCTTGCGGGTAAGTTGTTAAGGGCAAACATATCGGTCTACCCTCTTTCGCTGTCTTTTATTGCACGCGCCGGTACCATTGTCTACAAACTTACTATTTTCTCGCACCTGTTCTCGACACACGACACTAACAGTATCTGACCGCGAAACAGCAGTTTGTTGTTTTTTCCGGTTTTTGCACATACTAATCACTGGATTCCAGACACTTGACAATTTAAACCCATCCTCGCGATTGAAATTTTCTACTTTGTTATTTTAATCGCTTCCCTGACTATTCTTGGTATGTAGTGGCGTTCTGTCGAAATGATCTGAGGATTGTGAAACTCAAAAATAAGGTACATGGTAGCAATCTCGTATCAAACTATTCTAATGTTAGTGACCATGAAAGTTTAAAACAATATATCACATACATTGCTCTGATCCTAGGTAAGGTAAGGTAAGTAGCGAAAGCACTTGTGTTATAGAAATCAGAAACAACGACGGTACCACAACACCGAGGCCCGAGCCAATATAGAAAAGTTCATTTTCTATATTGACCTGACCGAGGCTCGAACCCGGAACCTCAGAGATGGCGACGCCATGTGCTCGCCTCGAGCGAGGTCGTCAAAAAATTGTGTATTGTTATAGTAGGAGATGCTACGGGTTTATTGTTTAACCTATGGACCCGACAATGCCAGCCCAAATAATATTGTGTGTAGGTACCCTTATAATAAAAATAATAAAATTGTGTTTATTTCCCAACAGAATGTTACATGTTTCGCTATTTCAAACTTTAATTTAAGTAAAAATAAGCCTAAGAGAATTAAACATATAATATTAAAAAAAAAACATTACACCCGGGAGGACTGGAGCCTAAACTAGGATATTCCTGTATTTCAGGGCTATAACCATGAGCTCTTAAAACAATCTCAAAGTTGTCAAATCTGTCAATTTTGGTACGTCATTTCATACAAAATTTGACAGAAATGATAATGTTTGACAGATTTGTGATTGTTTTAACAGTTCATTGTTAGGGCCCAGGACTCCAGAGCCCCCTCCCGGACCACCTTATGTTTGTACATTACAAATGGCATTGAATATAACAATCGTACCTACTAAGTAGTTGACCTAATTTACAAATCAAATCAAATTCCAACTTTAAAAGCCTTCCATAGAATAAATACTGCGTTTTATTCAAAATGTTATTTAAATTATTTATTTATTTATTTATTTAAACTTTATTGCACAGGTGAGTACAATTGGCGGACTTAATGCTATACAGCATTCTCTACCAGTCAACCTTGAGGTAATGCAGATAATGTAGTTTGTGGCGGAGCTTATAGTAACTGATATATCATACATTCAAGTAACACTACATACTAATATGCTTACGTAAATAAATATGCACAGAATAGATACATACTATATATATATAAATTTATATATAAATACTTACTAAACATATACATAAAACATAATAAGAATACATACGGGAAGTCGAAAATTGATGAGTGAATGGAACAAATTAACGTTGAAGGTGAAGATATAGGTAACTCAGTTCCGTAGAGTGCCAAGAAAATGCTCGCGTAGTGACTTTTTGAAAACAAATTTAGAAGAAGATTGTTTAATGTTAAGAGGGAGAGAATTCCATAAACGGATAGCCGATACAGTAAAAGAATTGGATAAAAACCCCGATTTATGAGGAGGAATGTAGAGAGAGAGGCTGTGAGAGGAGCGCAGATTGCGAGAAGAGATAGCACCTAGGGAAATGAATTGTTGTTTCAAGTAGCTTGGGGACTGCGGGTCGTGTAGGATGCTATAGAGCATGCAAAGTGTCCTAAGATTTCTGCGTTGACGGATGGGTAACCATTTAAGTTGGGTGCGAACGACCTCCAGAAAAATAAATTCCATAGAATGAGAATATTGAGAGGGCGATGAATCCAAAATTTTGTAGGGAATATTGCTACGTAAATAGATGGCAACACCACCGCCACCCTTACCCACGCGATCATTCCGAATAAGTATGTAACCTGGTAAGCTATAACTGGTGGAAGATAAGTTTGGTTTTAACCAGGATTCAGAAACAAGGATTGCATGAAAGTGACTAGCAGAGAAAGAGTTTAAAAGTTCATCATAGTGGCTTGGTATACTTTGAGCATTTATATGGCAAACGTTGAACGTATTGCTCCTGTTAGTAGGAATTATAGAATGTATCCGATTTTCAAGCGTATCCTGATGACCAACACAACTGCTATTAGAAGTGGAGAAAAAGGAGTTGGTTGAATCGTGTGCTGAATAAAAAGAATCATCGTGATCACTCATCACCATCACTATTTTAGACTTCCGAGAAATATATAACTATAAATAGATAGATACAAATATAACTAGTTATACGTAAAATAATAATATAATAAACATATATGTTCAACAACGTCCCAAAACAACAATAAAACTGCATTTGCCAGCCGGCCAACCGTTCACAAACATTTTCAAGAAAGAAACAAAAAAAACAACACGCAACGATTCGGACCGCGGTCTCACGATGACAATTTTGACATACGTCAATTTGTAAAAAAAAACAACTAATCAAAAGTGGGTATAAAGTGTTTGCACAAAACTTATACAAATGAAAAAGAGAAACAGGGTATTTAAGCATTTCAATAAACAGACTGTACTTTCACAAACAACCGAGAACAACTAAGATGCGAGAAATCTACCAGTTAAACAAAAGCTACTTTCTTGTGGACCGCTTGATTTTAGTGGGGTCGGAGGTTTTTGTTTTGTTACCGGTCTGCGCTCTTAACTTCGTCGGAGTAACAGCTCTGCAGGTTGTCGCCGCCACCGCCTGCTCTGGATTCTTCTGGCCGCCGCCCAGGTCCGCGGGATGGGAGACAACAAGCGCGTCCAACTCCGAAACGCAGACGATACGTCGGCGAGTGTTATCCGGCAGTTTGATACATATGATGCCGTCGGTTGTCCACACGCTGCGCATGCCAAAATGTTTCCGGGCCGCAACAAAAAGCGACTGTCGAGATCGCGTCAGGAATTCACTGAACACTATAGACGATCCTCGGAGCAATGTTTTCTTATGCCAGATCAGTGCCTTAATGTTCGTGTTTGCGAATTTAGCCAGTATCGGCCGAGTGTGGCCCTCCGACGAACTTCCCAATCTATGGCAGGACACAATGTCGGTGGGGCCAATGTCCTTCAGCTGGAGGCGGCCATGAATAACATCCATGAGCTGGCCTTTTGCATCACTGTCAGAAGTCTCTGGTATACCATTGATAACCAGAAACTTACGGCGGTGCCGAGTCTCAATTATGTCAACACTCTTGCAGAGCTCTGAAATTTGTTGGCGCAGCAGCGCAAGGATGTTACCAACAAGATCACGAAAGGCATAGAATTCCTTTCGCAGTAGGCTGGCACTGTCCGTTGAAGATGATGTTGTAGACCCATGAAGTTGCGACTCGAACTCAGCCATTCGCTGCATCAGTGTGCTCTCCAAAGAACGCTGCGTCTCAGTGATTTGTTCCAAGGTAGTCATATTAAGTTGTGAATTTTGTCAGTGTTGTGAGATTGTGGATTAGCTGGCCGGCAGGCAGGAACAGTGAACTAGGTTAAATCTTCATAGGATGTTGTTACCCACAAAGTATGTATAGAGTTGAACTGTTATGTAACACAAAATATTAAAATATGCAAGAGATTTAAACTTTTTCCAATAAAAGAACAAAATTGAATTTGGAGAACTTTATCACGTTTTTGACACCTACCGCCGAAAGTTCTTGTATCCAAAATTACTTGTAAGCAAAATTAGGGGCTCGTAATAAATTTTCTATTGAAAGGGTAAATTACAGAGGGCCGTTTTCTGTTTTACCTTATTAGGGCTGAGAATGTTTGGGACAAATTAAAGTTTGGTTTGGATAGGGATTGCCCCGTTACAATGCCGAGCAATATTACATAACTTTGATATTTTGAACGAGTTATTTCCTATTAAAAACATTTCCAAATTCAGAATCATTTGTTGGCTCGAAAAGTTTTACACTGTGTAGAGTAATAGAGGGTTAACATTATAGTTAGCTAATTTGATGTCCGATCATTTATTTTTTTCATTTATACACGAAAAATTATGTATAGCGCGCTATGGTTCTGCAGTCGTCGGCGGATACAGTCCAATATCGGCAGCTCAACAGACAGATCTTTAAGTCTCTGACTCGCGACATACGCGACTTTAATACAAACCGTATTAAAGAAGCGATCGAGCAAAACAAAGGCTCGAAAGTATTCGCACGAGATCTGGCCGTTGGGCAAAGCCAACTTACGCAGTTGAAAACCGACGACGGCAGAATCGTATCGTCCAAACCTGAGCTCCTGAAAGAGATTAAAAAGTTCTATGGACACTTGTACGCGACGACGCAACCGCCTTTTAATAGTATAGCGGCAGATCCGAGAGCTAAATTAACTTTTCTTAAAGCTTTGCAGAGGCTCTTTAACTCCGTCATCCTCGAGGGCAAAACGCCACAGGCTTGGCACGGGGGCGTGGTTGTGCTGTTCTTTAAAAAGGGCGATAAGTCTTTGCTGAAGAATTACAGACCCATCACGCTTCTGAGTCATGTCTATAAGCTGTTTTCGAGAGTCATTACGAACCGTCTCGCACGCAGGCTTGACGAATTCCAGCCTCCCGAACAAGCCGGTTTCCGTAAAGGCTATAGTACCATCGATCACATCCACACGCTCAGGCAAGTTATACAAAAAACAGAAGAGTATAACCGGCCACTATGCCTGGCGTTCGTGGATTACGAAAAAGCCTTCGATTCGATCGAGACTTGGGCAGTGCTCCAATCTCTTCAGCGGTGCCAAACTGACTACCGGTACATCGAAGTGCTGAAGTCTTTGTACACAAACGCCACCATGTCAGTACGTCTTCAGGACGAGAGCTCGGAACCGATTCAGCTGCAGCGAGGTGTAAGACAGGGAGACGTAATCTCCCCGAAACTATTTACCGCAGCGCTGGAGGACGCTTTCAAGCTCTTGGACTAGAGAGGACTTGGCATCAACATTAACGGCGAGTGCCTGACTTACCTTCGTTTTGCCGATGATATCGTGGTCATGGCTGAGACCCTGGAGGATCTTGGAGCAATGCTCGATGGCCTCAGTAGAGTCTCCCAACGAGTGGGTCTTAAAATGAACATGGAAAAGACGAAAATCATGTCTAACTCCCATGTCGCACCCACTCCTCTTATGGTTGCAGGCTCTACTCTGGAAGTCGTTGACCGCTATATTTACCTTGGACAAACAGTCCAGCTAGGTAAGTCCAACTTCCAGAAAGAGGTCGATCGTCGAATCCAACTCGGATGGGCAGCGTTCGGGAAGCTCCGTAATATCTTCTCCTCACAAACACTACCGCAATGCCTCAAGACCAAGGTATGGAACCAATGTGTGTTGCCAGTGATGACATACGGATCTGAGACGTGGCCGCTAACGATGGGCCTCATAAGAAAGCTCAAGGTCACTCAAAGGGCGATGGAGAGAGCAATGCTCGGAGTTTCCCTTCTCGATCGAATCAGAAATGAGACGATCCGAAGGCGAACCAAAGTAACCGACGTAGCTCTCAGAATCGCAAACCTTAAGTGGCAGTGGGCGGGGCACATTGCTCGCAGGACTGATGGCCGTTGGGGCAGGAAGGTCCTTGAATGGCGGCCGCGGGCCGGAAGGCGTAGTGTTGGTAAGCCCCCCACAAGGTGGACAGATAATCTGATGAAGGTCGCGGGAAGCCGCTGGATGCGGGTGGCACAGGACCGATCTTCGTGGAAATCCTTGGGGGAGGCCTATGTCCAGCAGTGGACGTCTTTCGGCTGATGGATGGATGGATGAACTCTCTAGCAGTCGATCATTAGGCTAAATAGATGTCTTGTGGGCGGTGCTATAAAGGAGATTTTTCAATTCATTTTTAAAAAGCGTAAACTATACACCGTGCATCGTAACAGAACTAAATAGTATCATACATAACATAGACAAGATACATACATAGATAAATATGTCGATGGAAAAAAACTAAAGCATACAATTTGATGATTGCAACTGAAAAAATGAGCAGACAAGATTCTTGAAAGAGGATTTACAAGGGGCTTGTTTAAAAAGTGTTGGAAATAAAACCAGTGCGATGAGAAGGGGTGGACAGAGTAAGTTAATAGATGAAGACAAGAGGCGGGAGTGAGTATGCCTAAGAAGAGAGAATTGGGATTTAAGGTAAGAAAGGGCATCATTTAAAATAACCACGGGGCACGTCATCACATGTTCTACAAAAGCAGCTGCTTAAGAGAAAACCCGTCAAATACAACAGATCGAGCGGTTCATGTGGCTGAAAACTGTAGGCCAATTCTCGTAATTGTCCTTCATTGAGAAAATATGAGGATTTTAACATGATGCGATTATGATGTGTTATATTACTAAAAGCGGTATTCTTGTCGCTATTTTATACGTCAAATTTGCGCACGAAATATGATTATGAGCAGACGGTAACATGTTTGTGACAAAACTAGTTAGTTTCAATTTTGACACAACAAGCCAGCATTAAAATAAGTAGAATACCATTTGACCTTTTTTCACTATCAATCATATTACCATAGAGAAAAAATTGATATTACGATCACTTTGGTTTGATTTGTCAGTTTGACGTGATAATGTTAGTGTATGAGAATACCGTTTGGGAGGTTGATGTTAGACCTTAATAATAAAATTTGAATTTGACTTTAAAATGGATTTATTTCCTAACTTTAAAAGAGGGACAGGATCGACACCGGATTTTACTACTCTTAAAGGAATTGGGTTTCTGGTTTATTTTTTGTAGAATTTCTGTGAACTCTAAAACGAAAACGGTTTTTAATCGAAAGTAAAATATTTATTTAGTTTGCACGTTTGCTGCGTCTCATTTGAGGCAGATGGTGTGTTCGGCGGGCTCAGCGGCAAAAAACGCTGCGAAGTTGAAGCACGCCAAGTACTCGGCCCTGGAGTCAATGTATGATTTCATTCCGGTAGCTGTCGAAACAGCTGGACCATGGGGCGCTGAGGCCCGCGACCTTTTTAGAGAGATAGGGCGAAGATTGAGAGAGAAGGGAAATGATCCCCGCTCTGGTTCCTGGTTGGTCCAGCAGGTCTCTATTGCCATTCAACGCGGCAATGCAGCCAGCATAATGGGGACCTTTGGATCGACTAGGCTGCAGGGTGGACCTTAATTGTTTATTTGTGATTTTTTGACAATGCTTTTTGCTGAATTTTATTTATTTAGTTACATGTTAAGATAGTATACCTAGTTAATATACCAGTAAATGAAAAAGTATATTCATCACTTTCCATTTAAAAAAGAAAAGAAAATTATTACAAAAGACTCCAACTCCTAAACAAACTTATCACCGAGTGTTACAGCACTTATGTGTATATTTTATATAGTTATACCAGTACGAGGCGTCACTGTTAAGTGCATCTCAATTTATCATTTCATGCACTTAGTTCTAAAACACTTACTAGCAGTACCGATTAAATATTTGAAAAGCAATTCTGTGCTGATGTAATTTTAAAATGTCTTTGGGAATAAAGGATCAGTTGAGATTTATTTATTATAACTATGAGTACACATACTGTTACAAATATATATTTTTAATGGGCTACCTAAACTTTAAGGGTTAATTATTATTTTTACCTAATATTGTTAAATTTTGATTTTTAATTTCGTATGCTTTTTTGTTTTTTGAGATCCTGACATAGCTCTTTTAAGATCAGTATCTTGCTGAATTGCTTATTAATTGTACATGTTGTTTAAATTAAAATTAAACAGTTTTGAAGGCTAATGAATGTTGACGGACTTAATTTCGTTTAATTTATTTTTTACCCGACTGCCAAACGAGGGTTATATTTTTCGAGCGTATGTATGTATGTAAGTATGTCTATTTGTTTGGCACGCCCTAAACCTAAACCGTTTAACGAATATTAAAATATATTATATCAATCGATTCGTCTCAATTGTGGGAGTAACAAGGGGTATGTTTTTTTCCAAAATTCCCGCGGAAACAGAACTTACGCGGGTAAACGGATCTGCAATACTGATAAACCGATTTTGAAATATTCTTTTATTAACTATGGGTCACATATTTTCGGTTCTTACAGAATTCAATACTTTTTAAAATTAATTTATTTTATTTTTGACTTTTTAGTTTGTAGTAATCTACTTCTACTTTTCAATGAACTATAAACCCTTATTTGTAACTCTTCATTGAAAGAAAAGGTATTACTCGAGTAAGTAGTATCTGAAATCGGTTTTTTCCGTTTAATTCATGTACAAATAGGAATTCCGGGTAATAATACGCCTATGTCACTCCCACAACTGAAACAAAACTTATGACACATCATATGTTGAAATCCATTAAACGGTTTTTCCTTCCTATTTTATCAGCGTATTTTTTTGCCTGTTCCCGTAGGAATTTTGGAAAACAAAGTATTGAATACTATTAGCACTGAAAATATGTGACCATTAGTTAATAAAAGAAAGTTTCAAAATCGGTTTATCAGTATTTCAGATCCGTTTTTCCCGCGTAAGTTCTGTTCCCGCGGGAATTTTGGGAAATAACATACCCCTTGTCACTTCCACAATTGAGACGAATCTATTGATAAATTATACTTAAATATCCGTTAAACGGTTTAGGCTGTAGGGCGTGCCAAAGAAATGGACATACATACATACATACGCTCGAAAAACATAACCCTCATTTGACAGTCGGGTAAAAAGTATTACAACGCAATTAAAAAATAAGAAATAGAATCTGTTCTAATGTCAGTGGCCACAAATGTATTTTAATATCGATACTCCGTTCACGCAGTACATTTCAGACTAAACAAAAGAATTAGTTTTTGTAGGTGAATTAGTTCGTAATTTTGTTCTTTCACAGAAGTTTGAACGAAAAGGGTTTAAATCAAACGAAACATTATATTATTCTATTGTTAACGAGTTAATAATAATAATAATAAAAAAAAAAAAAAAAAACCGCTGACTTTGACGGATATCTTTTCTTGGTCTTATCTTTTGAAAAATATTTTATAGCCCAGATTTCTTTACGTTTGTACAAATTTATACGTCAACAAATACACAAACAAATAATCTACCGAAATATTTTCATGAAATACTCAAATAGTGCAATGAAAACTAGAAAACAGACATATTCATTGACAGATAAGTGTCACTCAGAATACAAAACAAACATTACAAGAGAAGATTGTAAATATTTATCATGATCACAAGATCAAGAAAAAGACAAATTGAAGCGGAAACAAGCGCACGTCCACCATCACCGCCTGCACCATCATCTCCGAGCTCCTCATCGGAGGAGTACGCGACTCCCCGTCACTCGAGCTCGTCCAATGATGAGTGTGGGTCCCCGTCTCCACCGCCGCCGCCGAGTCCTGCGCGGCGAGGGCGACCACCGCTGCCGGCACGCTTGGGGCCTGTGGGGCAATCTGTCCCGCGCTTGGCTCCCGCTACTGGTGGTGTAGTGCGCCGCATGCGATAGACTCAAAATATGAATGAGAACTGCATGCGCGCCTATTATGGGGCTACAGAGGGAGGTACTAACCTGACTGCGTATCGCGATCGGATGCTGTCTTTGTTTCAGGCCCTTGAGCCAACTATTGTAGTAAGTGCCCAACGACTATCGGATCAAGTACGGGCTATTCATCGTTGTCAACTGATTGAGCAGTCTGTACTGATCGGCTACGCCTGGAGACGTTACCTACTTGCGCACCTTCAACTTCGACGCGCGACCCGCCTGCTACATTATCGGTGTCGATGACTCCGATATTGACGACCCGGGCGGGTCCCGTAGACGACGAGGAGGGTTGTGTGGATGTCAGGGTAAGTGCACAGGCTAATGAGCAATTGAGGAGGGCTTTGGATGACGCGATTATGATGTATCGTTCCACAAGTAGTTTAAGTCCACGCTTACCACGTTTGCCAATGAATAGACGTAATCTGGCGTTAATGGGAGCCCTTAACGTACAGCTAGCTCCAATCATACGGGCTAGCCAAGATCTTATTGATACTCACTCGATCTTATACTGCGGGGCCATAGCAGTGTGTCGCGTTGCTCGTGTCAAGTTTCCGGACACTGATCGAGCACCGCAAACTATTGCGAGTGTCCCTGTATGGCAAGTGCGGATCGAGAGACGTATCAATGTATATAGGACTCTCATTGCCAAGCTAGTCTGCTTCAGTAGGGGAAATAATCGGCCCCGAGTCATGCGTTTTGTGACTCAGGCCTTCGCTGGGACCGGTATTAGACCCCAAGAGTATATGACCTGTGTCACGGAACGCATTGACTTTCTGAAGCAGAAAGTCTATGCATGGGCAAATCGTATTCGTCGTTATAGAAAGCGTGTGGATAGATACCATCAGAACCGCCTCTTCCAAAGCGACCAAAGAAAGGTTTACAGAAATTGGGAAGGAACTAATCAAGGTGTGAATGATAGGCAGCTACCGGACGCAAACGTCATGATCGACTTTTGGCGTAACATCTGGTCGGTGCCTGTCGAGCATACGGAGGGTGATTGGATGGGTATTGTCGAACAGTCGTGTGAGTTTATTGAAGCCATGGAGGCTGTTTCTATCAGTCCCGAAGATGTTAGTTGTGCCATACGTACGGCGCAGAACTGGAAGAGTCCTGGGCCGGATGGATTGCACAACTTTTGGATAAAATGGATTCGATGCTCACATGAGTGTTTGGCAATGCAATTTCAAGAAGCCCTCGAGCTTGGTTCTCTACCAACATTCTTGACAACTGGTGTCACCTTTCTGCTCTATAAGTCCGGTAGTACCACGGAAGCAAAGAACTATAGACCCATTACATGTTTGCCTACACTTTACAAGCTACTGACATCCATTCTTAGAACAAAAATTAACACGCACATTGTTACAAACAACATATTAGCACCAATTCAGAATGGATGTCGGATTGGGTCTCGTGGTACTAAGGAGTTCCTCCTCATAGATACGACTATATGCCGTCAGGTTCAGCGGGTCAGAGGCACTCTTTCGACTGCTTGGATTGACTACAAGAAGGCATATGATTCAATACCGCATTCATGGTTGGAAAGGATTTTGGAGTTGTATAAAATTGATACAACTCTAAAATCCTTCTTAAACACATGTATGGGGCAGTGGACCACAGTCCTTCATCAACCAGGAGGTGGGCAGAGCGTCTCTGATGCGCAGGACTTGATAAGGATAAAGCGTGGCATCTTTCAGGGTGACAGTCTCAGTCCTTTATGGTTTTGCTTAGCGTTGAATCCTCTTAGCACTTTGCTGAAGGATTCAACGCTAGGCTACCGACTTCGGAGAGGTGGTGAGGTCATTTCTCATTTGTTGTACATGGATGACCTCAAGCTGTTTGCACCGAAACACCAAGACTTGATAGAGTTGTTGAAAATCACAGAGAATTTCAGCAATTCTATTAAGATGGAGTTCGGTGTTGATAAGTGTGCGGTCATGCATGTACAACGAGGGAAAGTAGTAAGTTCTTCAAACTTACACTTACCTGAGACAATGGCTTTCAGATCTCTTTCCGAAGTTGAAAACTATAAATATCTTGGTATGTCACAATCGTTGTGTATTATGGACAGGGACATAAAGCAGTCGTTGAAGGAGCGCTTCTTTCGTCGTCTGACAAAAGTACTTAACAGTCTTTTGTCGGGCGTTAATAAGTCGCGCGCTTTTAACGGCTGGGTTATGCCCTTGCTCATATACTCCTTTGGCATACTTAAATGGACACAGACTGAACTGGATGCCCTTGAATAGGAAGGTCCGTCAACTGCTTACAACACATCGTATGCTACACCCGCGATCATCCGTAATGAGACTGTATATCCCGCGGAAGTGGGGGGGTCGTGGCTTTCTAAACGCCAAAAACCTTCATAACCGTGAGGTGTGCAGTCTCCGGGACTATTTTCGCAACACTGGATGGGTCTGCATTGCGATGTTGTAGCAGTTGACAGGGGCCTTACCCCGCTCACCTTGGCAAACGAGAACTGGCGCAAACCAGTGGTGCTAACCACCGAGGACCGCAAATCTGTATGGATGAGCAAGGAGCTACATGGGCGGTTTTTTCGAACTTTAACAGGACCTGATGTTGACCATCTAGCATCGGTGAACTGGCTACGTTTTGGGGACCTGTTTGGGGAAACCGAAGGTTTTGTCTGTGCAATTGCTGATGAAGTTATCAAGACGAACAACTAGCGGAAATATATCATGAAGGATGGTACGGTCGACATCTGTCGAGCATGCCGCCGTCCTGGAGAGTCGCTCCGTCATATTATTTCCGGTTGTTCTCATCTTGCTAATGGAGAGTATTTGCACAGACATAACCAAGTAGCCAGAATTATCCATCAGCAACTTGCCCTTCAATACGGCCTTGTCGAGTCTGAGGTGCCTTACTATAAATACGCACCTGCGCCAGTTCTTGAAAATGGTCGTGCTATGCTCTATTGGGATCGGTCTATCATCACAGACAGGACTATTGTCGCTAATAAGCCTGATATCGTGATAGTAGATCGATCTCAACGCCTAGCAGTGCTTGTTGATGTCACCATTCCGCATGACGAAAATCTCGTGAAAGCTGAGAAAGAAAAACTCAGCAAGTATCTTGACTTGGCTCATGAGGTTTCCGCCATGTGGGATGTTGACTCGACAATCATTGTACCGATAGTCGTTTCGGCAAATGGCCTTATAGCGAAGAGTCTCGACCAACATCTCAAGAGGCTCTCGCTAGGCAGTTGGGTCAAGGGTCAGATACAGAGGGCAGTTCTCCTTGATATGGCACGTATAGTCAGGAGGTTCCTCACTCTGCAGCCCTAACCGCCGGTAGCTTTGAGCATTGCTCCGGCTGCTGGCGCCAAACTAAATTTAGATTTTTTACAATGTTTTTTTTTTTTTCCTTTATAAAATATTGTAAAAAATTAAATTTAAGAGTTAAAATAAATATTGAGAATAATAATAATAATTTATTTCAGAAAACGGGTTCCATATACAAAAATTACAACGATTCATTACACTAAATATAATTTCATTACAATTATTAATTTTTAAAAGATTTAAATAATGATTTTTAAAACAATAAATTACAATACTATGAAATAAAATTGAAATAAAAATAAGATAACATTGAATTAAATTAAAGGTATAAAATGTCACATTAATTAAACTTACAATATCACAAATTTGTCAGAAAAAATAAATAAATCAAAATCAAAATCACTTCATTGCAATCATTATACTATGTCATAGATACGTTTATAGCCACTTGGCTCACCCAACTAGCACAGTCGTCCAATGGTGGCTAATAGGACACTCGCACTTACCACCCACCGCCTGCAGGATACTGTTAAACCGTTTGAGCAATCGAATAAAATCTAATTAGTGCATAATTACGATTTGACATTAACGTAAATGAATTTATTGACGCAAACAAGAGTAGTGCCATACAGTACAGCATAAAATTTTCTGTTCATTTTTGTTTTAGTTTGTATCGTAATAATAGCATACAGCGATTAAAAAAACTTACTTTTTTTCATATTTGTGAGTTGGAGTAATCACTTTAGCTAATAAGAAAAAAAGTTAGGGAACTACGATTACATAAACAGGCACTTAAATATGAGTGTCAAACTTAATAGTTTTTTGCTCTGAGAGTTTAAAATACCTAACTACGGGTTAACTGCAGTATTAAGCAGATATCGTACCTTTTCGAGCGAAAATGCTTCATGCGTATGTAACTGCAAGCTACTTTTGCTAGTCCTATTGATAATTAAATGGGCTTTCGCTATTATCGACAAAAGTGTAGTGTAGTTGAATTTCGAGGTCTACTATCGATATTTTGGAAACACAAATATAAGCGTTTTGTGATTTTGGGTAATAACCATTATCAATGTTACATTATAACTAGTAGTACATCGCTTATCGTAACATCACATTTAACGCAGTCCACAACTTAGAAACTAAAGCTTTTAACGCACAATAACCGCACTAGTTCAGTCAACAACTCCATGCTACAATAAGCATACCCCAAAGGTAATATGGTTGTCATACCCACGTGATTGCTTGCCGCTCAGCTTGTCGATGCGTGGGCACTGGACGTGTGGACGTGGCAGCCCAAACCGAATGCGTAATGAACAGGCACAGTCTAATGATTTGCTAATTAGCCTGGCATCAGTGAGGGAGAAATAATTACGTGGATGATGTCATAAAGTTAATTTTCAGCGTATGGGTACACAAGCATTTTTTTAGATTGCAATGCAAGTGCGAGCTAAACTATTTAAGATAATATTTTTCATAATACATAATACATTTCAAAATAATATTTCAATAAATAAACTCTTGGAGCACATAAGTAATTTCATATAATATTCTTCAAGACTTCTTTTTATTAAATTATACTAAAAAGTAAGTATTTAAAGAAAACTTAATAGTAAGACCATTAATGTAAGAAGGACACATAAGTCTAGAATTTAGATTATTTTTTTAGAACGTATAAAAAATAAGATCATGTCATCTCAGCCACAGGACGTCCACTGCTGAACATAGGCCTCCCCCAGTGACTTCCAGATCGGCCGATTGGAAGCGGCCTGCATCCAGCGTCGTCCTGCAACCTTTACCAGGTCGTCTGCCCACCTTGTGGGTGGGCGTCCTACGCTGCGCTTGCCGATACGCGGCCTCCATTCCAGAACCTTTCTGCCTCATCGGCCGTCAGTTCTACGTGCTATGTGCCCCGCCCACTGCCACTTCAGCCGGCTAATCCGTCGGGCTATGTCAGCGACTTTGGTTCGTTCACGGATCTCCTCATTTTGATCTCGCAAAGAAACACCGAGCATAGCCCTTTCCATAGCGCGCTGTGCAACTTTAAGCTTCCTAATAAGGCCCATAGTAAGAGGCCACGTTTCAGTTCCGTATGTCATCACTGGTAACTCACACTGGTTGTATACTTTCGTCTTTAGGCACTGAGGTATTTTGGACGAGAAGATGTTGCGTAGTTTCCCGAACGCTGCCCATCCGAGTTGGATTCGTTCGATTAACCTCTTTCTCAAAATTGGACCCACCCAACTGGATCACTTGTCCCAGGTAAACATATTTGTCAACAATTTCGAGAATAGAGCTCCCAACTGGTACTGGGTAGGGCGCAACATGGGCATTCGACATAATCTTTGTTTTGTCCATGTTCATCTGAAGACTTACCTGTTGGGAAACTCTATTAAGGCCATCGAGCATTGTACCGAGGTCTTCCAGCGATTCTGCCATGACCACAATATCGTCGGCAAACCGAAGGTGAGTAATGTATTCGCCATTAATGTTGATGCCGAATCCTTCCCATTCCAGGAGTTTACAAGCATCTTCCAATGCGGCGGTAAACAGTTTCGGAGAAATAACGTCTCCCTGCCTTACGCCTCGCTGCAGAGGAATAGCTTTCGTGCTCTGCTCCTGTACTCGGACCGTCATGGTGGCGTTTTTATATAAACATTTCAGCACCTCGATGTACCGATAGTCAATATGGCACCGCTGGAGAGACTGTAGCACTGCCCAAGTCTCGATTGAATCGAAGGCCTTCTCATAGTCCACAAACGCCAAGCATAGTGGTAAGTTATACTCTTCGGTCTTCTGTATAACTTGTCGCAGCGTATGGATGTGGCCTATGGTACTAAAGCTTTTTCGGAAACCTGCTTGTTCGGGAGGCTGGAAGTCATCGAACCTACGTGCGAGACGATTCGTGATGACCCTCGAAAACAACTTGTAGACATGGCTCAGAAGCGAGATGGGTCTGTAGTTCTTCAGCAAGGTGTTATCTCCTTTCTTGAAGAAGAGCACCACCACACCTCTATTCCATGCCTCCGGCGTTATTCCCTCGAGCAAGACGGAGTTAAAGAGTTTCTGAAGGACCTTCAGTACCGGTGTTCCACCCGCTTTCAGAATCTCTGAGGTGATCCCGTCATCACCCGGCACCTTGTTGTTCCTGAGCTGTTTGAGAGCCATCCAAATCTCATATAGGCTGATGTCCGGGATATCTTCGGTATAGTGTCGGGTAAGCTTAGTTCTTGGATCTGCGGCTGAACTACTCACGACCAACGGATATGAGATGAATCTTCAACTATTGAGCTACTGTTAGGGTTGTAGCTCGGGCCGGCACGGGCGGAAAAACCGAATATGTGTAAATGGATGTAATAAATAAATATAAATATTGGACAACATCACATACATTGCTCTGATCCTAAGGTAAGTAGCGAAAGCACTAGTGTTATAGAAATCAGAAACAACGACGGTACCACAACACCGAGGTCCGAGCCAATATAGAAAAGTTCATTTTCTATACTGACCTGACCGGGGATCGAACCCGGAACCTCAGAGATGGCGACGCCATTCAAAGTCCGGCGTGCTCGCCTCGAGCGAGGTCGTCAAAAAATTGTGTATTGAAGATAAATAACACTTGAAAAAAAGGTCGATGATTTTTTTCAAGTGTTATTTATTTTCAATTAAACCTTGCATGGAATTGCTAAAAACAAAAATTTACAAAATTGTGTATTGTTATAGTAGGAGATGCTTCGGGTTTATTGTTTGACCTATACTATGGACCCGACAATGCCAGCCCAAATATTATTGTGTGTAGCTACCCTTATAATAATAATAATAATAGCATAGCATATTTGTATATATTAGTATGTATTTATTAATATTTTGTTGTGTATCTATATTATTTATTAAAGCATATGTATAACATTATATATAGGTATTTAGCTAGAATAAGTTTGTGGAATTATTGTTGCCTTAATTAACATTTTTTTCTTTAATTTTATCTTACCGCACCATTTGCAAGCTTTCTGCATGACCCAATAGTTGACTGGCAGAGAATGCTTTTAGCATTAAGTCCACCATTTGTACACTTAATGTAAGTTTGTGCAATAAAGTTTTAAATAAAAATAAATAAATAAATAATAAAATTGTGTTTATTTTCCAACAGAATGTTACATGTTTCGCTATTTCAAACTTAAATTTAAGAAAAAATAAGCCTTAGAGAATTAAACATATAATATTAAAAGAGAAAACATATAACACCCGGGAGAACTGGAGCCTAAACTAGGATATTCCTGTATTTCAGGACTCCAGAGCCCCTCCCGGACCATCTTATGTTTGTACATTACAAATGGCATTGAATATAACAATCGTACCTACTAAGTAGTTGACCTAATTTACAAATCAAATCAAATTCCAACTTTAAAAGCCTTATATAGAATAAATACTGCGTTTTATTCAAAATGTTATTTAAATTAGGGGCTCGTAATTAATTTTCTATTGAAAGGGTAAATTACAGTAGGCCGTTTTCTGTTTTACCTTATTAGGGCCGAGAATGTTTGGGACAAATTAAAGTTTGGTTTGGATAGGGATTGCCCCGTTACAATGCCGAGCAATATTACATAACTTTGATATTTTGAACGAGTTATTTCCTATTAAAAACATTTCCAAATTCAGAATCATTTGTTGGCTCGAAAAGTTTTACACTGTGTAGAGTAATAGAGGGTTAACTTTAGAGTTAGCTAATTTGATGTCCAATCATCATTTTTTTCATTCATACACGAAAAATTATGTATAGCCGATGAAACTTAAAAAAAATAGCTGTGGATGTGTCGCGTATTTTTACGCGAATACGTCTCGTAATATTTAATGCCGGCGGACTAAATGTCTACGAAATCGAAGTTGCGGGCGATGTCTGGTTTTGTCATTTCAAGCCAAATTGTGGACTGCATGAAGCACTCTAATTTACGAAGGAATTTATGCTTTATCTTTAATTTATTTAACAGATATTATTATTGCACAGATAAAAACAAGATACAATAGGTAGACTTAATACCATGAGGCACTCTCTAGCAGTCGATCATTAGGCTAAACAGAGATGTCTTGTGGGCGGTGATTTTAAAATAATTTAAAGGAGATTTTAAAATAATTTTTAAAAAGCGTAAACTACACACAGTGCATCGTTACAGAACTAAATAGTATCATACATAACATAGACAAGATACATACATAAATAAATATGTCGATGGACAAAGACTAAAGCATACAATTTGATGATTGCAACTGACAAAATGAGCGGACTAAATTCTTAAAAGAGAATTTACAGGGGGCTTGTTTGAAAAGTGTTGGAAATGAAACCAGTGCGATGAGAAGGGGTGGACAGAGTTAGTAAATAGATGTAGACAAGAAGAGGGAGTAAGTCTACCTAAGAAGAGAGAATTGGGATTTAAGGTAAGAAAGGGCATCTTTTAAAAAAACCACGGGGAACCTGATCCCATGTTCTACAAAAGCAGCTGCTTATGAGAAAACCTGTCAAATACAACAAATTGAGCGGTTCATGTGGCTGAAAACTGTAGGCCAATTCTCGTAATTGTCCTTAATTGAGAATATAAGAAGATTTTAATTTGATGCGATTGCATGTTACTGGCAGTGGGCTGGCCATATCTGTCGCAGAACCGACGAGAGGTGGAGCAGGAAGGTTCTCGAATGGAGACCACGCTTAGGCAAACGTAGTGTGGGACGCTCCCGGCTAGATGGACCGATGACCTGAAGAAGGCAGCTGGCAGCGACTGGATGCAAAGGGCAGGAGATCGTGCGCTGTGGCACTCCTTGGGGGAGGCCTATGTCCAGCAGTGGACTGCAACAGGCTGATATGAATATGAATGCATATTACTAAAAACGGTATTCTCGTCGCTATTTTATACGGTACACACGCAATATGATCATAAGCACACTGTAATATTATTGTAACAAAACTAGTTAGTGTCAATTTTGACAAAACAAGCCAGCTTTAAAAAAGGTAGAATACCATTTGGCCATTTCCACTCTCAACCATTATTATTATTATAATTACTTTGGATTGATTTGTCAATTTGACGTGATAATGTAAGTGTACGAGAATACCGTTTGGGAGGTTGATGTTAGACCTTAATAATAAACTTTGAATTTGACTTTAAAATGGATTTATTTCCTAACTTTAAAAGAGGGACATGATCGACACCGGATTTTACTACTCTTAAAGGAATTGGGTTTCTGGTTTATTTATTGTAGAATTTCTGTGAACTCTAAAACAAAAACGGTTTTTAATCGAAAGTAAATATTTATTTAGTTTGCACGTTTGCTGCGTCTCATTTGAGGCAGACGGTGTGTTCGGCGGTCTCAGCGGCAGAAAACGCTGCGAAGTTGAAGCACGCCAAGTACTCGGCCCTGGAGTCAATGTATGGTTTCATTCCGGTAGCTGTCGAAACAGCTGGAACATGGGGCGCTGAGGCCCGCGAGATTTTTAGAGAGATAGGGCGAAGATTGAGAGAGAAGGGAAATGATCCCCGCTCTGGTTCCTGGTTGGTCCAGCAGGTCTCTATTGCCATTCAACGCGGCAATGCAGCCAGCATAATGGGGACCTTTGGACTGGGCCGCAGGGTGGACCTTAATTGTTTATTTGTGATTTTTTGACAATGCTTTTTGCTGAATTTTATTTATTTAGTTACATGTTAAGATAGTATACCTAGTTTATATACCAGTAAATGAAAAAGTATATACATCACTTTCCATTTGAAAAAGAAAAGAAAATTATTACAAAAGACTCCAACTCCTAAACAAATTTATCACCGAGTGTTACAGCACTTATGTGTATATTTTATACAGTTATACCAGTACGAGGCGTCACTGTTAAGTGCATCTCAATTTATCATTCCATGCACTTAGTTCTAAAAACACACTCACTAGCATTACCGATTAAATATTTGAAAAGCAATTCTGTGCTGATGTAATTTTGAAATGTCTTGGGAATAAAGGATCAGTTGAGATTTATTTATTATAACTATGAGTACACAATACTGTTACAAATATACATTTTTAATGGGCTACCTAAACTTTAAAGGTTATTTTTTTTTACATAATATTGTTAAATTTTGATTTTTAATTTCATATGCTTTTTTTGTTTTTTGAGATCCTGACATAGCTCTTTTAAGATCAGTATCTTGCTGAATTGCTTATTAATTGTACATGTTGTTTAAATTAAAATTTAAACAGTTTTGAAGGCTAATGAATGTTGACGGACTTTATGTCGTTTAATTTATTTTTTACTAGTACTTGTTACTCTTAAACTGTAGGAAAGTTACAAAAAGGACTGTAGTTAGACTACATGTTAAAAACATGATAACACTAAAACAACAACATTGCCACGACAGGACAATGTTTTTTTTTAAATTTACGAAATTACAAAAAAAGTATTACAACGCGATTGAAAAATAAGAAATAGAATCTGTTCTAATCTCAGTGGCCTTAAATGTATTTTAATATCGATACTCCGTTCACGCAGTATATTTCAGACAAAACAAAAGAATTAGTTTTTGTAGCTGAATTAGTTCGTAATTTTGTTCATTTACAAAACTTTGAACGAAATAGTAAAGTTAATTATATAATCAATTGCTACAGAGTTGTGTAGCGAACAAAAGGGTTTAAATCAAACGAAACATTGTATTATTCTATTGTTAACGAGTTAAACCGTTTGAGCATTCGAATAAAATCTAATTAGTCCAAAATTACGATTTGACATTAACGTAAATGAATTTATTGACGCAAACAAGAGTAGTGCCATACAGTTCAGCATAATATTTTCTGTTTATTTTTGTGTTCGTTTGTATCGTAATAATAGCATCCCACCATCGTTATAGGTACTCAAATTTACACGTTTCGTGAGTTGGAGTTATTCACTTCACTTAATTAGTAAAGAAAAAAACTACGATAAAATAAAAGTGTCAAACTTAATAGTTTTTTGCTCTGAGAGTTTAAAATACCTAACTATGGGTTAACTGCAGTAGTAAGCAGATATTGTATCTTTTCGAGCGAAAATTCTTCTTGCGTTAAAACAAAATAAGACTGCAAGCCACTTTTGATACTTAAATAGGCTATCGATATATCGAAAAAAGTTTAGTGTAATTGAATTTCGAGGTCAACTATCGTTAATTCGGCAACACTAGTCTTTGCGTTTAGTGATTTTTGGTGATGACCACTATTAATGTTACATTATATAACTGTACATCGATTATCGTAACATCGCATTAACGCAGTCTCGAGTCCACAACTTAGAAACTAAAGCTTTTAACGCACAATAACTGCACTAGTTCAGTCAATAGCTTCATGCTACAATAAGCATACCCCAAAGGTAATATGGTTGTCATACCCACGTGATTGCTTGCCGCTCAGCTTGTCGATGCGTGGGCACTGGACATGTGGACGTGGCAGCCCAAACCGAATGCGTAATGAACAGTCACAGTCTAATGATTTGTTAATTAGCCTTGCATTAGTGGGGGACAAATAATTATGTGGATGATGTCATAAACTTATTTTCATCGTATGGGTAGGTACACAAGCATTTTTTTAGATTGAAATGCAAGTGCTAGCTAAACTATTTAAGAGCACAGCATTTCAAAATAATATTTCAATGAATAAACTCTTGGAGCACATAAGTAATTACATATAATATTCTTCAAGACTTCTTTTTATTAAATTATACTAAATAGTAAGTATTTAAAGAAAACTTAATAGTAAGACCATTAATGTAAGAAGGACACATAAGTCTAGAATTTAGATTATTTTTTTAGAACGTATAAAAAATAAGATCATGTCATCTCAGCCACAGGACGTCCACTGCTGAACATAGGCCTCCCCCAGTGACTTCCAGATCGGCCGATTGGAAGCGGCCTGCATCCAGCGTCGTCCTGCAACCTTTACCAGGTCGTCTGCCCACCTTGTGGGTGGGCGTCCTACGCTGCGCTTGCCGATACGCGGCCTCCATTCCAGAACCTTTCTGCCCCATCGGCCGTCAGTTCTACGTGCTATGTGCCCCGCCCACTGCCACTTCAGCCGGCTAATCCGTCGGGCTATGTCAGCGACTTTGGTTCGTTCACGGATCTCCTCATTTTGATCTCGCAAAGAAACACCGAGCATAGCCCTTTCCATAGCGCGCTGTGCAACTTTAAGCTTCTTAATAAGGCCCATAGTAAGAGACCACGTTTCAGTTCCGTATGTCATCACTGGTAACACACACTGGTTGTATACTTTCGTCTTTAGGCACTGAGGTATTTTGGACGAGAAGATGTTGCGTAGTTTCCCGAACGCTGCCCATCCGAGTTGGATTCGTCGATTGACCTCTTTCTCAAAATTGGACCCACCCAACTGGATCACTTGTCCCAGGTAAACATATTTGTCAACAATTTCGAGAATAGAGCTCCCAACTGGTACTGGGTAGGGCGCAACATGGGCATTCGACATAATCTTTGTTTTGTCCATGTTCATCTAAAGACCTACCTGTTGGGAAACTCTATTAAGGCCATTGAGCATTGTACCGAGGTCTTCCAGCGACTCTGCCATGACCACAATATCGTCGGCAAACCGAAGGTGAGTAATGTATTCGCCATTAATGTTGATGCCGAATCCTTCCCATTCCAGGAGTTTAAAAGCATCTTCCAATGCGGCGGTAAACAGTTACGGAGAAATAACGTCTCCCTGCCTTACGCCTCGCTGCAGAGGAATAGCTTTCGTGCTCTGCTCCTGTACTCGGTCCGTCATGGTGGCGTTTTTATATAAACATTTCAGCACCTCGATGTACCGATAGTCAATATGGCACCGCTGTAGAGACTGTAGCACTGCCCAAGTCTCGATTGAATCGAAGGCCTTCTCATAGTCCTCAAACGCCAAGCATAGTGGTAAGTTATACTCTTCGGTCTTCTGTATAACTTGTCGCAGCGTATGGATGTGGTCTATGGTACTAAAGCTTTTTCGGAAACCTGCTTGTTCGGGAGGCTGGAAGTCATCGAACCTACGTGCGAGACGATTCGTGATGACCCTCGAAAACAACTTGTAGACATGGCTCAGAAGCGAGATGGGTCTGTAGTTCTTCAGCAAGGTGTTATCTCCTTTTTTGAAGAAGAGCACCACCACACCTCTATTCCATGCCTCCGGCGTTATTCCCTCGAGCAAGACGGAGTTAAAGAGTTTCTGAAGGACCTTCAGTACCGGTGTTCCACCCGCTTTCAGAATCTCTGAGGTGATCCCGTCATCACCCGGCGCCTTGTTGTTCCTGAGCTGTTTGAGAGCCATCCAAATCTCATATAGGCTGATGTCCGGGATATCTTCGGTATAGTGTCGGGTAAGCTTAGCTCTTGGATCTGCGGCTGAACTACTAACAGGTTTAGTGACCGAGGTGTATAACTGCCCATAGAACTTTTCGATCTCCCTCAAAACTTCGGCTTTTGTCGACATTATACTACCATCCTCCGTCTTCAGCTTCGTCAGCTGGCTCTGCCCAATAGACATGTCTCTTGCAAACACTTTGGAGCCTTGGTTCCGCTCTATCGCCTCTTTAATACTATTCGTATTAAAGTTGCGGATATCATGTCGCAAGGACTTCCATATCCGTCTATTGTGCTGCCGATAAAACTTAGCGTCAACGGAGGACTGCAGTGCCAGTAAACGTCGTTCTGCCATGAGTTTGAGGGTGTGGTCGGTAAGTTTTAGCGGTCTGTCTCTTCGACGGGGCTTGAAAAAATTCGAGCCGACCGCCTGGACAGTTTCTACAAACCTGTTGTTAATCTCGTCCACTGACTCGCAGTTTTCTAGGCATTCAAAGCGATTTGACAGCTCAAGCTGAAAGCTTTCGGGGCAGTAAATATGGGCATTAGAGGGTCGGAGCGTAGACTTCATCAAACGGGACCTTTCTACCTTGACGTTGATGTTCAATGTGCCTCTAACCATTCGGTGATCGCTACCGGTTTTCACCCCGTTGATCACGGAGACATCATTGAACACTCGTCGCTCTGTGGTCATGATGAAGTCAATCTCATTTTTCGTGGACCCATCGGGGCTCATCCAGGTCCACTTCCTCTGAGGCGGCTTCTGGAAAAAGGAATTCATCGCGAAGAGGTCCTCCTTCTCCAGAAATTCGGCCAGCCTTTGTCCCCTAGGGTTCCGTTGCCCATATCCAAATCGCCCCACTCTCAGCTCATTATCGCCTCTAATGCCCAGTTTCGCGTTGAAGTCTCCCATAACAACATTGAAGTGGGTTTTAGTAGTATGTATGGCTCTACTAACGTCCTCATACATAGCCTCCAGTTCCTCATCGGGGTGTGTAGAGGTCGGTGCATATACTTGTATAACCTTCAGCGAGTATCTATTTGACACTCTGAGTATCAGGTATGCCACCCTACTCGATACACTTCCGATGGTGACGATGTTGTTAATGAGGGACTTGTGGACGAGAAACCCGACACCACCTTGGGACAGTTGTTCGTCCTCCCGGTAATAGAGTAGGTTGCCAGACTTCAGGGTTATCGTGTCCTCGCCCTCTCTTCAGACTTCTGATATTCCCACGATACTCCAATGCATCCTACTCAATTCCTCTTCCAGCTCAACGATCTTCTCATCAGTCCTTAGCGTGCGGACGTTGTGTGTTACCAGGGCCAGTCTTCTTTGGGGCTGGTAGCCGAAGTTCCTCCTCCGGGGATTCTTAGCACCCCCTGACCCGCCGTCACCCTGACCGCTTCCGTAGCCAGGAACAGCGGGACCACCGGAGACTGGGGGCCTGGTCTTTGTCGTGTCTGTCATTGGGGGGTGGTTGTCAGACTCGCCACGCTTGGCAGGCGGGTTGGCGAGCGCAGTTTTTTTATATTGTTTCGCACGCAGACGCTGCTCCCCGTCTCGTGCTACAGGATTTAGTCGCCTCTTACGACACGCCTCCTGCACGGCGGTGGGGAAGTGTATTCTTTACGGCCGTCCCCACACGGCACCGGCACCGGCACGGCAAAAAATAAGATCGTGTTTTGTAAATTCATTGTATTTTTATATTGTATAACCATAAAATCACTTTATCATTTGTATCTTTTGTTTTTAATTTTGGGTTCATCATTTGGATAGAGTACGCAGTAAACCCTTCGCAAAAACGCAAATGGCAGGATAGTTAATTTAATAAAAGCTAATCAACATAGTACCACGTCATCATCAAATAAGTAAACACTTCGGGCCGCGAAATTCGGTCCATTTATTTAAATAGCCGAGTTCGTCTTAAACACAGTTAAGGCGGCGACACTCAAGCGAAACTCGTTTTATTGCTCATTTTACGAGCAAGTCCATTAAAATGATGTTTCTCACAATATCATCCGAGAAAGCGCTTTATATCACACACTAAACGCTTCAAACGCTTTTTACGCTGTAAAGGGAAAATGAAGAAATTAAGGGCGCCGGCAGTAAATTTTTTCCGCTTTTGCACTCGGAATGCGTTGTCTACTTGAGTTTTTTGAAAAATAACAGTCGTTGTGTTTTTGAGGAGTTCTGTTTTTATCTGGTTTTTCTTGTGCGTGTAATAATTTATAGTCATGATATTCATTTTTACAGCAAATAGGTCATGTTTTATTTTTCCGAGGTAAGTTATATTTATCTTGCGCCGCTCATGTCGTCATTTAAAGTTCTCTATCGATGAAACTATTGATTCTTTTGAAAATATCCAAGCTATCGATAAGCCTATCGAAAGTATCGGTTGTTAAAACCACGAATAGCATTGCACTTTGAAATTGATAAATTCGATATTGTTGATAGATTGTAATATCGTAAGTCACCTGTGCGCAATAGTTTAGGTCAAAGTAATGTGCCCTGTCGATACTCAAATAAAACACATTCAATAATTGATAGAGTAACTAAGTTTTAAGGCCAACATCGATACTCAAACTAAAGATAGTTTGGAAACACTATCGCAAACTACAGAACTAACTAAACCACGCCACCAATGCCAACATGCGAAGTAATATCTTTTAGCGCAAGTTAAGAAAAATAGCCGAAAAACTTAATGGTCACAAGGGTGCTAACCCTATGTACATTTACACATATAAATACAAGACAAACAACAGATTAGTTATATAATCCCATCTTATTTATTGGCAGACGGTCAGCAGTGCGATTCACTAACTCAAACATTTGTTATCGAGCCCGTCTTCGCTTCGAGCTCGAAGACGAGAAGTCATTCATTTCGATATCGAAAACAGCGCGGTGTATAAGCTTATTCTCGAACATAGCCTGCTATGTTATAGCGCATGAGCTGGCCAATGTCCAGCTTCGGTCGACGATAAGCTTATTCGGTTTCACATTCAAAAACAAATTATCATTTAGATACAGAAAACATATAATGCACCCAGCGAAGCTACGTATCGAAATAAATTACGAGTACAGTCGTTCATCTGTTATCATGTAATGTCTTTTATCCAAGAAAAACAATAATTACAAACAATTTCACGCAAACATTTTTCTTTTGAAGGATTCGAAAAACTTTGTGCTTTTTAGATACAAATCACTGGACCAGAGCACCACTAACTGATTAATTTATTTTAGTTTTGACATTTAGGTAATTAGTATTTTTGTGTTAATAATTAGTTTATTATAATAACTGCGTCCTCTCCTCAAAGCCAAAAATTGTTTGCTGTGCCCGACAGGGTCCATAAATGTACTAGCTTTAAGCCTGATTTGTCTTCCTACTGATGTAAATTTATGGTGTGCAAATAAATAAATGAAATGATAAATGAAAATTGAATAGCAGTTATGAAAAAGAAATTATTTCCGTTATTTCCGTAATATTAAGTGAGCAAATTAAAGCAAAAGCAAAAAGTATGGACGAAGGTTGCGGGTTGCCGGCATTACTAACTAAACAAACCGGAGTTAAGTAATTACAATTTAAACTAAAATTCATAGTTTATTATTAAGGTCCACTTGCACCATAGACTTAGGATTCGCTACGTAATGTACTTGCACAATGTTTCGTTGAATGCAATTATACCAGGGCCCTAACCATGAACTGTTAAAACAATCACAAATCTGTCAAACATTATCATTTCTGTCAAATTTTGTATGAAATGACGTACCAAAATTGACAGATTTGACAACTTTGAGATTGTTTTAAGAGTTCATGGTTATAGCCCTGTACATGTATTTAAAACATCATTCTGTTTCTATCACTGTCAACTCTGTCAAGTAACTTAAAAAGTTTTAAATGTGTCTGCGTTAATTGTTTTTAGGGAGCTATTGTGCAAGTAAATAAATAAATAATAATAATAAATATTGGACAACATCACATACATTACTCTGATCCTATGGTAAGTAGCGAAAGCACTTGTGTAATAGAAATTAAAAACAACGACAGTACCACAACACCCAGACCCGAGTCTATATAGAAAAGTTCGTTTCTACGGTGATCGAACCCGGAACCTCAGAGATGGCGACGCCATGTGTCCGGCGTACTCGCCTCTGAGCAACGGAGGTCGTCAAAAGAGGAAAACCAAGTAGACCTCAGACATGGGTTTTCGCGAAAATTTTTTACATACCTACCTAATTTTCGGTACTAAAACCATATTTTTCGTCAACATTTAAGACTCCACGTCATATCTTGAAGTATCATTGTTTGCAAAGTGAAATATATGAATGCTTGTTCATACTACATATTCTACAATGAAACATTTACGCCGTCTATAAAGCATGACACGTGTCAGATTTTACTACGTTTTTTTATATTTAATCGTAAAAGAGCTGTAGCACATTTGTCGTGTACCTGAATGTCGCGAGTTTGAATAATGTGGATAAGCTTATAAGCATAACTGCGTTGACTATGAATAGCATTATAAGTTCTTCTCAAATTTTATCAGAGAGAATAAAATACCTTTATTTTATGGTGCCAAAATATTTTTTTAATAGTGATTTACTAACAATCCTCTGCTACTCTGTTGATACTAAATTAACTAAATTAAACTTTATTAAAACATCTTTTAAAAGCTTTACATTGACGAAGAATAGGTGCTTGTCAATTTCGAAAAAAAAGGAAATTTATGATGGTGGTACAAAAGTATTTTTAAAATGACAATAGTGATCATTTCTGTATTTCCATAAAAATAATTAGGGTAGACCCTGAAATTAATAAGCTTATTTCCAGCTTATATTATAAAATAGTAGCCAGTTTCCAAAACGAAACATCCACCCAAATCCAATATCTCGTCTCATGTGAAAGGCGAAAATTTCTTTCCCGAGTTTCGTTACATGTTTTGACTTCTCCTAGGATTTATGAGTTATTCATGAGTTGCGCTTAAGGCTCCACGGGGAGAGTTATATTATTTAAAAAGGGAACGTAAGGCGGATCGTATTCTCCGTTTTTCTGTAGACGCAAACGATTTGACGATTAAGTTGGGTACATATTTATTGGATGGAGGTGGAGCATCGGGAAATATTCATCGCTAGGGTAATCTGATATTTAAGAATTCGTGACCTTACTGGCGTACTAGTGAGGTGTTTTGCCTTAAATCATCATCATCATCATCACCATCCTATATCAGTCCACTGTTGAACACAGGCCTCTCCAAAAGGAGGATTTTGCCATAATCGCCACGCTTGACAGGCGGGTTGGCGATCGCAGTTTGGCTAATGGTGGAGAAAAGACGCTGCTGCCAGTCTTCTTATGGCGGTTCTCCTGTAGTCGCCTCTTACGACACCCATTAGGAAAAAAAGCGGTGCTGTAATTCTTTTAACGTGCCGGCACCACACTACACTTTGCCTCTAAAGCCTAATTGCCTTACATATAAAAGGTTTAGGCTTTTAAAATTAAATTTTCTTAATTGATTATAATCTAAGTGTAAAGTGACGAGGCAATAATAAAAAAAATGTCCTATACCTTGTAACAAAAGGATATTACATCCTTACAAACCATTGAGGTATAATGTACTAGCGTACTAGAGAACACATCTCGAACTAAATGTTTCAGCCAACCATTGTAGTATTGAACAATCAAGAAGCAGTTTTGACAACTTCAATTATTGACACTGACTAAAGCTTTGTAGTCCAGTGGACTACAATTCTTGGCTGAAAAACTTAGTTCGAGATGTGTTCTCTAGTACGCTAGTACATTATACCTCAATGTTACAAACCTAATAAAAGTATGTTGACAGGTTCATATTGTTTTTATGATCAGATTCCAATTGTATAAATGATATATATAATTAATATGATGTCTGAAACAACAGAAATAAGTTGTCGAACAGTTTTTTGTTGATTTCCATTTTGCAGATGAGTTTAAGATTATGGACTAGGGCCGCGGTCGTGGATATGTAACCACTCCAACCATATTTAGTGACATTTACCACGAGCATCTCCGTGCTTCGGAAGGCCGTTAAAAGTTAGCCCCCGGCTTATATATTGGATATTGGACTATTGGACAACATCACATACATTGCTCTGATCCTAAGGTAAGTAGCTAAAGCATTTGTGTTATAGAAATCAGAAACAACGACGGTACCACAACACCCAGACCCGAAATAATATAGAAAAGTTCGTTTTCTACATTGACCCGACCAGGAATCTAACCCGGAACCTCAGAAATGGCGACACCATATATAGTCTCGTTTTCGCCTCTCGGCTACGGAGGTCGTCTAATATCGCTTGATATTGGTGGTGAAGCCTTGTCCTTAGGTTTAAGGCGGCTTGATTACATCTGGTAGTAAGGTTAGTCACTGGCCTTACAACAACCCACCCACCTCCACTCATCCGCACTGGGCCCAAAAATGGCCCGCGTGGTGAAGTATGGCCCAAACAATGTCATAGTTGAGTTTATTCCTGTGCCTACAGGGGAGATATATAGGCAAACTTAACTTTTATTAGAGCTCTTCCTTGGCGCTCATGCCGGTCGCTATAGTAGGGGTTCGATTGACTATGGTGCAGCGAATCCCGAATTTATGCATATTTTCAGGATCAAGTTTTGGTACCGTCGATGTTTCTGATTCCTATAATGCAAGTGCTTTAGCTACTACGTACCTTAGGATCAGAGTATGTAATGTTGTCCAATATTTAGAATGTATGTGATGTTGTCCAATATTTAGAATGTATGTGATGTTGTCCAATATTTATTTATATTTATATTGATTAATTTAACTTTATGAATTATATAAGTAGTTCTAGCGTACTTTTGAACATTTATTGAGCTGGCTTAAATATAAAATAATATTTATATCAAAGCGTTATTTTGTTACTATGTGTACTAACAGCTCATTGTTTTAATTTTGTTAAAACCATATTTAGTTTTCGCTAATGGGTACACGAGCTTTCAATTTAACAGCCATGTGGTTACCGAGAATGGAATATTTAGCGTATTATGCACATACATAAATGTAGTATGGTGTAATTAATTGGCAACGTGAGTGAGTCTACTCGAATATTCAAAACTATGTGATGTAAGCGTGGTGCGTGAATTTGTACTGCTTAATTATTGATCGAAGTTGGTATAGTTTGTACATAATTATCCATAAAACATATTTAAATTAATTTATAATGTAATTTCATTTTCGTAATGAAGACGTAAAAAATTTTAAACAGCTGATTTTGTAGTAAACTAATTGTTTATAACTTATTGCAGTCGTTCACTAAACCCCAAAAACCTTTTCCAAAGAAAGTAGTTTTTATAACTGTTATACAGTTAAAAAAAAAACAACTTTCTACTTTAAATAACAGTTTATACTATTATCAAATCTAGATATAGAATAGATTTATTCTGCAAACAATCATGTGGGTGTTGTGGTACCGTCGTCGTTTCTAATTTCTTCACAAGCGCTTTAACTACTTTAAGATAAGAGCAATATTGTAATTTTGTCTAATTTTAATATTTAATCAAGAGAGAACATGTTTTTTCTATGTTTAAAAGTAGTATGTTTTTTGTGAGTAAATTTTTTTTTTTCAGGTCGCACAATCAACGCTAATTTACTTCAAGCCTCTTGTGCACAAGCCAGTTCACACTACAAGCCACAAGTGAACACACTTAATGCCTTTTAACCATATATTTGTCGCAGTAAGATAGATAAAGCCGTAATATAGTTATATCCCTAGGGATATAATTATATACCGTAACATAGTTATACGAAAGCGATTCATTACTATCTCACTAGGAATATAGTTATAAAACGGTCCAAGTTTAGTGATATACTTATATTACTAGATTAAGTTCAGTGTTATAAATATATTACTTGATTAAGCTTAGTGAAATAGCAATCTACCATATATAATTAAATAAAACAATATTATATTGGTTTTATCTTTATTAAAAAATCAACTTTATGTATCCTGCAGTTAGTTTCAATACTTTGTGACATTAACACGTAATAAAGTAATTTCAATTATAATTAAAACGATCATATTTTTTGGAATTTAAACATTAACAATACAATTAAAACTAATCAAACATTAAAAATCTTTTAAAGCTAATCAACAGTTTTGAGATATCTTTATTTCTTATCAACAAAGTTGAGATCATGGTTTCTTTAAAAGTATTTTTTTAATTTTTTAACCGACTTCAAAAAAAAGGAGGCGGTTCTCAATTCGTCTGAATGTTGTTTTTTTTTTGTATGTATGTTACGCGATTACGCCGTCAATTATGGACCGATTTCAAAATTCATTTTTTAGTTTGAAAGGGTATACTCCCGAGGTGGTCCCATTTCCACGGTTCGGTCGGTTTTTAGTTTTTTATTAAACTTTTTTTATTTTATAATTTTAAGTGTTAAGTCCTCTATTTTTTCCCTCGCTAACTTCGCCAAAAATTACTTTACAGCAAAGTAACCTTAACTAATATTGGTCCTCTATGGACCCCCCATCCAATGGTATGATAAAAATAAGGTGTTATATAGGGTCAATTTTTCGACGAAAATTTTTAAGTCTTAAGAAAAGGGTTTACCTACACTCCAACCAGAACGGCAGCTATTTTGGTGTCGTAACCATAGGATAAGGTCTCGCGTTAAATAACAGGTTAAATTAAGAAAGGAACTTTTAATTTTTTTTTCGTTACTGGGTGTGCGGGTACGCCCCCAGTAAATAAAAATTGGCGGTCTGGTACCTTATAAGCTCCACGTCTGCTCAACACACTGCGAAATACGTTCTGTCGACAAATTGCAGTATTATCTTCTAACTCCTATCCGTTAAGGAGTTTTGTAGCTTCCATCATCAGGTCAGCAACATGACATGATGATTACCAGACCCAAAAATCAGCATCGAGTCAGAAAATATATGCAAAACATTATGGGTGCTTATAAAAATTGAGGGTTGCCCTCGATTTCCCAGGGATCCCATCATCAGAATCTGACTTGGTGGAAATGGGACCACCTCGGGAGTATACCCTTTCAAACTAAAAAATAAATTTTGAAATCGGTCCATAATTGACGGCGTAATCGCGTAACATACATACAAAAAAAAACAACAACATTCAGACGAATTGAGAACATCCTCCTTTTTTTTGAAGTCGGTTAAAAATAAGTATCGGTTAGTAATTAATATGTAACAACGATAACGATTTGGTACGTTTGGCTAGAGCCTAAACTCTAAAAGTGAGTTTTTTTTCCCTTTGACGTAGGGAATCCTAAAAACCTAAAGTAGTTGTCCCAAATTATATGGACTCTCGGCCCAGAATCTATACAACTACCAAAAGATAGGTAATTACATCTCTAATACTTGTTATTGTACAATTTCTCTAGAATTCCTTCGTTTCTTAGAAGAAATAATTAAAAAAACAATAGAATAGCAATACTCAACCATTATGGCGGAAGATGGTGACATTTTGATGACGTTTGTTGATTGTTTATTGTATAGGTATAGACTGACAAGTAAAATCTGACAGCGACTGACATTGACAGAGAGCCTAGTGCGACTGCAACAAAATAATATTGTTGCGTCGCTTACTTTTTTCGAAACGTCAATGTTAATTCGTATTACTTTTCGATTGCTTAAAGTGACTTGGTTGTTTTGTGCAACTCGTACTAGGCACCTAGTTTATGTTTTTTTTTTAATCATAATTATGACGCCCATTTTGACTCCATCTTGTACCTATATTGAAAGTGAAATTATAGAATTGTTTTTAAGTTTGAACCACTAAATTATTAATTAGATTAAGTTGCTTGTATTTTACTCAAAATCAGTAGAATTTTCACTATTTCTTGAGATGGTGTGTACATTGCGTGAGCCGATTACGGGACATATCTTTTCAAAATTTGTTTTTTTAGTAAATTACGTGATTTCCCTTAAAATAATTTTATTTATTTCAGTTTGGGATTTAGTGTATTGGCTGCTTTTGTTTATGCCACCATTACAGTAGAGTTGCATTTTATGGGTTTAATGGTGCCATTAGCGGAACGTGTCAGTCTTAATTTGGAAGATTTTGAAATTAATTACCAACAAAATGGTAATCTAAGACGTTTAACGAAATGGAAACGGGGGGAATTTAATTAGTGCAGTATTTATCTTATTTAATACGAAAAAGAAAGGAATTGTTTTTTGTTAATAAATTAAAAGTAAACAAGTGGTTTCCTCAAACTTCTTTAGTATCTTAGTCACCCTTATTTCTACTCACAGCCTAGATATTTTTTTAAAATTACAAAATAAAATATTATCTAGGTAGACGCTTTGATCTAAGCCTTTGTGTTTCATCACAAGATCGAATTCTACAAAGGGGAAATATTTCGTGATGAGCACAAGCATTTCTACTTACATATTTAGGTATGTCTTCTCGATATTAAGTCGCCATAAAGTTTTGCTTAGTTTGAGGCTAGATAATTGGTTTGTGGCTGGATTGTTACATGATTTTTTTTGTAAGGCTACATGGTTTTGGTGTGTTTATGGATCGCTGGAACTGTTTATTAAACGTATATATTATTTATTAAACGTATTCGTTTATTGTCTTTAGCAAAATTGTGTTAAAATTTACAACAACAAATGAAAATCTTTACGAACTCTTTTAGTTAAAATACTTTTCGCCCGAGAAATTATAGAGGTTTAACTAAAAACTTTACAAGCAACTCGAAACACTTAATCAGACTAATTTCATCTCTGAACCACGAATAAAACGAAATGTTTTAGCACCTATTCAGAGCTCACCTTCCATTAAATAATGCAATTCCATAATAAAACCCATTAAAAGTAGACACGTAGCGTTAATTATCACGAGCAAAACTGGCAAGAGAAATTTTCATTTTTAATTACGAACAAAAAGAGTTTCGTAATCTGATTCCATTTTCGTGGGAGCGTGCATGCTTGTATTATTCAAACTGTCTTAGTCTTATACAGGATGGCATTTTAATGAGTAAGTACACTTTAATATACCAGAGTTATACTCGAGAAAAAAACTCCTTTTTTTTGGAATTGAAGAAAAAAAAACAGCTATTCCATACTGTTAGCATATCTGTTAGGATATAAGAAAAAGCCGATATTTTTTTCATGATTTTACACTTAGTTTAAACACCGTGGAAGGATACGTGGTTTGTATTCATAAGTATAACACTACAGTATTTACAAAAACCAAAAAAGTAGGTGTTTAAAGTCACCCTGTATGCGATGCCATTATAACAAAGCCTTTTCATGCTCGCACTATAAAATTGTTACACTCCACATGAATTTTAATTAACGATGTCAAAGAGTAAATGAATGGACGCAGAGGGTAATATTTTGTTGGGAATCTTATTCGCAAAGTTATGAATCCCTTTAACGAAACGCAGTGGGAAAGTTTTTGATGAGTCTGGCTAGAATAGAACTTGTTTTTTGCAATACAATTTTTGCTTGTATAATCTTTTAGTTAGGTTTCAAGGTAAAATGAACGGTAATGTTACTAAAAGAAATTTAATATTAAAGTGAAGCATTTTTTGCTTACAGATATCAAAATCACTTTAACAATTTACTTATTTTTAACCGACTTCAAAAAAAAGGAGGAGGTTCTCAATTCGTCTGAATGTTGTTGTTTTTTTTTTTTTTTTTTGTATGTATGTTACGCGATTACGCCGTCAATTATGGACCGATTTCAAAATTTATTTTTTAGTTTGAAAGGGTATACTCCCGAGGTGGTCCCATTTCCACCCAGTCAGATTCTGATGATGGGATCCCTGGGAAATCGAGGGCAACCCCCAATTTTTATAGGCACCCATAATGTTTTGCATATATTTTCTGACTCGATGCTGATTTTTGGGTCTGGTAATCATCATGTCATGTTGCTGACCTGATGATGGAAGCCACAGAACTCCTTAACGGATAGGAGTTAGAAGATAATACTGCAATTTGTCGACAGAACGTATTTCGCAGTGTGTTGAGCAGACGTGGAGCTTATGAGGTACCAGACTGCCAATTTTTATTTACCGGGGGCGTACCCGCACACCCAGTAACGAAAAAAAATTTGAAAGTTCCTTTCTTAATTTAACCTGTTATTTAACGCGAGACCTTATCCTATGGTTACGACACCAAAATAGCCGCTGTTCTGGTTGGAGTGTAGGTAAACCCTTTTCTTAAGACTTAAAAATTTTCGTCGAAAAATTGACCCAATATAACACCTTATTTTTATCATATCATTGGATGGGGGGTCCATAGAGGACCAATATTAGTTAGGTTACTTTGCTGTAAAGTAATTTTTGGCAAAGTTAGTAGGGAAAAAATAGAGAACTTAACACTTAAAATTGTAAAATAAAAAAAGTTTAATAAAAAACTAAAAACCGACTTCAAAATGAAACTAAAAAGCGAAAAATAATATTGATTAAAACATACCTAATCAGTTCTTTTTGGAGTCGGTGCGAATGAACACATTTTAACTCTCGATGGCTGGCACCGACTCCAAAAAGAACTGATTAGGTATGTTTTAGTCAATATTATTTTTCGCTTTTTAGTTTCATTTTTTAGTCTATCTTACTTATTTATTTGTTCTGATAAAGAATCGCTGCTTAGTCAGGCTGGGCTTGCGGTCGGCGAAATAAATGTACAAATACTCTAAGGGCGTTACTTCTTACGGTACTCAAATTTTAGTTCCAAAATAAGGCCACTGCTTTATGTATTTATGATAAGAATATAAAAATATAGTAAGTTTATTTTACATACACCGTATTGTGTAAATTAAATGGTAGGTAGAAAATAAAATGAAATGCCTTTTCTGCGATATATTTAACAACTTCTAAATGTGTACGAACTTTGTTTTTTCCGAAGGTCTAAAATAATGAGCCTCGCTCGCTCCCTCCGCTGAAAACGTCAACACAGTTTGTTTGCTGTATCTGTATTACATACGATGTACTCGTACAGTCTAGAGCAGAAGCTTATATCTTCTTTGTGAATATTGCACCAACTCGAGGATGAAAATTGTTGTAACATATTTCATGCTGAACTGTACCCGATTTAGACGATTTGAGCGTTGTTTACAAGACTAAAAAACTGGTTTAAATTTTGAAGCGGTTTTATCGCAAAGTTTTGTAACCACTTTAGATTACAAAACTTCGGAAACCGAAACTTGAAGAACACTTTTAAAGGGAAATTATGTTTGTTACGAAAAATTTATTTCAACCGCTAGTTTTAAACGGTTTTTTTGATATTTTTTTTCATTATTTTTACTATTTTTGTGGTTTAAATGGTGCAATAGCGATTTGGAATCTTAATTATTATGAGGTAAATTTTGAAGATAGAATTAATAAGCCACGCATATTGTATTATGTTAGTCACCAGAACTTCACATTATAACTTAAAATTGGCCCATTCGCCACAAATGCGTTATCTAGTTAGTAATTAAGCCGCCTATCCTGAAACTGAATTAGAGTTGCAATTTATGGCATGTTTGGGCCAAATATTATTCTGTTTGAATTTAATACAACACAAAATCAAATTCAAAAGCAATTTGATTAACATTTTAAAGTCGATTAATAAATATTCGGATTCATCCCTAAAATATTTTTTTTAGTAAAAAAATAACGGCCATCAAAATTTTAATACAAAAAACAAGAGTTCATATTATATACATTTTATTGCGTCATAAGTGTTACATAAGGTGTTACATTGTTTGAGATCGATGAGTTCTTTTAATAGGAGAAAATTAACTCCTTAAAAAATAAACTTTTCAACACAATGAGTAGTAAATCATACGTAATAATTCTGAGCAATAATACGTAATACTTCAGGATTGATGCATAAAAACTTTTCAAGTCTAATAATCGAATATCGAAGTGTATATTCTACACGGAAATAATAATAAATATCAGAGAGAAATGGTTCAATACTAGCGTTTAATTGAATTGTCAATGGTCCATAAAAGATTTTTAACGGTCGCGCGGACCCGGCATTAACCAATTGGGTAGACGGTATAGTCAGCCTCGTAAATAAATGTTAAAATAAACGTGTCACGTAAAAACATTTTGTAACACCAAATATGCTAAACCACGTATTGTCTGTTTCTGGTGCTCAAACATAAAACAAACAATTATATGGGACCAACATGAAATAGTGTCTCATTTCAAACGATATCACGTGACCAAGAAGTTAGATTTTTTTTTCGATGTTTGACCCTTTTTTTCGTTTCAGCCACAGGACGTCCACTGCTGAACATAGGCCTCCCCCAGTGACTTCTGTCATCAGGGGGTTTTTGCCATACTTGGGGGGGTGTTTGACCCTTTTAAAAAGATAATATATTTGAGAATCAAACGGTTGGTAAGAGGTTGTGCGTATTTGAAGTTATATGTTGTATACCCACTGACAACCTCCGTAGCCGAGAAGCGAGCACGCCGGGCTATATGACATCGCCATCTTTGATGATCATAATTGAGGATAATTCAAAACCTATTTATTAATTGACTATTCTGGCACTGACATTGTAATTTATAAATCTAAACCAATTTGAAATTGTATGTTATAATATGTTAATACGAGTAAAAGTTTGCATGCTGTATTTTATGGCTAAATAGGTTATAAGCAACTATTTCACTGTATACCAACTTGTGATCCAATGTGTAGCTACTTACCTTAGGAGCAATGTATGTGATAAAATCCAATATTTATTTACTACTTATTCGTGGCCTAAATCGCCAGGACTCACTAAAAACCAGAGTAGAGGCAAATCATCACTCTTTTTCTCTCTCTCTCTCTCTCTCTCTCTCTCTCTCATCTCAAGCTGAGCGTGATAATTTAATCCTTGAAATCACTGTTCTTTTCTTAACTACGTTTCCATTTTCCTAGTTTTCTCTAAATAATTCCTTATAATTAGTAAAGTTTAACATTTTGCTTTTTACGTTGCTGTTTTTTTTTTGTACGTAATTATTTTCTATGATTTTTGTATGTGATGTCGATTGTATGTAATATTAGTAAACGTTTTTTTCTATTATTATAAATATAGTACTATAATAATAATAATATAGGGCTGGGTAAATAACTTCTAGCGTAAAAGTAAAAAAAATATTATTGAAAAGTAATGAACGTTTAAAATTCCACGCATAACATTTGTTAGTGACACGTTTGATGTTTGATTTTGCAAATTATATTTCGTTTCTCGTATTCGTAAAAAACCTTTATTGTACAAACATCACAAATAAAAGCTCAACGTTATAAGGATGTAATATAAATTACTTACGTTAAATTATATATGCCAACCAAATAAAGAAAATGACATTTTGTTTCGTACACCACTTGATTTTTTTTTTATTCATTATTTATTCCGTCGTTATCTGTACTTTTGCAAATTACGCAGTTATAAGAAATTTATAACGAGCAATATCACCTATTATAATCCTGTGTACGATACGGTAAATAAATTTAATGGGCTGTTTTGGATTCAGGATAATTGTTACACTCATTTCGTATTCAAATCGAACGGTCACGTTTGGAAATATTTGCTGAATTGTACAGTCAAATATATCAACCTATCACAGAATGCCTAATTTTCCTGACCGATTTTTAACTTATTGCTCAACAAGTTAAGTTCAATGATATATAAATAAATAAAACCGCCCTAGTGCGAGTCGGACTCGCGCATGAGGGGTTCCGTATCATTATCTATAAAAACGGCAAAAAAATCACGTTTGTTGTATGGGAGCCCCCCTAAATCTTAATTTAATTCTGTTTTATTTGTTATAGCGGCAACATAAACACTCATCTGTGATTTCAATTATCTAACTATCAGGGTTTATGAGATACAGCCTGGTGGTAAACGGACAGACGGTCAGACAGACAGACAAAAAGCAGAGTCTTAAAAATACGGTCCCTTTGAACCCTTTGTAGCTAGGAATCGATATTTTTAGTTACCTGAGCTCAGGTAAATGTTTTGAATCAGAGAAAGAACTAAATGGTGAAGTATCATGGGCAGGCAACATTAAGTGAGACGAACAAGAATAAAATAAAAAATAAATTGGTAGATGTCCACCATGTTGCCTCCCTATCTGTTATATATTACTCAGTAACGTTAATTACAACAAGTTTAGTTTTTAACGTTATCGCAATGACAAAAAATAATAACGTTCGTACGATACTTTAATATTAAATGAGATACCAAATTGTGTTCTGTAAATGAATGCTAGCGGAGTCCGCAATAATATCATTTGGCATTCAAAAACCCGTAAACCTGGAGGGAATGGGAAGTTTTGTCCAATTAAACAATAAAATAAAATATGCAAAACAGCGATCCTTGCGGTTAGAGACAAGAAATGCTGAATTTTGCATTGGAGGCAAAGAATTTTATGCATTAAAATTTTTGTAGCTCAATTCTTGTTAATTTTAAGTATATCAAGTTCATCATCATCATCACCACCCTATATCAGTCCACTGCTGGACACAGGCCTCTCCAAAAGGAGGATTTTGTCATAATGGCCACGCTTGGCAGGCGGGTTGGCGATCGCAGTTTGGCCAATGGTGGAGAGAAGACGCTGCTGCCCGTCTTCTTGTGGCGGTTCTCCTGTAGTCGCCTCTTACGACACCAAAGGAAGAGAAGGGGTGGTGCTATTCTTTTAACGTGCCGGCACCACACGGCACAATATATCAAGTTACCGTTTGATTTCAAACTAGCTGATAATAACGTCACGGTCACGTTTGCCGCCGAGGAGAGGTGGCTATTAAGCGACTTGTGGTCCAGGGAAAGGTTGAGGGTATCAGGCCACGAGGAAGATCGCCTATGAGGTGGACTGACCAGATAAAAGCGGCAGTAGATGGCTCATCATCACTGAATGAATGCACGAGGAAGGCAGCCATCAGAGAGGAGTGGCGGCGTGTTGTGAGGCTTGCCACCAACACCTGAAGTGATGACCACGACCACTCTGTTAATAGTGATACCGACAAGGAAGAAGAAGAAGATGATAACGTTAAAGTTTTAGAGGGAAAACAATCTATATCAAGACTGTAAAGAAGTAAAATTTGTATGGATGTAATCACTATTATCACACTGCACAATTTTGACGCATATTTACAACAAACGTTCTAATGCGTCGACCGGTCTCCGTCGAAAGCGTGGCGCTCGAAGTTGTCAATGAGTATGTCTACCTCGGGCAAGTGATGCAGTTGGGTAAAGACAACTTCGAGCGGGAAATCGCTAGGAGGATGCAGCTTGGCTGGGCAGCGTTTGGGAAGCTGCGTCATATCTTCTCGTCGCCACTGCCACAATGCCTGAAGAGCAAGGTATTCGATCAGTGCGTCCGATAAAATCCGAAATGAGATCATCAGGCAGAGGACTAAAGTAACGGATATAGTCCAAAAATGTAGCAAGCTTAAGTGACAGTGGGCTGGCCACATCTGTCGCAGAACCGATGAAAGGTGCAGTAAACGGGTTCTCGAGTGGAGACCACGCCTATGCAAACGTAGTGTAGGACGACCCCCAGCTCGGTGGACCGACGACCTTAGGAAGATGGCTGACAGTGGATGGATAAAAAAGCGGGAGATCGTGCTCTTTGGCGCTCTTTGGGGGAGGCCTACTGCAGTCCACTGCTGGACAGTGGACTGCAATAGGCCCCGGGTCAAGCATTCCACCGTCGAACGCCAACCTGCTGTACTACCTTATATAAAGGGTGTCACTGACAAGATTGGAAACATTTTGAAGCGCGCTTCAATCAAAACCTACTTCAAGCCGCCGAAAAAGATTAACCAATTTTTACCACCTGTCAAGTGCAACATACCTCTTCAAGATGCGGGGGTGTACAGACTGGAATGTGACTGTGGGCTCTCCTATATCGGTCAAACAAAACGAAGTATAGGCGTGCGGGTAAAAGAACATATAGCCGACATCAAACATAGACGGAATACTAAGTCTGCAGTGTGTGAACATGCCTTAGATACACCCAACCATTTCATACGATTTGACCAGCCTAAAGTCCTTGCAAGAGAACGACGATTTGTTCCTCGCATGTTACGGGAGGCAATTGAAATTAGAAGACACCCGAATTTCAACAGAGAAGATGGTTGGAAAATACCACCAGCATGGGATCCTATTTTAACGAAATCCCATGCTAGGCCCCGCACTGCAAGACCTCTAGATACAGTTAGCTCTTTTTGCGTAGATAGGAACACAAATTAATATTAACTGAGTGACGGTAGTTTATATTTTTCAAAATATTGTAAAGACGAATAACACCTTAGTCTACCTGTGACCACGAACGCTGTAAAGTGTTCGAAACGTCAGGTTAAATAAAATGTTAATAAATCGCGAAATAATCCGTAAAAGTAGTTTCATTTAAATGTATCGTGTTCGCGTAAATAAAAGACAACAGTATCTTAAAATGTCTTTCGTCGAATGCGCTGCTGAAACTATAAGCGATAATTGTCTACCCCGTGCGAAGCCGGGACGGGCTGCTATAAATGAATATAGTAAGAAATAAACAGATGTGTTTTTTTCTGTGTCAAACCACAACTACAAATACAACAAGGGTCAAGTGTCAGGCCAAGGTTTGTTTATTCACAAAAAAAAACTTGGATCTTTCTTCCACTGTCACGTCGAATTATATTTGGACGACCTCCGTAGCCGAGAGGCGAGCACGCTGGACTTTAAATGGCGCCGCCATCTCTGAGGTTCCGGGTTCGATCCCCGGTCGGGTCAATGTAGAAAACGAACTTTTCTATATTGGCTCGGGTCTGGGTGTTGTGGTACCGTCGTTGTTTCTGGTTTCTATAACACAAGTGCGTTAGCTTCTTACTTTAGGATCAGAGCAATGTATGTGATGTTGTCCAATATTTATTTATTTATTGATATCATAAAACTATTAGCTTTATTTTTGCCCACCATATTGCATTTTATCCTAATCAAAATATTTCGTAAGAAGAAAATTTCATGCTGACACTTAGTGATGGGGTAAAAATTAAAAGATGAATCATAGAAGCGTCTTTGATTATGATGTATAAGTACCTACATACACCCCGCCACGATGCGGTGGGTGAATAATAAATCAGTTTGCATTCAACCGTCGTTTCATTGCTACGTACTTATCAGATTATTGACATGTCTAGATTCCCTGTTCGAGTGTTATAAACGCCGAAAAATATATAAGCCAATAGTTGGCGCCAAAGATTGTTTCGCCCGCTCAGTGGCGCGCATGTTAACATAGCAACCCATAATTGTTACCATAGTAACCATAGTTGTTACTCACTCAAATCTGGCCCGTTCTTTTGGTGACAATTGCAGCACCATTCTCTATCTAGACATGTTTATAATCAAAGAGAAGCGTTTATATGTTGAAGTGTCGGTTTTGGTCTACGTACTGCAGCATTGACCCACCGTCCTGTATGATACACGGATAGAAAGACAATGGTAAATTATTCGATTTTCTCACAGTCTTGTTCCCTGCAAGTGGTTGGCAATCATCATGGGATGATCTATGAACTGATCCTTAGAAATTCAACATTGTCCGAGATTGTAAAGCCAATGGTTTTTTTACTTATCTGGTTTTTGGCATTATCAAATAATCCCTTGAATCAACAATTCAAGAATATTTAATATCATTTCATGGCCAAGATATTCAAATATACACCGTTTTATATTTTACACTATTTTATCGATAGATTTCGTGAGGATTTTTAAGCCACACACGCACAACGCATTGATAAAAAAAATTTTTGGGAATTTCAAAAAGTTTTTTTTTATGTTTTAGAAAAAGTTTTAACAGCAGCTGTTTCTATGCTTTTTTGTAAGCTATGACTAACACAATTATGTCTAGACGCCTCGAGATGGCATCTAATTGGAATATCCAACAGGACTTTGCATTACCTCCTCTTTCGTTTTAATTTAATTATAATTTCATGGATAGATAGATAGGTACTCATTTTTAATAAGATTATTGAAAGCGAACGGCTAAGAGTCTTTACTTCGAATTCTTCAGAATGAAAAAGCATTTGAATGAACCTAAGTGATATTACTTTTGATGCGACTATGACGTTAATTTTGATATTTAGGATCTCCGTAAATATATTGTTGCAACAAATAAATTAAATAAATAAATATTGGACAACATCACATACATTCAATGTAATTTGCTCTGATCCTAAGGTAAGTAGCTAAAGCACTTATGTTATAAAAATCAGAAACAACGACGGTACCACAACACCCAGACCCGAGACAATATAGAAAAGTTCGTTTTCTACATTGACCCGACCGGGGATCGAACCCGGAACCTCAGAGATAGCAGCGCCATATATACTCTCGGCTACGGAGGTCGTCTGTTTAATTTATTATGTGTTAGTTGGTACCTACTCAAAAAGAACAACAACGACTTAAAACAGTTGAGATAAACTTTTGTTATAAAGGAATGATGAAAACAACAAAATATATTTACTTTTAAGTTCATCATCATCATCTCAACCTATTGCAGTACACTGCTAGACGTAGACTTCCCCCCCCCCCCCCAAACAGCGTCAAAGAGCACAATCTGCCGCTTAAAAGTTAATTAAATATAACTTTTTATCAATGTTAATACATAATTAGCTATTTATCGAAAGCTCTTGAACTGAATACATAAGTACGACTAATCGAATACTATCGAGACCTTAACACTAATCAAATAAACATTCAAGCCGTACACATGTTCCAATACTAAAAGGGTTTGTGTACATTTAATGTTCACAAAATCCTACCTTCAGTTCCTCATCAGCGATCTAGCCCAATGGTTTATTCATAAAACGAACCAAATTCCTGGAACGCTGTAATTTTAACTGCAAGATAAATCTAGATTCAAGTTTTATTCGCTCCAGATTTTAAAGTAACTAACTTTAAATTGAACCTTAAGGCTTAGGGAATAGTGCTTGGATGCAAAAGGAAAGCGTTTAAAACACTAATTAGATTGAAATTCGATAGCATGAGGGAGCGGGAAGTTTAATTCATTACCCGTGGTAAGTTTGGTACGCAAGCCTACCCGCGTAGTTTGAAGACTAATAATGAAGTTTTAAAAGTAAAGAAAGTCGGGATAATAAGGAAATTATCTTGTTAGTTTGCTAAGAGCTCAGTCAATTTCATAACCTGTTCTTTGAGTAAGAAATATACAATATACTAGTACTTAGAGACATGACGAAACTATTAGGGTTTTCTTGTCTGGACTACGGAACCATAAAAAACCGAAAAAAAAACACAACAAAAAAGAATTGGCGAAATTGGTCCCCTTGTTCATGCGTGATTCCGTGACCAAGGGAAAATAGGAATACTTTTTTTTGTTTATGTGTTATAGATAGAAGAAACACTTAAGCGTTCGATCTCGCAATGACTAGACAAATCACGTGTTTGATTTCTATAAATTTTGACGAATCAATGAATTAACGAATTGCGAAAATGATAAATCAAGCCTTTGACTTGTGTAGGATTGACGAATTGCGTAATTGACGAATTAAGCTTATGACTTATCTAGGATATGACCAAACAAGTTTTTGACAAATGTCTGCGCAACCGTTGCAAGAGCGCGGAGCGCAAGAGGTTCGCGAATATAGTGGATACATGGCTTTAGAGCTAAATTATCATTAGATCCAATTACTATAATAACATTTAATATCGAACTATCGTATTAAACATCATTCTAGAGCTGTCAGATTGTATGACGATGACAGAGAAAGAATGATGTCTTAATCTCGTATTAAACTATCAGGTCGTGCGCAAGTCCACCACAAAACTGTGAGCTATTCAAGACACAATATCAAGCTTAGTCTCCTACTATAGCATGGTTTAACCCTCAAAAGCCTAGACGAATTGCTTGTGGGCTTAGAACGATAGGTGACCCATCGATTGGCGGGTGAAAAGCTTAACTTTCGTGATAGATAGCTCTTTAGTAATCTAGGCCTTAGAATGTGTCTCTTTGTCTTCAAAAGACACAAATTCTCAGGCCTGGTGCTTAGAGCTGACGTTTGATTAATCGCGTGATGTTCTGCTCTAGCAAATACAGTGTTTTTTTTTTCGAAATTTTTATGAGTTTTTTTCTGATCCTCATATAGTATCTCAAACCTTTTTAGTGTTTTTCACTTTAAAATTAATCTTTACTTACCCGATTCTAGTAACGATAAAAATGTGTAATACTAAAATACCTTTAACCCAAAAATGTTGTATCCACAAACGTTGATCTATTCGGCCATCTAACAGATTTCACAAATAAGCAATCCAATCTATTTGACCAAACCACGGTAAATATTACCGTGACCAAACCATGCAGTAAACGAGCTGCCAACAAAACGTACATTATCAAGTTTAAAACAATTCTATGTCCAACAGTATTATTTCATTCAATAGTCAAAAATAGTGCGAGGAATGCTAGGCTATCGATAAAAGTTTAATGAAAACGGTCGGTAAAATATGGTAGAAATGTAGGATAACGCTTGGTGATAGTGTGTGTTTGTCCAAAATTATTTACTTTGCAAGACTTTGGTAGCGTCATCAGAAATACAGACTATAGAATTAGTATAGAAACTCATTTTTCCAACCGGCCGATCTGGCTCTCACTGGGGGAGGTCTGTGTTCAGCAGTGGACGTCCTGTCGCTGAAATGGTTATGATGATGTTATTTTTTATATTTATTACGATCACCAACAAGGTTACACCAACAGTATGCCAATTTAGGATTCTTACATAATAATAAATGTGCTAAGTGCAAACTTAATTATAGGTGACAACAGCGTGCACTGAAACAAAAGCAATACTAATCTACTTTACTTTACTTAGTATTTTGAAACACATTTTCAAGTTATATTTATCACAGCTAGTATTTTTTCTATTCAAAAAAGAATGCTCGGTAGTCCCAATAGTATTTTAAAGGTTGTGGCGGGGAGATGGGATAGTGCCCTAATGAAGCACTGGATCACTGCCCTAATTAACCCAAAGTCGGAGCAAATTTATTACGCAAATTAATTAATTTTAAATTGAGTTGAATTGTTTTGTTGTATTTATTTATTTATTTATTATTATTATTATTTAATTATTTTTAATCAAATCTCAATTTTACTAATATTAGACGTAAGACTATGGATCTAAAGTTATCTGAAAATAAATAAATTGAATTGAATTGAATTGAATTGAATTGAATAGTTACAAATTGTTACCCTATTTACATATTATATCTAATAGGTCATATAAGGTCCGATTTTATTAGTGTTCATCCTGTTAACCTGTGACTATATAGGTGAAAAGCAATCGTAAAAACCAACTTTCAAATGTCTATCATAAAAACTAAAAAAGTTAAAAATAAATTACAAAATAACAACATCGACTTTATATTGCATAAACTCGTCCTATCTTCAACTCTTTCTCGCTCTGTACAAGAGGAAGGAATAAGACGGATAATCAGATGGTTAAACGTAGCAAAGATAGGACGAGTTTATGCAATATGAAGTCAATGTTGTTGATTTTTAACTTTTTTAGTTTTTATGGTACACATTTGAAAATTGGTTTTTACGATTGCTTTTCACCTATATAGTCATAGGTTAACAGGATGAACACTAATAAAATCGGACCTTATATATAGGTTGGTACATAGTTTAGGATTACATAATTAACTATGAAATCGAATCCTAAAAAACGTTTTTGAGCTCTTTCCAACTGTTTAATTAATTTTAAAAAAGTTCAGTACCTATGTCACAATCCAATGATAATGTAATAATTTGTAATCTATATCGTACTGATCGAATTATATAGCCATAAGGCCAAATATAGTTTTTAGCTGACACTCAAAAAAAAAGTAGGTTCTCAGTTTGACCCACATGTTTGTATGTATGTATGTTTGTCCTCGATTTTCTCCTCGCGTTTGGCTCATCTGGTTTTGATGCGGTTTTCAGAATAGTATTTGGTACTATCTTCTGGACTGACTATTAACTGGACGAACTATTAAACAAGCTTAGAACAAAAATAAAGAAAAGGATTATTATAACAGGGGACTTTAATATAGACACCCTTAAAGATAATTCGTTGTGTAAGGACTTCCTGGGATTGCTGCTGAATTATGGATATACTTCACATGTAACTGAACCTACAAGACAGAAATCTTGTATTGACCTGATAATTAGCAATGTATCTGATGCTAATAGCAAAATTCATCATCTTGGATTATCGGATCATAATACGGCACAGTCTTTGGAAATCCCAATTGATAATAAAACTAAAAAGTTAAAGCAATACTATGTTAAAAAACGAGACTTCAGCCAAGAGAATATAACCAAGCTTAGGAACTGTCTGCAGAATCTATCCTGGTCTGAGATCTATGACGAACATGATGTAAATGTGGCATTTAATCATTTTCACGAACTCTTGACATTATTTTATAATCTGTGCATTCCAATTAAGAGGGTTAAAGTACTCATAAAACAAAAGCGAAGTAATTGGGTCACAAAAGGTATACGCATAGGTTGTAAATCGAAGCGTTTACTTAGATTTACATATTATAAAAACCGAAATCTAAAAGACAAACTCAAATATAAAAATTACTCATACATATTTAAAAAATGTATAAATAGCGCTCAAAGGATTTGTAATAAGAAATATATTAGCAAATCTACTAACAAATGTAAGTCAGCTTGGGCTTTAATAAAAAACTCTAATGGTTTAAAGAGGAAGTATATTAATAAAATCATTCATGACAGTCATGATATTTGTGAACCAAAAGACATAGCAACAACATTTAATAATTTCTTTGCAAGCATAGGTAATGATAACACGGTGCCTAAAAAATTACATACTGTTGTTGATAATGTCACACGTATTAATCATAGTATGTACCTATTCCCAACTGACGACTACGAAATTAGAAAAATTATTGAAAATCTTAAAAATAAAACCTCTGTAGGATATGACGAACTTTCCACGAATGTTATCAAGTCAATCAAATTGGCTATTTCACCGGTATTAAGCTTCTTAATTAACTTGTCTTTTACACATGGTGTTTTTCCAGACAAGTTAAAGGTATCTGTTGTAAAACCCATTCATAAAGCCGGTAGCACTGACGTATTGGATAACTATAGACCTATTGCTTTAGTCCCCATTTTGTCGAAAATAGTAGAAAAGGCCATGCTTGCTAGGTTGACCAGCTTTTTGAGTAAACATAGTGTTATTGATGAAAACCAAAATGGTTTCCAAAAGGGAAAGTCCACGGTACTAGCAACCTTTAAACTCGTGACATCAATCATGAACTACGTAGATCAATCAAATGAAGTAGCAGCTATATTCTTTGATATGAGTAAGGCATTCGATCACGTATCGCATGAACTCTTACTGGCTAAATGTGAAAAGTATGGCATTAGAGGCAATATGTACAATTGGTTAAAAACGTATCTTACTGAAAGGTTGCAGTATGTAGAAATCACAAATTTGGATAATCATTTTAATGAAATTGTATATAAATCTGACAAAAGAATTCGAAGTACTGGTGTGCCCCAGGGTAGCATCCTGGGTCCATTGCTATTTCTCTTATATATAAATGACCTTCCTAGAGTCACTAAACACTTTTGTACATTGTTTGCTGATGATGTATCGGTAGTAGTGCCTAATTTTTATAAATCTGTATATGACTACAATAATGAAATTAATAAAACAATAACTGACATAATCCAATGGTTAAATAATAATAATTTGAAAGTAAATGTAAAAAAAACAAAATGTATTCAATTTCATAATCAAAGAAACAATAAAACCTCTAATCTTTTAATACGACATGATGGACAAACCATCGACGAGAGTAGTGAGGTGGTCTTTTTGGGTGTGACAATGGATAGAAATTGTACATGGAAGTCACACATACAACAAGTATGCCAAAAATTGAATAAATTCTCATACGCTTTATGGCGACTAGTAAACATCACAGATGAAAAAACAGCTCTATTGGCTTATCATGGGTATGTGGCTTCCATTCTTAGATATGGGATCATTATTTGGGGCAATTCCGTCGACATAGACAGAGCATTTATAGCTCAAAAACAGTGCATACGCTCCATATGTAAAATTTCTGTAAAGACTAGTTGTAAACCTTACTTTAGGAGGCTAAGACTATTAACGCTGCCATGCATTTATATTTATGAAATGTGCTGCTTTGTTAGGACTCACAGATACCTGTTTGAGAGTAATAGTGAGGTAGTCAATAATTACCGAGGGCGATATCCAAACCACCTAACATTGCCAACAATGCGTACAACTTTACAAAGTAGTAGTTGCTATCCAATGGCAGTGCGAATTTTTAATAAACTGCCAAAGGACCTTAGAGAGTTGCCTATTAACCTTTTTAAGACACGACTGTTCCGATATATGCTGGATAAAGGCTACTACGAGGTGAAGGAATATTTGACAGATAAAGTGACTCAAATAAACTGACAAAAGCCTGTGTTTGTTGTATGAACAAAAATGATATTTATTGAAATTCTATTGACATTCCTATTTAATTTACTGACATTGTTAAAATAATTGTACCTACTTTAATTTAAATGTGTTATTGACTAAATTAAAATGCTCTTAAATATGTAAATTCATAATGTGATTAATTTAATTTTGCATGTCTGAAAAGATTAATTGTGAGATACGATAAAATGTAAAACCATCTTATGTTACCACTCTTATAGCAAATAAAATATATTCTATTCTATTCTATTCTATCTGAAGAAGGTTTTAGTATGCATATCATACTGCTGAGCTTATGATGGAGGCTACAGAACTCCTTAACGGTTAGGAGTCAATAGATAATACTACGATTTGTCGACAGAACATATTTCGTGGTGTATTGGGCAGACGTGGCGCTTACAAGGTACCAGGCAGTAATTTTATTTATTGGAAACGTAAACCAGTACACCCAGAAACGAGAAAAAAATATGAGCTCGTTTTAAATTGACTAGCCATTGAATGGTTATCCCATGGTTACGACACTTCTGTTAATAACGATCTTTATCATTAATTAATTAAACGACTTATTTAACGTTAGATCCTCAATTGGACGATAAAGTATTGTTAAAGTCCTAGCACTAAAAAGGATTAAATAAAAAAAAGTTTAAAAAACTGGGAACAGACTCCAAAAATGAACTAAAAGGCGAAAAATAATATTTTTTAAACTAAACATTTATTAGAACCGACTCCAAAAACAACTCCAAAAATAACATTTTGAAGTCGGTTCCCAGTTTTTTTTAACTTTTTTTAATTGTTTGCTTCTAGCAAAATATTCTTAAGACAAGTGCAAATGGAATAGAATAGAATAGAAAAAGATTTATTTGTCACACACAGAATACAAAAGGAATAACATTTACAATTTTTATTGGTTTTAAAATTGAGTTGGCAACTGTTTGTCCTTTAGATGTTAAAGGATTAGAACCTAACTTTATGTCTTATCACATTTTAGTCAAGTTTCTCACTTATCAAATCTTATTAAGTATGTTTTAATTTTACAATAACATATGGTTTTTTTGTAGTCAGATCAACTTTTTTCAAATTTTTGTTAATCGACAATTTTGAACGTACAGCACTGTTTTCAATCGGCTATTGCGATCTGAATTTTGATTTCAAAATTAGTTTAAACCCAATGAACTCATTCCAATCAATCATGAGCGGTAATCAGCGCCGCCATTCAATTAGAGTCGCTACTCGCTTGTGTCAGGTCATCGATCAAATGTAATTGACATGTCAAGAGCACGCGTAGTTCGTGTGGCGATTCTGGGAACATCGGTTATCGTAGGCGTTTAAATTTAGCTAACAATATCGATATATTTAAGCTAAGCGACACGCACCTGCCTTGCATAGGTTGAAGTATCTATCTGCGGTTTTAACGACAGCAAGTAGCCTGTTAGATGTTTAATTGATGCAAGAGTGCTTTTAGCGCAGTGGTGCTAGGTCTTTTGTAGTGATTTCTAAAGTTAAGCAACCCACAGTTGTGTGTGGATGGGTGACTCTGGGCGACCCATCACATGTACACTTCACATTCCACATCATTCTCAATAAATTTTAAAAATCAGCCTAGCGGTTGACTGGTGGGGAACGCGTCGTGGCATTAAATCCACCTAATATATATATATATTTTTAATCTGTGCAGTAAAGTTTAAATAAATAAATAAATTATCAAGGATGGCCGACAATTAGACGATATTTGTATTATATTGTTTTAAACTTATATCGTATCACGGAGTAACTGTTACTCCGTGATCATGGCGCTTGCAACAGTGCCGAAATATCGGGAACTCAAAAATAAGGTACGTGGTAGCAATCCCGTAACAAACTATTCTGATATTTGTATTACCTTTTTTCAATATATGGAATTGCCTGTTCCTGATTTTGTACGTTTAATCTCATGTCAAACGTCAGTTAATGACGTCAATAATGATGACCAAAGTTTCACCAATTAAAGGACTTGTTATCAACAATCGAAAGCCTAAAGCCGAGCAAGCTTTGCTTGCTAGCTTAGTCTCTGCTGTGCGTCGTATGGAGTCATTAAAATAGAGGAATATCAGTATTATTGATATTTTTAGGTCCATAAGGTGAGCAGATAGTGCCATTCTTATTAACTTGGTTTTAAAAGGCCCGAGTGGCTTATAAACACTAAAGCAAAAGAGTCTTCGTATTCATAGCAACACCAAAGCCAGTTGACAAAAATGATCAAAAAGTAAAAAGAATAGGATGTGGTACTTTGTTTATTTTTTTATTGTCAACCTCTATAAGGCAATGGGGCCTTAAGGCTTTTTTTAGTTAAATTTGTTTTTCAAACTTTTTTAGTGTTTTGTTATCTATACGTTCTGTAAACCTTGGAAAAGGGAATATTATGTTAGTTATTTTGTAGTTAGAAACCGTTAGCTCTTTTTGTATATCGTATATTATTATCTAGTTATTTCGCCAACCGCTCACTTCATAGCCTGAACATTTTAGCAAAATGTATAGAGCAGCTGCACAAACCAGCCTTACTATATTTTGCGTATCTATCAAGATCAGGCAAGGACAGACATTGTTTGTGTTCTATAGGATTCAGATTAACTCGCAGTATTAATACAAGATTATAGACACTGTTCATTTTTATAGTCATGCACTATCTCCTAGACGGAGAATCATTTCCCAGTCTTTTCACAGTGAGTTAAAAAACCGGCCAAGTGCGAGTCGGACTCGCGTACGAAGGGTTCCGTACCATTTTCTATAAAAACGGCAAAAAAGAAACATGTTTGTTGTATGGGAGCCCCCTTAAGTATTTATTGTATTCTGTTTTTTAGTATTTGTTGTTAAAGTGGCAATAGAAATGTAATATCATTTTTTTCAAGGCTCTAGCTATCACGGTTCATGAGATACAGCCTGGTGACAGACGGACAGACAGACGGACAGACAGACAAACAGACAGACGGATAGCGGAGCCTTAGTAATAGGGTCTCGTTTTACCCTTTGGGTACGGAACCCTAAAAAACACATTAAAAGATAGATAGATATTACTCTTTATTGCACACCAAAATTAAGAAGTAACAGTTTATGTTTACAGAAAGATGTTCATTTAAGCGGTCATATCGCTAAGAGCGATCTCCTCCAGACTTTCGGGTAGAGTACCACTGTAAAGAAAGAAAGGGGAAAATTGTGCAGAGTGCTTTGTTATGTGCTAGTGATATATAACGACCTCCGTAGCCAAGAGGCGAGCCTGCCGGACTTGGCGTTGCCGCAATCTCTGAGGTACCGGGTTCGATTCCTGGTCGGCACAATAAACATACTTTTCTGTATTGTCTCGGGTCTGGGTGGTGTGGTACCGTCGTTGTTTTTTGAGTTCCATAACACAAGTGCTTTAGCTACTTACTTTAGGATCAGGAAAATGTATGTGATGGTGTCCATTTTATTTATTATATTAAAAAAAGATCACTTTTATTTTAATTTTATTTATTTTTATAATATATCGTGTTTTCACAATAAAAAGTAACACCAAAAAGTTGGTAAGGTTTTTTGAACGTGAACACTATATTTTTCGGATAAATGTTGAGGTTACTGATTTCATCGTACAAACTAAATTGCTTCATGTATTCCATTCTAGTCGCAAATCTTAATTAAAACCCGTAACTTCGTTACCATTGACTTATGTTCATATTATTTGAATCCGACATTGGCTCTCCGGTTTACTTTACTAATGTATGCCATACGTAACTATGTTGTATTAGCAAAATGTTGACTTAGTTAATTTTGAATGAACCTAAAGTTTGCTTGAGCTAAACTTATATTCAGATTTGTCAGCTATACAGACCTTATATAAAAACCGGACAAGTGCGTGTCGTGCCACGCGCAGTATAGGGTTCCGTAGTTGCCCGTCGTTACCCAATATTTGTATTTCAGCGATTACTTCATTTCAGTCACTTTCGATGTTTTCGTCTAAGGAATTTTTGAACGACTAAGTTGAACGACTATTGCTTTTAAACCTCGTGATTTATCGTAACAGTTATGATTTTCCTTAAAAGTTTTTGAAAAGAACTATCATCGTTATTTTTTTCCGTTTTTCAAGCTAATAGTATAGCTTTTAGAATAGGAATAGTAATTTTTGTTTTGATCCAAAAGTTTTTTTGTAATACCTACCTCGGCAGTTGAATCTCTCTCTCTCTCTCTCTCTCTCTCTCTCTCTCTCTCTCTCTCTCTCTCTTTCAAAGTTTTATTGCTACTGTATTTATTTAAGACAAGACGGTTTTTAATTTAGCGTGCTTGTGTGCAGTTATCATCATCATCATTTCAGCCACAGCACATCTACTGAACAAGGCCTCCCCCAGTGACTTCCAGATCGGCCGGTTGGAAGAGACAAAAAATGGTAGTGGTATAATACTGACAATTATATTTTCATTTGTTTTACACAATTGTATGTAAACGTGATACATAAAACATTACCTTTTTGATAAATAAAAATCAACGAGATACAACCAAATTAGCGCCTAGTGGCGCAAATACAAAAAGCAATCTTTCAAACCTGTCGTGGGTGACACGTGAGATATTGTTAGATGTTAGGTCGGGAAATTGGGTGATAAATATTCAGTGCATTACAACAGATCAAGATAAAATAAGCTCACTCCTACAAGAAGCATATAAGCACAGAAAAAAATATAAATAGAAAAATAAATAAGCGCCAAGCAACGTCGTCATTACAGCTTGATACTCGGCCACGACCTCTGTGGCCGAGGGGTGAGCACGCCGGACTTGGTGTCACCATCTCTGAGGTCCCGGGTTCGATTCCCAGTCGGAACAATGTAGAAAACGAACTTTTCTATTGTGTCTCCTACTTACCATAGGATCAGAGCAATGTATGTGATGTTGTCTAATATTTCTTTATTTATGCTGTTTGTTGTTGTTGAATTACAAAATTCAAACGAAAACTAAGGATACTGTATCCGACCATCTTTGTCAGACTAATGATATTTAGCAGCGCTATCGTAGGAAAAACTGCGAGATAATTAGAATCTTAAGAAAGGTATTTGCTGACCAGCGTAACATGTAGCAATGCGAGCTTTTGTGCATTCAATATGGGCTTCGAAGTGTTTAACGGGCAACGAGCCGGCACAAGAAATACAACAACTGCTCGGTGCGAATGTCACATTACGCTCCGTAACACTGGTCAGTACCTCATCATCATCATCATCATCATCACCAGCCTATATAAGTCCACTGCTGGACACAGGTTCTCCAAAAGGAGGATTTTGCCATAATCGCCACGCTTGGCAGGCGGGTTGGCGATCGCAGTTTGGCCAATGGTAGAGAGTAGACGCTGCTGCCCGTCTTCTTGTGGCGGTTCTCCTCTAGTCGCCTCCTACGACACCCATAGGAAGAGAAGGGGTGGTGCAATTCTTTTAACGTGCCGGCACCACACGACAGTACCTATCAGTAGTTAAAAGTAAAAATTAGATTTCTTTATAAGAATAAGGTTTAATATTTACTGAACTTTGTACTAAAAATATTGTTTTCAACCTTTGCTATACTAACAAAGTACTCAATATTTCTCCCATTAACTATCATGCTGAAATGCTTCGAAGACAGAATACGAGTACACTATAAAATTCAACAACCAGAAAATAAAATCTTCACAATACCGCTACTGTGAGAAATAAATTATCTTGCATAAGAACTGTCTAGCAGCGGTTTATTTATTATTTTTGTATTTTCATTGCTAGTATTTTATGCATGACTTTTATGACGGTACTTTGTAGTCAGGTCAACGAACCTTGCAGACAGACATCACATCAAACACATACCGGTATTTACTTGATACTGTAAGATGTAATTAACCTGTCTTATGGTCTCTTAGCTGTCAGCGATGTGCACTGGGTTTGGCATACCCGTAACCCAAATAACTTAAAAGGTCACCCTTTGCCCTGCAGCCCTAACTACATACATTTCCATTTTTTCATAATTACAGCTATGTCTACCATGAAGACACAACCCTCCACAAATCCGCACTGGGCCCGCGCCACCACGCGGGGTTCGATCCCCGGTCAGATCAGTATAGAAAATGAACTTTTCTATATTGGCTCGGGCCTCGGTGTTGTGGTACCGTCGTTGTTTCTGATTTCTATAACACAAGTGCTTTCGCTACTTACCTTAGGATCAGAGCAATGTATGTGATGTTATCCAATATTTATATTTATTTATTAATATTGAGGTGCTCGTAGCTCAGTGGCGGCAGCGCTTTGGTATCGATTACTAAAGTTAAGCAACCAACGCCGCGGTCGTGAGTGGATGGGTGACCATTCCAACCATATTTAGTGACATTTATCACGAGCATCTCCGTGCTTCGGAAGACACGTTAAATGTTGTTCCCGGCCAATATCGCTTGATATTGGTCGTAAAGCCTAGTCAGAAGCCTTAAGGCGGCTTGAGAACATCTGACAGTAAGGTTTAGTCACTGGCCTTACAACACCCCTCCACCAATCCGCACTGGGCCCGCGTGGTGGAATATGGCCCAAACCACCTCATATTTGAGGTGAGGATTGTGTCCTAACAAAGCTGTGGAACATCTACGCGTAAAGGCATATTTCCTAGCATGAAGGTTATTCTCCAGTTCAGACCAATTTTTAATAAAGGCTGTTGAGATAATAAAGGCTTTTATAAGAAGAAATAAAAACCTTTATTATGTAGTTTTAGGGCGCTTATACACACACTACATAATTATTGTTATAACTTTATCTCCATCTTTGAACTAGTAAGGGCAAGCAAAGCGCAAGAAACTCTAGCCACTATTATGACTTTTGGCAAAATTTAATAAGAAATTAAATAAAATGAAATATTATTTCGAAACGAATTGTTTTTAAACTGTCATAATGCATTCGAGAGTGCTCTACTTCCCAAATTAAATATGTCGGAACAATTGAAATCAGTCGGATGTCATTACGAACGGAGTAAACAACACATACAGTTGTGGACTAGTGTTGTATAAATGTCGATAGTGAACCTACACAAATATTGTGTTTAATAATACATAACGTTTATTTATGGTAGAAGAGAACTAACGACAAAATTATTTGATGTAGTTTTTGGATATTTGCTTCATAGGTTTTAAAGCTGAACATTACATTACACATTAGTTACATTTGAACAAGTTCACTAGCAATAAAGTGAATTATTTTTTTATTTATGATGTTTTAACACTAGCAGCCGCTTTTTCCTAAAACTGCAGTTGCGGAAGTATGTTACATTCATTTATTACAATACTAAAAAGACTAAGCTCAAATACCGAGAGCAATGAGTAGAGATAAAACTTCTATAAACTTCATTATTTTACTCAAAAATGTTTGGGAAGAATAGGACTTTTTAAAACCACTTAATTAGCTGCTGTTACACAACACCTTTTTATAGAAAACATCGAAATCGTAAAAAGACAAACTAACTACATCAATGAATGTGTCTAAAACGCCAGTTCTTAATTCACCCGCATTCATTAAATAGCATTATATTTTTTATCGATACAATTACATTGTTGACTAATATCGACAAATAGTTACCAGACGGCAACATTAAACTGCTGGCAAATGTTTAAAATTTCCACAATTTACCGACAGTGTCGAGGCACGGAATTCAATTATCCGTTTCCAATCGGCTGTAGGAACTCTGCTCTACGAATAACGGTGACGGACTGGTAACGCAATCCCTTTGTAAGGTTTGGCGAGCATCATCGTATCTTAAATCATTGCATCATCATTATTATTCATAGCTGGCATACAACCACTTATGAAAATAATTCTCGTCTCGCTTGTGCTTATCTCACTAAGCTCAATTCAATTCAAATCTGGTCACGATGATGCATTTATTTTATAAATAAAAATACTATCAGTTTATACTTCATTATCATGATCATCATATCAGCCTGTTGCAGTCCACTGCTGGACATAGGCCTCCCCCAAGAAGCGCCACAGCGTTTATACTTAGTTTTATTTTAAATAGTAAAAATATTATCAAATACATTTAACATTATGACTTTTGTTTCCAATAATAAAATTTATTCATAAGGATATCAGATGCAAATCTCTTGTAATATCATGGTCAAAACGTACCCCGACTCAACGGTACCAGCCTGCAGCTAGACAGAAAAGAAATTGATCCAGGGAGAAAGATGGCCTCCTAGTAAGTCATCATGCTCAATATTTCAGCCATAGGACGTCCATTGCTAAACATAGGCCTTCGCCAATGTGTTTCGATTTGACCAGTTGAAAGTAGCTTGCATCCAGCGGCTTCCTCCAACCTTTGCCAGGTCGTCTGCCAACCTTATATTTGTATATGTATTACAAGTAGACAATAGCGATATTAAAATACAAAAGTATATTTAGGACCTGTTTCATTATGTACGAATAAGTTCTGCGGTTCTGAATAGGCAATTTTTTACTTTTTCTTCCTTGCCGGTATCACTCTTGACAGAGTGGTCGTGGTCATCATTTCAGTTGTTGGCGGCAAGCCTTACAACACGCCGCCACTCCTCTCTGATGGCTGCCTTCCTCGTGCATTCATACAGTGATGATGAGCCATTAACTGCCGCTTTTATCTGGTCAGTCCACCTCTTAGGCGATTTTTCTCGTGGCCTGGTACCCTCAACCTTTCCCTGGATCACAAGTCGCGCAATAGCCACCTCTCCTCGGCGGCAAACGTGGCCAAAAAAGGCAAGTATACGAGACTGCACCAAAGAAGACAAACGCTGCTTGATGCTGAGTTCTCGAAGTATAGACTCGTTGGTACGGAATTCAGTCCACGATACTCTGAGCATTCTCCTCCAGCACCACATCTCTATTTTTTACTTATCTGAAGAGTATACACGAGTTTGCGTTTCACGACCGTCAAATAGCGCTATATGACACATTAATTCAAATAGTTTTATCTGCTACATATTATATATTTCACATAGTTTTATCTATACATTTTGAAATAGGCCCATAATGTAACAAAGAAAAAGAATAGCCATATATAGAGGTATTGGAAAGGATTTTGGTTGTTAAAGATATAGTTTCATTTACTGATTAAAACAATACAATTAAATTACATCACAAGCATAATCACGAAACCTTATAGAATTCATTTCTTCAAATCTTAATCTTAACCAAACGCCCACACAATTTATCATTCGGAAGATAAATGTAGGTACTGAAAGTTGTCTAGACTAGAATAATAGACTGCAATTAATTTTCTAATGCGAGTGATAACTGTAGAAATTTATTAGACCTCGTGTGTCTGAGAATTGTTATTATTATCGCTCGCGCCGTAACGACTGATATTAAGGATAGCCCGCACTCTTAGCCAAATAAACGTTGTTTCTTCATAATGATGACCTCCGTAGCCGAGAGGCGAGCACGCCGGACTTTAAATAGCGCCGCCATCTCTGAGGTTCCGGGTTCGATCCCCGGTCGGGTCAATGTAGAAAACGAACTTTTCTATATTGGCTCGGGTCTGGGTGTTGTGGTACCGTCGTTGTTTCTGGTTTCTATAATACAAGTGCTTTAGCTACTTACTTTAGGATCAGAACAATGTATGTGATGTTGTCCAATATTTATATTTATTTATTTATAGCGATTCTCCAAACGTTGAAGTTTGTCTATTCAGCTCTTCCTGCAGGGCTAGCATGCGCGCATCGGTTATTTTATCGATAGACAAGACAAATTTTGTCTTCGACGATATTTGTCGTTTTCCGTAATTACAGACGTCTCAAATCCTTTTTCTACTGTCCTGTCCTTTAGCTACTTATTTTTACGTTATAACACGGCATTGCATGATATTTTGGTTTTTTCTTTGTTCGTCGAACGTCAAAAGTCGATAAAATGCCACGACAAATTTTTATCGTGTTGCGCATGCTAGCCCTGCTGGAATGACAATAAAATAGATATGTATTATATTATAATATCGTATACTTTAGTTATTGTGATATATTTATTATTTTTCTTCACATTTGCAAAAAATGGAGTACCTTTGGTAGAAGGCACCAAAAGGGATTTCTTGTAGGTACTGTGTGGTGGTCCAATGTGCCACTGCGTCACTCGTTAGTACGTCTAACGTCAAGGGTTCCCGCCAAAAACCAGCGTCGTGATAAGTCCCTGTCCATGGCTGTCACGACAAATGCTGAGCGGGGGCGATTGACACATATTCTATTATTTTCATGTTATGCAATTTTTTTCTTTTTTGTCGGTATTGTCATATAAACGATTTTCTATTTCTGTTTCAATTACATTTAATTTTGTTCTCTGCTATCAGTGGCCCTATTTTTTTAAGGTTATCAATGCAGCAGTCGACCTGGGGTCGCAGCCTATTCAAATCTTTCCTCGTTAGCTATCAGATGTATTCTAGGCGTAGACGCGATTAACAGAAACCACAATGTTATGCAGGTAACTGCCTAATGTGTCAGTTTTCCCTTCTTAAGGACTTATCATTACTTGGTTACGTGACACATGACATTTAAGACAAACTAAGTAATTACTGTACTACAGTAACAAGAACCCACCCACACACAATACCTTTAACCCTCGGTATGCTCGGAAAAAAAATGAATATAATATACCTATGACACATGCGAGCGAACTGAGCGAGAGGATACGATTAATTCTTGTTTAGATACAATAAGTTAATTAACAAAAGGCGTTCCCGTTAACCCGTCATATTATAAAGTCAGTACATATGAAAAAAAAAATTTAGAACAAAAAAAAAAGGTTTTATTTTAAAATATCACAAAAAAATAATTTATATATACGCAAAATTAAACACCCTAATTATGCCCACTCTCCCTGAATACCGCCAAACGGCAACGTCAAGAGACTTATGATAGGGATTTGAGCAGCGCAAATACGCTAGGTACTAGACCGCGCTACTACTTTAGTTAACGGGAACGCCTTTGATTAATTATTCATATTCATTTAATCACTTTCATAATGTAACATTAGTCCACAATACAGGTACAAAAGACGTTCATTTTGTTACAGAATGACCGTCTTAGGCATTCGTGATTTTTTGATACGAAACAATTTAAATTATCCATTTTTAACATAATTAATTCGAATTCCATTAACATGCTGTATAATCTGAATCTCGGAAACGGCTTCAACAATTTTCATGAAAAGTATGTAGGGGATTTCGGGGTCAATAAATCGATCAAGCTACGTTTAATTTTTAGAAAGAAAATAAACTGTGCAAATATTGGTTACCCAGGTACTTTACATTGTATCAGAATGCACTGCAGTGTTGTCTATCACTAAATAAAATGAAAACAAGTTTATTTCTTAATATTAAACCTAAATGGGAATCAAATCGTTCAAGGTGAATAACTGCTCCACTCAGCCATCAATCAAGTCGCCTATCGCAACCCCCACGTCTAAAAAAAGACGCATCCCTAGCCCTGATTGTTCGTTTAAATCGTGTTCACTCATAACATTATACTTAATTGTAATAACGTTAGAACCCCAAATTGGGAGCCATGAAAATTTTATGCACGTTCGTTTATAAAACTTTGGGCGTAAAGATTAAGCGTTTAGGATATAGACATATAGCTGAGAGCGGGGCGTTTTGCGGTGGCTTTATCTTCTTAACTTATACTTAATACTAGCTGTCCTGGTGAACTTCGTACCGCCAAACAGTATTTTTTTGTTAACTTGCAAGTGTTTTTTTATTTTTTCTGCTATGCGGGACGGAGACAAATCCAACGAAAATTTACAATGTTTAAGCATTTCTGATCTTAACCAATAGTCAAATATTTGTAAAAATATTTCTATAGGGTGTTGACGGTAGTATACTACTCAGCTATACATATAGCTACAACATTGATCAGAATACGCTGGCTTTGACAGCGAAAAAAAACACTTGAGAAATTTCATCTCGTCACGTGACGTCCTCGGTAGCTTAGTGGTCAAAGCACTCGCCCGGTATGCGATGGGACGTGGGTTCGAGTCCCACCTGAGGTCGATGATTTTTTCAAGTGTTATTTATCTTCAATTAAACCTTGCATGGAATTGCTAAAAACAAAAATTTACAACATCCAACAAATTATAAGACATGAAAATCGGTCCAGCCGTTCTCTTGTTATAAGTGTTGGAACAAATACGACTTTGATTTATATATTAAGATATTTTCTCCTTCCTAACTCTGTATATTTTAATAATAGGTTTTAAAAGTTATTACTATAGAATTACAAATCTATACCATGATTTAATATCTCAATTATACACTTATCGCAATAAATATTGCAAGAATCTTAAACCATGCTTTTTGATGTTAGTAACACCTGCGGGGTAACCATGAACTCTTAAAACAATATCAAAGCTGTCAAATCTGTCAATTTTGGTACGTCATTACATACAAAATTTGACAGATTTGATAATATTTGACAGATTTAAGATTGTTTTAAGAGTTCGTGGTTACCGCCCTGGACAGTGTATCCAACTGTTTAAATCGTGGCTACACCATTAATGGGCAGGGCACATATATCGAAACTTATTTTGAAAAAAAGAAAAAATATTCTTATTTAGAAACTAGTTTAGAGTCTTGGTTTCGAATGTGGCCGAAGGGGAACTGACAGCCCATGGGGCAGAAAGGTTCTGGAATGAACGGCCAAGTACCGGCAAGCGCAGCGTGGGACGTCCACCCGCAAGGTGGACAGACGACCTGGTAAAGGTTGCCGGAAGCCGCTGGATACAGGCCGCTTCAAACCGGCCAATCTGGAAGTCACTGGGGAAGGCCTATGTTCAGCAGTGAACGTCTTGTGGCTGAAATGATGACGATGATGATGACACTAGGATAGCATAGTATAAACAATAATGTAGTAAGAGTGTAGGATTTTATTACTCAGATTTTGTAAAAAAAAGAATTGAACTTTTTATAAATCCGCTTGCGCAAGTATTACAGTTTAGGCTTTATGAGATGCTCAGTTTAAGCGGGCTAACTTTGAGCGCTTTCAAAGTGTATTACGCATGAGAAGTTAAAGTAAGTAAGTGATCTTGCGCTGTTTTGTGCGGCTTAAAATGCAATAACTCAAAAAGTCGAAGTTGTTAAATAGTTGCATTTTCGCTTTACATAAAAGTAAAATGGCTAAAATGATGATGATGATAAAACCACGATAGCAACAAAAATGAAGTAAGTGTTTAAATATTTCCTTAGGACTTTATTATTCCGATTTTGTCAAAAACAATAAACATCATCAACTTTTTATAAATCCGCTTGCGCCAGTATTGTAGCGTGGTCTTTATGAGACGCTCAGTTTAAGCGGGCCAACTTTGAGTGCTTTCAAAGTGTATTACGCATGAGAAGTTATCTTGCGCTGTTTTGTGCGGCTTAAAATGCAATAACTCAAAAAGTCAAAGTGATTAAATAGTTGCATTTTCGCTTTACATACAAACAAAACAGATACATTTCCTCATGAAATGAGGCTTTTTCAAGGATGTGTATCTTTTTAAATTTTAAATGTATATTAAAACTCATGTCCTACCAATGATGACCTACGGAGCCGAAACGTTGAACTGGCTGAGCTGAACTAATAGTAAAGCTGGCCCACTGCCTCCATGTCACTCAGCGAACTATGGAAAAGTCAATGCTTGGGATTTTGTTAAGGGATAAAATCCGAAACGAGATCATCAGGCAGAAGATGAATTCTAGGGTGAAGACCAAGAATTGGAAAACGTTGTGTAGGACGCCCCCCAGCCCGATGGACCGACGACCTTAGGAAGGGCTGGCAGTGGATGGATGAAAAAAGTGAGAGATCGTGCTCTTTTGCGCTCTTCGGGGGAAGTTTACGTCCAGCAGTGGACTGCTATAAGCTGAATAGATAGATAAATTAATTAAAAGCCAACAGCTTTTTTTTAGCAATAGTGATAAAATAAACATACAATTTTATTGTTAGCTTGAGGCGACTAAATCCTGTAGCACGAGACGAGAAGCAGCGTCTGCGTGCGAAATAATATACAAAACTGCGCTCGCCAACCCGCCTGCAAAGCGTGGCGAGTATGGCAACAACTCCCCGATGACAGAAGTCACTGGGGGAAGCCTATGTTCAGCAGTGGACGTTCTGTGGCTGATATGATGATGATGATGATGATGAAAACACTTAGCCATTACCAGAGTTTCACAACATGGTTCACGAGGTGTACCGTACTAGGTAGGTAGTATTTATTTCAAGTTATCTTGCGATATTATGACACAAGATAGGGAAACAAAACATGGGGGGTAACCATAAACTCTTAAAACAATCTCAAATCTGTCAAATCTTGTCAAATCTGACAAATTTCGTACGCCATGATGTTCGAAATTGACAGATTTAAGAGTTCATGGTTACCCCGCAGGTAAAAGGAATGTTTTACCAGATTTAGTAAAGGGAAAAAATACGAAAATCTTTTTTTTTTGTCTGTCGTCCAAAATTCGTACATCACAAAAAAAATCGTGTGATGGACTTTGGACATACCCGCGGAACCCTTAATGTTTGAGGTAATTTGTTTTTATGTTAGGGCTAAGTTATATTTTGGGACGTGACGTGCCCAGGAGAGGGCCTGCTATACAAAATAAACAATATAAATTTCAATTTGAATGGGGTTAAAACTTCATTATCTTAAGTTTCTTTGCCAAAATTTGCAGATTGTACTAACTTATTGTTCAAACAAAATCCAGACTAAGCCTAAAAGCTTTTTAATTTGTTCTCGACCGAGAAAACGCATATTTTCCAAACCCAAAAGGACTTAAAGATAGACTTACTTAATTACAGACTTTCCATAATACATGATTGTTATTATGTTCCATTCAAAAAGTAAAATTGAGTGCTATCGATCGAAACAAATTGTACGATCAAACAACGTTCAAAATAACAATTAGTTTCAAAGCTTTGCAAAACGAATAATTTGGAGAACGAAGATGTAGATGAATATGTTTAAAGACTAACTAAAATCATAAAATTCTAGATTTTGATAATTTTAAATTTTATATGCTAAATTCACTACAAAGTGTTCTTTGTTAAGCGTATAATTTTATCTATAAGATTTAAATTACATATAAAATTAAATAAATATATGCCGTCCAATACATTAATTGCCATGGTTTCAAATCAAATCATTTATTATTTACTTAGAGACACAGTACAGTAGTTTTGAGAATAGTTCAAACTATCTCGCCATTGTATAAATAAATATAAATATTGGACAACATCACATACATTGCTCTGATCCTAAGGTAAGTAGCTAAAGCACTTGTGTTATAGAAATCAGAAACAACGACGGTACCACAACACCCAGACCCGAGACAATATAGAAAAGTTCGTTTTCTACATTGACCCGACCGGGGATCGAACCCGGAACCTCAGAGATGGCGGCACCATTTAAAGTCCGGCGTGCTCGCCTCTCGGCTACGGAGGTTTGTATGGCATGCAAAATTTAATAAGTAGTTAGAAATCAAGATCCTTGTGCCACGAGATCATACTATCACACTTAGACTTGTAAGAATTCAGAAAATAATGTTTAACTAAACTTTGAATAGAACCAGGAGGTCTACTACGAAAGTGTTTTGTTCGTTCGGACGTATTATGCGATAAAATTAATATATCCATTCACTTGCATCAAAGCTTTGACAATTTATGAATTTAGATTGAGTTCAACATAATATATTTATATATATTTTGCCAAAGGATGGTCACTAGTGACTAGTCATTTCAATTTGTTAGGTTTATACGTCCGAACGAACGATACATTTTCTTAGTAGGCCATATGAGACCTTTTACGTTCAAGGCAAATCTTTTTTGAATAACGTAAATTCGCCATCTTGGATGTCGCTTCTAGCTTAAACTAGATCCGAGTTTCTACCACATGGTGCAAAGTGAAAAAGTAGATTTTTATTCCGTTAAGTGCTTTTTGCGCCCAAATGGTTTCTTTGATTAAATTTTAAGTAGGTACGTCCAGATTGTTTGTACGTGTTTGCTTACATTAATTTCGTGCAATTTTCTTGTGTCAGTTGAAAATGAAATCAACATTTATTTGCCTTTGAAAAGGGTACATTTTGATGGTAGTCGTGTCGTGGATTTCAGTTTTTTTTTTAAATTAATAGCATGCAAATACATTCTTATAATAATTATATTTTTTCATTGGTTTAATTTTAACAATCTTTTATTAACTTAGGTTATCAAATCGTGCAATTCGTTCTTAACCTGCTTAAAATTATTAGCATGTCGATAGTATTATGAATCTGTTTTTATACCAGATCAGGGCCCTAACCAGGAACTGTTAAAACAATCACAAATCTGTCAAACATTATCATTTCTGTCAAATTTTGTATGAAATGACGTACCAGAATTGACAGATTTGACAACTTTGAGATTGTTTTAACAGTTCATGGTTAGGGCCCAGATCAGATGATGAAACCAGAAGGTGTACCTACCTACTAGTAAAACTTTTGAGTTTGGCATATTTCTGTTTTTTTTAGGGTTCCGTATCCAAAGACGGACCCTATTAATAAGACTCCGCTTTCCGTTTGTCTGTCCGTCTGTCACCAGGCTGTGTCTTATGAACTTTTATAGTTAGAGAGTTGATGTTTTTACAGATTATGTATTTCTGTTGCCGCTATAACAACAACTAAAAAACAGAATAAAATAAATATTTAAGGTGGCTCCCATACAACTGAGATTATTTTTTGCCGTTTTGTAAATAATGGTACGTAACCCTTCGTGCGCGAGTCCGACTCGCACTTAGCCGGTTTTTGTTATAATATTAAAAAAAAATTGTCGAAAGGCTATCAGATTGTAGTACTTGAAGCTGCAGGTATAATAATATGAGTACACTATATGCATGTACCATAGCAATAATCATAGTACTTACAAAATGTGCTTATTTTGGGACTAAATCGTTTTGTTATTATTGAAATAATTAATTTAGAAGTATTACTACTCTTAGTTTTTATGATAGACATTTGAAAGTTGGTTTTTACGATTGCTTTTCACCTATATAGTCACAGGTTAACAGGATGAACACTAATAAAATCGGACCTTATATTTCACTGCCCGAAAGTTACCAACTTTTGGGCCTTCTGATGTATTGGGGCTGATTAAACAATGCTCAGATGCCTCATTAACATACTTCGGGCAAAAATAGATAATGTGTGAGTCCTTGTATTATGTCTCCAACATAACTAGAGCTCTGAGACCGGGTTGGTCGTTTTAAAATTGTACGACGGGTCATTTTAGCCATAGTTCTTCTTAACATGGTCATTTGTACATACATAATCATGCGTGTTGAGCAAAATTGGTTCTTATGTCGATTGACATAGAAATGAAAACTGTAATTGATGACTAAAATAGTTATATGTGAGGAGAAATGAGGGTCGAAGGACCCGACTGATTTGCATTGTCAGTAACACAGAGTGTGGTTTGTTTAACCTATTAATATTACATTGGGTCACTTATTTTGGCTAAAAGCTACCTTTTGTCATATACACGATTGAATAGGACGATTTAACTTCCATGCATGATAAAAAATATTAAAACAAGTTCAAAACAATACCAACAGCAATTCAGTAAATACTTTTATCTTTTAAAGAAAACTGTGTTTTTATACATTGACGATTTTTATTTCTTACTATAATTACGCGTGACAAAAAAAAATTCAAAAACAAATGAACTTAAAAGCGGTTAATTATATCTAACTCCACCACGCGGACCTACTTTTAGATAAGATAGCGCGAGTGTAAGATCAGGAACTAAACCTTAAATAAAACACAACTCGAGGCCGAAAAACCTAATTTACATCACGAATTTCATTAGAGCATTCCTTAATTCTTAATTAAAATAAAACAAACTACGAATTTGCACTTTAACTACACAGAATTCGTCCAAACCCTTAATTAAAAAGATGATAAATAAACAAGGGCGCTCTTCCTTTGTGAGCTAATTTAAAAGAAACCTTCAATGGCGAAATAATTCGCTTCTTTGTCCGTCAAGAAAGGAAAAATACTTTTAGACAACAATACAGCTAGAAACAGTTAGTTTACTTCCCTTTTACGTAAGACTTAGTACGTGTGTGATTATTTCATAGATGTTTTGACGTGTATGAGAGAAGAATAATTGCTCTGATCCTAAGGTAAGTAGCTAAAACACTTGTGTTATAGAAATCAGAAACAACGAAAAAGTTCGTCGACGTTCGACGACGTACGACGTTGACAATATAGAAAATAATGCAAACCTTTGTCACCTTAGAACCTTTGAATGTCTGGTATCAGTAGGATTTTAACGGGACCACTTATAACCGACGTAAATTATGATTTATTTGGGTTATCATGACGACCAGCGGCGTCTATCAGAAGTATGACCGGTACCCTGTAGAGACGAGGATCACATTGTCAAGAAAGCACTGAGCTTACTATGTGTGTCAGTGCTGCCCATAGATTTTGACACTAACTATCAATCGGGCGATGACTACGCGCGCAAATTTTTAGTGAATAACCCTTATTCCCGGCCGGCTTTAGAAAAAACATTAAAGTTTGTCCCGGCTAATTCGTATATCGTCGTAACCAGCTGATCACGTGGTTTTAAGGAGTGTCATATTCTCTTGTACAATATATGTAATTTTAAATTATATTTCATATTTTTGTGCAATAAAGTGTCTAAGTATATATTTATTTTTGCTGAACCTAACTTTTTACAGCGAGCCTACTATTATTTCTTACATTTTTCATGCCCAGGAAAATACTCTCAGACTTTAAGAGAAAAATGATTTGGTAACATTTTAATGATGTCCTGATGCTATCTTAATTTTGAATACGCATTGGAGTGTTAACGAATAAGCAGATATTTGTTGATGGTTTTTTTTTCTTCTAATGTAAAATATTTTGCCTTTACCTCAACAAAATATTTGCATGACAAGACAACAGACGATTTTAGTTTTTGTCTGACAAACAGTGTGGATTAGGTTCCCGGTCATCATCATCATCATTTTAGCCACAGGACGTCCACTGCTGAACATAGGCCTCCCCCAGTGACTTCCAGATCGGCCGGTTGGAAGCGGCCTGCATCCGGCGTCGTCCTGCAACCTTTACCAGGTCGTCTGCCCACTGTCTGTCGTGGTTCCCGGTCGGTCAATGTAAATTGTCTTTTTGTTTCTAATTAACGTGACTCAAATACCTTAGCTACTTACCTTAGGATCAGAGAAATGTATGTGACGTTATCCTTTATTTCTTAATTAAATAAGGTGCTGGACTACAACTGACACACAGTTCACAGTTAAATACTTTGAACAGATTGTTTTATCCCATCCAACTCACACTTGACAGTTTTGCTTTGCACCTGCGATCATTAATCTTCTAGCGTAGACTAGTTCAAAGTGATTTTAAACTTGCTATCATTTGACTATCTATCTTAGTTTTTTGCAAAAGGAGACTGCAGACTTATTTATCAGTGACTTAACAATAGATTTGGTGACTCTTTGTTTTTATTTTCTGCCAAGCCAAAAAAAAGCAAACTCGCTACACTGAAAGAAAATTTGGGGGATTTTTGATCTAAGTTGGTATTTCAGACTAATGAAAAAAATCTATTGCGTACGGTTTCATCTCCGGCCTATATCAGTCCACTGCTGGACACAGGCCTCTCCAAAACGAGGATTTTGCCATAATCGCCACGCTTGGCAGGCGGGTTGGCGATCGCAGTTTGGCCAATGGTGGAGAGGAGGAGAGGAGGTAAGTAGCTAAAACACTTGTGTTATAGAAATCAGAAACAACGAAAAAGTTCGTCGACGTTCGACGACGTACGACGTTGACAATATAGAAAATAATGCAAACCTTTGTCACCTTAGAACCTTTGAATGTCTGGTATCAGTAGGATTTTAACGGGACCACTTATAACCGACGTAAATTATGATTTATTTGGGTTATCATGACGACCAGCGGCGTCTATCAGAAGTATGACCGGTACCCTGTAGAGACGAGGATCACATTGTCAAGAAAGCACTGAGCTTACTATGTGTGTCAGTGCTGCCCATAGATTTTGACACTAACTATCAATCGGGCGATGACTACGCGCGCAAATTTTTAGTGAATAACCCTTATTCCCGGCCGGCTTTAGAAAAAACATTAAAGTTTGTCCCGGCTAATTCGTATATCGTCGTAACCAGCTGATCACGTGGTTTTAAGGAGTGTCATATTCTCTTGTACAATATATGTAATTTTAAATTATATTTCATATTTTTGTGCAATAAAGTGTCTAAGTATATATTTATTTTTGCTGAACCTAACTTTTTACAGCGAGCCTACTATTATTTCTTACATTTTTCATGCCCAGGAAAATACTCTCAGACTTTAAGAGAAAAATGATTTGGTAACATTTTAATGATGTCCTGATGCTATCTTAATTTTGAATACGCATTGGAGTGTTAACGAATAAGCAGATATTTGTTGATGGTTTTTTTTTCTTCTAATGTAAAATATTTTGCCTTTACCTCAACAAAATATTTGCATGACAAGACAACAGACGATTTTAGTTTTTGTCTGACAAACAGTGTGGATTAGGTTCCCGGTCATCATCATCATCATTTTAGCCACAGGACGTCCACTGCTGAACATAGGCCTCCCCCAGTGACTTCCAGATCGGCCGGTTGGAAGCGGCCTGCATCCGGCGTCGTCCTGCAACCTTTACCAGGTCGTCTGCCCACTGTCTGTCGTGGTTCCCGGTCGGTCAATGTAAATTGTCTTTTTGTTTCTAATTAACGTGACTCAAATACCTTAGCTACTTACCTTAGGATCAGAGAAATGTATGTGACGTTATCCTTTATTTCTTAATTAAATAAGGTGCTGGACTACAACTGACACACAGTTCACAGTTAAATACTTTGAACAGATTGTTTTATCCCATCCAACTCACACTTGACAGTTTTGCTTTGCACCTGCAATCATTAATCTTCTAGCGCAGACTAGTTCAAAGTGATTTTAAACTTGCTATCATTTGACTATCTATCTTAGTTTTTTGCAAAAGGAGACTGCAGACTTATTTATCAATGACTTGACAATAGATTTGGTGACTCTTTGTTTTTATTTCCTTTCAAGCCAAAAAAAAGCAAACTCGCTACACTGAAAGAAAATTTGAGGGATTTTTGATCTAAGATGGTATTTCAGACTAATGAAAAAAATCTATTGCGTACGTTTTCATCTCCAGCCTATATCAGTCCACTGCTGGACACAGGCCTCTCCAAAAGGAGAATTTTGCAATAATCGCCACGCTTGGCAGGCGGGTTGGCGATCGCAGTTTGGCCAATGGTGGAGAGGAGACGCTGCTGCCCGTCTTCTTATGGCGGTTCTCCTGTAGTCGCCTCTTACGACACCCATAGGGAGAGACGGTTTAACAACCTATTAGTAATTACATTATAATTTTTGACACAATGCGTGTAACAATGCGTGCCGCATCACAGCGCGTAACAATAAAAACTCCGTTGTGTCACATTTGCTGGACTTGGTAAAATTTTATCTAGAGTGGAATCAATAGTGTTATGTAAAATTATTATTTATGTGTAAAGAGGAAATCGGGTTTTGGGAATGAAGGGCTTAGTAAAATTATAATAACCCGTTACGGCACGGAAACAAGACACAATGGAAATTTTATTATCATGCGGTCATGTCTGTTATTTTAGTTTGATAGATAAAGTTAGTCTCTCAAAAGTGATACGCCATCAAAAGAGTTTAAAAATCGCTGGTTTACTTTACACAAATAGAGAAAACCTGCAGCAGATATCGATTTGAAATCAATTGCGAAGCCGTTCGGTTTAAGTCAGATGACGGCCACACAGCGCTGCGCGGTGAACCGAAAGCATTATTTTAGTAAAACGACAATATTACGGTCGAAAACCCCTCACTAATGTCGCCTGAATGCATCTGGGCGAAAGCCAAGAAAGAGTACGGATCTTGTAGTGTTGGGTTGTTGAGTTATCGACACGTTATATCGATTACTTTAAGTATAGATTGCGACTTGGGTTCCATTTTTTTTATTAGATACATTGATCTGATCCTAAGGTAAGTAGCGAAAGAAATCAAGCTATAGAAATCAGAAATAACAACGGTACTACAACACCCAGACTCGAGGAATTATAAAAAAAAGTTAGTTTTCCACATTGACCGACCGGGAATCGACCCCAGAACCACAAAAATGGTGACTTCAAGTCGACTCGCCTCTCAACTAGGTCGGCATTGTCCAAGCTTAAAGCGGTCACAAAAAAGTTGGAGCTACTTATAGTCGGTATCGTTATATCGAGGTGATGTGCTTCACTAGTTACCTACCTGTTATTCAGCAGTATTTGAGAATGGCTTTTTATTTTATGTTATTATTGCATGTATGTTAATCAGTATACTATTTAAGATTATAATAATGGAACTTTTATTAAAATTGTATCTGTGGATTACTACATTCTGAAATAAATTATATCATTTTATATATTTATTAATTTTGACTTTTCATTGGTAATTATTGCGAGTGATAACAGCGCTCCACTATAATAAATTCGCATGTACATGATAAGCAGTCTTGGATGGGGTTAGCGCATGGACTCTGCCCGAGAATTCGACATATATAATAATATTTTTGCCAGTATCTATACAAGGGTATAATTTATATTACTTACAAATAATTAGATTATATATCGACATTTTTTTCAATTCACCTGCAACACTAGTATTTGTACGAAAAGATCGGGAATTATCAAAAGACTTTCGTGAGATTTTTTTATTAAATGTCACCCAGATGAATGGTTCAACGTCTCTGTAAGCGGAATAAATTGAGCGGCAATTGTTTTCGGTAAAGTGAACTTCGTGTTTTGACCAAACTATGACAAAAACAAGAAAGTTGAGTTCCTAAAAGTTAATATTCGTTGAAGTGATATGACCCAAATTTTATAAGTCTTGTTTTATTGATTATCAAGCTGTAAATAAGCACCTTTACAATCTTTGTGTACTAACTGAATATAAGAAAAAATCTACCATGATAACGACGCTACGGAACTGTCTAGAACAAGTCTAAAAATGGCATAATTATCAAAATCTAACATGGTAACGACCACTGAGGAACTGCATAGAACAATTCTGCTAAATGGCTCCATAAAATATTAAGTAAAATGTATTGTAATGCTCACACCGATTCTGATTTTTTTTTTTGGAAAATAAGTATTTTACTAAAGTCTTTTCTTAAGAAAAATTTTCATCGCTCACAAACGATACGTTTTTGCTATTTATAGTCTTAGAGCTATTCTTTAGTCGCTAACAAGCGATACGTTTTTGCTATTTATAGTCCTAGAGCTATTCTTTATCGCTTTCATCTAAGATCTTGCAACATAAGGTTTCTATATGGTATTACAGATACTTATTTTTGAATGAGTACAACATTTATGTAACATAAACCTCACTTTGTATTTTATCCTTGAAAAGTATCAAGTGCTATAAAAATTCGCAGGCGGTGGTGCGGAGAACATCTTTATCCGAAAATATATCCTATCACAAAATTCAAATATGTTTTACCAAAGTACAGGTGTGTGAGACTTACGCCGACTTATTTTACACCATCCTTCTTAACTTTGAATTCGCCGCATATGCCTCTTCGCATTATAAATTTTTATGCATATACAAAGTTAGGTGAAAATGTTTTCCCATCTTCCCACCCGGCATCTCATGGTAATTGGGTTTGCTTCTTAATAATATTTAGAAAGGGATTTGGGGACAGGTATGGGTTACAAGTTATGTTTAGTAATGTTATGTGGAATAAATAAATAAATTCCACTTATAACCCCATAACTAAGATAAGAATTTAATATTAATGATAAAAAGTAACGGATATACATACCTATGATATTTTTGACTAAGGCGTATCATACAAATATTGAACTCTTGTGGGACTCGAACTCGCAAGCCTTTTTTATTTCCCTGTGGTTTCAATTATTCTGTTTTGTATTTAATAAGACCCTCATACGGGCTTACACAAAATTACTACTACCAATTTGCGGAGTCTATCAATAGCCACAGATCCAAGGTACGTCAAATTACTCTTAAATGATAACATGTCAGAATGCTATGCTATGCAGATTGAGATGTTTCAAAAATGACACGTGGAAGTTCAGAGATAGATCACACGCTAGAATCCGAGTGATCTATCGACTTCTGCTCGACTCTATTTTTAAGGCTACCGCAATTCAATTTGCATGCAGCGCCATCTATTGTTGAAAAAGAAAAAAAAAACGTGTTCAATAAACGAATTTCAATTGATTTATTACCTTCCATAAAATGGCGAATACATTATCCTAAATCGGGATCGTACTTTCTTTAGCAAGTTTGCAAAACGTTTTCTCGTATCCAAAAGGGTATTTAATAAATTATGCAAAACCATTCGGGATCGGGGTTGTTTGCGAGCCGTGAGTGTTTAGGACTGCATTGTGATCGGCTACACATGGGACTGATTGCGTCCGGATTGCAACTGGTATGTGCTTTACGTGAGATGAATTGGGAGAAAAGTTTTCCATTTTAAGAGTAGACTGATGGCTAAGCGATTTTTTGTTTTTATTCTGTTTGCAATCGTGACAACGCACACTAAGGGCGGAGACTGTATAAGACCCGCCATAACGGACAGCTTGAAGCAGCTAGTATCAGCTTTAAATAGGCGTGCATAGGAAACTACAGTATTCTACGTACACACATACACGGACAGTTCGAGCAGTTAGCCAGTGATCAGCAATGCTCCAAAAATACAGTTTTTAGGGTTCCGTACCCGTACCCAAGGGGTAAAACAGGACTCTATTACTAAGAATCCGCTGTCCATCTGTCTGTCTATCTGTCTGTCTGTCTGTCTGTCTGTCTGTCCGTCTGGCTGTATCTCATGAACCGTGATAGTTATGTTTAACAGTTGATGATGTATTTCCGTTGCTGCCATAACAACAAATACTAAAAACCAGAATAAAATAAATATTTAAGGGGCTCCCATACAATATTTTGCTAATTTTTAAAGATAATGGTGCGGAACCCTTTGTGCGCGAGTCTTACTCGCACTTGGCCGTTTTTTGTTGGTTCCCTTTTGTTTTTTAATTACAATCATGAAGCATTTTTAAATGTATTTTGATACGTGAAACTACATAAGACTAAGTAGGGGCCTCGTTTGAGAATCATTAGCCGAGCAAAAAGTGCAGTGTGTACGCGTCTGCCGTCGCACGGGTCGAGTGCTGTGGGGTGACCATGGTTTTTATACAAAATTCCTTAAGTTTAAAAAAAAATCTGTCAGCTATCGCCACAGAACAATGTTATTTCTCGTATTTGGCGTAAAGCCGCTTTCTTACGTAGGATGGCATTAAAGTTATCATCCTCTGCGTGTTCAAACTTGGCTAAGGCGCTTCAAAAACGGGGCAGCTTCAATTAACAGTGCCCTGAAGACGTTGTAAAGATAATTTGAAACTGCCTTGAATAAAAAAAGAATCATAATCAATTTGATACTGAGAAGCATGGAGAGGCTTGCAAAAAATAAAAAAATAATCCTAAATAGATTTATATCAAAAGACTATCTACAAACACTTACATCTTAAGGACTCCTTTTTCTATACTTTAACTGTTATTCAAGAACTTACAAAAATATATCTGAAAAACTCAACAAGGGTAGTGTCGTCTCCTTTGGATTAACTGTCATGATTAATTTCAAAGAAAAAAACAAAAGTAAATAATTATATTTTTGCATAACTTCAGTTATTAGTTTTATTTGGGTTGCATGATATCACGTAACAAAAATCGCTTGTTGTTTTATAAAAAAAAAAACGATATTTTGTTAACATTTTATATTTCAAATGCTGGCCTATCAAATATTGAAACTCGGTAAAAGCGTTTCATATCAGACAAAGCTGGACGGCTAAATATTGGATGCGGAAAATGGAAAATGTTACGGAAACTTAACAATCTACTGCATTCATGAATATTTAAATAGGAAGTTCCTATCGAAAAATTTATTTAACCTGTCGAAATAGTTTCCGGTATATTTTTAATTCAAATTGATTTTAATATCAGTGCTATAAATATATTATAAATATTCATTGATACTTTAAAAAAAATGTGATAGATTTTCCTAGAACGAATTTATTGAAACTTTGTGGTAATGTTATTTTGTTCAAATTAATTATATAGTAATTAATAGTACAATCGATGTCAGATTTTAAATGATGAGTATTCATAGTGAACCCAAATTATTCCCATTTTACTTGATGGCGTTGACTATAGTTTGAATTACGGAAAGCCCTTAACGCCTAATTTTAACTAAGTATAGGTTTTCTTTGTATTAGCTTAGAAATTACCCTTTGCGACGTAAACTTTCTGGATTCATAGCAACATTCCTGATATCGACGGTGGTATACTAAGACTTGAAGGCTAGAACAGGTCCGATAATTCCATGTACAGTTCATAATTCCCGTTATAAAGCTAATGTTGGTATCTATTTATTGCTAACAACTCCGTCCACTTTACATGCACAATAAATGGTATTCATTAAATGAATCATGAGAGAATTTTCTATTAATAAGAAATAGATTCAATGTTTTATATTTCAAGTAGTGTGTTTACTAGGCGTTTGAAGTTGGTATAAAGCAAAACGTTTACGTATAACTCAATACAGCGCCATCTAGTTGCATATTATCAGTTTAATGTATAAAGCATATCGTTCAAATCATAAGCATACCTGCAGTCTCAATTAATTTCTAACGTGTGGTCATTCACCTCCGTCGGTCCGTGAAGTGTTCACGTCGTTAGAGAGACGTTAACGACACCGGGCGCGTGACAAGCGTTTTGAGATTTGCTCGCCGCATCTGAATGGTTTACTTAACGATGTCAAGAGATGGCGTTGACTGTCTTTTACATCGCGAGTTCATGTTACTTACATTGAGAACAAATTGTTGATTAAGGAAACTATAATCAAGAGATTCGCAAAATTGTGTTTGAGTTTATTTCAAAGTATGTACAGACGTGTTTTAGTCAGCCAACGAAAAAAATATTTTTCACTCCAACACAAAAATAAAAACAACAGGTTATTAAGAAGCCGATTATTCTAAACAATCAAAGAAAGAAAGAAAAAATAAAATTAAATGGAATCTAAAACAAAAAAAATATCTTGGTAATGCCATTAATCGTTTCGCGAAAAAAACTATGATTGTAAATTAAATAACCATTTGTTGGATATAATGCTCAGTTCTAGGTGTACCTGTCAATGAAACTACTTTTACGGATTATTTCGCGATTTATTAACATTTTATTTAACCTGACGTTTCGAACACTTTACAGCGTTCGTGGTCACAGGTAGACTAAGGTGTTATTCGTCTTTACAATATTTTGAAAAAACTATAAACTACCGTCACTCAGTTAATATTAATTTGTGTTCCTATCTACGCAAAAAGAGCTAACTGTATCTAGAGGTCTTGCAGTGCGGGGCCTAGCATGGGATTTCGTTAAAACAGGATCCCATGCTGGTGGTATTTTCCAACCATCTTCTCTGTTGAAATTCGGGTGTCTTCTAATTTCAATTGCCTCCCGTAACATGCGAGGAACAAATCGTCGTTCTCTTGCAAGGACTTTAGGCTGGTCAAATCGTATGAAATGGTTGGGTGTATCTAAGGCATGTTCACACACTGCAGACTTAGTATTCCGTCTATGTTTGATGTCGGCTATATGTTATTTTACCCGCACGCCTATACTTCGTTTTGTTTGACCGATATAGGAGAGCCCACAGTCACATTCCAGTCTGTACACCCCCGCATCTTGAAGAGGTATGTTGCACTTGACAGGTGGTAAAAATTGGTTAATCTTTTTCGGTGGCTTGAAGTAGGTTTTGATTGAAGCGCGCTTCAAAATGTTTCCAATCTTGTCAGTGACACCCTTCATATAAGGTAGTACAGCAGGTTGGCGTGCGACGGTGGAATGCTTGACCCGGGGTCTGGAACGACGTGGTACCGGCAACTGGTTTTCCCGTAGTACCTTCCTGACATGCTGGAGCTCGCCAGCCAGGTGTTGGTCGTCACAGATACCCCTTGCTCTCTGAAACAACGATTTGCCTACGGTAGCCAACTGTCGAGGATGATGGTGAGAGGCACCATTGAGGTATTTATCTGTATGGGTGGCTTTACGAAAAACTGTATGACTAAGAGTATGATCCGGATTCCTAGTAAGTAAAATATCTAAGAAAGCTAGTTTATTGTTTGCCTCAATTTCCATAGTAAATTTGATTTTTGGGTGGATTGAATTTAAATGTTCTAGAAAAGCAGAGACTTGATTGGTGGGTAAAATTGTAAAAGTATCATCTACGTACCGTTTATAGAACCTGGGTGTTATAGGTGATGTGCCTAGAGCTCTGGCCTCGAAGTCCTCCATGAAAATGTCTGCGACAACAGGTGATACTGGAGAGCCCATAGCCCCACCATCTACTTGTACATAGAATTCATTGTCCCACAGTAAATATCCCGATGTTAGGCAATGTTCCAATAGTTCCGCATATTCTATAGGCATATCAAGTTCAACTAACTTCGTTTTAGTAATTTCAATGCAGTCCTGTACTGGTAAACTTGTAAATAGGGACTGTACATCAAAACTGACCATAGTTTCATTATCCGCTAGGTGTAGGTGTTTAACCTCGCTGATAAAATGGTAGGAATCCTTCACATGTGCTGTAGTTGTTCCTCTCAGCCGAGATAGTGATCTAGCTACGTGCTGAGCCAGTCTGTAGGTTGGTGTATCAATCTGACTCACAATAGGACGTAGCGGGACATTTGGTTTGTGTATTTTTGGCAACCCATATAATTTTGGTGGTTTTGCGCACGAAGGTATTAGGTATTGAGCATCTAGACTTAAACTTTCACTATGTTTTCGCACTAAGTCACTGGTTTTCTTTAAAACTTTGTTGGTTTGATCTATTTTAACCCGTTTGTAAGTGGTTTCGTCCGCCAGTAACTGTGACATTTTTTGCTTATAGTCCGATGTGTCCATTACAACCGTTGCGTTTCCTTTGTCCACACGAAGGATAGTAATTTAAATTAAATTATTAAATGTATCGTGTTCGCGTAAATAAAAGACAACAGTATGTACCTGTCAAATTTCATTTATATCTGGTACCTCGTAACGTAACACAAAACTTTTATGTTGATTTTTATAACTAACTGCACACTTGTCAATAGTTGTAAATAGTGTTTCAAACCGTTAATGCCTTACTTCGAAGTTATTGCACATATTTATTTATTTTCAAAAAATGAATTTTTATTTTTTTGTTATTTATAAAAAACAGTTCATCGAGTGCCGTGTACAGCATACCGCATACAATTTTGCATCAAACAAGACTTCAAAGGTGTATTTGCATGCATAATATGCAAATTCTGATAGTGTTTTCGAAACAATGTTATTTTTGCCTGAAAAAATATCATTGATACTGATACGAGGGTATATTTTACATTCGAAATCAGTACATATTGGATATTAAGTTAGTAAAACTAAAGAACTACTTCTTAAATAACACCTATTTAGTTCCCATCATATAGTTCATATTTACACAAAATTGTTTACTTTCATTCTTCCAATAGGTATTGTGCTTTTCAAGGTTTTTTTTTTACTGGCCAAAAACAACATTAATTTATGTAATAAAAAAAAAGTAATGGACAACATCACACATTATTTTCTTTGATCCTAAGGGTAAATAGCTAAGCACTTGTGTAATCCAATTCTGTAATGCAGTCTTGAGAATTATACTAACAATTAAGTCAGAATTAAATAAAAGTCTAGTTTATTCTCCGAGCAAGTGAGTTAAGAAAACTCAGTAATACCAAGACGAGGAAAGGATGAAGTAAGACACGCTTTTATTAATACTTTGTTAGTATAAAAATCCAGTGATGAACGGAATGTTTTCTTTTTAGGGTTCTTTCAATAATTATAACTTTATTTAAACACCCATCGCGCTCTGAACTATAAATAATGCAATGGAAAAAATATTGTGTGATGAACACGAGCAAATGATCGTTCATCCACAAGGTGGACAGACGACCTGGTAAATGTTGCAGAAAGCCGCTGGATGCAGGACGCTTCCAAGCGGCCAATCTGGAAGTCACTGGGGGAGGCATAAGTCCAGCAGTGGACGTCCTGTGGCTGAAATGATCATGATGATGATGATAAAGAACACGAGCACTTGAACCTAAAGCTACCTTCTAGCCTAGTATTTTAAGGCAAAGGCTAAGAACTCATGGAGCGGTTTTCACCCGCGCCCACCGCGGTGGCAACAGCGGTTTTATTTCAAAACTCACGAGACCGGAGTTCTGTGCGGTTATGCAGCCGCGGTTGCGATTATCGCCCGCAAACTTGGCGGGCCGCTATCGCATGACGGGCGGTTGCAGTACAACTATTACAGGACGGGCGGTTACATTTCTGTATTTCGCCCGCCAACCGATCGCAGAACGCGGGCGCAACCCGCTGAGGCTGCGGTAACCGCGGCCCGCGCGATTCTTCAAGTTGCCCGCCGGGGCGCTGCGGGACCCGCAAGCAATCGCGCGCGCCGCGGGCGTAAAACGCGTCGTGAAGTATGCTTTAATTTTTACATAATTATAGATCTTCATTCTACAGAAGCTGCGAGCAACCGTGGCAGGCGCGGGTAAAAACCGCTCCGTGAGTTCTTGGCCTGAAAGTATTTTTTCTCAAAAGTAAGTTCTTGTTTTTGATATCAGTCATTGTCTGTGTACCAAACTGCTTCATTTATATAAAATAAAATGAACTAGCCAACTTAAGCCCATCTTGATAGCCTATAAGAGCCTATAAGAAAAAATATGTGTGTGTATCTTAGTGAGAAGATAGTCTAAGGCACAATATTATATCAATTTGAAAATTGTACGTCTGCAGAAAATAAAAGAAAAATTAAATAATGAACAAATTCCACTAAAAACGAGAAGACAGAAAAATGAAATGTAGAAAAACAAACACTTAACTTAATTATAAAGTGAAGCACGCTTTTATTTATTTTGTAATAACTAAGGAACCCAAAAGACATTGTACAGTACAGTACATAAGTAGCTCGCGTACACTGTGGATAATGCTGGCCACTTCGCGGAAGTAATAACGATGCTCGGAAATGCTTTTTGTTTTATTCACCAGTCGAGTATACAGTGTGTGCCAAATTAAGTGTAAACTGCATCTGTGATCAGTGTTCACGTAACGCACTTTGTACAGACAGTGACCAATTTAATAGCGTATTTGTAGAACAATTTATTCTAGATTTACAATACAAGGTCGTCAGACCTTCGTAGCCGAGAGGCGAGCACGCCGGACTATATGGCGTCGCCACCTCTGAGGTATTCGATTCCCGGTTGGGTCAATGTGGAAAACGAACTTTTCTACATTGTATCGGGTCTGGGTGTTGTGGTACCGTCGTTGTTTCTGATTTCTATAACACAAGTGCTTTAGCTACTTACCTTAGGATCAGAACAATGTATGTGATGTCTGATATTTATTTAATTGAAATGATATTCTATTTAATTTATTCCTTTGCACTTTGAAATGAGAACCAAGCGTTTTTGTTTTTCATTAATTATTACACCCTAAGTCTCAATGATAATGTAAATATTGGACATTTAAATATTGGACAACATCACATACATTGTTCTGATCCTAAAGTAAGTAGCTAAATCACTTGTGTTATAGAAATCAGAAACAACGACGGTACCCCAACACCCAGATCCGAGACAATATGAAAAAGTTCGTTTTCCTCCTTGAACCGACCGGGAATCGAACCCGAAGTAGCTTCATGATATCAAAATTGAACTCGTATTCGTAGTAAAATTTGTTTATATAGTTGTCATTGGCTTAGCCAAATTTGGCCACATATTTAATGGCAAACTTTTTACTAAATAAAGTGTTTTAATTAAAAATATGTATACTTAAACCTGGCCACACGTGTAATTAAGCAAATATTTCATAATTTCCACTTTTCAAGAGATTCCCTTTGTCCGACCATCAAGAGTGAAACAAGCAATTAAAATGTCTCCTCTGAATATTATTCTCATTAAAATTTTACGGAGGAAACTTTCCCCTTTCTACGTTTTATTGTTTTCATACTAATTTTGTTAGTCAAGTTGATAAGGCAGGAGTTTCCAAAGGGTTTACAACAGAAATAATTATTTCAGTCTGACATAGATATTGCGGACACCAAATACTTATAAAGATATAAATAATAATTGAAAAATAAATGGGCTTAACTGGTTACAGCACAATCGGCAAAAAATATAAAAACGTAAGGGAACATTATATATTTTGATTATCTATACATACAAAATGCTTTGTCCTGAATGACTGACTGACGGATCAACGCACATCCTAAACCGCTAATCGTAGAAATAGAGGCTGTGTTCTTTGTATGCCGTAGGCATCCGATAAGAAAGGATTTTCCGAAATTACACCACCAAGGGTGAAAAAGGGGAGCAAAGTTTAAATGGGACAACGTGATTACTTGATCTAATCTACTTTAAATCTTTCATAAACATTATATAACAGAATTGATGGAAGATAAATTTCGTATTTTATTGAAATTCATCCCCTAGCGGGGTTAAAAAGGGCTAGAAAGTTTATTTTGGGGATGATTTGCTTCGAAGCTGATATCAATACTCCTTAGTGTTCTAAATGATATAAAAAATATTTATTTTAATGACAGCTGAAAAAAATTTTTTGTGATAGTTATGCACTTATTATATTAGGGTACGTCCAGATCTGGGAAATGCGTGCGCAGCACGCGTACCGTTACTGCAATCGTTATCAGCCATTTGGTTGAATGCTTTAAGCAACTGTTTAAATTCATTTATTTAGAAAGTATCTAAATAAATGCCATCCAAGGTTTCATGGCAAGAAGGATCTGAGAAGTGGCCGCTAACGATGGGCCTCATAAGAAAGCTCAAGGTCACTCAAAGGGCGATGGAGAGAGCTATGCTCGGAGTTTCCCTTCGCGATCGAATCAGAAATGAGACGATCCGGAGGCGAACCAAAGTCACCGACGTAGCTCTCAGAATCGCACACCTTCAGTGGCAGTGGGCGGGGCACATTGCTCGCAGAACTGATGGCCGTTGGGGCAGGAAGGTCCGTGAATAGCGGCCGCGGACCGGAAGGCGTAGTGTTGGAAGGCCCCCCACAAGGTGAACCGACGATCTGGTGAAGGTCGCGGGAAGCCGCTGGATGCGGGTGGCACAGGACCGATCTTTGATGATTGATCTTTGGAAATCCTTGGGGGAGGCCTATATCCAGCAGTGGACGTCTTTCGGCTAATAGATGGATGGATGGAAGCTTTATTTAGTTTAGGCTAGATAATAATTATTAATATTATTGTTAAAATATTTTAAATCCTTATAATACAAGTAGCAATGCCAGAGTACGAAAACAGTCATAAATATCAATATCCCATCCGCCATTTATGACATCAAAAAGTTTAGCTAAAAGAAAGTCCTAGTAACACGGAAACCCACTCTTATTAACCATTGTTTTATGAACCTCTAAAAGGCCGGCCGTAAACCCTTTCACCGCTGTACGGGAATAACTGACCCGGTAACTTCTAATCGTCCGTTAGTTTATTACAGTAATTCTAAGTCACAAACGGACCGTCCGCTTTCTTTTATCGAGCCCTAAGCCCCCAATAATTCTCTTATACGACTCTAAATGCTGCCGCACACTGGCAGCTGAGATTTTTCGAACATTTTAAGCAATTAGTCTACAGCCTTTTTATGATCTACTAGACGATTCCTATACTAGAACAGTATCTTATGGTAAATAATTAGGGAAATTAAAGCTTCTTTTCTGATCGTCCGTCGATCAAGACAGACTAAAAATTGCATGTATTTTATTCAAAAGCAATCCTACTATTATTTTATCAATGACTATTGCTGCGATGTCGAATTAGTTGTAGAGGAGTGTTAAATATTGAAATCAAATGCTTGTTCTTCATAGACTGTGTAATTAATTTATAAAATCGAATACAAGGGTTTAACTGACATTTTGCGTTCAACGGTTTTAGTAAGAGGGGAGGGGATCGAAATTTTATGCACATTCATGTAGGTGGCGCGGTGTTGCAATGCGAAAAATATCAATTTAAAGTTTAATGCCACGGCTAAACTATGACGATTAAATTTAGTTTAGTTTAAGAGATAATATAATATACTTATCTGTATCAGAGATAAGTACATGGTCCATATGACTGCACTAATATAAAATGTAAACGCCTTTATTAAATTTAGATCAAATACAAAGGCTCAAAATCCCGTCATCATTATAAATTTATAAATAGCCCACACCAGAGAAAAGACTATCATAAAAAGTGTACAATATTTTGTGTACACTTTTTATGATGGTCTAAATCATCAAGTAAAATAGGTTTTTACGCATTTATTTATTTTGTTGGTCAATGCAGTCAATACAAACGCTGAAAGCTGTAACGCCCATGTTGAAAGATCGAAAAGTAGGGTCGTAAGTCCACTAACGGCTCTGTTCCAAAAAAACTACAAAAATTTTAATTTACTAAGAAATCTTTATATTACCCCCATTTTAGAAGTCACCCGCCTCACTCACCACCAGACAGTACTAGAAATGGCCTTGTGCTAGTATAGCTGTGTTAACCACCAATAACTCTCTTATACGACTCTAAGAATCACCCGACCGCCTTCCTATTCAGGATATTCCATTACAATATTTTCCTGGTAAAATAGTGGAATCGACCTTTTGCAGTGAATAAAAATTGCGAGGAGTTGCTTTTTGAAGTGCTGAAAGGGAACGCTTTCCTTGAGATTGGGGTCGATGCAACAATATAATGGTGTAATGGTTCTTGTGACCTTTTATTGCAAAATGGCGTATGGTCAAAGCAGTTTTTATACGATTTAATTACTTATAGTAATCATATTAATCAAACTAGTCGCCAATAATTGTAAAAAATGACTTCACGTTTTAATTAAAGATAAATAACACTTGAAAAAAATCATCGACCTCAGGTGGGAAATCTATGTTTTTTTTCAAGTGTTACTTATCTTTAATTAAACCTTGCATGGAATTGCTAAAAACAAAAATTCACGTGTTTAGTTAATTAGCATATTTTCAAGAAAGCTCCATAACAACAGCGTATTTTGACAGCATACAAAGGAGTTAGTTCTAAGATGCTTATAAGTGTAAGCCACGCGAATGCAAGCCAACTTTAGTATAGCTATTACCCTGTAATTTATTTTTGACTCAATATGAACCAACACTTCCAACTCATTCAAATATAAATCTAAAGGTAACGTCATAAGATAGAAGTTACCGTGTCCAAAATAAGAAAGGTTCAGCTAAAGTTTAGGCGGTTTATTAAATTTTGTAAATTGTTAAAAGTAATAAAGTGTGTACATATAAGCCAAGTATACACTTAGTATGCAAAGTTTTCTTGAGAATTACATAAAACAGTTACGCTTAAACACCGGGAGGAAAGATTATTAAAACATTAGTAGGCTTAGCGGAGTTTAATACAAAGCAGACCTCGCGTTATAAAATATTTTATACAAATAAACGATCAATATAAGGGTTAAATATTTGTTGTGTTGTGAAAGTGTCCAATATGTTTTATTATTATAATCGATCTCTAGAATTCTGCTGCTGGATTGATGCTATTGGTAATATAATTGTAAGTGTTTTGTGGATTTAATTTCTAAGGTACAATAACTTTTTACAAAAAGATTAAACCGCCGAAAAGCTGAAAAGCAAAAAATTATAAACTTTTTTTCATTTAATCTTAATAACTAAGTTCCTTGAAGATAAATAACACTTGAAAAAAAACTTGACCACTAAGCTACCGAGTTACGTGACGTCCTCGGTAGCTTAGTGGTCAAAGCACTCGCCCGGTATGCGATGGGACGTGGGTTCGAGTCCCACCTGAGGTCGATGATTTTTTCAAGTGTTATTTATCTTCAATTAAACCTTGCATGGAATTGCTAAAAACAAAAATTTACAATGTTTAAGCATTTCTGATCTTAACCAATAGTCAAATATTTGTAAAAATATTTCTATAGGGTGTTGACGGTAGTATACTACTTAGCTATACATATAGCTACAACATTGATCAGAATACGCTGGCTTTGACAGCGAGAAAAAACACTTGAGGAATTTCATCTTGTCACGTGACGTCCTCGGTAGCTTAGTGGTCAAAGCACTCGCCCGGTATGCGATGGGACGTGGGTTCGAGTCCCACCTGAGGTCGATGATTTTTTTCAAGTGTTATTTATCTTCAATTAAACCTTGCATGGAATTGCTAAAAACAAAAATTTACAACTAAGTTCCTTACCTAATGTAAGTATACCTAATCAGCTCTTTTTAGAATCGGTGCCAGCCATTGAGAGTTAAAATGTGTTCATTCGCACCAACTTAGGTCCAATTTCGGACTATACCCTTTCTAAAAAGTTATGCGTGATCATACATAATTATATAACCCGTCGACTTGAGAACTTCCTCCGTTTTTTTTCGTCGGTTGAAATAAAGTAAAGAATTTTCCGCACGTTTAGAACAAATCAATACAGTTATAACGTCTTCACAAGAATTTAATGCAATGCAAAGCTTTTTCCGCAACTGCAGTCCAAGTTTCGAAGTTACGAACTACGTGAGCCCTAGCAGTTAGCAACAAGTTACTTGGGAACTATTAGTCATACCCGCACGTTCGTGCTAGTTGCAAGTTCTGTAGCATTCCAGAGTTCGGGCAATAACTAAAACGTCATTTTTTGTTTCGGTTGATAAAATTTTACTGTATCCCGAACAGAAATTAAACCTGCTTTGACCGCCTATTCACCTTAGGCAATCACCAGGCATGTTTAAACCGGCAATGAATCGCATAGAACGGGACGAAAAAAAAGTATTTAATCTGTGATTATGTGTCATGCTTCCTAAACATTCTACCAGTAAAATCGAAATAGGAGTACCTAGGTCGGACCACTGTTGCAGAATTCACGGAATGAATTTTCAAAAATAGGGATTTTAGTCCTTCGCATGCGAATCTCGCCATTTCGTATTCGAATTCGCGTTCGGAATTAGCATGTTTAAAAAATACGTCTCCTGATCGCGCGTTTGCGATAGCCATCATAGTAGCAGAATGATATTATAAGATAAATAAATAGATATATTACACACCATAAGTCGCTGTTTATATTTACAGAAATATGAACAAGGAGGTTTAAGGCTCATCTCATCGAAAAAAGCAAATAGCCGCTTGGTGGAAATGATTGAAACTTTTCGGTAGATGATAGCTAAGAAGTAAAAGAAGGTTGTCAAAAAGACAAAAGAAAGAAGAAAAACGACTTTAGCCTAAAAAAAGTGAAAAATAAATTCGTATTGATTTCATAATAGAACAAAGAAGTCTATAGCATTTATCAAATATGTGTGTTAGCAACATGTTGAATTTTACCCCACTTGTACAAAGGAGTTCCTTTTACCCGTAACTCAAAGTTAAATATCTCTAGCAAACATATAAAACGGTATTGGTGTATCCTGAATTGCGCTGGAACACCGGCCATCCCTTTCCAAAACAACTCCGTTTGTTAGCTGCGTTTGACGTAACTGCTATTCCCGTTGAAATAAATAAAGTTTATCGGAAACTTATTTGATTACCGATGGTAGATTGAAAAGGGATTGATGAACGTTTATGGTATTTGTGATCAAATCATCAAGATTGGCTTAGGTATAATTACTTTTAGAAAAACTTTATATGGGTTCCAAATTCGGCTGCTTCTATAAAAAATGTTTTTATTGAACATAAAGGAAACCTAGAGAGTTGTCCTTTTCAAATTAATGACAAAAATATGAAAAGGATGGAGGTAATGGGTGTGCAACGTATAATTTGACGTATGAACTTATATTACTATTAAAAAAAAACTAGGAATAAAAATAGGACTTCAAAAAGAAGTTCAAAATTATAATATACAAGTCTTTGAATGATTAGGTTAAAAGAAAATTGAATATTAATGTTTAAAAGGAAATATTATTAAGTCATTTAATGCAAAGTGACTTTGATGCCTTGCAAAAACACATGTCTCATGGTAATTATTTATTTTATTGTTGTTGACGATAAAAACATGGTTTAGATTCTATAAAACATCATTGAAAATATTTTGAATTTCGTTTCGTTATCGTTTTATGTGTAAGAAATACCTATACCACTTTTGTAAGAAGTCGTTTCGAGACAAAAAGCCTTTCACTTCACATTTCATAAGCCCCACGAAATTTTCCTCGTCATACAAAAGAGTCCTTGTTCCATTGCGGTGCAAATGTCCCAGACCCTAGCACAGTGTAGGAAAATAAAGTATGTTCGCATTATTAAATAAGGTTTATAGAAAATTTATTTTTTATAAAAACTTTCAAACAGGTTACTTATAATGAGATACATAAAATTATATTTTATGTTTTTTATTTAATTTTGCCTCTGGGCCACCATTAGATTCGCTGTAAGTAGTTACTAGTACTCTCAGGTGTTCTGAATCTTCAGCATCTTAAGCTACTGGCGCAGTTGAAAGAGATTTAGGTGCTGCAAAATGAAGGGCTGCTTTCTGGAGCCTTCTGATTCTTATTCTTGTAAGTCCTCAGTGTGTGTTTCAGAGCGCTTGTAAAAACGGGGCCCGCGCCTCTGCGGTTTCAATTATGGCCTCGCGTTAATGTTATGCAAAAGTTATGTTATTTTTAGGGGCTCCATCAAGAAGTTGGATAATGGATACGGTCAATCTTATGATGCCTAAGTATGCGTTTTTTTTACAAAAACATACAATAGGTTGGTGTACGTTAGTATTTCACATGGAGAGCGAGGAAAAGTGGCAGGTAGTGCTAACATTCTGTGAGGCAGTCGTTTCAGAGAAGGGAGCAGCGGAGAGAGAACGAGAAGCCTCGGATGATGCTTCAATAATCCAACGCCGACTCACTGAGCGCCGCAGGAGACAGTATAACCGCCTTATGCCACTGCTTGATGGGCCTCAGACGACCGCCTCAGAGGTTCAGTCGCCCACTAAAGGAGGCCCGCAGCGGTGTTGCACGCCGTTGTAAGAGATCGCAGGGAAGTTTCTCTGCTGATGCAATCGGGTGGCGCCCGCTATTGAAGCGAGCCACAGCCAGGGGCGAGACTACGGACGTATGCCTAGGGTTACTCTCGGCGATCAGTCGCGGTTCTCGACCACCATTGGCACCAGAGGACGTCGTCAGATTTTTTAGCTGGTAGGCACGTCTCTTTTCGAGGCCTGGAGTCACAGAATTTTTGACGATAAAAAAAAGGTTGGTATTTACCTTTTAAACTCTGAGGCTCTGATATCTTGGAAACCATTTTAATCTTAAGCACTTATTATAAGGTCGAAAATTAATCATAGGTAGTTTTAAGGTTCAATATTTCCACTTTAGGTCAATTCATAAATCAATATTTTCTAATTTGTCTAGCGCAAATTTATTTATTTATAAGGTAGAACGCTGTAGTCTTAATATGGAAAGCAAGCCTGCGAATACTTTTGCTCTTATTATGCTTTATCTTGAGTAGTTGGGGATTGAATGCAAAACAGATGTATTGAAAAATGCAATACATCCGTTTTGAATCTGAAGACTCAGGGACTCTTAACTTAACTCTTGAAATGCAAACATATTCCTTCAACAAATAACAACTCTTTATTGAGTGGATGTGTTTGCAAGAAAAGTGTATTCGATCCGATGTGTTGTGTTGTGTAAGAAGTGTTTCATTTCACGAGTATTAAATATGACTGTTATTTATTAAATTATATTTTAAAATAAATTGCCTCTGTAACCTCTCTGGAGCATACTCTCTACATAATTATCTAGTTTTAGTATGTTATTCTGTCAAGCTCAAACCACACAAATGTGGCTGCATAACAATAAGATTTCCATTGTGTCTTGTTTCCATAGCATGACGGTTTAAAACTTTTGTTCCTAAACATTTGATGTAGCACTGGCCACACAAGCATTAAATGAAGCAATAAAAGAAGTTAGTTTCAGAATGACGTGCGAAAATACTTGTCACCCTACTTATTACGGAGTTGGTCCCAGTGTCTCCGCGGCACATGTAAATGACTTGAATACGAAAATATTAACCCCGAGCTCTCGGTCAGACTCAACTGGCATAATGAGCATCTGCTTTCGGAAGGACTTTACATGAACAGCTTAGAGACTTATGTTGAATTTCACACAAAACCCGAGAATGAAAAACTCTAGAACATTTTCAAAATAAGAAGGAAGTTTTGTTTTTTTATCGTGTCATAATTTTATTACCTACGTGTTTGACTGTAAATAGAGTTAGTCACAAAGATAGTTAAAAACTATATTATCTATATTTATATCAATGTGTGTGAACTGGAAGACATCCCTGGAAAAATAATATTGCGTGGTACCTTATTACATAAGTATGTTGATTCTTTAATTCAAAACCATGATAACTAGTGAGATGGCGCATATTTAATTTATAAAATCGTGAATTTTGCGTTTATTTTAACCGTCACAAACCGTAACCGACCGAAACAAACTGTTTTCATTTAACAGTTCTCCCAAAAGCGTGCAAAATCTTGCAGGATCCATTTCATTGAAAGAAAGTGCAAATAATCCTGTTGACGAATGTCAGGAATGGCATTAAATTAACATTTAAACTATTTGAACAGCCATTTAAAATAACTCCAAAAACATGACCAATTCGACCGATTTAAATTTAATATTTGGATTCATATAAAGACTCATATGTAATTGATTTTTTTAACTATTGTGATAAAATGTATATGACTGCTATATACATGATTATGCTACTTACATTTTCTTTGCCATTTGCAAGTAAATAAACATCAAGCAAGCAACAATTAAATGTCTTTTATAACTCGCTTTCGTGGGCTGAGGGGTTAAATCACTGACCTAAAATAAATATCTAGATTAAGACCTAGAAAATAGATGGTTAGTCAAATGCAGTTGACGTCTTTAATTCTAGGTACTTTCACCTTATCGAAATATGAAGATAAATATACCTACACTGAACACTGGTGTGTCCTGTATTTCTCTACGCTGCTGAGACTTGGGCGCTACGTGAGGTGGAAAAAAAGAAGATAGACGCTCTGGTAATGTGGTGCTGGAGGAGAATACTCGAAGTATCTTGGACCGAGTTTCGCACAAATATCTCTATTCTCCAAGAACTTGATATCAAACAGCGTCTGTCTGTTTTGGTCCAAGAACGCATCCTGAAGTACTTCGGACATGTCTCTAGGCGAAACAATGAATCCATTGAACCACGCGGAAGATCACCAATGCGATGGACCGACCAAATCAAATCCGCAGTTGGCGATCCATTGTACGAGTGTTCCAGAAATACCAAATGTCGCTATGAGTGGAGGGAAATCCTGAAGCGCATAACATCGTCCTCTAAGCTTAACACACGATGACCACGACACTTATGATATTCAAGTTCAGCGATTTTAGTGCTTATGTACAACATCAAGTTATCAAATCAAATACAACTGTCACAATTTATCTGTTTGATTTGTAATGATTTTAAAATTTACATTGTTATCCTCTAAAAAAAAGGCGTAATAATTTGAAATCCAGAGAGACCGGACGAAAAATGTTTTTAATGGTTTAAATATTACCTTGCTTAATATGCAGTTTCCGAATTCTAACTGTGACACATTCATAATACGAATATAAAACAACCCGAGTCCTTAATTAATTTCGTACCACATCTGATGTACGTACAGTCAACTAAAAGTTTTTCAATGTCCCTATGCGAATGGAGTACGGTTTAAACTTTGATAGACTTTTTTGCGGTTGCCGCTACTTTTGATTTCGGACGCCTGACGAATGAAAGCGGCAATTTCGTTTCTTTGTGACGTCAAAGGACGCTTTAATTTAACATGTTGGTATTTCAGGAGTTCTATGTTCACTCCGGCTTTGTGATGTTTTCGTTTCCTCGAAACCGTACTTTTCTATTTATCTGTGGTGACACTTATGTACACATAGCCCTTTAAAAATGCTACAAGTGCTATTTATAGCCAAGGCACACAACGCTTACATAAACATGACTCGTTTATAAGTTTTATTCCGAATAAATTACATGCAAGATAAAAAAATATTTCTCAAAGCATAGTACTATTACTCCTATTTTTTTTTTATATCTTGCAGTTGCAAGCCGAGTTTGACCTACTTCTTATTTGATACTAAATATTGTTGTTACAAATTAAACCATTTGATAAATAATTAAACTGATGATGATAGGGCTCTTTCTTGGCTAAGAGCTTGATAATAAAATTCTTCAATGGCTACTAAAACCTAAGTTTGTGCTTTTTACAATTTACACCAGTGTCATACAGAAAGTGAACCATTTTGAAATTATAATTGATTATTACATAAATTTGAGCGGGACGGCAAACTTTTGCAATAAGTTAAGTGAAACTTTGTTCACGTGTAGTTTTGATAAAGTTTCATTCCGTAACATGTATCTTTCAAACATTTTTGAAAAATGCTGATAAGAATTTCCCATATTTTACGTACTGCAAGCTAGTTTTCGACCCCGAAAGGCATTATCAGCCTAAAATACAGCCGGCCTGTCAGAAACCCCCACACATCCTTGTTTGCAGACCACAACGCATGGCAGGGCAATGAAATCTGGAACTTTATGCCTTTCAGTTAGGAAAATGTGTCTATACATTTTGCTGTTGGACGTAAATAGACTCTGTGGTTATTTACTAAGCACGTCGGCTATCCCGAAACGGAGATTAAACAGTGTTTGGTGTCATCTGCCCTAGTTTTGGAGCGTTGGGGTAGGAATCAATTGAAGCGCATCATTTAAACGCCAGAATCACACCAATTATCTAGCCCCAAACTAAGCAAAGCTTGTATTATGGCGACTAGGATAAGGGAAAAACATACTTAAATACTTTTATAAACATTCATGATTTAGGTAAAAATGCTCGTGTTCATCACACTTACCCTTGCGGGATTCGAACCCTCAACCGCCAGGCATTGTAGTCCGGAGCGCGAACCACTTTACCAGACGGTCGTCATATAAACATTCCATTTGGAGCAGATTTGTGCTGATCTCTTCAAATAAAGAGACTATTGGTTAACTTCCATACAGCTCAACTCCGCCTCCGATTTTGAAAAACTGACACGTAGCATGGGGTGAAGCATGGGGGGTAAACGCAGCCACTATAGCTTGCTCTTGAGAATCAAGTCCCCTCAGTTTAGTACAGCTCAGCTTATTTTAGCCATAGACTGTAAATTATATTTGATGTAGCTCAGTTCATAGCATCGCACAGCATCACCCCACCGAAGTTTGATGAAATACCTCAGCTTTGCCTCAATCCATTAGAAAACGGGCAAGACATGATATGCTACTCGTACATTAAGGGCTTTGAAATTGCAGAGGGCATGCTAGCATCGGGTTTGTGTGCTCTTTTCATTATCATCATCATCATCAGCCCACACTAGTCCACTGCTGGACATAGGCCTCTCCAATTGCACGCCACTCTGCACGATCCACGGCTACTCTCATCCAGCTCCTGCCAGCAACCTTGCGAGGATCGTCACTCCATCTAGTCTGTGGGCGTCCCACACTACGCTTGCCGACACGCGGTCTCCACTCAAGAACTCGTTTATCCCAGCGGTTGTCAGTTCTGCGACAAATATGGCCGGCCCACTGCCACTTCAGCTTGCTTATTCGATGGGCTATGTCGATGACTTTAGTTTTCTGTCAGATTACCTCATTTCGGATCCGATCCCTCAGAGAAACTCCGAGCATAGCCCTTTCCATAGCTCGCTGAGCGACTTTAAATCTCTGTGCTCTTTTAATCATAATATAACAAGTTGGCAGTGCACGGTTCCTTTCTGACAGAATTTTTGTTATCCTTTTAGTGTTCCGTATCTAAAGGGTAAAACGAGACCGTATTACTGAGACTCCGCCGTCTGTCCGTCTGTCTGTTGGTCTGTCTGTCACCATGTATTTCATGATTTCATGATAATTAGACAGTTGAAATTTTCACGGATTATGTATTTCTGTTTCCGCTATAACAAAAAATTCAAAAAACAGAATAAAATAAGTATTTAAGAGGGCTCCCATACAACAGACATGTTTTTGTGCTGTTTAATAGATAATGGTATGGAACCCTTCGTGCGCGAGTCCAATTCGCACTTGGCTGGTTTTTCTCATACTCATATCACTAAAAATGGTTCCATTTGCGATTGTCATTCTCCTGTCTAGACCCTCGAGATTCAAACAGAAAAAAATACACAATCACCAATATAATATTTCTATCCAGCTTTCCAAGTTAAAGAAGTCAACATTAGCTTATTTATTCAAGAATAATAGATTCTTGTTGTTAACCTAATATTTACTGAATAATTCTCATAAAGTATTTGCTTTGTAATCTGAAATTCTTTGAAAAGACAAACTAGTGCTGTTGTGGTGGTATGTGGTATTAATGATGTCGATACCAACCTATGAAAAAATCTTAGAATATGATAATCGTATCTACCTCACTTACAAAATGACCCAGAGAATCATTTTTAAAACGTCAAAGAAACAATACAATAAAACTTAATTTATATTAAAGTATTTTTTATATTTCAAAATGTGTAACGCACGGTCGTCAGCCCATATATAATATTTTTTTTAAAATAAAATGGTTTTGTTCATTTTAATAGAAAAAATATATTTAATTAAGTGTGTAGGAAAAACCATTGCTAGGAATCATACTTAATTTATCTGCTAAAGCTAATCATTAAGTCACTTGTAAAATGTTTATCGTAAATTTATCGATATTTTAATTCCATAATTGTAACAACACTTATGCCAGCCCAATATTGACTTCGCGAATTTAAAATGCTTTCAGTGGTAAGCCACGAGTCTGTACTATTGTTTTATCCTTTCATAATTTATCCATTACAACCTAGTGGTAGTCTGATATTTTAATATAACAATGGAATTTGAATTTAAAAATATCTGTAAAATATATCTATCTATTTATTAATTCGTCATCTCATCTATCTTCCAGATTTTTTAAAAATTCTTACGGTTGACGGGCACAAAATGCTTTGTGACATTAAGTCCACCATTTAAAAGGTTTTAATTTCAAAAAATACCCTTAGCTATTAATGTTTACGTTTTAATAAAAACAACTGCCTTTGACAGGCCCAATTTTCCGCAACTCAGGATATCACCAGTAAACATTTTGTGAAAACGTAAATTTTATACTGCAGGCACACTTTTGTATTACGTCTTTCAAAAAATCATTTATAATAATGTACTTACACGAAATATAATTTTCTTTTTTTTTTGCGCAACAGCGCCAAGAAGCCAAGCAGCGCAAATTTTGTTTGATTGACTGTGTCGTCTAAATCACACTTAAAGAAAAATTATAATATTATAAATTATTTTTTGAAAAAAATAATTATGTTTCTAAACTATGTATTAAAGCTGGTCTAAGTATTTGAGTATGTTTTAAAAATCATTATTTATTTTAGTTGTTAAATTCGAACTAATGTACAAAAGGAAATGCTGATTTATAAAATCTCCAAACATATTCTCAAGCAAAGTGGGCAAGAGTAGGTCATTCAAAACTTTTTTCAACTTGTGCAGTTTGAAAATTTTTAAAAACTTTTTTACAAGATGGCGTATCTTTGAATTTATAGACCTCCTTTTACACTTTTGACTAGTTTCAAAACTGCAATTCCATTTTCTTGTTCGAAATTCTGTTTTACTCCTTTATTCAACTGATTGTAAAATGATTTATTATAAACGAATATTAAAATAACGTAGTAGACTTAAGTTTATAATCTTTGGTTGTAGTTTCAGATCGAACAATCTCCTTTTCGAAATTTAATATACAATAACTTAAGAGTATTATGGTAATAAAATCTAAGTGAGTGTATCTACAAATTCCTTAGAGTATTTTTTGCCTATTTTGTTATTCCATCTCTCATAGAAAAGACGTTTGGAATATGGATAAAAAGCGCATATTTATGGAATAAACTTCCGATGGTGAATAGCAAATAATGAAATAAATAGAACCAACATCGTTTTTGACCTGATCTTTTGCACTGGAACGGCAGGACATGGTTCATTCTTGGACAGAAAGCAATCGTGCAAGCAAGGTTGGCTTGTTTTTTTGTATATTTAAAAATCTTGAAACACTATATAAGGCCACATATATAAGGTATTATATTTATCTTATATGTGATCCATGTGATAGTCTAAGTTACTCCTAAAAATATCTGACACTAATTAACTTACACCTTATATATATATAAGTGAAATTTATCAGAGCATCTCCGTGCTTCGGAAGGCACGTTAAAAGTTGTTCCCGGCTGATATCGCTCGATACTGGTCGTGAAGCCTAGTCAGAGGCCTAAAGGCGGCTTGAATACAGACTCGTTAAATCTTTAAGTGAAATACAATTTATTTTTAGAAAGGATTTGTAAAACTAAGTTTTTATTTCTAGACAGTGTGATAAAACATCATTTTGGGTGAAAGAATTTAAATTCTAACAGAAATCTTTCACGGTCTTCTTGCAGTTTGGTACTATGGCGATAAAATAACAGTTAGGCACACAGATTTTGTACAACGAAACTGTGTAATTGATTCATATTAATAAAAATCATAAAGAAAAGAGGTATATCAAATTATTTTATAACTGGGCAGCACTTGAGATTCGGAAATATTATGAAAAACATGCAAAAAGGATACGCAACCAATATTCATGCAATTAAACCACCTCTGAAAAATAAATTGTCAACTGTAGAAAATGAATTTAATAAGCGTACCTATGTTTAATTTATTGCTTACTTAATTAAATATTATTATTGCTTATTATAATTATTATTGCTTACATAATTTTCTATATTGGCTCGGGTATGGGTGTTGTGGTACCGTCGTTGTTTCTGATTTCTATCAGTTGATCTATAACACAAGTGCTTTCGCTACTTACCTTAGGATCAGAGCAATGTATGTGATGTTGTCCAATATTTATTTATTTTATTTATTTATTATATATATAACAATTATAAATATAACAAGCTAAATACTTACTTAAACAATTACCCACTTCCCAGAGCTGGCTGCAAAGCCACAGTTATCAGCTACCTAAAGGGACTTGACTACCAGTCCACTGAAAATTTACTGATTATCTTAAAGTAGACAAATCACAAAATAATAAACAAAGAAAATATAATACAGATCATATAATGGAATAATATAATATATGTACAAAATGAAATGTTATAAATCTTAATATGTAACTAACAAGTGAGGCCCGATCGGTCGATCTTGGTAAAAATAACACTGCACACACACACACACACAAACAAACAAACACATCACACACACACACACACACATCACATCACATCACATACATAACTGTATCTATTGATACTTCGGGGGTGACCTGTAACACAGGTTTTCTTAAAACCCATCTCAGGCACCAGACTCTCACACCTTAGGACATATTTTTGTATTTTTACGAGTTTAAGAGTCCTGTTGTGAGAGAGAAATAAATTGATTTGATTTGATTTGATTATCATCGAGGTAAAAAACAAAAAATACGGAAGCAATTAAACCAAGTTCCTCACAATTTTGATCCTATCACTTAGAACTTGCACACTAGGTGAGCTCAGGTCAACTTTACAACACTCGAACTCCCAACACTCATCTTGCTTCGCCTTGGTCCATCATGAACCACACTTATTATTAAAAACCGAAACTTTGCACTTCCCAACATCGCAACTTAGTTTTCTTTATTTTAATAAGTTTCGGTTTACATTAGGTCGTATTAAATAAATATAAATATTGGACAACATCACATACATTGCTCTGATCCTAAGGTAAGTAGCTAAAGCACTTGTGTTATAGAAATCAGAAACAACGACGGTACCACAACACCCAGACCCGAGACAATATAGAAAAGTTCGTTTTCCACATTGACCCGACCGGGGATCGAACCCGGAACCTCAGAGATGGCGGCGCCATATACAGTCCGGTTGCTCGCCTCTCGGCTACGGAGATCGCGTTAATTCCCGTTTCATTAAGTATAATAATTATGCAACTGGAAAGTTATAAGTAATTCTTAAGATGATTGAGCTGATGCTCTTTAGTGTTAGTAAAAGTAGATAGTTTGTTGTAACGTGTTACTTCAACTTTATTTTGTATTCTCTAGAGTTATTCAGCGCACAGCTAAGGATTGGAATTCCCTGCCTGCGTCTGTATTTCCGAGTGCATATAACCTGACTCTCTTTAAGTCCAGAGTGAATAGGCATCTTCTGGGCAAGCTCGCTCTATCGTAGATCCCATCTATGCTCTAGAGCAAGATTGGGGTCAAGAGTAAGCCCATCTCAAATAAAAAAAAAAAAAAAAAAAAAAAAAAATTCATACGAATAACACTTCTTATGATAATGTTTTAAGTTCATATTTAGGGCCCACGGCCTTCTAGTACGAAAAGAGTAACAATAATTGTGTCGCGAAAAAAAAAACGTCAAAATGGTATCTACCATTCACATCGACCAATCACCATCGCGGCATCGCACTAACCCTAAAAGAGTAAAAGGCCGAAATAGTTCCACGGCGGAACCTCGCTCGTAAACTTTAATTGCAACAGAGCGTTATTTTGTTCCGCGGAGTGCTCCCGTCGGTAGAACGCCATTTTGCGGCTGACATTCCATGGGAATAGACCGGTTTTAGGATTCCGTAGTCAGAACGGAACACACATAGTTTCGGCTTTTGGTTCTAGAATGCGGGAATTTCGCATGGGAACACATATTAATGATTAATCGGTCTTCTACGTACGTAGTTACGAATGCCGCTATTGCGTCAAACTCTTTTGCGATTTTTTTAACTGCGGAATACTTACTCTGAAAGCTTAATGGACTCAGATAATGTAGTCGAGAAGACGCTGTTTTGAAAACCATTTTCACTGCCTCATACACTCGAATGCTTGTGACTTCGATTTATTCATTTCAATTATTCGATTAAAGTTTGATTTATAGTAGTCATAACGTATATGAAAAATATTCATTTAGATTTAAAAAACAACGTATTATATTCGGTGTCAATCAAAATTCATTACTTGCAATTCATAATCGAAATAGCAATCATTGTCATCAATTAGGCCTGGTTTTAATAAGGAGCTAACAAATCCCTAAAATTTTCATTTTAAGTAGAAACACTTAACTGAAATGCGAGGTTTTATGTGATATTCCTTAGGTTCACGGATCTTTGTAATAAAGAGGAAAATATATCTAATAAACTCGTTTATGCAGGTTTGATAGGTGGTTAAAAATTGGCTTTACTTTTCTTAGGTATCTTAAAGTATAGGTATTTTTAATTATCTTGTACCTATTTAATTAACTATCGATGTTATGTGAATTATGGATACTGTTTTATCTGAAATTAATTTAAATGTCTAACGAAGGTATCTCTCTAATTGCGAAAGTTTTTTTTTTCTACGAAAAAATAAAAGAAAACTGTTTAATAATGTAGCCAGTTTTTGAGCATCAAAATATTATGCAGCATTCAAAATGGCAAATATTACAAAACTCAAGATAGCGAGGAATCCTGACTAATGACATAGTTTCATGACAAATACGTTTATTTAAATGAGAAATTGTTTGCAACAACTGCGGAAGAAAGCAAGCGAGTAGGGATTGCCAACATTCGGTATAGGAAGGATCTAAAAATCTCTTGTATACCAAAACACATTCAGTTTGAAATGTATTGGTACCGTTTACAGAACTAACTTTGTATTTATTTATTTTAACTTTATTGCACACTTACTGCTATGAGGCATTCTCTACCAATCGATCATTAGTCTTAACAGAATGGCATTATGTGATAGTGTCACTTATATATTAAATAATACGTTTAAAGTACCTACTTAAAGTATGTTTTACAGCAAAAATAGAATAGTATAAAGTATTTCATCCAAAGAACCAATTATAACAAAAATAACGACTTTTCCTTACGCTAGTTTTCAGTGATCCACGAGAACCTATTTTATTAGTTTTCTACATTCGCAGGAGTTGCAAACATATTTTATGAAAACGCGAGACGTACGTAACGACATAGTTTAAAATGTCTAAGCCGTTTCCCGACGTGTGACTACAACATGACTAGTGACATTCGTGGGACATACTTAAAAATGCTGCTTTAAAATGAAATACGTCGCATCGTTATAAAAATGGCGTAGAATTTGTGGTTTCAAATTTCAATGCAATTTTTTGAGCGCTAGACTTGTAAAGAGTAGATTGGGTGAAAAATTAATTTGGTATTTTATTGTTACTGTAAATTTTTAACAACCCAACATCGAAAAAAAAGAGCGATTGCTCCGTAACTCTCAGAGAAGAAAAAAACAAATGTAACCACGACTTCCAATCCAGTGTTTTTTTTTAAATATTATTATTAGGTTCCGGGTCAATGTAGAAAACGAACTTTTCTATATTGGCTCGGGTCTGGGTGTTGTGGTACCGTCGTTGTTTCTGATTTCTATAACACAAGTGCTTTAGCAACTTACCTTATGATCAGAGCAATGTAGTGATGTATGTGATTAATTTATATGAATTAATTTATATACTACTCTGTCAAGAAAGTACCGGGAAAAGATTAATAATACACAAAATGTTAGTTATTCATCCAAATTTATTTTATCACCTTGAAAGTATGGTCTTTAGAAGCGATACACTTACGCCAACGAATATTCCAATCATCAAAACATTTTTAAACGCTTTTTACGGAATCGAGTTCAGTTCTCGCCGCGAATTTTCCTTTATGTCTTCTACCGAATGAAAACGGGTGCCACGAAGTGGTAATTTGAGTTTGGGGAAAAAGAAAGAAGTCGGCTGGAGCCATATCTGGTGAATAAGGTGGCTGCTCGATGGTATTTGTTGAGTTTTTGGTCAAGAATTCGTTCTCAATGATGGCCTTGAGGGAAGGCGCATTATCGTGGTGCAAAATCCAAGAATTTTCATTCCACATATCTGAGATTTTTTCGTCTTATTTGCTCTCTTAAACGCCGCATAATGCTTAAATAATACTCTTTTTTTATCATTTGACCTTCTGGCAAGAATTCTGAGTGCACAACACCGCGACAGTCAAAGAAAACAGTCAACATGACTTTGACTTTCGATCGAGTTTGGCGCGGTTTCTTCGGTTTCGGTTCAGTCGGAAGGCGCCACACCGAAGCCTGTTGACTAGCTTGCATGTCAAACTCGTAAATCCACATCTCGTCACCAGTAACAATGCGTTTCATGAATGTTGAGTCGGAATTGACTCGTTCTAGCGTGTCCTCAGCGACTCTTTTGCGATTGAATTGCGAAAGAACTCTATTTTAAATGGTACGAATCGACTCGTGTGACGCAGAAAGTTCGACGGCTAGCTGTTTTAAACTTGAATGAGGATTTTCAGTCACTATTTCCTTCACTTTTGCGATGTTATCTTCAGTAGCAGACGTTGATGGCCTACCAGAGCGAGGCAAATCTTCCATCACATCTCGACCGCTTTTTAACGTTTTGTTCTACTCATAAACACGTGTTTTTGATAAATTCGATTCACCGTAAGCCTTCTGTAACATTTTCAGAGACTCCGAACACGAAATCCTATTGGCGATGCAAAATTTAAGACAAACTCTTTGTTCGATGTTTTTGTCCATTATGAAATTCGCAATACACACTAGATATGGTATAACTAAAAACAATACTGTATTTAATCTAATAATCAGATGTAACTCAAACTCCGCGCCAAAATGGAAAACAGTTGTGCCAATCTAACAACAACAAAAAAATATAATTTTGAATTTGAAACCATAAACAAATCATCAATTCCCAACACTTTTTTGATAGAATGTATAAATATGAAGGTCTTCTAACGCTGTTTTTCTTACCGTATCGTATTGCAAAGGATAACTGTTTCACATAGATTTCGAAGAGAGGCTTATTTCCAACAGTGAAACGACGTAGTGGGCTAATTATGTTGATGATATATGAATATGCTAGGGATTGAACGAAAGTATACAACACCATTTGTTTGTCTTTGTTAAGAAAGACAAATGAACTACGTCATGTCAATTTAGAGTTACTGGCAGTGTACACTGAACAGTCGTTTTCAAATTAAAAAAAACGCATTTTAGTCATTAACATTTACCAAACTAAACACTAAAAATAATGCCACAGAATCTTTTCCATAATAAAACACGTAAAACCTGTACTCTATTCAGGAGCTCAGGACGGATATTGGCTCAGTATAAAATTACCCGCGCCCGTGACCCGCTCGCTGATGGCCGCACGGTGAAAAATACTCCCTGTCGGGATTATAGGGAAATTGAAAACTTGTTTTATGTTGGGAAGCTTCACTTGATAATACGCTGTATACTTCGTCCAAGTTTTGCTTCGAAATAATATCTTTTTTTACTATGCGATGAAAATTCGCAACTTAACTTTAAGGGTTGAAATCCCAAAAAGCCGGCCTTACGGCCTTCGGTGAATCTCTGTCCGTTTTTAGATTGAATATCCATTTATATAACGCATTGATCCCTCAGTCAGGCTGCTTTGCCTTTTATAAATATAGATAAACCATAGAAAAATCTAGCGCTATCCTATTTTCATAATTTTTGTCTAAAATTAAGTTCGTGAAACATGCTACAAGCAAACAGGATCAATTTGATTCCATTTTAATATATTCTATGTTACAGTTCGAAACTGTTGATAGTTGATTTCTCCTTCAGAAAGTATCTGCCATATATTATTTAGGGATATACCGAATCCCTTAAGATATTATTATAATATACTATTATACTATCACGCCTACAAAACTTTTTTTTTGTTTTAATTGATATTGAACTCTTATGGTGGTATTTTAAGTTGAATTAATTTTATAAGTATAAAAATTCAATTCTTTTCTGGCATGGTTTTTTTAATGTCTAATATTTTTAAAAATATTGTCAAATATATTAACAGCGTGCGGTATACCGCAACTTCTTATTCAACAGCTTCTTTAAGACTTAGATTGTATGCCAAATTAATCTTCTTTAAAACTACAAGGTCTGTAACTCTGTATTATGTATTCATGCAACTCTGAAGAATTAGTAACGCAAATGTTAGCATTTGAAGACACTACATGCATGTTGCGCCCGATATTGCAAAACTTAAATTAGCAATATACTCCGGTCTGGAACTTAGACTTAGTTCAAACACAATTCAACTAAATGCAGTATCGCTAGGTCGCGTAAAATTTGAACCAAAATGCCAAACAAAATACACGCTGTTTCTTAAAAATCACAAAGTATACACAAGCACTTTTTATTTCATTAACTTTATTAAATAGGTTATAATATTATGATAAAAACATTGTAAAATTTTAATGTACAAACGATTTATCTTATTGAAGAGCTTTGCTTCCGTCTGTGGAGTAATTTACATCTCTTCTTGCTTGTTACTTCTCCCTTCACGTCCTAATACAACGTCGACGTTCAGTTTCTTCTTTGTTTGCTGCATTTAGCCTATTTTATGTATTTCTCACTTCTTTTTCTAATGTATTATTACATCATTAACAGTTTTGATTTTAACACCGTATCAAATTAAGTGTCCCAACATTATTTCCCTCCTATTTGAAATCGTCTTCTACAAAGTAGAATAGAATAGATTAGAATAGAATAGAATATCTTTATAAAGTCCTCTTCTTTTCAATTATTATAAAAAAAAATCGTTCATCCGTCTCTCCTCCAGGACCATATTTCAAACGTGTCATCGTTTCCTCTAAAATAAACGAAAGGAAATGAAAATTACGTTCAAACAAACGAAAATGATGAAACTTTTGAAAACATTGAGACAGGTAACCGCCTCATTTAAAACTTGTATTGTATACATCCAGCACTATATTTTTCAGTTTCCATTTGTTTTTTTTTATATTACATTGTATGACGTCCTTTGCTGTAGGTACTTTGACAAAAGCGAGACTGCTGCATTGACATTTATTGTGGACTTGGTTTAACAGTAAGTTATGGAGACGAAGATCTAGTCTGGTCAATGCTGAATAGAAATGACCCGTATTCCCTGAAAGATAAGGTCCAATAATTAAAAAGTAGGATAATATTTCTGCTTTGTTTCTTGTGTCTGCATTTGTCATAGCAGTTTAACTTTTTCATCAAAGTATAGTTCTGGGATAAATGAATCAGTTTATTCATGTAACAGTTGATTATGTTTAAATTTTTAAAAGTTTTTTTTACGGTGTATTCTTTATCATACGGATTTTGTTTATTTGATCAAAACTTTGACAATACTAGACAATATTTTAAACGAATATTTCACTTCTACTGAAATTTAAAAAGTACATATTATTTAAAATATTGACATGTTGGTTGCGCGGTTGTGCAGGGGACAGAGCACTGACGGCGGGCAGAAAGGTTCTAGAATGGTCGCCAGATGGACAGACAAGCTAGTAAAGGTTGCATAGCTGGATTCAAGCTGTTTTTAACCGGCTAATCTGGAAGTTATTGCCTAAGGCATAGACCTTATGCATCATAGGATGTAGTTCTGTTTTGGCTGTAATGATGATGATTAAATGTCGGTTGCAGCATACATTCAATATTTTAACATAATATATTTCAAGTAATGTAAAACGTGAATTGTTATTAAATTGTGCCAAATAACCGCATATCATTCATTCATAATCTGAAAAAAAAAAGTTGTATAGTTTTTTTTGACGACCTCCGTAGCCGAGAGGCGGGCACACCGGACTTTAAATGGCGCCGGCATCTCTGAGGTTCCGGGTTCGATCCCCGGCCGGGTCAATGTAGAAAACGAGCTTTTCTATATTGGCTCGGGTCTGGGTGTTGTGATATTGTCGTTGATTCTATTTTCTATAACACACGTGCTGTATCAACTTACCATAGGATCAGAGTAATGTATGTGATGTTGTTCAATGTTGTCCAATGTCCAATTTTATGTCACCTTTTATTGTAAATTGTAACTTTTTATGTTAATAGGTAGCACATCTTCACTTACCACCCATCCTGTTTACAGGGTGTCCCAGCATGAACGCCCACCGCATTCGCTCGTTTTTTTGGATCCATTTTCAATCTCGACAAAAATGATTCTACTTTCGGTGAACATACATGGGTATTAAATCGAAAGGTAATAAAACCAAGCACTAGGAGGTGTCCTTTCAAACTAGATTCCTGCTCGTACACTTATCTTGTGACTATCTGTATTTTGTAAGAAACCTAGATAATTCCAGGTGACAAATGTCTTTCAAGACACTTGCTCGCACCCGGCATCGCTTGGGTGGGCGCCAAATGTAATATGATAACACAGTAATATACAGGGTTACATTTCAAAGGGGTGCCAAATTTTCAGGGACCTCTCAGAATCAGTAACTAAATCGATCTAACATATAAACAATCTGAAAAACAAACTTATTCCTTTAAATCTTCTTATTACCGTTGTTCAAAGATGGTACGCGTGAATAATCTTGCCTCATTCATAAAAAATACGCAAGCCCTATTTCTTTTCAACCTAGAACTGCAAAATTCAATGCAATATTAGTCACATAGGCATGCGAAAACAAACCCTAGCCTTTTCGATTTAAGGTACATTTCTAACAGCAGGAGCGTCCAAGCATACCAGAGGTTCAAATTGACAACAAATACCATAAGCAGTGCACTTCTAGATCTTATTTTTAAAATTTGGCACCCTTTGCAATGTAACCCTGTATGTATATGTATTAGGGCCTATTCAATTTTAAGTGAATAGACCCTAATGTATATTATTATATTATTAATTTAAGCGATATTGAAAATAGGTGAGCTTCTTTTCATTGGTATGAATATGCACCGGTCTTAGTTGAGCAGTTTTTATCGTTTAATTTTTTACTTCTTTACTTTGTAGATGCTGTGAACATCGGCTGTATTCTACAAATGCTAGGTACCATCGAAATGACTTAAATGGAAAAAAGGAAGACACTTTTAGCCATGAATGGTAATTGCGAGGTACCTATTATCTTTTATAACTTTACGACGAATAATTTTTTTAACTAAAATATATAGTGCTAGTTTGGTAATTTTGAATTTCAACTAACAGAAACTCTTATGTCTGTAAACGGCAACAAAAGTTTATACGTATCGGGTATAGCGTTCTTAAAGAGATCTCTTTTAAACAGCCTTCTTTCATGCCTTCCCATAGAGTTACTTAAACTTTGTTTAAGATTTCTTCGGCTCTGAAAAACCTTAGAGTAACTTCCCTCCGATAAGACTTGCCATCTCAGACAAAGGTTCAAATTGTATGCGGCGACTTTTAAAGAAGAAACATCATCATCATCTCAGCCACAGGACGTCCACTGCTGAACATAGGCCTCCCCCAGTGACTTCCAGATCGGCCGATTGGAAGCGGCCTGCATCCAGCGTCGTCCTGCAACCTTTACCAGGTCGTCTGCCCACCTTGTGGGTGGGCGTCCTACGCTGCGCTTGCCTATACGCGGCCTCCATTCCAGAACCTTTCTGCCCCATCGGCCGTCAGTTCTACGTGCTATGTGCCCCGCCCACTGCCACTTCAGCCGGCTAATCCGTCGAGCTATGTCAGCGACTTTGGTTCGTTCACGGATCTCCTCATTTCTGATTTGATCTCGCAAAGAAACACCGAGCATAGCCCTTTCCATAGCGCGCTGTGCAACTTTAAGCTTCTTAATAAGGCCCATAGTAAGAGAAAAAAAGAAGAAACATACATTTGGTTTATTGCGAACTGCGAGGTTACCACAAATCCCACCCAAAGAGTGGGGATAAGAGCGTTTATTTGTTCAGACTAATGCACATTTTATGCGGCCTCCGATCCTTATGACTTACGTGACGTAACAGGATGGAATAAGAAGAAAGATGATAGCGGATTTGGAGACAAACGAGAAGGTTCCAGAAAGTTTCTCGGAAATAAATTATACTCATGAGCTTGAAGTAGCGTCTTCTGTAGTATTTTGTTTGCGTGTTGAATTATGTTGATCGATGGGAACCACCTTAATTAACTATAGGGCTAAGTTCAATATAATACATTATCTCTTAATACACAATCTATTATTTCTTAATGAGTTGTGGCGTTTGGTAACATGTTCACTCGATAAAAGATTTACCACTTATGAAATTTATTTGTATATTTAAAGGGTACATTTTAGATAGAATAGTGGTTTAAAGTTTAGCTTTTTCAGCCATTTACAAAATAGCATGCAAATATTCAAATAAATTTAAATGAGTCTTCTTAACATGAAAAATTCAAAATGTAGGTAAATCTCCAACTATCACTTAGTGCAATATATAGGTAAAATGTCAATGAAAATTTGATACACACAATTAAATCAATACAATATAGAAACATAACAACAATACACATCATAATATTGAAATAAATATATATTGTTTATTTAATCAAAGTATAGTTCATTATAGGGCCTTATATTATTTGCTAAACTTGAATGTTAATTTCTTGAGCCTGGGGAATAGATCAAATACGGATAAATAACACTTGAAAAAAACCATCGACCTCAGGTGGGACTCGAACCCACGTCCCATCGCACCCACCTGAGGTCCGAGTCCCACCTGAGGTCGATGGTTTTTTTCAAGTGTTATTTATCTTTAATTAAACCTTGCATGGAATTGCTTAAAACAAACATTTACAAGATCAAATACGATTTAATGTATCTATAAATAGAAGAAATAAAACTAGGAATTTAACATAGCTACTAACTATAACTCTCCTTTAAGATTAAACTCTGAAATCTAAGCGTCTAACTAAAACACACTAGGCAAGGTGAGCGGTTAACGTGCTCAAAGGTGTTCCGAGCAGCTTATACAGTACAAACAGGAGTTGAACTAACATATTCATGGTCGATATGACCTCGAGGTGACGTTAAGTTGTTAGGAGCCTAACTAGGGTTTTATAATAATATTATTACTTCAACCTATTTTAAGTTTGTCATTAAAAACGACACTGCAACTGTACTGTTAAACTTTGGTGGTAGATATTTTGTAAGAACCCGCGCACACATTACAATAGACTTTAAATCGACCGAAGATTGAGTCGGTTTTTAAATTATTGTATAATATTGATTACAAATCATTTCAGTGTTCCCACATGATTGTGTATTCATTTTTTTTTATAAAGTTATTAACCTTTTTACTCCCACGAAAATAGATAACAATTGTTAATAATGGACGTGCGGCAGCCAGCTGCCACTAGGTACAGTCAATCGGTTTATGTATTAAATACCGATTGACTGTAACAGTCAGTTAAAACAATAGATAAATAATTATTGGATAACATCGCATACAATGTTCCGATCGTAAAATAGGTAGCAAAAGCACTTGTGTTAAAGAAATCATAAACAACGGCGGTACCACAACACCCAGATCCGAGATAATATTGAAAAAAAAAACGGTAGCTAAATCAGATAAACTTTTAAGAAACTTTGTAAACTATCATCATTCTGAACAAATACTGATGGCCCAAAATTCAAGAATAAATTCAAAACTTAAGTATATTTTGAAGTAACAGATCTTTTCGTTTAAACCAATCCCCACATAGGCAGGACGAAAAGAATAGGCCTCCTCGTAAACTTCGAGTCGTAAATATGAAAAGGAAAGATTTTTTTGTGAAAAAATCCCCTTTTGCTAGAAATGATGTCGGAATGAACGCACACACAGCGACAGTTAACGTCTGTCATACAACCGTATAGTTTGTTTGACAGACGGTAATTACTGTGGCTGTATTTATGAAATATCTTGCAATAAAATGTTTGGGTAATCGCTTACTTGTGTAAGTTAAGCAACCTCTGTCTTGGTACGGACATGTGATGAGATGGGAAAAGGCATGCCCCTTTTTTCATCTCATCCCCCTTAAAGGGGAGAGTGATGGGTATAAGTATTGATGGATGGAGGGGTAGAGAACGACCTTAGAACAGATGAATGGATTGTTTGAGGACCGATATATCTGAGAAGGGAGTGAATGATTCGATAACAAGTGACCGAATTGCATGAAAAAAGAAAACCAGAAAAAAAAAGAAGAAAATGGCAGACCTCAGATATCCTGGAAGTAGGGCAGGTGAATGATGCTGAAGCAACCTTGAGAAATGTATGAACATTAGATTAATCGTCCGATTTTTTCATACTAAATACTCATTTTAATATTTGGGTCTATAGTTTAACAACCATCTGTTGCTTTGTTAATACAATACGACTCCACCTTGCCAGTTTGAGAGTTGTTATTTATTTTCTCGATGGTCATACTAATACTTGAGCTTCTGAGTCGATGCAACGAAGATATACAGCAATACTTATAAATCCTTGATGTTGAAACTTTTGACTCAAAAATCATATCAGGCTTTTCGACCAAAAATCGATTTAGCAAGAAGCAAGGTCAAGACAGTTTAAGGTTTTTAGATAATAGGTATAAAAAGCTCGCGGCCTATGTACGCAGGATCGTCTTGGACTTTCGTTTTTAGGGTTCCGTACCCAAAGGGTAAAACGGGACTCTATTACTAAGGCTCAGCGGTCCGTCTGTCCGTCTGTCCGTCTGTCTGTCTGTCTGTCTGTCTGTCCGTCTGTCCGTCTGTCCGTCTGTCCGTCTGTCCGTCTGTCCGTCTGTCCGTCTGTCCGTCTGTCCGTCTGTCCGTCTGTCCGTCTGTCCGTCTGTCCGTCTGTCCGTCTGTCCGTCTGTCCGTCTGTCCGTCTGTCCGTCTGTCCGTCTGTCCGTCTGTCCGTCTGTCCGTCTGTCCGTCTGTCCGTCTGTCCGTCTGTCCGTCTGTCCGTCTGTCCGTCTGTCCGTCTGTCCGTCTGTCCGTCTGTCCGTCTGTCCGTCTGTCCGTCTGTCCGTCTGTCCGTCTGTCCGTCTGTCCGTCTGTCCGTCTGTCCGTCTGTCCGTCTGTCCGTCTGTCCGTCTGTCCGTCTGTCCGTCTGTCCGTCTGTCCGTCTGTCCGTCTGTCCGTCTGTCCGTCTGTCCGTCTGTCCGTCTGTCCGTCTGTCCGTCGTTTACGAGGCTGTATCTCATGAACCGTGATAGCTGGAGAGTTGTCATTTTCATAGATGATGGTATTTCTGTTGCCGCTATAACAACAAATACTTAAAAACAGAATAAAATAAATATTTAGGGGCTCCCATACAACATTTTGCTAGTTTTTAAAAATAATGGTGCGGAACACTTTGTGCGCGAGTCTGACTCGCACTTGGCCGTTTTTTGTTGGTTCCCTTTTGTTTTTTAATTACACAATAAATATTTTGGTAGGCTCCTATACAACAAACGAGTTTTTTTGCCGTTTTTATAGAAAATGGTACGGAACGGAACCCTTCGTGCGCGAGTCCGACTCGCACTTGGCCGGTTTTTTTGATATTTTAAGAGTGCTTTCACACTACGTGGCCTATGCCAGAACGCTGATGTAGTACAAATAAAAATTATAGATGCATGGCTCAATCCTGTTAAGTAATGCAGCTACTAAGTGAAAAAACGTTCTCATCTTCACAAAGAATTTCGGTTATCCTTCTAATTTAATCTAACCACTTTGAGCTCGATAACAGACACATTTTCGAGGTTATCTATACTATTATCTTCCACATAAAACGTTCCCCGAAACACTTGAAGGAAAGAAAATTCGTTGGCATATTTAATTCAAGAAATTTCGTAACATCACGCCGTTTTCAATTACATCGAAAACCGACTCTTGTGAGGTTAACTCACAATAGAGGTGAATTTAGTAGGTACAGATTATTGATTATTTCTGACAGATAGTCACTTGTTTTGAAGCAATACTATTCTTATCACCAGCCTATATAAATAATAATAATAATAAATATTGGACAATATCACATACATTGTTCTGATTATAAGGTAAGTAGCTTAAGCACTTGTGTTATAGAAATCAGAAACAACGACGGTACCACAACACCCAGACCCGAGCCAATATAGAAAAAATCTTTTTTGTTCTTTGACCCGACCGGGGATCGTACCCGGAACCTCAGAGATAGCGGCGCCATTTAAAGTCCGGCGTGCTCGCCTCTCGGCTACGGAGGTCGTCAAATACGAGTATGTAGTCCCGAAGCGGTGGTAGGGCTAAGTTATATTTTGGGACGTGTATAAGTGCCCGGAGGAGGGCCTACATGCAGAATAAATAATTTCATTTCATTTTACTCTACTAATTTGCTCTAGGCCCACTTAGTGGTGTTTAGGTTAGACCATTTTAAACTTAAGAAGTAACCTCTTACTTACATACCTTGTAGGACATCCAAGGCATGCAATGGCACGTTAAATATCGCAAATCAGTGTTATGAGCATCATCATTGTTCTGCAGTCACGGATGTCATTCAATTTGCTAAAATTTAATAAAAGTTACTAGCGACCCGCCCCGGCTTCGCACGGGTGCAATGCTGATACTAAATACACTACATTATACATATAAATCTTCCTCTTCAATCACTCTATCTATTAAAAAAAACCGTATCAGAATCCGTTGCATAGTTTTAAAGATTTAAGCATACATAGGCATATAGAGACAGAGAAAGCGACTTTGTTTTATACTATGTAGTGATGTAATAGCCATTGTACAAGCTCTGCTTTTGCAGCTAAGATGACAGGCGTGATCGTATCGTAATGCTAGTGATCCTTCTGTATATGTAGTATATTGTGGTCGGATATATTATGCAAGAAATATCTCTTTTTCGGCACAAGCCTACGTTATGGAAATTCGTTGCCTAAGGTAAGTGTTATTTTCATACTGTTTTTATTATGATTGGTTGTTCTTCTAGACTTTCGTTTGAGGGTATTTTTTTGGCACTTTTTAGAATAAGTATTTGTTTACTTAATTAACAAGCACAACAATTTGTTCGTTTATGTTACAATTAACATACTTCAAAAGATTAAAAAAAAAATGTTTGAAACTAATATTGTTAGTAAATTAGAGCAGTTATTGCCGAATAAGACAGTTTCTTGTATTACGACCTAACAACCTTTTATTTTTAGGGTTTAATAATACCTGTTTATGAATTTATTGTTTGAGTTTTTGTTATAGCGGCCATAATACAAACACACACACACACATACACAAACATACACACACACAACAAATATTTACCATCTAAGATTCTGAAGATATACCCTGTGACGTAGCTCTCAATCGCAAACCTTAAGTGGCAGTTGGCTAAGCACATTGCTCGCAGGACTGATGGCCGTTGGGGCAGGAAGGTCCTTGAATGGCGGCCGCGGGCCGGAAGGCGTAGTGTTGGTAAGCCCTCCACAAGGCGGACCGACAATCTGGCGTAGGTCGCGGGAAGCCGCTGGATGCGGGTGGCACAGGACATATCTTTGTGGAAATCCTTGGGGGAGTCCTATGTCCAGCAGTTGACGTCTTTCGGCTGATGGATGGATGGATGGACCCTGTGACAAATGGACAGACGGACGGACAGACAGACAGCGGGCTCCCAACACTAAATAGGAGTACTTAACTTATTCAACATTCGTACTTGAGATTATTGTTTTTATCATATTTCATTTATAACTCCTATCGTATTGGGTCGTGACGTCGACTAGCTCTACCTACTCCCTTGACATTTTAAAAAAACTCCAAACCAAGTTTAAAATATAAAAACAAAGAATGTTTTAAGAATCCGGCATTATATTCAATACTAGCAGCCCGTCCCGGCTTCGCACGGGGTAGACAATTATCGCTAATAGTTTCGGCAGCGCATTCGACAAAAGACATTTTAAGACACATTTTTCTACACCTTCGGTTACATTGTTCAAATTTTACCAAGGATCCCTAATTTTTATCAAAATGAAATGTAGCCTATGTCAAATTGGAAGAATGTAGCATTCTATTGGTAAAAGATTTTTTTTAAATCGGCCCAGTACTTTTTGAGCCTATTCATTACAAACATACAAAAATAGGTACAAATCTTTCCTCTTTATAATATTAGTATAGATTACCACTCAGTCCTCTGCTGTCATACCTACCACCGTAACAATTAGAAGCAAAAATAATGAACATTTCTACCATCTCGGAGTGAGATAACCTTCTTAATGTACCGGAACAGTACACGAGCCGTTGGGCAAACGGTCCCAGGCAATCTTGAAATACGATCATGGGCTTTTCTAATTAGCTACTTTTTGTCCTCTGTCCTTAAAGTTACATAACTTTGGGGATCATGGAATGAAATGGTCGTTGAAAGTCGTTCTTAAAATGTACTGGGTTTTGTCAAATTACAAATGAATTATTAACAAGAAATTGTTGGATAATATTTTTATACAGAAAATAGAATCCGATTTTAGAACAAAAGCTAATAATAAACTGTAGACTATGAGCTTAATCGGTTATATTGTAGTAAACATATCTAACAAAGCGTATATTTGTAGTAAAAGAACTGAACAAACTAGGAGTAAGCGGTTAACATTTTTGACGTTCGATTCTCGATATGGACTAACTATTTACAAATCTATAAGTGTGACGGAACTATTGGTAAGCGAGTCCAACTCTCACTTGGGCGCATTATTTAAAGTAAGTTAATAATATGTATAATTTTTCATCATCATCATCAGCCCACACTAGTCCACTGCTGCACATAGGCCTCTCCAATTGCACGCCACTCTGCACGATCCACGGCTACTCTCATCCAGCTTCTGCTAATATAATTTTTGCAATCAATTAAATATCTGTTTAATAGAAATAAATATTCGAAGGATAGCAAGTGTAACTGAAGCAAAACCACGTTTTTCAAACTCACACATTCATCATTTTCTCAACTTTTTTTCCTATTCTGATAAAAAATATCTGAATTGATACAACCGAGTTGGAATATCCATGAAAAACGCATCAAGCTAAGCTTCACTTTGAACTAAACAGAACAGCAAATGCATGGACTTTTTCAATCGGTAAATTAGAAACAGTCTAAACTATATTGCATTTCAAAGATAAGGCACAATTGACTTATACACAGTAGGCCCTTTCTTTCGACGACCTCCGTGGCCGAGAGGCGAGCATGCCGGACTTTAAATGGCGCCGCCATCTCTGAGGTTCCGGGTTCGATCCCCGGTCGGGTCAATGTAGAAAACGAACTTTTCTATATTGGCTCGGGTCTGGGTGTTGTGGTACCGTCGTTGTTTCTGGTTTCTATAACACAAGTGCTTTAGCTACTTACCATAGGATCAGAGCAATGTATGTGATGTTGTCCAATATTTATTTATTTATTTAATGCTTGGCTGAAATGTGTTCTCTAGTACGCTAGTACCTCATGTTCCTAGATGTAAATTTGAAGCTGTGAATTAAGTGCAAAACGAGATTTACTGCGCGTTTTTTTACACCTCTCGATTTGTGTAATCAGCAAAAATATTCTCGCGTCCCAACTCCGTCCCTGTCTTATAAAATATTGCCGCAGGTGAAAAAATTATCGGGTGAAAATGTTCCCGGTTGGCCTAAACAGTCAAACGACTGGCGTAAATCGTGCGACAAATGTATGTTGTAAACATTTGCATGTATATTGCGGGGCAACATGCGGGGTGGAGTGAATTTTAAAATTTCCGATTCGCCCTTTAGCGTTTCGCTTTTGTTTTAGGGGTCCGTGACTAGTTAGGAGCTATCAGTGCAGTTTTAGGCGCATTAAAAATTAAGTGAGACAGACATTAAACAGTAACCGTGTATTTATACTTTTTTTGCTCGCTGTCGAGTGTCGACGGTAGTAAAACTCTAAATAAAGTAGCCTTTAAGATTAACTGGTGACGATTATGGCAGAACCCAATGGCACATCATTTCAGACACAGGACATCCACTGCTGAACATAGGCCTCCCCCAGTGACTTTTGTCATCGACTACGACGAGTATGACAAAACCCCCCCGGGTTTTTGCCATACTCGTCACGCTTGGCAGGCGGGTTGGCGAGCGCAGTTTTTTTTATATTATTTCGCACGCAGACGCTGCTCCCCGTCTCGTGCTACAGGATTTAGTCGCCTCTTACGACACGCCTCCTGTTGGCGGTGGGGAAGTGTATTCTTTACGGCCGTCCCCACACGGCACAAAAAAATGGCACACATTGAAGTTAAAGATAATGGCACAGATTGAAGTTAAAGATAAAACCAAAGGCCACTTCTTTTATGTCTTGCGTGTACGAACACCTGGTCCCTAAACATGAACTGTTAAAACAATCACAAATCTGTCAAAAATTATCATTTCTGACAAATTTTGTACGAAATGACGTACCAAAATTGACAGATTTGTCAACTTTGAGATTGTTTTAAGAGTTCATGGTTATGGCCCTGCACAAATAATATAAGACTGTTGCTGTGACAGATACTGCTCACATAGGCTATTTGATTAAACTACTGTAAACAGATGTTGCTTAATTTAAGGTTTAAAGAATGCACAAGAATGTTTTTTTTTCTTATCTTATAGCCACTTCATACCAATTTTTCAGTAAAGCCAAAGAAAATTGAAATTGAAATCCTTTTGATATAGCTTATACGGAATTCACAATTTATCATCGCTTCAGCTTAACAAATCCACTTATTGAGATTGGATATTTGTTTGAGGTTTTTGTTTTCCAATACGTCGTTTATCGTGAATACCAAATATGCCAGTGCAAGTGCTATAGATAATGTGTGGAACTGGGTAAAACGCGTTCAAGCTAATCATTGACAAATTGTATTATCTCTGGAAGATATCGCTTTTAGTGATAATACTGCCTAAATTGTATATCTTTCTGTAAATATCAACTATAACTTCTTTGTTTTATGTGAAATAAAAAGTATCTTATATCGATAAATATAGAAATTGTATTGGAAATTTGCAAATTTCCTTAATCTTTCAATTCCCAAGCGGTAACCGGCTACCGCACGTTCATTGTTGAAGGGTTAATATATAAAATAAAGACTAGCTAAACAATTTTAAATAATTAATAAATAATAAATATTGGACAACATCACATACATTACTCTGATCCTAAGGTAAGTAGCTAAAGCACTTGTGTTATAGAAATCAGAAATGTATTTATCTAGTCGCAAATATTCGCTGTATCGTCTATATACCTAGGACCTATGACCAGATTTGGTCTACCAAAGGCTGAAGCTTAAATAAACACTGATGGTTTTTATCCAATAAATATTGTAAATGTCAATGCATTAGATAATATGAGTATTAACCAATTACACATTTGAACTGTAGCATAACCACATTTTAAAATGATTGCATTTTTTGTCGAAACCAATTTTCTCCATGCTTTGAGATGAGGTTCAGAGAGCTTAGCAACAATACAAGTTGACGTAGTGGTCTCAGGATGTTTTCCCCACAACATCAATTTTAAACGAAATGACCTATCGCAGCAACATTCAAATTCAATTGGGGCGGAGATTTTAAAACGAAAAAAAAAATAAGTCCATGCATGAGGTAAAAATGTGTGAATAATGATTACCGGATGCTTTATTAATACAGTGTACAAGAGAATAGGTCACTCATTAAAACCACGATCAGCAGGTCATATACAACAACTTTTTCTATGGGTGCAACACCGAAATCGAGATTTTTTTTGCAGCTCTATACAAACTTACTCGTATACCTCGATGATAATGTATGGATCATCTGAAAATAAAATCACGATTTCGATGTTGCTCTCATAGGGAAAGTTGTTGTATATCACCAGCTGATCACGTGGTTTTAAGGAGTGTCCCATTCTTTTGTACACCCTGAATAGTTATTTCATGTAATTAAAGTATTTCTTTAAATAATATATTTATTTTTAGTACTTAATTAAAAATGTAATCGATCTAGACTTGACTGTTTATTAAGAAAATAATAATAATAATAAATATTGGACAACATCACATACATTGCACTGATCCTAAGGTAGGTAGCTAAAGGACTTGTGTTATAGAAATCAGAAACAACGACGGTACTACAACACCCAGACCAGAGCCAATATAGAAAAGTTCGTTTTTTACACGAAAATCTAACAATAACAGTACAATTAATTAGTACAGACATCCATTTTACTACGGCAAACGAATCACAAGAAAATAACCTGATAGGAAGGATTATTGAGTCGAGAAACACGGCAAGTTCGTGTACGTACTTGTAAAAACACAACCGTTCGGGTCGGCGTTCGGAAACAGAATGACGGCAGCCACTTGCCGTCTAACGAAATTTCAAACCGCCGAAAACTAGTGCTGCCATCGCTCATCGCTGTAATGACCCAAGCAAACTACTCGTGTCGTCTCGTGTACTAAGCTCGATAGATGGCATTAGCTGAGATTGCGACAAATATATTGGGATGGCTGTTCTCACTGCGATGTACACTAAGCCGGCGCGTGCATTCGTTACAATGCATTTCTCGCGTAAATCTTAGTTAAAGCCCGAACTTGCACTTCACTGTCACAGAGGATTTTGTAACGTGGATTTTTCATTTCCGAAATGCAACATTGTTTTGTAAGGAGCTGAACTTATAAGAATAAAGGTAAAAGGCGATTGAATAGTAAAAATTGTGTTTTGTTTAATTGTTAACTATTGTAGTTTCTTTTGTTTAGTGAGGAAGCCCTACTTATACTTCATCGGTTATTAGGTAAGGTTAAAAGGTTTTGTTTGGTCTTTTAATAAAGTTTTTTTTACTCTAACTAAAGCTCAATAGCTGTTGTTTTATATGTAATAAATAAAATCATAAATATACAAGTAGCTCTAAGCTTTTCAAGTTTAAGAGTAATATTCGATCAATCTATAAATCACTTTCGGAAAAGTAACAACAAGCAACTACGGAACCCTACACAGCGCGTGCCTCGATACGCACCTGACAATATTTTTTCATTCACCAAACGGTACCTTTGTTGAACGTTTCATTAAATTCAAGAGTACCTAAATAAGCAAGTAAACACGTTATAATCTAAATTAACAAAGTTAAAAATGTCACCACGTTACGCAAACGAGAAATTATGTAACATTATGTAAATGGAAAGTAATGTGCCTTGAGGAAGTATAATTCTATTGATCGTTGCCAAGAAAAATCTTTTTCAATTACAAACAAAAAGGTGTAAAAGACAGAGAGGTATTCAGTATTCACCAATCGTTAGTTTTTTGATAGCGGAAAATTCATTAAATGATTTTGTTGGCTGTTATTAATAATTGGCAATTCCATTCGGTTATATCGCAGGTTATATCGCTTGATTTATATTCATTTATTTATATACTACCTACAGTTGTTCCAGGAGCTTTAAAATGACTGCTAATTATTTATTTTGATTTACGGGTTTATTTCTTTTTCAACCTATTTCTATTTACTTTCGATTATAAGGTTCCTTATAAATTAATTCTTCACGGTATTACTTGACGTGGGCCACTTCTAACTAGCCAATCTGGAAGTCACTGGAGAAATTATGATATTGTGGATGATGATTACTTGATATTGAGGTATAATGTACTAGCGTACTAGAGAACACATCTCGAACTAAATTTTTAGCCAACAATGTTAGTTCAGTGGACTACAAAGCTTCAGTAAGTTAATTGAAGTTGTCAAAACTGCTTCTTGATTGTTCAATACTACAATGCTTTTTTTTGACGACCTCCGTAGCCGAGAGGCGAGCATGCCGGACTTTAAACGGCTCTCTGAACCTCATCTCAAAGCATGGAGAAAATTGGTTTCGACAAAAAATGCAATCATTTTAAAATGTGGTTATGCTACAGTTCAAATGTGTAATTGGTTAATACTCATATTATCTAATGCATTGACATTTACAATATTTATTGGATAAAAACCATCAGTGTTTATTTAAGCTTCAGCCTTTGGTAGACCAAATCTGGTCATAGGTCCTAGGTATATAGACGATACAGCGAATATTTGCGACTAGATAAATACATTTCTGATTTCTATAACACAAGTGCTTTAGCTACTTACCTTAGGATCAGAGTAATGTATGTGATGTTGTCCAATATTTATTATTTATTAATTATTTAAAATTGTTTAGCTAGTCTTTATTTTATATATTAACCCTTCAACAATGAACGTGCGGTAGCCGGTTACCGCTTGGGAATTGAAAGATTAAGGAAATTTGCAAATTTCCAATACAATTTCTATATTTATCGATATAAGATACTTTTTATTTCACATAAAACAAAGAAGTTATAGTTGATATTTACAGAAAGATATACAATTTAGGCAGTATTATCACTAAAAGCGATATCTTCCAGAGATAATACAATTTGTCAATGATTAGCTTGAACGCGTTTTACCCAGTTCCACACATTATCTATAGCACTTGCACTGGCATATTTGGTATTCACGATAAACGACGTATTGGAAAACAAAAACCTCAAACAAATATCCAATCTCAATAAGTGGATTTGTTAAGCTGAAGCGATGATAAATTGTGAATTCCGTATAAGCTATATCAAAAGGATTTCAATTTCAATTTTCTTTGGCTTTACTGAAAAATTGGTATGAAGTGGCTATAAGATAAGAAAAAAAAACATTCTTGTGCATTCTTTAAACCTTAAATTAAGCAACATCTGTTTACAGTAGTTTAATCAAATAGCCTATGTGAGCAGTATCTGTCACAGCAACAGTCTTATATTATTTGTGCAGGGCCATAACCATGAACTCTTAAAACAATCTCAAAGTTGTCAAATCTGTCAATTTTGGTACGTCATTTCATACAAAATTTGACAGAAATGATAATGTTTGACAGATTTGTGATTGTTTTAACAGTTCATGGTTAGGGACCAGGTGTTCGTACACGCAAGACATAAAAGAAGTGGCCTTTGGTTTTATCTTTAACTTCAATCTGTGCCATTATCTTTAACTTCAATGTGTGCCATTTTTTTTGTGCCGTGTGGGGACGGCCGTAAAGAATACACTTCTCCACCGCCAACAGGAGGCGTGTCGTAAGAGGCGACTAAATCCTGTAGCACGAGACGGGGAGCAGCGTCTGCGTGCGAAATAATAAAAAAACTGCGCTCGCCAACCCGCCTGCCAAGCGTGGCGAGTATGGCAAAAACCCGGGGGGGTTTTTGTACTCGTCGTCGTCGATGACAGAAGTCACTGGGGGAGGCCTATGTTAAGCAGTGGACGTCCTGTCATGTGCCATTGGGTAGTGCCATAATCGTCACCAGTTAATCTTAAAGGCTACTTTATTTAGAGTTTTACTACCGTCGACACTCGACAGCGAGAAACAAAAGTATCAATACACGGTTATTGTGTAATGTCTGTTTCGCTTAATTTTGAATACGCCTATTCGACAACTCTTGTAAAAAGTAAAACTACACTTATCAGTGTCCGGCCGTCCGTGGCTAGTTAGTAGCTATCACTCCTAACTAGTCACGGACCCCTAAAACAAAAGCGAAACGCTAAAGGACGAATCGGAAATTTTAAAATTCACTCCACCCCGCATGTTGCCCCGCAATATACATGCAAATGTTTACAACATACATTTGTCGCACGATTTACGCCAGTCGTTTGACTGTTTAGGCCAACCGGGAACATTTTCACCCGATAATTTTTTCACCTGCGGCAATATTTTATAAGACAGGGACGGAGTTCGGACGCGAGAATATTTTTGCTGATTACACAAATCGAGAGGTGTAAAAAAACGCGCAGTAAATCTCGTTTTGCAGTTAATTAACAGCTTCAAATTAACATCTAGGAACATGAGGTACTAGCGTACTAGAGAACACATTTCAGCCAAGCATTAAATAAATAAATAAAAATTGGACAACATCACATACATTGCTCTAATCCTAAGGTAAGTAGCTAAAGCACTTGTGTTATAGAAACCAGAAACAACGACGGTACCACAGCACCCAGACCCGAGCCAATATAGAAAAGTTCGTTTTCTACATTGACCCGACCGGGGATCGAACCCGGAACCTCAGAGATGGCGGCGCCATTTAAAGTCCGGCATGGTCGCCTCTCGGCTACGGAGGTCGTCAAAAAAAAAGCATTGTAGTATTGAACAATCAAGAAGCAGTTTTGACAACTTCAATTAACTGACTGAAGCTTTGTAGTCCACTGAACTACAATTCTTGGCTGAAAAATTAGTAGAGATGTGTTCTCTAGTACGCTAGTACATTATACCTCAATATCTACGAATCATCGTCCACAACATCATAATTTCTCCAATGACTTCCAGATTGGCTAGTTGCAAGTGGCCCACGTCAAGTAATACCGTGAAGAATTACTTTATAAGGAACCTTATAATCGAAAGTAAATAGAAATAGGTTGAAAATGAAATAAACCCATAAATCAAAATAAATAATTAGCAGTCATTTTAAAGCTCCTGGAACAACTGTAGGTAGTATATAAATAAATGAATATAAATCAAGCGATATAACCTGCGATATAACCGAATGGAATTGCCAATTATTAATAAACAGCCAACAAAATCATTTAATGAATTTTCCGCTATCAAAAAACTAACGATCAGTGAATACTGAATACCTCTCTGTCTTTTACACCTTTTTGTTTGTAATTGAAAAAGATTTTTCTCGGCAACGATCAATAGAATTATACTTCCTCAAGGCACATTACTTTCCATTTACATAATGTTACATAATTTCTCGTTTGCGTAACGCGGTGACATTTCCAACTTTGTAAATTTAGATTATAACGTGTTTACTTGCTTATTTAGGTACTCTTGAATTTAATGAAACGTTCAACAAAGGTACCGTTTGGTGAATGAAAAAATATTGTCAGGTGCGTATCGAGGCACGCGCTGTGTAGGGTTCCGTAGTTGCTTGTTGTTAATTTTCTGAATATGTTTTATGCATTGATCGAATATTACTCTTAAGCCTTTGACTGCCATGGTACTAGATACAATAGAAAATATGTTGTTTGGGGATCACCAGTGACCCAGTGACCATGGCGCACAATGTGAACTTGTTAATTAAATGTTTTTTTATGATCTCGTGTAAAGCTCAGTTACTTGCTTTTTTATGATCTCTTTTTTAAAAATACATAAAACAACAACTATTGAGCTTCAGTTAAAAACTTTATTAAAAGACCAAACAAAACCTTTTAACCTTACCTAACAACCGATGAAGTTTAAGTAGGGCTTCCTCACTAAACAAAAGAAACTTCAATAGTTAACAATTAAACAAAACAATATTTTTACTATTCAATCGCCTTTTTACCTTTATTCTTATAACTTCAGCTCCAGACAAAACAATGTTGCATTTCGTAAATGAAAAATCCACGTTACAAAATCCTCTGTGACAGTGAAGTGTAAGTTCGGGCTTTAACTAAGATTTACGCGAGAAATGCATTGTAACGAATGCACGCGCCGGCTTAGTGTACATCGCAATGAGAACAGCCATCCCAATTTATTTGTCGCAATCTCAGCTAATGCCATCTATCGAGCTTAGTACACAGGACGACACGAGTAGTTTGCTTGGGTAGGGTCATTACAGCGATGAGCGATGGCAGCACTAGTTTTCGGCAGTTTGAAATGTCGTTAGACGGCAAGTGACTGCCGTCATTCTGTTTCCGAACGCCGACCCGAACGGTTGTGTTTTTACAAGTACGTACACGAACTTGCTGTGTTTCTCGACTTAATAATCCTAATCCTTCCTATCAGGTTATTTTCTTGTGATTTGTTTGCCGTAGTAAAATAGATGTCTGTACCTACTAATTTAATTGTACTGTTATTGTTAGATTTTCGTCTAATCAATTTAAGTGCCGACCCGATGGTGCGTTAATTCACCTTGAACGAAAAGAGTCCCGTATTCGTTTCCAGGTATGAGTCAATTTAGAAAACGCATTAGAGGTACTACCCTAAGAAACCCTAATTTTATCAAAAGAAACCAGAAACGAATAAAAGTTAAACAAATAAAATATGGATATGCGTAAAGATAAAGTCACAACAGCACATTAACATAGACGCTGTTGGTTTTCTTAATAAAATAAAAACGAAATAAAACCTGCAAATTGTATTTTTTTTTAACCAGTTTTCTTAACCTCATGTCGAAGCGTTGTATGAATAATTATAAACATACATCTAGAAGAAATGAAATGTTTTATTTACTTAGGCTGTGCTTATTCAGAGAGGATGTTTGGGAACCTAGGAATGTTGCACGTGAAACGTTCCTTCCTGCACTTAAAACTTGACCCTTTTTGTAGTTCTGAAAATATCTCATGTATCATATTCATATTCATTTACTCACTTCATAATGTAACAGTGGTAGTAAAAATATACATTAGCATAATATACAGGTGGTAAATATGTTACATTACAGCCTCCATGAGGCATTTGTGAATTAAACCTATACATACATCATGTTTCTACTCCAAGAAGTAATTCAATATAAGTAAAGTATTACGTCCCGGCTAGATGGACCGATGACCTGAAGAAGGCAGCTGGCAGCGACTGGATGCAAAGGGCGGGAGATCGTGCGCTGTGGCGCTTCTTGGGGGAGGCCTATGTCCAGCAGTGGACTGCAACAGGCTGATATGATGATGATGATGATGAAAGTATTTCGTCGAACTCCAGAGCACGGGCCTCACCATAGCTAAGAAAATGTTTGGTTATCACTCTCACTTTCACTCTTAATGTAAAATGTGATCCAATATCACTGTCATCTTGGTAATAGTAAGTCTTTGACGACCTCCGTAGCCGAGAGGTGTGCACGCCGGACTATATATGGCGCTGCCATCTCTGAGGTTCCGGGTTCGATCCCCGGTCGGGTCAATGTAGAAAACGAACTTTTCTTTATTGTCTCGGGTCTGGGTGTTGTGGTTCCGTCGTTGTTTCTGATTTCCATAGCACAAGTGCTTTAGCCACTTACCTTAGGATCAGAGCAATGTATGTGATGTTTTCCAATATTTATTTATTATTTATTTATTTATTTATCTAACTAAGAGTTGTCTCGAAGAAATCGTTCGTAGCCATAAAGTTGCTGCCAAAAAAGTGTGTTACTCTATCTATCTATCAATTATACACTCTTTGTAAACGAAATAAAACGGTAAGTCCTAAAAAGTTAAACCACTTAACAATTTAAGTGGTGCGTGTGAACGTATAGTTTAAAAATAACCGTTAAACTGCTGCAAAACTGCAAAATAGTGTAATTCATCAAGTCATAAGTGGAACAAACTGCGCTCGCTCGCGTGTAACTGATTCTGACACATCGGTACTTCATCAACTGATGAAAATATGCCCACAGAATACTGGGATACCATTGTTTGTTAATGGATTCGTCCTCGCATCAACTCAAATGTATAAGGGTGGCATCCTATTTTGTAAAAATATTTTATTTAATCTCATTGTCGGTTTTGATTTAAAAGAATCAGGCTTTGCGGAAATTCATTATTTTGCATAAAATTTTCGCTTAGTTACACCGGTACACTCGTAAGAACCCGAATCACACCATCTGTTACTATTTTCATTGATATATAATTATATATGTTTAAAGTCCGTCAAAAGCTGCTTAGCACTTGCCATAAAAATTTCAATGATAAGTGATAACAATAAAATGTCCATTGTGTGTAGCGTTGTGTCCCAGAAAGTGTTAACAGTGTTGAAATCAGTAAGATATTTCAAGAATATAATATCTCAAGTAGTTCCCCAATAATTATAAAGCTTAAAAACTATAACCCGACTACGACTGGACCGCGGGACCCTACGACCGCATTTTAAAGATATATTTTGACCCTGTATGTTCGGAAAAAAAAGATAACATTTTGCACGACCTGGGCGGTAACCACGAACTCTTAAAACAATCTTAAATCTGTCAAACATTATCATTTCTGTCAAATTTTGTATGAAATGGCGTACCAAAATTGACAGATTTGACAACTTTGAGATTGTTTTAAGAGTTCATGGTTATGGCCTTGAGCTTAGTGCTTAAAGCTATGTTCCCTAAATTCCGTCATTTATAGTTTTGATTTAAAGTTAGACTGTATCACCCGGGCCATTATGACGAATCTATTGACACCTCGTTAATTAAAAAACGTTATTTATAAAAACATGAAACTAAATTTATTTAACACTCATGTTAATCGGTATAGAACAAAATTCAACAATTGTTTTTTTTGTTAAATAATTTTGTAATCAATTGAACCCATAATAATTTACTATTGTTTTTTGCCCGCTGTTATATAATTTGTCTATATAAAGGTGGAAACTTGTAATAGGCTATACCTCATCTATAAACACTACTCAATTGTAATATAAGCTGTAAGTTTTCCAAAAAGTACTAAAATAAATAAAATAAATTTATAAAAAACCCTTTCTTTTGGCTTCGACGTAGTCAGGTAAAAGGCAAGTACGATTTGGGCGGTGCCCGTCAACTGTGGTGTGTCTAATAAATCAGCCGAGCGACGGCCGTGAACGAGCCGAGACAGATTGCTTGCGAGGCTGCTGCAAACTTGAGGCTGGCTTGTTTTGCATCGTGTTTTCGTGTACCTGTAAAGGTGGGTCTTACTGGGAGTATTACTTATTAATTATTTTTAGTTTCATTCAAACATATTTGAACGGAGCACAGGTTTTCCCCAATGAAATTCTTTATCTGTTACTTGTTGAATGACTTCTAGATTAGCCGGTTGGAACCACCCTACATCCAGACGATTTCTACAACCTTTAGCAGGTCGTCTGTCCTTATTTTTTCTAGTTTCTTCTTTAAAATGATGTATAACAGTCTAAATGAAAAGTAAATTAGTCACACACTCGCACATTGGCTTCAAGAATATCTTAAGTACTTCCCCAAAAAGGCAAGTACGATTTGGGCGGGGTCCGTCTACTGTGGCGTGTCTAATAAATCTGACGAGCGATGGCCGTGAACGAGCCATGGGTCTCACTAGGAGCATTACTTATTATTTTTAGTTTCATCTAAACATATTTGACAGGTCTTCCCCATGAAATTCTTTAATTTGTTGAATAACTTCTAGATTGGCCGGTGGAACCGCCCTACATCCAGGTGATTTGACAACCTTTACCAGGTCGTCTGTCCTAATTTATTTTAGTTTCTTTTTTAGGGTATATTATCACAACCTAAATGTGGAATGAATCAGTAACACACTCGCACATTGGCTTTAAGAACACGTCAAGCTCTTACCCAAAAGGCAAGTACGATTTGGGCGGTCCCCGTCGACTGTGGTGTCCAATAAATCAGCCGAGCGACGGCCGTGGACGAGCCGAGACAGATTGCTCGCGAGGCTGCTGCAAACTTGAGGCTGGGTTGTTTTGCATCGTGTTTTCGTGTACTTGAAAGCAGGTCTCACCAGGAGCATAAACTATGCATTTTTTTATTATTAATTAAGTAAACAATGTTATACAACCTAGTAAGTACCATATTTAGTTACAGTCAAACTATACAAAGTATGTAACGTTGTTGTCTGCTTTAGTTTAAGCTGTTGTAGCCATCTGATCAGTGCTCACCTCCACAAGTTATGAATACCGTGTTCCAATATGCTCCGCAACATACAATTAAATTAAGTTTTCAGTTCTATGCTGTTTGTTTTTCATTAAGATATAAAATATACGGACATTTTGATATTTTTAAACTACTAAAATTGTTAAAATTTAGCCATTAATCTGGAATACACTATTGATAGCGGATACTTTATAGGATCCATCAAATGCTGAAAATTTTCTAACACACGAGCTGAGCAGCCTGTCAACTCTAAATCGCTCCAAGTGTGCACCGAACTTTATGAGACGGTAAAGTTTTTTACACTTAACACATTCTGTTAAATGGGCTCTTGCTAGGTAGCTCTTAAGAAAGTTGAGTCGTATTTCATAGTGCAGTCCTGCAAGTGAAAAATAATTTGTTCAGAGCATAGAAAAATCCTAAACCAGCATTACTTTAAATAACTTTTACTAATGTTTTTCTGTGATCTATCACTTGCAAAACTCTAATAAATATCAATTTCCTATTCATGTAACATACTATAACTATTCCATTAAATTACTGATGTCATTTTATTTAAATAATTCCTATTACATTTTGAAAATGTAATCATTTTCATGTTGCTCCATTATAAATCGTTACTGTTATTAATCATCAGACTGAAACCTTAATAAGTTATGCATCATTTGAATTTAATCTTATAGTTTATCGAAAACTTAGATTAATTTCGGGTCTTAGTTAGATAGCTTAAGTGGTTTACTTAAAAACACGGGATTTTTTCTTAGCTAAAGTCACAATAGAAAGTAAAGATTAACTCCCAATCAAAAATCTGTTAAAATACATACCTTCATTCCATGGGTCTTAGTTAGTTAGTTTGATAGCATAGAAGTGGTTTATTTAAATACATGGAATTTTCCTTAGCTAAAGTCACAATACAAAGTAAAGATTAACTCTAAATTAAAAAGCTGTTTTCATACCTGTTACATTATGGAATCCTTCGCTAAAATTCAGCAAACACCAAACTCTTCCAAGTATATATAGTTCGTCTAAAGTTTATAATGAAAGCCTCTTAAACTTCTGAACAAAGACTCGGAGTTAGGTGCAGCTCGTGTACTGGAATGACAATAAACACTGAAGTTTTTTTGTGACTAAGTACCCACTCAAAAGCTTTTTGTAGTAACACAAGCTTACCTGAAGCACTGATCACATTTATCATCTATTTTTAGGTTTTTGGGTATTAAATTAGTAAGACTCCCGGTTGCAATAGGGTCAGAAGCCATAAATTTAACTTGAATCATTTGAATCTTATGGTGTGCCGAAGGCTAAAACTCATGATGCGTTTAATAAGTTGGATAGCTTAAAATTGGTTTATTTAAAAAAAATACCAATTCGACAAAAACGGGATTATTCCTTAGCTATTCCACATTAGTCACAATAGAAAGAAAGGAAACTCCTAATTAAAAAGATTTTTTCTTAACTAAAGTGACAATAGAAAGTAAAGATTAACTCACAATTAAAACGCTATTTTATAAATACCTTCGTACCATTACGGAATCCTTCACTAAAATTCAGCAAACACCAAACTCTTACAAGTACATAGATCGTCGAAAGTTTATAATGAAAGCCTCTTAAACTTCCGAACAAAGGCCCGGAGTTACTTGCAGCTCGTGTACTGGACTGACAATAAACACTGAAGTTTTTGTGACTATGTACCCACTTAAAAGCTTTCTGTAACACAAGCTTACCTGAAGAGTGTTTATTATTCTGTGCTCTATTCGCACTTTCGTTTCTTTTGACACTAAGGTCCTGTGTTACAATGTACGGATAAGTTCTGCATTAGTTCTGAAAAAGCTATATTTTACTTATCTGAAGGATAGACACGATTTCTGATACATTTGACAGAAGTCACTGCCGCAGTGCCTGAAAAGCCGGGTGTTTAACCAATGCGTCCTACCAGTTTTATCCTACGGAGCCGAAACGTGGAACATGACAGTCAAGTTGGCCCACCGACTACACGTCACTCAGCGTGCTATGGATAGGTCTATGTTGGGGATCTCATTAAGGGATAAGATCCGGAACGAGGTCATACGATAAGACTAAGGTTACTGATATTGTCCAAAAATGTAGCAAGCTGAAGTGGCAGTGGGCTGGCCATGTCTGTCGCAGAACCGACTAGAGGTGGAGCAGGAAGGTTCTCGAATGAAGACCACGCTTAGGCAAACGTAGTGTAGGACGCCCTCCGGCTAGATGGACCGATGACCTGAAGAAGGCAGCTGGCAGCGACTGGAAAAGGGCGGGAGATCGTGCGCTGTGGCGCTCCTTGGGGGAGGCCTATGTCCAGCAGTAGACTGCAACAGGCTGATATGATGACAGAAGTGAAGAGAAATAGTTTTTGACAAGTACTTTATATTTATAGGAGCATGTTTTTTAGGATTCCGTTGTAAATATAATATTTATTCAATCACTTCGTTGTCGGTCTGTCTATCATGACAGTTTTTGTTTTAAGTATTAAGTTCAAATAATTAAGCCTGCAAGGAAGGAGCCTCCCCGAGCGGCGCATCATAATTAATATGCGGCCGGCGCATCCAGGCAATGGTCTGCGGACGGCAAGTCGGTATCACAGACTAGCCGATCCTTCCACCACGAATCAATGGCTTATTAAGCCTGCAATCTATTCAAGCTGTGAAAAAAAGATTCTTAATCAACGCAATACTAAATAAAAAGCCTTTTTTATCGTATTTTTATACTCGCAATGCAAGGGAATCAAAATCAATCTGGATAGGTACTTCCAATCATAAAAATTGACAGAAAGCAAAGGACAACGCTGAAAAAAACCCCAGCGTCGATTAAAATAACTAATATGTAGCGTTTTGGAGAATAAATTTAAGGTCCTAAATACGCATTTTTTTTCTTAAAAACGTCCCCCAAAGCCCATACTGGACCCCTAGCAAACCGCGTTTCAGAACTGGTTTACGTTGTTTCAACTAGTGAAAAGGAGACGGGAAAAGGTTTTTGCGCTGCTTTTTTGACACATTGGTAGTTTTACATTATCAAACATAAAGTTTTATCACTATTGGCCACCTCTAGTGTTGGAGTTTATCAAGCCGCCTGAAGGACTCTAGCTTAGCAGAACGTCTTTTATCAAATGACAACAGCTGGGGCCAACGGTTTAACGTGCCCTCCAAAGAACGGGAATGCTCAGTCCTAATGCCACTTAACGGTCACCCATCCGACACTTGACCGGACCGAGCGTTGCTTGATCGGATCAGATCGGATACGATCAGCCTGTCAAGCTTTGCCATAAGCGCTTCAATATCACTATTGCAACAACGGTAAATATCTTGGATTTTTAAAGGAAATACCCACCAATGCTTTGTGGACCCTATTTTTTTAATTGCAATGTTTTGATACTTGGGGATTGTTTAAGTGAAATAAAATATCATATTCCTAACATACTATCTATGCTCTATCTCTCCATACATTAATTATTTTAATCGACACTAGGTTTTTGTTTCAAAGGTTTTTAGCATTGTCCTTTCAAGCACAAATCATGGACAAAGTCCGTAAACCTTAAAATTATAATACCCCAATTTATTTCTTCGGAAATTGCGCTACAAATCTTCTAAACTTGTTATTCGTTGTAGACGAACTATTATTATGTCTACAATAAATAAATAAAATAAAATAAAAGCGCCAGCATTCAATCGCAAAACGCGTAGGTGCTGGTAATATGGAGCTTTGTGGGCGTCAATCAGAAGCTCAGGGACACGTAGGCGTTCTGTAGATCCGCTATAAATGTCGAATGGAGCGCCGAAATGTGTCTGAAGGTTACGTAATTATAGTTTTAGACTGAATTCGACGAAACATTAATTTATCCCAGTTTAGCTATTACGAGAATATCTAAACTCGTTTCGTTTACGATTTACCAACTTACTAATGGCTTAGCTATGGTTCATCATCATCATCATCATCATTTCAGCCACAGGACGTCCACTGCTGAACATAGGCCTCCCCCAGAGACTTCCAGATCGGCCGGTCGGAAGATGTCTGCATTCAGTCTCGTCCTGCAATCTTTACCAGGTCGTTTGCCCACCTTGTGGGTGGACGTCCCACGCTGCGTTTGCCGGTACGTGGCCTCCATTCCAGAACCTTTCTGCCCCATCGGCCGTCAGTTCTACGTGCTATGTGCCCCTATGCTATGGTTCAAGTGTGAATAATGAACGAATGACAATAAACCTACCAAAATGTGAAAACAATTTTCTTCTTGGTTGTTTTGTAGGATTAGTGTCATTGCCAATTTGACGACCGTCTGGTGTAGTGGTTCGCGCTCCGGACTACAATACCTGGCGGTTGCGGGTTTGAATCCCGCGAGGGGCAAATGTAAGTATGATGAGCACGAGCATATTTGCACCTAAGTCATGGATGTTTATAAACGTATTTAAGTATGTTTATCCGTTATCTAGTCGCCATAGCACAAGCTTTGCTTAGTTTGGGGCTAGATAATTGGTGTGATTGTGGAAACAATTTATTTATTTATTTAATTTATAAAAAAATAATAATGATATCTTGTCAGTTTCTATGCGACCAGTATCGGTTTGACAAGTGCTACCTTTGACACTAATCTATTGTCAGAATATTTTTTATAAGGCCAAAATCGCCCGTTTATCACCATAATCTTAGATTTGTGGTTGGTAGAATTTAAAAAAGAACCGGCCTAGTGCGAGTTGGACTCCAACACGAAGGGTTCCGTGCCATTTTCTATAAAAAAAAACATGTTTTTTGTATGGGAGCCCCCTTGAATATTTATTGTATTCTATTTTTTAGTATCTCTGTGAAAACTTCAGCTCTAGCCATCACGGTTCATGAGATACAGCCTGGTGATAGACGAACAGACAGACGGACAGACGGACAGACGGACAGCGGAGCCTAAGTAATAGGGTCCCGTTTTACCCTTTGGGTACGACTCTCTAAAAATTGCTTGATTCTAGATTAAGCAGTGGTTAAGCCTTGAGTTAAACTTACTGTTTAACTCAAGGCTTAAACTACTTAGTAACTGTAGGTGTTGATGCTGCTTTTAAAATGTTAAAATTTATGTACGTTTGTAACGAGTATATTTTTTTCTCGAATACCGTAAAATTGGTGTGTTTTCAAGCGCACTTTAATAAAAAAAAAGTCATTATTTAGTACGTATGGATATAGTATTTGAGATGTGCAACTATTTTGATAACCCTAAACGCCAAATGCTTATTATCGTGAGTTTATTAATGACGATTTAAGTTATGTGAATGTTTTAATATGTTCTTAAAAAAACTTCGTTCGTTAACTAACAATTTCGATTGTTACAGAATTCCTGAAGTTTTTGTGGAAAATTGAACACACAACCAGAAGTCCAGATGACAAAACTCATAATCTTGTTAAGATAATTCCAACAATTATTATCATTACGATCGTAGCCTTAGATTAAAATTGTTTCAAAAGTGCTATTTGCACCACAGAGTAAATACTCTAATGACACATTTTTAGATATCTGGACAAAGTCTTAAGTAGACCAAAGAAAGTATTTTGCGCTGTGATCCTTGTAATTGCCGCCAAAACAAACCAACAAGTTTTGTTAATTCACTGAGTTTATAAGTACATTCCCTAAAACAATATCTGTTTAAGAGAATAAAGTTGGAACATTCCATTTTATCTTCTTGATAATTTATTCAAAGCCGGCGGAGCTTTATTGCCAATTGTAACAGATTAGGGCATTAATTAATCATGGTTTTATGTTTTCAGTATGTATTTGTGAGTAATCGTTATGACTGTTCTAAGATTGTGTCTATTAGTATCACAACCTGTTTCGTACCGAAATAGATTTTATTTTCTAAATTTTCATGCAGAATAAAATTATTATTTAATAAAATCAGAGTAACTTACAAAAGAAATATTTATTATTACCTGAAGAGCTTGTCTCATACTTAATCAATTTATTATTAAATAATATATAGGTATTTCTTTTCACCTACTACATATTACATTTAAGAGCAGCTCGAGTAGGACGTACATACAGACAACGTTTTAAGCCATAATAAGATCTTATTTGTACCTATTTACGTACTAAGCCCTAAAACCGTAAAAAGGTACATCTTTTTATAAAGTACAGCTTACTTCTAAACTTCAAACATCGTTACAAAGGAAACTTTCATTAACTCAATAATCGTCTACCAAATCTTTCTTTCATACACAAAACACCGTTAATCCGAGTAAATCCTGAGTTAAATCCCGCAGTAGTCTGCACTGAGGGCCATATATTTTAATTTGGACGCGTCAGACACGTGCTCCTTAATTAAGTCGGTGACAACTTTATTACCTACAGTTTATTTTATCTAGAGAAAAGTCGGGCCCTCAACACAACATACAAACGATCAGATGGCGCGCTATTTAAATCAGTGCAAACGATTTCATTGAGTTCACCACAGAACAAGTAAGACTTGCTACGCTCAGTTCACAGTTTAGGCATTAATTACAATACAAATATCTTTGAAAATGGATGGTCCATCACCTCATGATTACCACAAACGTAATAACTTATGAGTAACTTTAACTCAAAATTTTATGATGACAGCAGAACCCACTTTGAAATGTAAAAAAAAGAAGTTCCGGAGGTTTTCAAACTTTTTTTTAGCAACTGTCGTGAGTTTTTGACCAAGAGTCAGGTTTGTTAGAGATTAGTTCGTCTCGCGTATTCTGACGACTTAAGTTTTGTTTGGATCTTAAGTTTGACGGTTTTCTAGAGCTCCGCGGAGCATACTAAGACTGAGTTGCACCACCTTAACTTTAACCATAACTGTAACTATAGCCGGTGTTTATGTATGAAGTTTGACAGACTTTTGACGTTTGTTAAAGTTAAATTAAGATGGTGCAACCCAGCCTAAGAGTATCTTTGTGTATAGGGCATCTCGATCTGCAGGCATTGTAGTTACATGCTCAATGCAGTTACTTGTACTAATATGGTCATACAAACGTCATTAATTTTTATTAGATATAAAAGATTGGTCCATGATGAAATATAGTAGAGTACCAAATTACCGTAGCGAAGGAATTATTCAGCCGTGAGCGTGACACTAGTAAAATGTCGTGCTTATGAATAAATAAATAAATTTTGAACAAAATCACGGACTTTCTGATTCCTAAAATAAAAATGTTTTAGTTACTTACCTTAGTATCACACAATGTATGTAATGTTCAATATTTATTTTGTTTTTATGTCGTTCTGCTATTGATGCTAAGTAATAACTAGGCCTACTGACATTGCACCCATACATGCCAAGATTTCTCTTAACTCACGTCATTATGGCGAGCTGACGTTTCTATTTCGCGGATTTATTTAGCAAGTCAGGCGCCAGGGATTTGTGTGAAAGTAAAGATGTATGCGGTAGCATGTAAAGGGCTGTATTAAATTTAGTCGTATTTGACGGTGTTTGTTTGTATATTATTTAAAATTAAGTAATAACAAAACATTCTCAGTTACGAATTCGTAATAAGCAAGCAGTTAGTAGTGTTTTGATCGTTACGACTCGTATACTTCGTCGACGGATCATGAGTTAGAATCCCATCTCACCACCTCTAGATTTTTGTTACCTGATCTAAGTCATCATCATCATCTCAGCCACAGGACGTCCACTGCTGAACATAGGCCTCCCCCAGGGACTTCCAGATCGGCCGTTTGGAAGCGGCCTGCATCCAGCGTCGTCCTGCGACCTAATCTAAGTACCTACCAATTATCCGCTTATTGCAGTCCAATGCTGGACCCCACAGTGTAAAGTGATTAACTTTTGACCCGACCACGGCGAAACCAAAAGGAAGGGTAATTGTAATTTTTTTTTTTTTTAGCATTTCCATGCAAGGTTTAATTGAAGATAAATAACACTTCAAAAAAATCATCGACCTCAGGTGGGACTCGAACCGATGCGATGGGACGTGGGTTCGAGTCCCACCAGAGGTCGATGATTTTGGCAGTCTATAATGTATGTTGTATGTAAGTAATGTATGTTTATTTGTATGTTCCTCTGTTGCGCCTAAACTACTGACCGATGAACAAAGTGTCAATACATTTGTACCATTACAAATATCTATAGTATCATATTGTTTAAGTCAAAATATTTATCTTTAAAATGCGGTTGTACATTTTAATTTTTTTAACGTAGTCGGGGAATAGCTTTTTAGACTTTATAATAATTACTAACCCATGCATTGATAACCTGCATAAAACACATTTAATTGCACGTTTGCAAGCTTTAGCGCTGCATTTATCTTCGTGATCTATTATCTTGGTTTGATCATGAATCTTACTGGAAATTGAATATTTAAGTAAGCTATAGCGTTATATTGAATTATTTATGGCTATTAAAATGTTTACGACGCTACTAGATTCTGTTCCTTCTTTTTCATGCAGGAAGAAGAACTTGAAATAATAATTATTCTTAGAGTTATTGATAAAATCTGCGTCAGCTTATCAACGTCAAAAATTCATCCGATATTTTAGGGATTTGAGCATAGTCAATCCTATAGCTCGGAATTTTGGTAAAATCCTACAAATATTATAAATGCGAAAGTTTGTAAGTATGGATGGATGTTTGTTACCTTTTCACGCAAAAACTACTGAACGGATTTGGATGAAATTTTGCATACATATAGAATATGATCTGGATTAACATATAGGATACTTTTATTATAGATGATCCTGAGAAATACATTGAATAAACTAAAGATCACGCGAGCAAAGTCGCGGGCAACAGCTAGTGTTACATACTTTTATAACTTTACATTGAATCTACGCCGCGGTTGTGAGTTTATCACAAACATACCACATTGAAATTTGGTCTCAGCTAATATTGTTTGAGACGAATCGACAAGCCTAAAGGCGTAAAGGCGGCTTGATTAAATCACCGGCCTTAGAACACGCCTCCATCAAAATAAGGTCGCGTGGTTGATATCCCAAACCACCTCATAGTTGAGGTGAGCCCTAAACCCTGCTTTTACTTACTTCAGTATATTTATAAATATAATCATAAAAAACAATGGTTTTATTCAAAATGTATATTTTGATTTTGATTTGATTTAAGATTATTTCTAAAATAAATTTACAAAATACTCTTTAACTTTCGTTAGTGACTTTACGAGAGGAAAAACAAGTGCATATAGTGCAGAGTGTTTAGCAAAGTGTGTTTTCTAAAAAAATAATAGGTAAACATTATGTTATACCTACTCGTAGGTAAATTCATTTCAGCGGGGTAACTAAACAATCTCAAATCTGTCAAATCTTGTCAAATCTGTCAAATTTCGTACGTATTGACGTACGAAATTGACAGATTTGAGATTGTTTTAAGAGTTCATGGCTACCCCGCAGTAGTGGATTACGTTTTTATGCCTGCTTATCATTTATGTAATTGTTACAGCAGGTTTACGATATAATATTAACTAGCATTATTGTAAATTTTCAAATAGCATTCAAATATGAAATAGCCAAAAAAATCAATGCAACAAAATCCTCACTAAACAAATAATAATATCATAATTTAATCAGCATTTAAATTAACGTAAATTCTGACTACTTTTAACTTTTGTGCGAGCTGAAAATCTTTGTTGATTTCTCTTTTAGCTGGAATTACGATTGAATTTACTGGCACTCACTAACGACCGCCACCATTCCCAACGAATTTTAGATCACAACCTTCCATCATGACGTCATAGCCAGTGCATTGCAGTTACACGAGGCTTTCACGTCCTATCACAGGAATGGCCTCCAGTTCGGATGTCATATATCAAGGACATAAATTATGCTTCACGTCACTGACCTAACATAGTGAACATTACGCGGTTTTCGGAGCATCGCAAACCACAAGTTCAATTTCAGGAGACCATTTCGTAAGGGTTATTCATGACATGTTATTACGTGAAGGCTATGTAGCTGTTTGTTTATCTGATTTTTTAGGGTTCCGTACCCAAAGGGTAAAACGGGACCCTATTACTAAGGCTCCTCTGTCTGTCTGTGTCCGTCTGTCCGTCTGTCCGTCTGTCCGTCTTTCCGTCTGTCCGTCTGTCCGTCTGTCCGTCTGTCCGTCTGTCCGTCTGTCCGTCTGTCCGTCTGTCCGTCTGTCCGTCTGTCCGTCTGTCCGTCTGTCCGTCTGTCCGTCTGTCCGTCTGTCCGTCTGTCCGTCTGTCCGTCTGTCCGTCTGTCCGTCTGTCCGTCTGTCCGTCTGTCCGTCTGTCCGTCTGTCCGTCTGTCCGTCTGTCCGTCTGTCCGTCTGTCCGTCTGCCCGTCTGTCCGTCTGTCCGTCTGTCCGTCTGTTTGTCTGTCCGTCTGTCCGTCTGTCCGTCTGTCCGTCTGTCCGTCTGTCCGTCTGTCCGTCTGTCCGTCTGTCCGTCTGTCCGTCTGTCCGTCTGTCCGTCTGTCCGTCTGTCCGTCTGTCCGTCTGTCCGTCTGTCCGTCTGTCCGTCTGTCCGTCTGTCCGTCTGTCCGTCTGTCCGTCTGTCCGTCTGTCCGTCTGTCCGTCTGTCCGTCTGTCCGTCTGTCCGTCTGTCCGTCTGTCCGTCTGTCCGTCTGTCCGTCTGTCCGTCTGTCCGTCTGTCCTTCTGTCCGTCTGTCCGTCTGTCCGTCTGTCCGTCTGTCCGTCTGTCCGTCTGTCCGTCTGTCCGTCTGTCCGTCTGTCCGTCTGTCCGTCTGTCCGTCTGTCCGTCTGTCCGTCTGTCCGTCTGTCCGTCTGTCCGTCTGTCCGTCTGTCCGTCTGTCCGTCTGTCCGTCTGTCCGTCTGTCCGTCTGTCCGTCTGTCCGTCTGTCCGTCTGTCCGTCTGTCCGTCTGTCCGTCTGTCCGTCTGTCCGTCTGTCCGTCTGTCCGTCTGTCCGTCTGTCCGTCTGTCCGTCTGTCCGTCTGTCCGTCTGTCCGTCTGTCCGTCTGTCCGTCTGTCCGTCTGTCCGTCTGTCCGTCTGTCCGTCTGTCCGTCTGTCCGTCTGTCCGTCTGTCCGTCTGTCCGTCTGTCCGTCTGTCCGTCTGTCCGTCTGTCCGTCTGTCCGTCTGTCCGTCTGTCCGTCTGTCCGTCTGTCCGTCTGTCCGTCTGTCCGTCTGTCCGTCTGTCCGTCTGTCCGTCTGTCCGTCTGTCCGTCTGTCCGTCTGTCCGTCTGTCCGTCTGTCCGTCTGTCCGTCTGTCCGTCTGTCCGTCTGTCCGTCTGTCCGTCTGTCCGTCTGTCCGTCTGTCCGTCTGTCCGTCTGTCCGTCTGTCCGTCTGTCCGTCTGTCCGTCTGTCCGTCTGTCCGTCTGTCCGTCTGTCCGTCTGTCCGTCTGTCCGTCTGTCCGTCTGTCCGTCTGTCCGTCTGTCCGTCTGTCCGTCTGTCCGTCTGTCCGTCTGTCCGTCTGTCCGTCTGTCCGTCTGTCCGTCTGTCCGTCTGTCCGTCTGTCCGTCTGTCCAAGTTAAGAGAGTTAAAATTTTCACAGATGATGTATTTCTGTTGCCGTTATAACAACAAATACTAAAAAATAGAATACAATAAAAAAATCAGGGGGCTCCGATACAACGAATGTGATTTTCGCCGTTTTTAAATATAATGGTACGAAACCCTTCGTGCGCGAGTCCGACTCGCACTTGCCGGTTTTTATGTTTTAAGATTTAAATATTATTTTTACAAGAACAGCTTACCTAATACTACGCTTTTTATTCATACCACGAGTCTTGTCAACTACACACAGTAATAGGTGTATATTAACTACATAATGTAGACTACAAGGCAGAAAAATAAAACTTTTGTTTTGTGTAGTAGTAGACGTACTTAGAGGCAAACGCGCCGGACTGTGTATGGCGTCGCCATCTCTGAGGTTTCGGGTTCGATCGGACCCGACCGGGGCGGGTCGGGTCAATGTAGAAAACGAACTTTTCTACATTGTCTCGGGTCTGGGTATTGTGGTACCGGCATTGTTTCTGATTTCTACAACGCAAGTGGGGTAATTGAAGATAAATAACACTTGAAAAAAATCATCATGAAATGTGGTAGTTGGTAAAGCACTCGCCCGAGGGTTCGAGTCCCATCTGAGGTCGATGTTTTCAAGTGTTTTATCTTAAATTAATCCTTGCATGGAATTGCGAAAAACAAAAATTTTCAAATTTTTAACAAGTGGGGTAGCTACCTAACTTAGGATCAGAGCAATGTTTTGATGTTGTTTAATATTTATTTATATTTATTTATTTATCTATGCTGTCTTTATTACCCCAAGGATAAAGATAATACGGAATCTACAATGTCAGGACTTTTTTTATTAACCGGAAAATTCTAATACAGAAGTAACATAATAGTCAAAAAACAAAAGTTGGAAATAAGGAATTCCAAAAACATTTGCAATGCTTGCAAAATTATTATTCGTGAGTAAATTAGGTTTAGCGAAATAATGCGACAAAAAGAAAGCTATGGCAAAGTTTCGTCATCACGTTCCAAAAGGGTGAACTTGCAATGTGAAGGGTTTATTCAGTTATGAGGGCGTTCATAAATAATACGGTTACGCTTTCCAATCAAATCAGATAGTGTGACGAATGCGAGGGATTTTCTTTGGGTCCGATTCGTATCGGTCAAATTAATGCACACTGCAGACATAAAATTTCCAGAATTAGAATCCCATAATTATATGTTGTAAAGGGGGTTATTTCTACTTAGTGCTAAAATCCAAATAAATAAATAAATAATGGACAACATCACATACATTGTTCTGATCCTAAAGTAAGTAGCGTAAGCACTTGTGTAATAGAAATCAGAAACAACGACGGTCCCACAATACCCAGACCCAAGACAATATAGAAAAGTTCGTTATCAACATTGACCCGACCGGGAATCGAACCCGGAACCTCTGAGATAGCGGCGACGCCCAGTCCGGCACGCTCGCCTTCCGGCTACGCAGGTCGTCAAATCCAATAAAATTTTCTATGGTGCCAACATTGAAATCGTTAAAAAAAATATCATCTCTCCATTCAAACTGGTCTGCGGTTTTGTATGTTTTTTTTTAAATTTCGATGTTACCTCCATAAAAAAAGTTATTGCAATTGAGCAGTAGAACCACACCATAAGTTTAAACCTTATTATGTTTAACTAATGTATAAGAATCGATTGTACCTTGCAATAAGAATCACAAAGATTGCATACGTGTATCTAGTTCTGTGATAATATATCAATTGTAAGTACAATCTGATCTGAACCCTGCAAGTGGTAGGAAGCTAAGAATAAGTAGTGACCGATCAGCGACCGATAACTTGCGTTAGATGGAGCAGATCTAAGTTCAGTTAAAGATGGCAAAAGGCTGTTAATGGTTGATGATGTACAGATAAACTCTTTATTTCACCATGTATTGAATACGAAGGATTTTTCACAGCAGGAAAACAAGCCAAATGGTACATCAAAATGATAACTTATTTTTTAAGTAAAAGTTGGCGGGATTTGTAGTGTTGTGTTAATGTAAAACGATGTTATACATTATTTAAAATGAATTTATCTTCAAATAATCATCATCATCATCACCAGCCTATATCGATCCACTGCTGGACACAGGCCTCTCCAAAAGGAGGATTTTGCCATAATCGCCACGCTTGGCAGGCGGGTTGGCGATCGCAGTTTAGCCAATGGTGGAGAGGAGACGCTGCTGCCCGTCTTCTTATGGCGGTTCTCCTGTAGTCGCCTCTTACGACACCCATAGTAAGAGAAGGGGTGAGGCAATTTTTTTGACATGCCGGCACCACACGACACCTGTCTATCTTCAAATGTCTTTCTTAAACTATCCTCAATTTTTTTAAAATAATAAACAGAATAATCATTCCAAATGTGTTGGTATTGTTGTAGCGTCGTTGTTTCTGTTTTCTAAAAGTTAAGTGTCTTAGCTAATTACCTGAGGATCAAAATATATTGTTGTCAAATATTATATTTATAAATTACTTTGATCTCTCGCCATGCGTTCGTTCTTATTTTAGAATATGCTACTGATAATATTTAAATTTAAATTTGAATATTTTTTTAGATAAATCATGCAAACTTATTCAGTCAGGGGCCTTTTAAAAATGTTTTAATTTATATGTTATTCAAGATTTGTTCTGACCATGAACGGCACACAGCGCTAGGAATAAGAATAATTATGTTTGAACTATTAGCGCTTAATACATATCGAGAAGTCTAGAAGCATAATGGCTTGATTACACCAAACCGCAAGGTTTAGTCACTAGCCTTAGAAACCTTATACTGGATGACTTTTTTTACCGTCTGGAAAAAAATACTGTGTATTCTATACCTAAAACTATGTGATATTATGAGAGTGTATTTATGAAATACAACTGATTTTATAAATTTTGGAATGTCCAAAAAATGCATAAACATAGAATACATCAGTGAATATGCGTTTGAGTTTTGGTCGGTTTCATATTTTTATTATATTTTACCAATATTCTTTTTTTAATGTTCAGTTAGTCAAAATTAACTTAGAATTTGATGGTTATGAGGAAAAATAGTTAATAAAAATAAAATAAAAATTTAACCTTTTTTTTAAATTATCATGTTATCATCACCTATATCGTTTACCTATCTCACTCGTTTATTTTCTTGACGGTAAAAAAGCCATCCAGTATATTATTGATCTGATTTCTGTGTCCTAAAGTAGGACGTAAATAGGCTTACTATCAACATTTACGATCGTACAAGTTCTTAGCCATTTTCATGTGTAAGCTTTAACACAAAAACAAAGTTATATTTGTTGGGATATAAAGCAACCAAAGCATATTGATCCTTTTTAATATCGGACAGTTATGCCAACCATTCTAATGGAATGGTCAGCCTGACCCGCGTCCGATACTCTGTCCTACACATCTTATTGTCTCATATTTTCGTCCTCTCTGAAATTGAACGCATGAATTTTATGAAATTTATCGTTCGCACTCTATACTGGCATCGAACATACAGACTTAAGGCCTGGTTCACAATTTACGGATAAAGTGCCAAATAGATGAGACAGATAAAAATATGTAAAGGATAAAAGTGCTGGAATTAATGTGTCATAAAGCGCTATTTTGTCGTGAAATGCAAAAACAGTGCTTATCCTAAAGAGTAACAAATAGCCTATACAGAACTTATGCGGTTCTAATCCGTACTGTGAAACAGGCCATTAGAGTTAAGAAAGATATTACATTTCAAAACCAAGAAGGTATTTCTTAATCCGCTGATAACCAGTTATAGAATGAATAATTAGCGCAAATAAATGCTGTAAAGTTGGATGAACCAATAGACTAAATGTTAAGTGAATATTGATTTAACAAAAGGGGATTTACCGACAGACGGTGTTCAGTTTTTATATCTTGTAAAGTCATTTCTGTCACACAAGGTTTTACACGTATTAAAAAACTAGCACCATAGCAGTAACCAACTACCTTGGTTTACGCTTTCCGTGATTCCGCACCATCTCTTGTATCACCCACCTTGTATTATTTAGCTTTTGAGGTGTGTGAACTTTTTGGTGGTCCAAATAATTAAAATAAAAAAGTCCATATCATATATCCATCAAAGTCGTTTCTGCCACACAAGGTTTTACAAGAAGGTATGAAAAAAAAACTAACATTCGAATCTAGGCGGGAGCGAAGCTGCTCTCCACTCCGGCCCTGCCTCGGGCTGGGGAGCGTCCTACACTACGTTTGCCAAGGCGTGGTCTCCACTCAAGAACCCGTTCACCTTTCATCGGTTTTGCGACAGATGTGGCCAGCCCACTACCGCTTAAACTTGCTATATTTTTGGAATATGTTCGTTACTTTGATCTTTTGCCTGATGATCTCGTTTCGGATTTTATTCCGTAACAAAATCCCAGGTTGGCCATAGCTCGTTGAGTGCCATGAAGACGGTGGGCCAGCTTTACGATACACGTTTCGATTCCGTATATAGGTCTTCACCGGTAGGACACACTGATCGTAAACCTTGCTCTTTAGAAAACCCACTCACAGCCACCAATACTAATTTTGCATCGCTATTTAATTAATAAAATAAAAATAAAAGCTTTACCATTCATGTTTTCAGTTCTTCAGAGCTGTGTGTCTTATATACACTATCGAAAAGAGCGCGGATAACAAATAGATCTTATTACTTTGGCCTTCTGCATGGATAGATGTGGACTTTGACAGCGGTCCGGGTGAGCCCAAATTCTAAAGTCAACATTCATTTTGCGTTTTTGTCTTTTTCCCACCAGCTTATTGCGGCTTGCAAGTAAGCGAGACAGGCTATCTTAAAAACACATTTGTGACTTGTTTTTTTTGTTTCAAAAAGTAAGATAATATCTCAACTGTGACCATAAGGTGTCTTGTGGTGCCGGCACGTTAAATGAATTGCACCACCCCTTCTCTTCCTATGGGTGTCGTAAGAGGCGACTACAGGAGAACCGCCATAAGAAGACGGGCAGCAGCGTCTCCTCTCCACCATTGGCCAAACTGCGATCGCCAACCCGCCTGCCAAGCGTGGCGATTATGGCAAAATCCTTCTTTTGGAGAGGCCTGTGTCCAGCAGTGAACTAATATAGGCTGGTGATGATGATAATGATGACCATATTATTCAATCTAAAACAAAATTTTCTGAACTCATAAAAAGTCACACATTATTATTGATAATATTTAGCCATTACCGACAGCCTCTGGTACGAACCCAATTTTATTTACGAAATTAAAGTTGTTTCGAAGTAGCGTAAGCAATATTTATTTGTACTTGTAAACAATGTACTTACTCTTAATTGTTAATATAAAACAAACAATGAAAGTTAAAAACATTGACTTTGAGATTTTACTTACATTAAAAAAAATTTTTTGGCTTCTTTGAACCGTCATTATCGGATTTGTTTCGAATGTATTAGCGATTTATGGACTTTCGTTAACTTATAAATAAATATTTAAACTGTGCTGCTTACTTCTGTTTATTTAAAGTTATTGTATCTATTGTTATTTTTCTTTGCAAACCCGCTCGCTGTAGTCGTCTTAAGGAAGGTATGTCTAATAAAGGATTTTAAACTCAAAATCAAATTAAAAGCATTTATTTCAATGATGTGGTGTTAAATGTCGCAAAAAGTGGTTCACAGTAGAATGACATTCTTCCAAAATTGATCAATGATCAATTATTATACTCCATACCAAATTTATAAGCAGAAAGGTTAAGGCAACATTAATTGAGAAAGGATAGAATACATAGCGCAACCGCTAAACCTGGTAGGACAAAGTATTGGCCCTGTATGTCACTTCGTAAATTAGGCTTGTGACATTTGGTCATCCTACAGACGGCGGACCTTCGGAGACATGGGTATTGTTACATTCAACCTTTCTCGCAAAATTAGCTCCACTGGCCCAGCATTATAGACCGTCCTTTTGTTGGTCCAATCGACCCTTAAGCTACGAATTTGACGATTAGGCAAGGGTTAATAAGCCCAATTTAAAAGGGTTATTTTAACGGTCGGAATCTGTTACTTTTGGATGGCGTGAATTTAATTGTGTTGTTAAATTTTGAATTAGTGTGATGGGTAGTTTAATTTATTTTAATCTGGGATGTAATTATTTCATTAATAGTGATATGGGTTCAGTTAATCAGATTAAAACCCAAATAGATTAGCCATCTTGTTGGTTTCCTGTTGATATGTATGGAGCATCATTATTTTATTTTTGTTGTTTGCAACTTTGGCCCTGTTTACCTGTATGGGCAGAATAGATACTCAGTCAAAGCTCTTCACACACATTGTTCTAATCTAAAGTAAGTAGCTAAAGCACTTGTTTTTTTTTATAGAAATGAGATACAATGACGTTATTATAACACTCAGACCCGAGACGACTAAAGTTAATTTTCTATTAGAAAATTGATCCTCAGAAAATGATGCGCCAAGTTCGGCGTGCTCGCCTCCTACTATGGAGGTGGTAAAATTGATAGTATAGTTTACTTAAATTTCTTATTTCAGGAATATTTACAAATATACACTATGGGCGCATTGCGAAGTATGGCAATAACTACCTGATATTTTATCAAAGTGAGGTCGGTGCCATGCAGTGAAACGTTTTCAAAGGTTCAACTGATTTCAGGATATGATTAATGAGGTTGAGCAACTTTTACTAAGAAACATAATTTCACCCCCATCCATTCAAACCGGCCAGTTAAGTCAGTGTGATCGATTTATTTAATATTGATATTAACGACCTCCGTAGCCGAGAGGCGAGCACGCCGGACTTTAAATGGCGCCGCCATCTCTGAGGTTCCGGGTTCGATCCCCGGTCGGGTCAATAATGTAGAAAACGAACTTTTCTATATTGGCTTGGGTCTGGGTGTTGTGGTACCGTCGTTGTTTCTGATTTCTTTAACACAAGTGCTTTAGCTACTTACCTTAGGTCCAGAACAATGTATGTGACGTTGTTCAATATTTATTTATTTATAAAAAAAAATCGACAGGTTTTTAATTTATCAAATTATAGCCACAGTTTTAGCACCTACTCTTTACTTTATTTATTTTACAGAAAGAATAAAAGATGTATTAATAAAATAAAACTTTGCAAATAGCCCCATAGGGTGAAAAAACTTAATTAAAACTTTTGCCAAAATTGTACAAATTTAATTTTACTCCAGATTTTGGAACACACATTATACACAAACCACCAACTTGGATTTCGCGAATTCTCTTATTGTCCTTAGGATTCGTCCCCATTACATCAATGTAACGGTTTTAAATATTTTTTTGGAATCGTACTTACCATTGCAAAAAATTGAAGAATAAAATCACATTCTTTTATTCAAACCACAAGCTACCAAGTTATCATGTTTATAAGCTAGCTATTATTGAATCACAGTAGTTGGCTAATTTAATTTTTGGAGTGTCAACATAATTTTTTTTATTGAGTAATTTCGTTTATAACGTTCCAATGATTGCCAAATTCAGCAGTAACAAAAAAAAAGCGGCCAACCGGCCGGCGAGTTAGACTCGCGGATGAAGGGTTCAAACTCAAACTCGAACTCAAGCGTTTATTTCTGTACCACTATCTATAAAAACGGCAAAAAAATACGTTTGCTGTATGGGAGCCCCTTAAATATTTATTCTATTCTGTTTTTTAGTATTTGTTATTATAGCGGCATCAGAAATACATCATCATTTTAACTGTCTAACTATCACGGTTCATAAGATAGAGCCTGGTGATAGACGGACACACAGGCAGATGGACAGCGGAGTCTTAGTAATTGGGTCCCATTTTACCCTTTAGGAACGGAACCCCAAAAAAAATAATTTATTACCACGTATACGCTGAGAGATTAACACACAGATTCATAGCTTTTAATAGTGGTATTTATTAGACGTCTTTCATGTCCAGGTTCCTCAAACAATGGAAACGATTTCACAGGGCTGCGTCGCCAGTTGAATTTCATTTGAAATGGCGGACCGTGTGATGTTTCAACCAGATTTCCCTGAGGTGCTTTAGATGATAGGCTGATAGCGTTTGTGGTAGATTACCTTTTTAATGGAATTTTTCGCTAAAGTCTTTACCGCTTTGTTAAGTTGAAAATTATCTTTAGCTTTTTGTCACTTCCATTTGCTTAATTTGACTTGTTAAGTTTTTACGTCTCACTTTATTTATAGCCAGCTATAGTAACTGATCTTTAACTTCATCATTTATGTTAATATCTTAAATAGTTTATAGGTTTTTGTTGATAATAAACGTATAATTAACAGCTTAGTGAGCTAAAGTTACAGTGCGTGGAGCACATAGTATGTAGGACTAACGACCGATGAGGCAGAAAGGTTCTAGAATGGAGACCACGTACAGACAAGCGCAGCAAAGGACGTCAAACCGCAAGATAAGCGAAGAGTAAATAAAAGTAGCCACCTGACTTCAAATTCAAACATAATTGTTTGTGTATTTAATTTTACTCGCAGTCATATTACAATAGGGATGACTATATTTTTTTTCTTCGAATAACAGGTAAATTATTAAAAAGTGTTAGACATGTATTTTTCCTTTTTCACATAATCAAAATATAACATAGAATATTGATTTAAATAGTCGCATGACGTCATAATTTATACTTAGAAGTGACGTCACAAGCTCCCTCTCCCGAATTTTGACGCGCTTTATCTTTTTTTGGTTGATTGACAAAAGAAAAAATAAAAGTCCATTATTTATTGATAGATCATCAACTAACATGTTAAATAGAATTTCATTTTCTTTGCTCAGTCGTCATCCCTATTGTTTGTTAAATATACCCTTGAGAAATCGCCTTAAACATTACAAATAAATTATCAACTTACATCGATATCTAATATTCGATATAATAATCGATTGTATAACTAATATGGTTTTAACAACAACGTTTGTGGTACAAAGCCACCAAGATGATAATTATTCAATTACATAGACCATAGGAATATTTTATGTACTTTTTATTGCCCCATAAATCTCGCCATAGCCCAAAAAAACACGTACAAAAATCATCTCATCGACAAACATCAACTTAACACACTTAATGGCCACTGAGTCGACAAAATTGCAGGCCTCGAGTAATATCAAACAACTTTTAGACGTAAAACTTCAAGTCGGTGGCACGTAAACTTGCTTACAAAGTACGAAATAAAAATGAACCAACTGACCGGAAAAGTAGATGACGTATTTTATGATTCTGTTTACAAGCGGCGCCGGAATTGCGCGTTAGCTTGGGAAGATCAGTAAACTATTACGCGTGGTGAGTATGATCTTATCTAAGAGGGGTAATAAACAATCGTTTCATTGTTGACCTCTCTGACAGGCTTCACATAATCGTAGAGATTCTACAAAGATTAACAAAATCAGATGCTTAAATCAATATTGAAATGATGAGTCTCTCTTAGAACAAGGATAAGAAATGGTAATGATAATATAATAATACCTTATAACTGAGCTAATCTGTCTTTCAAGAATAAAATAAGTATACATTTTAACATCAGACTTTAAAGCTACGAGAGAATTTTATTTATAGATGTTCTAATTAACAAAAATATTGAATAAAATATTTGAAAATATAATATATTTCGCACCGTCAGTTTACAGAAGATTATCGTACGATTTTTAAGATTACACATCAAGAGATCTACATCTCAGGGATAACACCGCATATTATCATTGTGTCTGAGAGTTAATTCGTGATTGAAAAAAAAAAACAAAAAGTTGTACAACTTTTCTATTTTTGCTATCGTTCGGTGCTAGCCTTAAATGGTGAGGTTAAGGATATGGGCATTAAGCCATCAAGCAACAAACTTCATGGGCGAATCTTGTAATAAATATCTTTTCACGTAAGTAGGCGTTACATTTAACAGCATTTGCCGAGGTAAATAAATATAAAACCAGAAGTAAAACAGTGAAGTAGGTACTTTGTTAGGTTTAAAACTTGCATCTGCTGGACATGTTAAGTAATCTCTGACGTGATTTTAATGAAATGTCATTTGTTATCATACGTGCCAGCTAGTATGATAATGATTAATGTAATTTTTCGACTAATTTAGCTTTAAATATTGGACAACATTACATTCATTGCTCTGATCCTAGGGTAAGTAGCTAAAGCACTTGTGTTGTAGAAATCACAAACAACGACTGCACCACAACAAACAGAACGAAGTCAATAAAGAAAAGGTAGTTTTTACATGGACTGGACCGGGGATCGAACCCGGAACCTCAGAGATGGCGACGCCATATAGTCTGGCGTGCTCGCCTCTCAACTACGAAGGCCGTCATCACAAATTACGTATAGCGGCGGCTTATTTTGTGCCGTCTTCCTTCGTATGCGTGGTCTAGAGGAATGTATGATCTTAACGCAAAACGTTTAAACAAAGAACAATATATCGGAAAATATCCCACAGGAAAATTTAACCGGGATAAAAGTATCCTATATGCTACTCCAGGTCATATTTTGTATGTGTGCAAAATTTCCTCCAAATCCGATCAGCCGTTTACTTGTGATTGAGTCACATGCATCCAAACATACCCACAAACTTTCGCATTCATAAATTTAGTGGGATACATTCGAAAAAAATCTAGTTGTTGTAACAAGTAACTTATACAGGTTGACTTTTTTATCGCCATCCAAACGTTCTGAGAAGACTCCCGTGATACAAACGAACAACTCTTTCTATTGGACCAATCTCTAACTGCAATAAAAAATCTGCTATTCCATACAAAATATCAATATTCATACGACCAAAATGTATGAAACATCAAGATTTTTTTTGCAGTTAGAGACTTGGTCCAATAGAAAGAGTTGTTCGGTTGTATCACAAGAGTCTTCTCAGGAGGTTTGGATGGTTATAAAACCTGTATAAATAAATATTGCACAACATCACGTTGCTCTGGTTATAATAAGGTAATAGCTAAATCACTTGTGTTATAGAAATCAGAAACAAAGACGCTACAACAGCACCCAGACCCTAGACAACATAGAAAAGTTAGTTTTTCTACATTGACCCGACCGGCCATCGAACCCGGGACTTCAGAGATGGCACTCCAAGTCCAGCGTGCTCGCCTCGCGGCTACGGAGGTCATGGAATAATCTAATCCTGATTTGCATAGCTTTAGTGATCAATATCAAAGCGCTGCCAGCACTGAGCTACAATCAAGTATCTAATCAAACATTGATGGATTATTGACGACCTCCGTAGCCGAGAGGCGAGCACGCCGGACTATATGGCGTCGCCATCTCTGGGGTTCCGGGTTCGATCCCTTGTCGGGTCAATGTAGAAAACGAACTTTTCTATATTGGCTCGGGTCTGGGTGTTGTCGTACCGTCGTTGTTTCTGATTTCTATAACACAAGTGCTTTAGCAACTTACTTTAGGATCAGAGCAATGTATGTGATGTTGTCCATCATCATCATTATATCAGCCTGTTGCAGTCCACTGCTGGACATAGGACATAGGCCCCCAAGGAGCGCCACAGCGCACGATTTCCCGCCCTTTGCATCCAGTCGCTGCCAGCTGCTTTCTTCAGGTCATCGGTCCATCTAGCCGGGGGGCGTCCTACACTACGTTTGCCTAAGCGTGGTCTCCATTCGAGAACCTTCCTGCTCCACCTCTCGTCGGTTCTGCGACAGACATGGCCAGCCCACTGCCACTTCAGCTTGCTACATTTTTGGACAATATCAGTCACCTTAGTCTTATGTCGTATGACCTCGTTACGGATCTTATGTTGTCCATTATTGATTTATTATTATTATTTATTAACAGAAAAAAAGAATTTATAAAGCTAAACTTATCTGTTGTGCAAACGTAGTGTAGGACGCCCCCTAGCTAGATGGACCGATGATCTGAAGAAGGCAGCTGGCAGCGACTGGATGCAAAGGGCGGGAGATCGTGCGCTGTGGCGCTCCTTGGGGGAGGCCTATGTCCAGCAGTGGACTGCAACAGCCTGATATGATGAAACTTATCTGTTAATGTTTTCTACCAATTTATTATAGTAAGATACATCGCCACGTTGGTAATTATTAGTTGGTTACATTTAGGGGAGACATCGTTTGTTTTATGCAATATGTTTATTTCTATCTTTCAATTTCATTAAGCGAGCTTCTCATTTATCTTATCCTTCAGCAATGATAGACGACATTGGCACAATAGCTTGATTGCCTTAAGCACAGGGTTTGATTCCAGGTAAGAATTGATTAAGGAAATGAATTTGGCTTGCGTCTTGGTGTACAGCAGAGACTTCTAGGTAAAATAATTAACTTAATTACGTATAATTAGTTCAATTACGAGACCATTATGATACACGATAAACATTGTTAGCGTACCCAGGAATAAATTCGTAATAAAATAAAATTATCTTTATTTTTTTCAGTGTTAATTAAGTCTATCTGAAATGTATCTGAACAAGTAAAATAAAAAAAATCATTAAAGTCATAACAAAAGACATCTTTAAACTGATTTCCCTACCAATGTTTACGCTATTAAATATTAATTATATTTTGAACTTTTGAAAAACTTGAAAAATTCACTCAATAAATTAGGTAAAAACATATATTTATTTAAAAAATATATAAAATAATCTTTATTTATTTTGATATGGTATACAAAGGTGTTTTGAAATGAAGATCATCAGTTTACATTTGGCAATTTTTTTAATTTGAAATTCGTTAAAAAAGGCGAAACACTATACCACACCGCGATCTAACATACCGGCAACGCCATCTCTTGGCAGCGTGGGGAAACCCTAGTCATTAATAAGCCCGGGGCTTATATCAGGCAACATTCGCGCTAGTCATCACCGTAATTGCCACAGGTAGAGCTTATTCCCTCGACCGATTAAGGTAACGCTACGTTGTAAGTAATTTCTGCTTAATGTATTGGCTCGTTTCCAATAGGTGTGATGATTTGTGCTTTTATAAAGTAAATTGCTTCTGCCCCAGGCTTTGTCTGCGTCAACTCCGTTACTAAGCCGAAGAAAAAATAATAATCATCAACACACTTAAATAAAAAATGGGAAAATAACCTGTGAATTGCTATTGAGTATCTATGCCAAATTTAAATTCATTTTTGCGAATGACTAACAAACACAAACATCATCTTAAATAGAGATTGCAACAGTGCCAAAATATCGAAAACTCATAAAAATATACATGGTAATGGTCCTTAATTCATTGCTTCTAATATACCCATATTAAACAATAAAAAAAAATCAATATTTCGATACATCCTTTACTCATTTGATTGAAATTTTCCAGCAAAGATACCTCTTGCCGCACAAAGCTATTGAGAAAGACAAAATCGCAACAGATGCCTCGCCTTATAAATATTTTAGCTGTCTCTCGGCGAGCCTAAAAAGTAATTGCCAGCGAGCGTGGAAGCCTATTCCCAAAACAGATTAAATGTTACGTAGCCGCATATAAGAACAGGAGAGCGATTTCGGTTGAAGGTATTGGTTCGCGAATTATTTGCGATGTTGTATTCGGTACAATAATATCTTAACCAATGACGTAATGTCAAGCTCAATTACTTACGACCTATGTACTACTTTCTTTTTGCAATAAACCAATTTGAGCCCTTAACTAAGGGAAGCGTAATAAGACTATACAGGGTGTAATAAAAGGCTTAACGAAGCCTTAAACCACGAATTCTATACACAAACCGACGACCTCCGTAGTCAAGAGGCGAGCACGCCGGACTTTAAAATGGCGCCGCCATCTCTGAGGTTCCGGGTTCGATCCCCGGTCGGGTCAATGTAGAAAACGAACTTTTCTATATTGACTCGGGTCTGGGTGTTGTGGCACCATCGTTGTTTCTGATTTCTATAACACAAGTGCTTTAGCTACTTACCTTAGGATCAGAGCAATGTATGTGATGTTGTCCAATATTTATTTATTTATAAAACCAAGTAGAATGCAAAATAAAATAATTGCTGGGAAATTATTTTTATTTTCGGGTATCAAAAAAAATTACTTATTTCTAACCCGCAAGTATAGCGCGCACACCACAGACTATGCCTGTGTGTGTAAGCGGATCATGTTGCTTGGTAAAAAAGTTTAGTATTATCAAACAGAAGTCAATTTTGTAAAATCTTTCAAAAAAAATTGTAACTTTGACTGTCAATAACTCCGTAACCCGTCATTTCCCAGGCATAGTGTAAAAGAAAAAAATAATCGTAATAATACGTAGAATATGTAGTATTCGGCTTCGTTAAGCCTTTTTTACACCCTATACCTATGTAACATATGAACAACATACCTACCTACATGTATAACAATCATGACCATTATAAAATGCTCGTGCTTATCACGTCGATGTATTGACATAAGCTGATCATGGTAAAGATGATCATTTGGTCAAGTCAGATCTATAATGGTACCCTTTCGTTTTATATAAGGACTTTAATCAATGTGTGCGTCGAATAATATTTCCATGTCTTGTGGATTTTGTTATTGTTTGTACATTTATCTATCTATCTATTCAGCCCATTGCAGTCCACTGCTGGAAGTCTATTCACCCCATGGCAGTCCACTGCTGGACGTAAGCCTTCCCCAAAGAGCGCCAATGTGCACGATCTCCCGCTGTCGTCATAATTATACCCAATTAAATTATAAAAACGAAAATGCTCCTTACGTTATATCTTCAGCAAAATACCAACATCATTTTAACCACGATAGCTCATAAAATCTTTCATGAACAACATTTTTAAATCTAGACTCCGATACCCCAGCGTTTTAAAGCAACATTCTTTGAAGGATGGTTTAGAACGGTATCGGAGCTACAATGCATCAATTTTGATGTATCATCTAGTTTGAAAGGCTTCATGATAACATATAACCTATTATAAGTAGTATACTGACCAACCACTCAGTTTACCCACTCACTCAGTCTTGCTTCCTTTTCGAGTGTTGTGTCAAGTTTGATATTTTCATCTTATTTATAAAATAACATCTGTTGGTTGTTATTATTTTAAGAATCTTTATAATTTAGAAATATATGCTTAACTGCTGGATGGTGAGAAAAAACGTTACAAGGAAACCTGCGCACTAAGATAATGCTGGATCTAAAGACAAAATGATTTGGTTCCCCATGTTAAAGGTGAAAGAGGTGTGAGGCAATTGTTCAAAGTATTACCAGTTTTGAAAAAATGTTATAAGCAAACCTGCTCACTAAGATAATGCTGGATCTGGGCGGTAACCACGAATTCTTAAAACAATCTCAAATCTGTCAAACATTATCAAATCTGTCAAATTTTGTATGTATTGACGTACCAAAATTGACAGATTTGACAGCTTTGAAATTGTTTTAAGAGTTCATGGTTACCCCGCAGAAGACAAAATGATTTGGTTCCCCATGTCTAAAGGTGAAAGAGGTGTGAGGCAATTGTTCAAAGTATTACCAGTTTTGCCACATTGGAGATTATGGTCCTCAACTATTTGACGACTAGTCATAAAACGCTTTTATACCAGCCAGGATAAGGCATGTCGAAATATAGTATGATTTTAGAAATAAACTATTTCAGTAAGTGCCTTTTACAAACGTCCACACAAACGTAACTTAAGATATTAATAAAGGATATTTTTATCAGCCCCTAAAAAGTTGAGGATTCGTGATTGTTAGATTAATAAGAAACAAAGTCATGTCCTGTTTTGTAAATTAACAAAAAGGAGGTATTGTCACACTAGCGCCACTCTTGTGTTTAACTATGTAAGTTGAAATAAACGTTCACTTGTTGTCACGGATCCGTTAGTATTATTACAGGTTATGTGCCTCACGCGTTAAAATTATTGTGAATAGTGTAAAAGACAGTTATAATGACTTCAAGTATCATTTCGACGATAACAAAGCTTAAAGGAAGAGAAAACTATGAAGATTGGGCGTTTGCGGTCGAGGATTTCCTGATTTTGGAGGGAATGCAAGAATGCATCTTCAAGGATGACTGAGCAAACGACGCCAAAGCGAAGGCTAAGATTATTTTAACAATCGATTCAAGTCTTTACGTGCATATTAAAAACGAGAAAAGTACGAAAGAACTGTTGTTAAAGTTAAAAAGGATATTTGATGACACTGGCTTTACGAGAAGAATTGGGCTGCTACGAAATCTTATTTCGATTCGTCGTGAAAACTGCGATTCAATGGCTCAGTATGTTACATCAATGGTGGAAACGAGTCAGAGATTGAATAATACAGGATTCAAGATTAATGACGAGTGGATTAGCTCATTGCTGTTGGCGGGATTACCTGAAAAATTCGCGCCAATGATAATGGCAATCGAGCATTCCGGCATAGACATAACGGCAGACGCCATTAAAACAAAATTAATCGACATGGAAGACGGAAGTGATACTAACAGTCCGCAAAGTGCATTTGCAGCTAGAAGTTGGCAACAGAAAAAAGGCAAGGCTGCCAACACGCAAATGTCAGATGTGTCAAAAACAAACGTCAACAAGTCTGCCATTATTTGTTACAAATGTAAACAGTCGGGACACTACAAAAATCAGTGCGGAAAACAAAACAAACAATCTTTAAATGCATTTAGTGCAGTATTTCTAAGTGGAAGTTTCAGTAGCTCAGATTGGTTTATAGACTCAGGAGCTAGTAAGCATATGACACCGAATGAAGATTGGTTAATCAACAAAACAAATCACGACGTGAAAGAAATTGTTATTGCAGATCTGTCGAGAATACCAGTAACATGTTGTGATGATACCCTAATCATAACAGTATTAAAGAATACGAGCTTTAAAATTTTCAGTTCAAGAAGTTTGTGTTTTTCCAGTCTGGCTATAAATTTATTATCAGTAAGTCAATTGATGAAGCAGGGTAACAGAGTGGAGGAACAGCTTGTAGCAACAGCAAGTCTAACAGAAGGAGTTTATAAACTGAATGTTAAAAATGTTCAATGTTTATTATCTTCAGTGGCATAGACGCCTAGGACATTTAAACAGCAGTGACCTAGAAAAAATAAAAGATGGAGCTGTCATAGGAGTGTCATACACTGAAAAGTCCCAGATAACAAAATCAAATTGCAAAGTGTGCTGTGAAGGGAAGCAGACCAGGTTACCATTCCCAAATGCTGGTAACAGGAGTACAGAATTGCTAGACACCGTGCACGCAGATGTTTGCGGACCAATAGAGACCAGATCCATAGGTGGCTCCAAATACTTTCTATTGTTTGTTGACGACTACAGCAGAATGACTTATGTTTACTTTCTGAAAACAAAAGATTAGTTGTTTTAAGACATATAAGACATTAGTAGAAAATCAAACAGGAAAGACAATAAAAGCATTAAGAACCGATAATGGATTGGAATTTTGCAGTAAATAATTTGAAGTATACTTACAGAATGCAGGAATAATTCACCAAAAGACAAATACGTACACGCCAGAACAAAACGGCTTGTGTGAAAGACTCAACAGAACTATAGTTGAAAAAGCGAAGTGTTTGTTATATGATGCGAATCTACCCAAGAAATTTCGGGCGGAAGCCGTAAACACTGCGGTATACCTGCGAAATAGATCAGTTGTATCAGAACTTAACAACAAAACGCCGTTTGAACAATGGACAGGAAAAAAGCCAGATGTCAGCCATTTGCGTATTTTTGGCAGTAAGATAATGGTACATATACCAAAACAATGCATCCTTGTTGGCTACCCCGACCATGTGAAAGGTTACAGATACTACAACCCAGAGAATAATCAGATATCAACAAGCAGAGATATTGTTGTGATTGAGAAAGGTAATCAGAATGACCATGTGGAGATACAAATAGATGAAAGCATGCCAGATTTAATGCAGAAGGAGGAAATAAAGCCAGAAACAGTAGGAGATGCAGAATTTATTAAGAAAATTGAATTAAAACAAGAGACATCTACAGAAACAGCGAGTGACATACCAGAAGTTACAGAAGAAGTCAGTGTAGTACCACCTAAACGTGAGCGAAAAAAGCCTGATCGGTTCGTTGTAGGTATAGCAAAAAGTGATGTCAGTGTTAGTGAAAGTGAACTTTCTATAGATGATGCACTTAATGGACCCGAGAGTATGCAGTGGACACAGGCTATGGCAGAGGAACTCAAATCGTTTGAGGATAATGACGCCTGGGAGGTGAGGAGGAGTGAAATCACCAGAGCAAGGTACTGTAGTCTCTTGTAAATGGGTTTTTCAAAAGAAGTTAAACTCTGATAATACTGTACGGTATAGGGCCAGGTTAGTAGCCAAGGGCTTTACCCAAAGGCCAGACATAGATTTTGATGAAACTTTTTTGCCAGTTTTGCGTCATTCGACATTAAGATTAATGTTTGCTTTGGCAGTGCAATTAAATTTAGAAATGTGTCACTTAGATGTAAATACAGCTTTTCTAAATGGTGTCTTGTCAGAAGAAATTTATATGCAAAAGCCAGTTGGTTTACAATGCAATGATGACAATGTAGTACTTAAACTTAAACGAGCAGTCTATGGCTTAAAACAGTCATCTAGGATATGGTATCAGCGAGTTTTGTTTAAAATTGTTTAAAAGTATTGGCTATGTAAAATCTCAATTAGAACCATGTCTATTTACTAAAAATGATGGAAATTTAAGAACTATGGTATTATTATATGTAGATGATTTTTTCTTATTTTCGAATTGTGATAAAGAGACTACCAGATTAAAGAGAAAATTATCAGAAAATTTTAAAATTGAGGATCTTGGATGTATAAAAAGGTGTCTTGGCATGAATGTCAATTTTGATAAGAAAAATAGTGTAATAAGTATTAATCAAAAAGATTACATAAGTGAGTTAGTTCAAAAATTTAATGTAAATGATTGTAAACCAGTAAAAACACCTATTGAACAAAAATTGAATTTAACCAAAAGTTCTGCTTGTGATAAGAAGTTTTTATATCAGCAGTTAATAGGTAGTATGATGTACTTAGCGGTTCTCACAAGACCAGATATTGTTTTTTCAATTAATTACTTAAGTCAGTTTAATAACTGTTTCACAGAGGAACATTGGACTTATGCAAAAGGGTACTAAAATATTTGAAAATTACTAGAGATTTTTGTTTAATGTTTAAAAAAAGTGGTAATAAACAGTTGGAGGCCTATGTTGATGCTGACTGGGCTAGTAATCAGATTGATATAAAGTCATATACAGGGTATTTTTTCCAACTCTCTGGTTGTGCAGTAGCGTGGGAAACCAGAAAACAATGTACAGTTGCTTTGTCCAGTACGGAGGCGGAGTACATGGGTTTGGCTGATTGCTGCAAAGAAGCCATTTATCTTAAAAATCTACTTTATGAAGTTACTAATGAGAATTACCCAATAACAATATAAAATGACAATCAATCAGCAATTAAGCTGTCAGTCAACCCTGTGTACCATAAAAGGTCAAAACATATAGACGTAAGGTATCATTTTTGCAGGGAGTGTATAGCCAATAACTCAGTACTTGTTAGATACATGCAAACTGCAGAGATGCCTGCAGATTTACTTGCTAAAGGTCTGTGTGAAAACAAACATTATAAATTTGTAAAAATGTTAGGTCTTGTAAAAATTTAAATTGTTTGATAGACTTTGTTAAGTGGGAGTGTTAGATTAATAAGTAACAAAGTCATGTCCTGTCTTATAAATTAAAAAAAAGGAGGTATTGTCACACTAGCGCCACTCTTGTGTTTAACTATGTAAGTTGAAATAAACGTTCACTTGTTGTCACGGATCCGTTAGTTTTATTACAGTGATCCTGACATTATATTGCTTGGATGATGAGCCATCCCTATTCAAATAATACAAACATTGTTGTTATAACGAGTTATGACTGTACTCATTGTGCTCGTTTGTCCAAGTTGCCATATAAGTACTTTTTCTTTTTTTTATTACGAAAAAAAAAGTCTTTTAACCTTCAAGTTACACCCTACCACAAGCTCTTCGCGCTCGTCAGGCGACACCTAAATGCTCGATATTGTCTCAGCAGCACACATTAATAACGCTTCCGATTCATTTCGCAACAAAGATAAATCATTAATCATTTGTGGCTGAGGCCTGCCATTATACTAATCATAAACAGAACAGCCAACTCATTCATAACAGAATTTCGCAGTTGTTCTCCATCCTCTAATATGTGTACGTCTAATTTATGATAAATAAATGATGCTCTAGAATATTTTGTACAATTGCATCCTAACAATATTCATAAGTGGGATCCTTCATGTAAAAGTCAATTAATCGTACTTTCCGTTACTCAGGACATATCTAACAAACAAAAAAACTTGTTAACGTGTTAACTAGTGCGTTTAGCTGTTAAATTCTAACTACTTTTCTGCCTATTAATCTCTTGGTCTAGAAACAGCTATCAATTTCTCTGGTGCTTCAATTAGGAAGTTACTTCGGGACTTGACAAAGACGGCGAAAGATGAACTCTTTGATTGTAGAAAATCTTGAATGATCTGAAAAATTTACTGTTCTTAAAATTTGGGGTTTCGACTAATTATGGGTTGAAGATAAATAACACTTGAAAAGAAAAACATCGACCTTAGGTGGAACTCGAAATTCAATTAAAACCTTGCATGAAATTGCTAAAACAAAAATTTTCAATTTTTAATTATGGGTTTTTTATTTGCGTTTCATTTTAAGTTTGGCTATAATTAACCACTGATTGATGTCTAAGATTTAAAGATTTTTTAGTCTTTAAACTTCAGTGCGATGTCTTTTCTGCAAATATTGATATCTCGAAGATAATCCTTTAGTTCAAAGAAATAAATGGGTCCAGTAATTTTAGTTATACGTTCATCCATCTTTGGGTTTACTGCCAGTCAACTAATTAATTGGTAATCTTAATCTCGGACCATTTTATTCAGAGTACCCACCCAAGAACAGATTTTGCAGCGAAATTTAATAGTTTCCTTATCTAAACCATCCCATGGAATAATAATAAATTTACACAATACACTCTAAAATCCTTTGTGCCTACGTTACGAAACCACAAAAGGTGAGGAAATACCCATATTGTTCTTGAGACACGCAACTGCACTAAATCTCTTGAGTAGGGTTTCCAGAAATTTATTCATTCAATATTAATAATACTAATATTTATAACATTTGGTGATCCTCATCATTAATTAAATATATCATGCTTTAGTCGGTTGCATCTTTTTTTGCATTTTTCTCGGTTTTTTTTTAATTTTTATTTATTTTTCCTAGTGATACAAAATTAAATTTAACTTTTGTAGTTTTGATCTTATAATTTTCGTTTATGATAACTTTTTATAAAAATTGGTTTAACATATTCAGTATGCTGACATTTAATGTTTTAATATTAGTTTTATTTACTTTTTGTTTTAAGTTTTACTGTATTTTTGTACTTCTATTTAAATAATTGTTTATTAAATACTGTAACGCGGTTTCTTTCTTTTTTTCTGTTCGATTAAAGATATTTTAATTCTTATCATCGCGAAATAAAAAAGCTCTTTATCTTTCACTCTCATTTTCTCATAGATCCTTTATTTTTCTTCACAAAAACACAGATCTGGATACTCTATCCGAGGGTTCGTTACGCAAAATCCTTTTGTTCCTTTGTGCGACGATTTTGAGGTTTCTGATAGGCATTGAGCAACTTTGGGGAATAAGTTTTGAGTGGTTTCGTTTGAACCAATTTGGGTTTTAACTTGTATTTTAATGGGATTTTTGTTTGTTGCATCGTGGAATTAAGTCTCAATAAAGATCAAAATAATTGAAGTATTTTTAATTATATAGGTATTTACTAGGTTTTATCACATAACTACTCACTATCGATAATGTTTTAATGCAGTTTATAAAATCGAAGTAAAACCGACTTCAAATTAGATGGGTAACCATGTTCTCTTCATCATGATCATCATCATATCAGCCTGTTGCAGTCCACTGCTGGACATAGGCCTCCCCATTGAAGGAGTGCCACAGTGCACGATCTCCCGCCCTTTGCATCCAGTCGCTGCCAGCTGCCTTCTTTAGGTCATCGGTCCATCTAGTCGGGGGGCGTCCTACACTACGTTTGCCTAAGCGTGGTCTCCATTCGAGAACCTTCCTGCTCCACCTCTCGTCGGTTCTGCGACAGACATGGCCAGCCCGCTGCCACTTCAGCTTGCTACATTTTTGGACAATATCAGTCACCTTAGTCTTATGTCGTATGACCTCATTACTGATCTTATCCCTTAGTGAAATCCCCAACATTGACCTTTCCATAGCACGCTGAGTGACGTGTAGTCGGTGGGCCAACCTGACTGTCATGTTCCACATTTCGGCTCCGTAGGTTAAAACTGGTAGGACGCATTGGTTAAACACCCGGCTTTTCAGGCACTGCGGCAGTGTCGACGTGAAGATATGACGCAATTTCCCAAATGCTCATGTTCTCTTAAAAACTTTGAAATTAAATCTCAAGTAACATATTAAAATATAAATACTGACAGTATGCAGTAGTTTTCGAATCACTTTCGAGCTTTGGTTCTGTAGTAAGCTGTTAATTTAGTACAAGAGAAGCTAATAAGTGTTTTTAAGTGTCAGATATTTTGATGTCAATGTTTTTTAATTAGCTCTGATGTTTAAAACGGTTCCTTATTGTTATTAAAAAGGTCAATGATATAATTAAAATACATATTTCAGGGTTACTTTGCTACCCTATTCATGCCTACGAAATTCTCGTATATTACGGGTCAAAACTTTTCAAAGCAAAAGGGTTTTCCTGATTATTATAAAATGGCTAATGTATAATATTGAAATTTCTACATCTGTTTGTGTTGGCGCTTTATTAAAATGTTTAATTCGAATTCGTTTTTGTATCATGATCGCAGGGTGAGCGAAATTGTGTTTATAATATTTCGTAAAGTTTATCCATTCTCGTTTTATTAATATGGAAGAGATAAAAGCTTATGAATGTTATTTTTGTTAACGAAGGGATTATGATTATATTATTATTTTTACTCGAACGACTCTCTTCATTTGTTTGGATATTTTCATTTGTTTTAAGTTTTATTCCCAACACTGATTCTCAAACTGATAATGTATTCATGTATTGTTATTGTAAAGCACACTTTCTTCGAAGACGAAGCTGCATAGAAGCTTTTTAATCATCTCGCTCTGTTCGAGCACCCATGTGTGACGGGCCATAGTTATTCAATTTTTTTTTCCCGACTTGAAGGATTAAGATGACAATGTCATTATTAGCTTGCCATACTTTATTTTATGATATGAATTTTATGTGCAGAACATTATGTATTGACGACCTCCGTAGCCGAAAGGCGAGCACGCTGGACTTTAAATGGCGCCGCCATCTTTGAGGTTCCGGGTTCGATCCCCGGTCGGGTCAATGTTTAAAACTTTTCTATATTGGCTCGGGTTTGGGTGTTGTGGTACCGTCGTTGTGTCTAATTTCTATAACACAAGTGCTTTAGCTACTATTCTTAGGTATTTTTTTAAATGAATACATACAGGTATTTATATCGTATCGAAACGCAATGTATCGGATTCAGATTCATTACGTTTTACTTTGAATTGCCGCAAATGTATTATTCAATCACAAATAAATTAATAATTCATCATAAAATATAATCTCATACGTATTAATATTACAAAATTGTTACATTTGTAGTAAAATGAGATTAATATTAAATAACACATAATATGAGAATTTTCATCAAAATATTCATAAAACTTATAACTCATAACTCATATAACTTAAACATATTGTTTTGCATTGACGACCTCCATAGCCGAGAGGTGAGCACGCTGGACTGGCGTCGCCATCTCTTAGGTTCCGGGTTCGATGCCCAGTCTGGTCAATGTATATAAAAAGAGCTTTTCTATACACGGTGTTACTTTGCATCCTTGCCATATTCACAGAGATAAAAGTAGGGAACAATACCTATTTTTTAGATAAACTAGAGACTCCCATAAATAAAAGTACACTAAGTTTTTAGTAAATTTGGTTTTGCTGTACACATAGGAATAAGCCGATTTTGTCTCGAACGGTACGCGATCACTAATCAAGTAATACTACAAAGTCTTTTGTGCCGATGAATAAGAACAATGATGTGCATGCGTTTCGATAATTAGTGTTGTGTTTAATATATTGTCGATAAAATAAAATGCTCAAGATTAAAAAAAAATAGAATTAGGTCTTTCTTTTTTTACTGATTTGTTATCATTGTCAGTGATATAGTTACCTCTGTTAATATGGCAAGGATGCAAAGTAACACCGTGTATAGTCTCGGGTCTGGGTGTTGTGGAACTGTCATTGTTTGTGATTTCTATAACACAAGTGCTTTAGCTACTTACCTTAGGATTAGAGCAATGGATGTAATGTTGCCCAATACTTTTATTTATTTATATTGCGGAATAGACAGAGATATTTCCACATTTTGAATTTTATGCAGGGTCAAGGTGTTAAATGGTAAAACGAGAAGTTTTAAATAATATTTACTAAAGCCTATCTATATAGGTAATCAACAATTTTTTGAGTCTGTGCCAATAATAACATGTAAAATCTTCACGGCTGGCACCAACTCCAAAAATAGCTAATGAAAATCAATTCCTTTTATAATTAAGCTTAATCTAGTTCCAGACATTTCTTTACAATTCGACTTGAAGGAGAAAATATTGTTCACTTTAATCTCGATAGTAAAAGCCAGTCCTTTATCTTACCTAGGATTGCGTAACTCAAAGGACTTCAACTTAATTGTGTTACGCCTTTGACTTGCCTTAGAGTTCATTTTAAATTAATTGCTAGTTATAAAGTTCCATTTATAATTTCGCTCCGTTATTAAGTGATGTAACATTATATTGTTTTAAACTTTCATGGTCACTAACATTAGAATAGTTTGTTACGGGATTGCTACCTTTGCCCTTAACAACTTACCCGCAAGATCTTCAGTTACTCCGTGATCATGGCGCTTGCAACAGTGCCGAAATATCGGGAACTCAAAAATAAGGTACATGGTAGCAATCCCGTAACAAACTATTCTAATCATCAATTTTTTGAGTCTGTGCCAATAACAACATGTAAAGTCTTCACGGCTGGCACCAACTCCAAAAATAGCTAATGAAAATCAATTCCTTTTATAATTAAGCTTAATCTAGTTCCAGACATTTCTTTACAATTCGACTTGAAGGAGAAAATATTGTTCACTTTAATCTCGATAGTAAAAGCCAGTCCTTTATCTTACCTAGGATTGCGTAACTCAAAAGACTTCACCTTAATTGTGTTACGCCTTTGACTTGCCTTAGAGTTCATTTTAAATTAATTGCTAGTTATAAAGTTACATTTATAATTTCGCACCGTTATTAAGTGATGTAACATTATATTGTTTTAAACTTTCATGGTCACTAACATTAGAATAGTTTGTTACGGGATTGCTACCTTTGCCCTTAACAACTTACCCGCAAGATCTTCAGTTACTCCGTGATCATGGCGCTTGCAACAGTGCCGAAATATCGGGAACTCAAAAATAAGGTACATGGTAGCAATCCCGTAACAAACTATTCTAATGATGTAACATTTGCAATTACGCAACCCATTGTAAATGTGTGTCTCCATAAATTTACACCGCTTCGTTTGGAACGAAGACAGCGATGGTGACAAACTTAGATGAATTGAGATTTTTGAATCTAAACTTGCATTTTTTGGGCAGAAAATAAAATTATAATATAGTAAGCCCATATGTAATGACGCAAATGGTTTTCTGACTGTGGCACTTAGCCCGGTTTCCAGAAACGTTGAACATGATAAGATGAACGGTGTTTTAATACAAATGACCACCTAAGCGGAGCTTGCTTCGCTTTGATGGAATACGGGTCTTGCGATTAAATCCTTAACGCGGGAGGCTGCTCAGGTGTCAGCATGACTAACAAAATACGATATGATATGATATAGCGATTTATCGACACCCAACTGTCAAAATATGATATGCATAACTGCCATCTTGAACTTTTATCAAAACAGCGAACATATCCGGGCCGGTGATATCACGGTCATGCTCGCTGTTTCGATAAAAGTTCATATTTTGACAGTTGGGTGTCGATAAATTGCTTTATCATATCATATCGTGTTTTGTTGGTCATGCCACAGGCACAGGGCTCGTTAGCCAAGATGTAAGGTGGGCTCTATTTTGTAGGGCGAATTCAATCTTTGTAAAAATTTATTGAATTGATGCAAATATTCACCGTACCTATAAGTTACCCTATATCGGGTGTAAATAAAGGCTTAACGAAGCCGAATACTACATAATATTCTACGTATTATTACGATCATTTTTTTCTCTTAAACTATACCTGGGAAATGACGGGTTACCGAGTTATTGTCAGTCAAAGTTACAATATTTTTTCAAAGATTTTGACAAAATATCTTTTGTTTGATAATACTAAACTTTTTTACAAAGAAACATGATAAAAAATTTCAGTAATCTTTCATAAAAGGCCTTTAAAGGGCACAGCCGGCAATTAGAAATAAGTTTTTTGATACCCAAAAATAAGTCATTTCCCAGCAATTTTTTTTTGCATTCTACTTGGTTTTATGTATAGAATTCGTGGTTTAAGGCTTCGTTAAGCCTTTTTTTACATCCTGTATAGTGATATGTATAACAAATAGAAATCAGTTTGTTACAGCCTTAAATTACACGTTATTTGCAAAAAAAAATCCTGGAATTAAATTTTACTAAATCCCTGTTCATGATAAGTAAACCTAAAAGGCTTTCTAGGTTTACTTAAATGTCTTAAGAAAACTAAAGGTCTAGTTGTAATTCAGAATGCCGCTGTGGGATAAGTAATAACAAATATTTAGCAGCGAAACATGAATATGCATTCTGCCTGCAATCCGCTCCGAAGGAAAGAAGGGATCCTTTTTTTATTTAAAACGCAAAATCTTTAAAAGCTGGGGTACGATTTTCTAAAAAAAACGCAAGTAAATTTTCTCTAAATATCACCTAAGCGATATAAAAAAACATAGCCTCTATTTCGCTTATAAGTGGGTTCACATTACTATTGTCGATGAGTGACTTCAGTGTTAAAGTGACAGCTCGTATCACCTAAGCTGTACAAACTAACGTAGACTAATACGGAGTTGCTTCACATTATTAATCGTCAACTAGTAAAGTGATGTCGAAGTGATCGCGGTTTTGGAGAATCGACAGGCTGATACTGGTGCACTTTTTTTCATGTTGGCCCCAAAGAAATATTTGAGCAGCTGACTTTCCCTAAGAGTTTTTTTTTAATACTTGAAAAAAAAAAACACCTCTGGAGCGTCGCTTGCCGTCCCACGGCAAAGGCTTTCGATGATAAATATATACAAAACTTTAATTTGCACCAAGATTGCTTTTTATCATTTATCCATTTTGACACAAGGTTTATACAGTTACTTGCTCTTGTAAAAGCTTAAACAAAAAAAAAACAAGTCAATAAAGGAAAAACTGATAGTACGATTTAGAAGGGTGCGAAAAATGTTAAAATGGCCGACGCTCAAGGGTGGTCGGTCTCCTTTTGAGCTCGACGCGCCAGATCTAAGAGGTTCCGCCGTAAGAGAAATTGCGTAATTGGAGTTAAGTATTCTTTAAAAGAAAGAAATACAGCTATGACAACAGTTGGTCTTGTGGTTCGCGCTTTGGACCTAGGTCCTAAGACGCTAACTATATTGAAATAAAAAAAATAAAGTCTTCTTTGCTTGTTTTTTCACAATTGCTATGGCTATTACAATTTTTCTTTTAATTTTTTTTTTTCTATAGTTCTTTGACTTACTTAAAACAAAGTGCCTGAAATATTATCCTTTTCTGCACTATTAAACTTTTCATTACTTACGCCATATTGCCGAGGTTGGTATAGAGTTACTTACTAAGAATCTTTAACGAGAGCTCGTTAAAGGACGGGTTTGTTTTGGGGCTGAAATCCTCAGGGTAATTTGTTGGCTGTCGAGGCAACTGATAGCTGAATCAACTAACCTAAGCTGATTTTAAGAAATGTTGATTTGTACCCTTATTTTTAAATGTAACTTTTAAAACGTCTGTGCAAGCTCGTTTACTTGAAGAAAACTCACTTAAGATTTTAATACTTGAAAAAAAAAATCGTCAGCCTCAGGTGGGATCCGAACCCACGTCCATCACATACCGGGCGAGTGCTTTGACCACTAAGCTACCGAGACGTTAGTCAACCCGACGAAATCTTTTAAGTGGTTCTCGCTGTCAAAGCCAGCGTATTTTCTAATCAATGTTGCGGTTGACAGCGAGAACCACTTGAAAGATTTCGTCGAGTTGACTAACGTCTCGGTAGCTTAGTGGTCAAAGCACTCGCCTGGTATGCGATGGACGTGGTTGCTCCCATAGAAAAAGTTGTTGTATATGACCAGCTGATCACGTGGTTTTAAGGAGTGTCCTATTCTCTTGTACACCCTGTATAGAAATGGGACGAAACGCTACGAAGAAAACCTTGAAAAGTGAAATAAAATCGTACCTTATAAACATTTAATGAAAGAACGGGCAATACAAGACAACCTTAATGCCCAAGTTATGATTTCCCGCGGGTACGAAGCCCGTTGAAAATATTGCAACAGACGCCGGAACTTCATAAAGACATTTTTTTAATTTAAAACTTATACAGATTAATAGTCGGGATGGATGTAATTGCAGTTTAAGAAGGGCGAAGCATTTCTAAAACGTCTTGATTCATTAAGAAGGTCACTAACATAGCCTATCAAGGTATATATTTTTTATTTTATTAATCAGTATGTGAAAGACAACACACCAATTTCCATGGTCTTCAAGTAACTCGTAAATTTAAAATAGTTGTAACGAGGTAACATCCTTATGTAACAGACAACAGTGTATTATTTTTTGCAAAATGTCTCCGATACACCTAATTTACAAAATCCTAAATCAGGAAGCAAACCAAGAACCATTTAAAAAAATACCAATTTATTTCTGTAAATTAGCCTTTTAATTTACACGGACAATGTAAAAGAGGCTTTTTACACGTACAATTTTTTTTTTTTTTTACCAACGATTAACTTACTGTAAAATTTTGGATACGTAAATTTTTCTTTTTTTTAAGAACCTAGTGTTGTCAGTTTTGTGTATAAAAAAGATAAAAGTATGCATTCTATATTTCTGGACAAGTGAACGTAAAGCTTAGGATAAAGTAGATAATATTTCAGATTTAATAATTTAATCCGAAATCGGACTGGCATTTTACCGCTAGCATAAAAACTTCAAAGGCTTTTAACTTTTCGACCATTCGGGCACGAAATTGATGTATTCATGCTACATTTTACCGTTTCCACTATAAAATTTTCTTGCAGCATATTTTTTGAAGCGAAAGTTTCTTGGAATGTTCGAGACGATGTCAAAGCGGTTTCTATCAATTTTTAAAGCATTGTCGGTGAGTGGACGAAGCATATGAGAAATCGGAAAGGACGTCCCGCGTTACAAGCGTGGTTTTCAATAAATATGGAAAATTCAGGCAGGATTTTCGGCTAGTTGACTGCAGACCCTTGCTGTTTGAGTTAAATATTTTTCGCTCGCTTTTAAATGACGACAAATGTAGGACATTTTATATATTTCATTTAAGAATTCGTTTAGGCTTAAGAAACAAATACAATAAAATACGGTTTTCACTAAAATTGTCTTGAACCATCCCGAAGAATTTTACAAACAAAAATCTAAAGGTCACAATAAGCATTTTTTTTATTTTATGAAAGAAAAAAAAACATGACACACTGATTGTTTAAACATGCATTTTAATTATTAAATGGGACCATATCACAGCAACCATAGTGTAGGACGCTCCCCACCTTAGGACGAAAAAGTGGAAGTGCTGGTTCTCTTAGGAGTTTTACGTCTGAAATGAAATGGTGATGATAACATTACTTAAATCATTGGATGCCGAGCGGTCGCGTGAAACCGCATAACAAACAATTATCTATCGAGTCTCGTGTCGTCGTCGTGTAAACCATTTTTAATAAACTATTGCACTATAGTACAATTGCGACGCTTGAAATTAAAGAAATAATACGGCAAAAACATGTTGACGTAGGCGCGAATCCACGTAAACATGTTTTTCTCTTTGATAGAATTTACTGTGGTGAAATTTCGGTACGATTAAAGCCTTTGTTGAAGCCTTGAACTTATAAGAGAGCAGACATTTCATAAGCTATGTACAGTTTAGCTTTGAAAACACGTTAAATAACTTACACTTAAATGAAGTTAATACAGCAGGCAGTGCAAGAATTTCCAGTGCTTAATTCTACTAACTGTTCAACTTAAATAATAAACAAAACATGTATTTTCTTTCCAACCAAAACATCCTACAATATTTTTTGAGAAAATCTGATCTGAATTGATTGTGTATTTTTTGTTGCACCCCAGATCTTTCTGCAAAGAACGGATGAATGAATGAAATGAATAATTTATTGCTCAGACAATTAAGAAGTACGAATGGTGGATTTAATGCCAAAAGCATTTTCCACCAGTCATGGAGACAAATAGATAAAGGCGGTGCAAGTAAATAAAATCATCATAAAATACAATTCACAAAGTTGGCTCATTTTTCAAATATACTTGGATCTAAATTTAAATATAGACAATAATTCCTTAATATATTAATCACAACACCAAACTAAGTAACATAATATATTCGCTTAATAAATCGACGATTATAATTGTCACAGTTTTAAATAATCACCTCACTAAACTACAGTATTTGCCGACAATCACCTGTTTACCATATGACCGAACAAATAAATTTTGTTTAATATAAAACAATGTTTCAAAGCATATACGATAGATTAGATATAATATGTCGCAGGGAAATGAGGATATTAGGGGATTTCACTGATTCCCTAGGGATACCACGAAATCACGGAAGATATCGAATATTATTCTTGTCTATTGCGTCTTCTTACTAAAAATGTTTAGTGAATCACGCGTGAACGGCTGGACCGATTTCGCTAATTCCTTTTTTGTTGTGTTTGTTATTATCATCTAGAGAAGGTTCTTATGAAAGAAAAACTTAAGAAATTTGCTCGAAAAATTAAAAAAATGAAGAAAACTAAAGACCACGGGAACGAAGTCCGGGCAACAGCTAGACAGCAAAAAAAACAAATAAATAAAATTAATACACTTACATCTTCTCGGGACTGACTATACAACACTGGCTGTTGTTCATTTTTCCCCATCTTGAAAGCTATTAAAATGTCACTTATGAGCCTTACAGAAAAAGCTGTTATTAACAGTCTTGGAGCTTCAAATAATGCTGAGTTTAATAAAGCCGTAAAATACTAAAAAATAATATAAAAAATGGCCTTTTTAAATTTGAATCTGGAGAAAGAGAATTAGGAGTCTTCTTAATATATAAAACAAAGTCGGGAATGTTACAATTCTTATAACTCGAGAACGGCTGGACCGATTTTCATGGTTTATAAATTGTTGGATTTGTCTCCGCCCCGAATAGCAGAATAAATAATTTAAAATAAATCTGACAAAAAAATACTGTTAGGCGGTACGAAATTTGCCGGGTCAGCTTGTAGTTAATAAAATGCATTAAGGTATATTTTTTTTCCAAATTACTTTATTCATTTGATAATTAATAGCTATTTCAAAAGCTTATGGATACTCTCGATCAACGCAGATTTTTGCGCTGTTATAGTGCTGAAAATATTTTTTGTAACATTAGCGTAAAAAAATATCAATAAGTTCATAAATGTTAGTTTAAAATAATCAGTTGTACATTTTTATGTTAAAACCTGCGTAAATCTCTAAATATTCAAACACTGTCTGACCCATCGTTTAATTATAAACTGTAAAAAGGACATTTTTTTTTTATTTGTGATGGGCTTACTCTTGACCCCAATCTTGCTCTAGTCTAGACTAGAGCAAGATGCTCTAGAGCATAGATGGGATCTACGATAGACCGAGCTTGCCCAGAAGATGCCTATTCACTCTGGTCTTAAAGAGAGTCAGGTTATATGCACTCGGAAATACAGACGCAGGCAGGGAATTCTAATCTTTAGCTGTGCGCATTATAAAAGATGATGAGAAGCGTTCAGACAAACATTTAAATAGACCCTTAATTGCTATTATCTTGTCCGGGTAATAGGTCCCTTGTGATCGGCGGTTAGAGTTGTCCCGATACTATCACGGTTGAGCACCGCGCGCTTTAATTAAACTCCTACTAAAATTGTTTACGGCAAGGACTGGTTTAAAATGGCGGTCGGGATAGGGTGACCATGAAAAGCTACATAGTACTATACTTATAATAAAGCTGTAACAGGTCAAATCGTCCATAATAAAGCGCAAATAGCGTCAAGTTCCAAAATACCTCGGTGCCTAAAGACGAAAGTCTACAACCAGTGTGTGTTACTAGTGATGACATACGGAACAGAATCATGGCCTCTCACTATAGGCCTTATTTTAATAGGAAAACTCAAAGTTGCAAACGCGCTTTGGAAAGGGCTTTCTATGCTCGACGTTTCTTTACGAGATCGAATCAGAAATGATATATTTCCGTTAACGAACAAAAGTCGCTGACATAGCCCGACGGATTAGCACGACGGCCGGCCGGCAAGAACTGACGGCCGATGGGGCAGAAAGGTTCTGAAATGGAGGCCACATACTGACAAGCAGCTTGGGACGTCTACCCACAAGGTGGACAGACGACCTTAAAAGGTTGCAGGCAGCCGCTGGATGCAGGACGCTTCCTATCGGCTAATCTGGAAGTCACTAGGGGAGGCCTATGTTCAGCAGTGGACGTCCTGAGGCTGAAAGATGATGATAATGATGAGGTCAGATCGTGTACGTTGAAGAATATTTCTATTGGAGGGCACTCTATAATCGACTCAGAGGTCAATATTTTTTTAAAATTTTGTTTGTCTGTTTGTCATATCTTGGCTGCGCATCGCACCGACACTACTGAATAATTTTTTTATGAAACTAGGTGTGATTTAAGTTCATACTACGAGGTAGGACATAGGATAAATCCCGGAATTCAGCACGGTTCCCTTGGGTTCTTCCAAGAAAACCGTAATGTAGTCAAAATGTATACTTAGTTCTAAATCATTAACGACTAGTCCGATTTTATAAATTAAATATGCACCAGGGAACACACTTATTGTCATGGTCTTGGAGACCAAGTAGTAGTAAGTAAATAAAATCAGTGTTTAAGAGTTACCAGATTGTTGATTTTAAGTGCGCGTCTCGTAGGACATACAGGCGATTTGGAGACAGTGTCACCAGGCTTTGTAATGTTTCATTTACACCGACTACTTTAAAACTAACAAATCTTAAATATAAAAAAAAACATTTTTTTTAGCATTATATTAGATTTTAAAAGTTTTTACTACCAGTGTCAAACAAAAATATCCGTACCTATTAATTATCATGGTTTCCATACTCCCAACTAGCCATTTACCGTTGGTCGAGTTTCTATTTTGCTGAGCGTTCCCATTAATAATAAATAGTGCGATGCAGCAGGTATTTAAAATGGAAACATCATAAAGCAAAATTTGATGACGTAATTGATTTAGTAGTGCGGTTCTTGCATGCCAAAGGCTCGATTTCGTAATCGGGTGATTAAGAAAAATCTTATAATCTAAATTGAGTCGGGATAGGTTATCCGGATTAATGTCATGTAATTCATTACTTCTAGACCATGGCAAATAGATATGCTGCGTTTTTTTTAATTGAAATGTGAATATGTGCAATCTGTGACTTAAGTATTGTAATTCTCACGCTGCTAAACACATTATTTCTTATATATGTATAAATTACAAAAAAAGCATTTTTCTGCCTGAAAATTGACTGAAATATATCGCTTTTGGTTATATCCATGTGATTGTAATGGAAAACGAATATGTATGTAAAGGTTATGACGTAATGTTGCTGGGTGTTTAAACATTTTTCAATCGATACAAAAGAATATGCAATGGATAGGATTACACAAATAGGCAAAACGGAATTTACGAGTAAAAAATCGGGCACGATATTGCAATTTTATTTGAGCAATGTGCCGGCCGATAAATTCTTTTGAGTGCTTTCCGCTTTTAGAATTTATTGGTGCTTCCAGTTTGAGAAATTTAGTGTATCGCTATTTGTTTTGCGTGGACTAATAAAGTTTATGTCACTGAATCAGTCTTATTTATATTAGTAAAGATGAGAGAAAAAGAGATAGAGAGATTTCTATTACACGCACACAAAAAACAAAAGAACAATGACAGGCAATACAAAAAAAAATATATTTCAAAACGACAAATTACTTGTTTAAAATATGCTATAAAATTTCATTTTAATCTGCTACCTTTATAATTTATTCTTTTTTATAAATGGATCAAAAAGAAAAAAAAAACCTTTACTTTTTTAGGGAAGCAAGAGAAGCGATTTTTTAATGGCATTTATACTAAGCCCTGTGGAATGAGGTCAATTAGACTGACCCATCGAATTCTAACAAGCTGTCTGAATTGACTACGATTTATTACTGTTTTTTATTTAAATAACAAATGAAAGGAGCAGAGAATGTAATCCCAAAAGACTGTAAATAAATACGAGATATCTACTACGCAAATCTTCTGGAATTGATAGACTTATTTATTTATTAACACAGCCTTTTATAGAATCAAATAAAAGTGTAAGTTTTTATGCAGCAGTTAGTACATAAAGATAAAAAAATACAAAAGTAACAAGATACTCGTAAATATTTTTATCCGAGTTAATATTAACTTAATTAATTCAAAAGGGGATTACTTAAGAAGTATTATTGGAAGTGCCTTGTCAAAGATAATGAATTGTTTTTAGAGCAAGACAAAGAAGGTTGGTTGCCAAGGAGTTTGGTTTTGGCGAAAAAATCTAACGTATTTACAGAGTTTCGTGCCTCCCGTATTTCTAGTTAATTGACACTTACTTAGATTAATGCTTGAGGATGGTATGTCCACAGACTAAAAATATTTAGACTGGCCTTATTAAATATTCGGTCTACTACGAATTAGTGATGAGTTTTGTCTTTAATTTAGTTTGGAGTCCTCGACGCAATCCCGATTTACACTTTACACTTTTTTTTGTGCGTGAATATAGTTCTTACTTAATTTAAATTAAGATGCAAGAAAAATGTATCAGTACATGAACTTATGGCCAATTAACACTTCTAAACCCATTAAGTAAGCTTCTTTCAAACATACCTCATTTTAAACCCACAGCCTAAACTCTTCTCCTTCTGGGCATTTTGTCCCAATTATTAGTTAACAAAAGTCATCTTCATCAAAAAATATATTTTACATGCAGGTTTTATTCTTATTGTGGAAGTTTTTCATGCTGTATCCGCATTACCGCCAAGCAAGTGACATAATTTTCATATACAGATTCCAAAAAGTACGAAGACTCCAATTTTATACCGCTGGCAGATGGTACCGGAATGACTATAATAATTTACACTTTAGAAAAACTCAAAGCAAACTACTGCTTAAAAACATATTCATAATCTTAAGATTAAATTATTCACGTCAAATTAGTAACAGCCATCAAGTTGTTTCCTTTCATAATATCACGATATAACCGTCTATTTTGATGCTTTTCACCACTCCATTCACTAAAATACGTACGTATATTAATTTTACAGCATTCATCACTCCAAAAAGGTTAATTGGTAATTCGGAAACTCGTAGAGATGACGAGGTATGAATGAACTCGTCATCTCTACGAGTTTCCTACCTACCTAACGATTTGACTTTATTGAAAAGGTTGTCAAATGAATTAAATGAATTTCGATTTTTTTTCGGCGGTCCACATTCATCTGCTAATTCATTTGCTGAAACCTTGCTTTATATGGACAACTGTTAATTTAGGAGTATGATATTCTTTAATTTATTTCATACTAAATTAAAAATATTTCATCACCTTAGAAGAGCGTTACATTCAAAACTAATTGTACTTTAGTTTTGTACATATTGTAAACACATTGCTCGGATCCTAAGGTAGGTAGCTAAAGCACCTGTGTTATAAAATCCAGCCAAGTGCGAGTCGGACTCACGCACGGAGGGTTCTGTACCATTATCTATAAAAACGGCAAAAAATCACGTTTGTTGTATGGGAGATAAATATTTATTGTATTCTACTTTTTACTATTTGCTGTAATAGCGGCAGCAGAAGTACATTATCTGTGAAAATTTCAACTCTCTAACTGTCACGGTTTATGAGATACATCCTGGTGACAGACGGACAGACAGAGGGACAGCGGAGCCTTAGTATTCGGGTCCCGTTTTACCCTTTGGGTATGGAACTCTAAAAATCAGATACGACGACGGTACCGCAATACCCAGACCCGAGACATACAGAGTGTCCCGTAAATCAAGGTCAACCTTGTAACCATATATTCTATACATCATGGTGAACAAATTTTGTTTTAATTTGCATGAAAATTTATCGACTTCCCATACAAAACTAACAAATTAGTCAATTAGATTTGGAAAGACAGTAAAGAAAAACATAGGTACCATGCATAATTTAAAAAGTGATAGAACAAAAGTTGTTCAATATGATGTATAGAATATGTGGTTACAAGGTTGACCTTGATTTACGGGACACCCTGTATAGAAAGCTCGTTTTCTACATTGGCCCGACTGGTAATCGAACCTGGGGCCTCAGAGATGGCGAAGCCATGCCTGGCGTGCTCTCCTCTAGGCTATGGAGGTTGTAGTATCGTATAAGTAATGACGTCACGAATAAGAGTAGTACCATTCTTTATTCTCAGCCTGTTTTAGTCCACTGCTATACCTACGTAAGCCGGTTCGGTTGCTCTTTCGAGGCGCTAAAAACTCCAAAAACCAAAGAGCTCGATCTCTCGCTTTTTTAACCATGTCCGTTAAACCAGAGAACATACCTATATAAACTTGAATGAACTGCATGGGCATCTCAAAATTTCGGCTTTTTCTCAAAAAAAATTCTGCCAGATCTAACACAACTAAGGCCGATCGGAAAGGGCCAGCTATAATCGGGCGAGCGAGACAGTGATAAATCTGGGTTTAATAAGTGCTACGACATGTAACATAGTGTCACGGGGTGGTTCTATTTGATGCGGTTTCATTACACAGTTGGTAGTTTAAATTTTGTTTGGTAAAATTTCAAATGATTTAAGTTACCAAGGTGCTTGTATTCGAAATTTGATTTAAAATTAAAAATAACAAAGTTAAAAAAAATATCATATTTTATGTCATGTTCACAATCAAAATAAATTGTTGGTGACTAATTGATAACGGATAAGCAAATACGTTTATAAACATCCATGACTTAGGTACAAATACTCGTGCTCAACACAGAAACTTTTGCCCCTTGGCCGCAACCGTCAGGCAGAATTTATTGAAAAAACTAATTTTATATTCTTACTTTTAATAACTTGATCAAACGGTGTCCGAATGTTCTCTGTTTAATTACTACGATGTCACAGACAGACACACGCATAAAAAATCGGTCGGTGCGAAAAAAGTGCGAGTCGGACTCGCGCCGAAGGGTTCCGTACCATTATCTATAAAAACGGCGAAAAAATTCACGTTTGTTGTATGGGAGCCCCCTTAAATATTTATTTTATTCGGGTTTTTAGTATTTGTCGTTATAGCAGCAACAGAAATACATCATCAGTAAAAAGTTCAATTGTCTATCTACTATCACGGTTTATGAGATACAGCCTGGTGACAGTCGGACGGACAGACAAACGTTTTACCCTTGGGTACGGAACCCTAAAAAACGACACCATAATTAAAGCACCAGGAAACTTAATCAAAGTGCTTAATCGCCTTCAGATTTCTATTAGGATTTAAAAAAAATAAAAACACTACCCCGGCTCTCCGAGAGTGTGAGGGATTCCCCAAATTCCAAATGAAACAACTTTCGTGGGTGGGTGGGACAATACCTCCAAGAGACAACGTGGCCCATTAAAATTTCGTCCGCGCTAACACAAATCCATTTTCGTTGCTTCGATGGAATTAGAAAAACGTCGACCACGCTAACCGCGAGCCCGGTCGAAGTTTTCTCATTTCCCTAAAAAGATTAACACGTTGTACAAAATACGTGACAAGCTCGCTAATTGCTTTTGGATTAGTATTCATTTTGCGCGGTATTTGGGCTGCCTTCTTAGGAGATTTTTAAAAACGAGACCATTTTCTTATTCGGTTTCATATGACTTTCAACCGGACAATCTAGAAGTTACTGGGGAGGCCAATGTTTAGCAGTGGGCGTCCTATGGCTGACTAGATAGCAATCGCTAGGGGTTTTACGACATAAGGGTTTATAAATCTGACAACCATTTGGAAAGAAATTAAATAAATAAATAAAATAAAAACGCACAACTGCATTTTAAAAGTATATTTTGATTCAAACAAAAAATATATATTTGCAATGTGCAAGCCAAGTCCTTTCTTTTGATACCAAACACGTGGTTATTATCATTTTAGTTTCGAGGTTAGAATCTAAAATTTATATTCAATCATATAAAATTTTAGTTAAATTGATACAGGAAGGGCCAATCTGGAAGTCACTAGGGGAGGCCTATGTTCAGCAGTGGATATCCTGTGGCTGAAATGATGATGATATACAATTTATATAGCCTATGTCACTTGGGCTATTATTGCAAATTTATTGACACCTCGTTCATTAAAATCGGTTCAGTAGTTTAGGCGCTACGGTGGAACATGCAAACAAACACATCATACTTACATGCAAACATAGACTGCCAAATCATTACCCTTCCTTTTGGCTTCGCCGTAGTCCGATAAAAGTCTGAATAGGACAGCATCACATACATTGCTCTGAATCTAAGGTACATAACAAAAGTGCTATGATAACTCATGATCACTTCGGTAAAAGTTTTTTTTAATTATAAACCACAACACAGACATCGTCTGCGTAGACCTCAAAATTAAGCCAAAGAAGAATTATAATTATCCTATAGGTAAACAAACATGAAATAAAATAATATACTCGTTAATATGTTCTTTGTCCGTTGAACACACAGCGGGCTCAACTAGTTTATTTATAATATTGCATCGGTAATATAGAAGAAGCAAAACGTTATCCACATTGTCCAACTTACATTTTTTTTCGGAACAAGACACTTCTCCAGCCATTTTAATGAACAATGAATTTATTCATAGACCTGTCAAGATCCAAAAGAGAGGACGTCATATATTTCTTGCTAAAAATATAAGTCGTAGAAGCAAATCTTATATAAGAGGAGGCAAGAGTTCAGCTGACATTATATTTTATGCTGCGTTATCTGGCTGGCCTCGAGATGTGCGATTTGGCCTAATGTCTCCGGGAAATTCACTCCGTTTTGGGCGATTTACTAGTGACGACATGATTTCGATCAGATTTTAAAAATCTTAAATTAACGCCAGTCTACATAGGAGTTAACATCCTTGTTTTTAGGGGTGCTGCAATTTTCCCTAGGACGTTCCTAACACACCTAGTGTTGAGTCCATTTACATAAGTTTTTTTTTATGTTATCAAAGTTTAATGTACATTTACTGCCAGTTGGGTTGTCGGTCGTCGTTTTTGGTGTTCGGCAGTTTAAAATTTTAGTTAGATTAACACATCTTCTTATATTATGAAAGTTAATTAGTTCTGTTACACATTACTCTTGACGACTGGTGTAGTGGTTTGCGCTTTAGACTACCGGTTTTACAAGACTGGAGGTTCTAGTTCGAATCACACAAGATGTAAATGATCACGAGTATGTATATTGAAGTCATGGATTTTTTATTGTATGTATGTTTAGCCGTTGTCTAGTCACCAAAGTTTGAGCTTTACTCACTATGGGGCATGATTGTTGGTGTGATTCATCATCATAATTTCAGCCACAGGACGTCCACTTTGTTTTTGTGGGATTGTGGGAAAAAAATATTAAAGTATGACATGACGGGTATATTTACACTCCAAACTTCGTGTTGTGTAAACCGTCTTTCTTATCAGCGACACAACTACACCGGCGCTAGTCGGCAGCGTCTGTGCGAGTCGTTGGCATGGAAAATTTATGGTATGCCATTGTCGACTCGCTTCACCTCTATCCGCGCGCCACAGTACTAATACCCACAGTAACACCACCAAAGCAGTACGGGTATTAACGAAACTCATTAAAAACACTTACCTATATAAATAATAAAACACTATAATATAATAAATATAAATAAATAAATTGTTTCCACAATCACACCAATTATCTAGCCCCAAACTATGTGCTATGGCGGCTAGATAACGGATAAACATACTTAAATACGTTTATAAACATACATGACTTAGGAAATGCTCGTGTTCATCACACTAACATTTGCGCCTCGCGGGATTCAAACCCGCAACCGCCAGGCATTGTAGTGCGCGAACCACTACACCAGACGATCGTCAAATGGTTTGTTAACTTCCGCAACAAATTAGAAATCAATCAAAAAATAAAAACGTATGGAAAACCAACAAAGAGTAATAAACAGACAATCTACAAAGGTTCGTGTCCACTAACATCGTTTAACATAGACTTTACATATAAGGCTTAGAATTAGATTTTTTTACAATACAAAAGCGCATCGTTTGGTCGGTCGTATTACATCCATTCCCCGTATCAAAGGTTTGACAATTTTTGAACAATTGAAAACGGTCGGAAACACGGCTAGATTGAGTTGGTCATATTTATCAAAGGAATGACACATGAGACTGGCCATTTTAATTTGTTAGGTTTATACGACCGAACGAAAGATACAATTTCGTGCTAGACCCCTGATTATCACGTGATGGGCCCCTGCAAACGGCTATCATTGACAAGGTTTATGTTGATAAAGAATTTGAAGTTATTTGCGGTATGTAGAGACTGAGATCAACGAATTTAATACTATAATGCACGAATTATTTGGAGTAGTGTTTCTATCCCTCCCTGTCTTGTGTAAGCGTACAGTAATGTGCTTTTGACAGCTTTCTGTTAATCTTCACTCTGAATGTTTGGTAATAGTTGTCATTTATCGAATCCACTTTGAATGTTAGTTTAAGCTACGAATACAACAACAATCAAAGTTAAAAAACAAATTGCAATATATCATATTATAAAAGCTAGCGAAAAGTTTAAGCCATTAGGATTACCTTCAATAGGTATGTTAATAATTTTTTAAATGCTACTTTTCTTAAAAATAATATAAACAATTTAATTTTTTGTTTTTAGCAATAACCATGCTAGGTTTATCTAAGATTTTTAATACTTAAAAAAAATCTCAGGTGGGATCCGAACCCACGTCCATCGCATACCGGGCGAGTGCTTTGACAGCGAGAACCACTGAAAGATTTCGTCGAGTTGACTAACGTCTCGGTAGCTTAGTGGTCAAAGCACTCGCCCGAAATGCGATGGACGTGGCTTCGGATCCCACCTGAGGCGGATGTTTTTTTTTTTCAAGTATTAAAAATCTTAATATAAATAACTTTTGCATACCTTCCTTAATATTCAAGTCACCTCCGTGTCATAATCAAAATTTCCAACGGCTCCCATTTTACTGTTTTAGAATAATAATTTAAAGCCATCAGCCATTTCCGCACCCACATTAGAACCGTCCCGATGTCAGTTTAATAACACTGAAAACATTATCCCTTACTTACTGAAGCTTGACAAAAAACGGTAACGTCTAAACGGCAATGGAACTGAAAATTTACGCGTATATCCCTTAAAATTGGGATAGGCTACGACCACACTAGTATCTATTATTAGAACACTAGTTACTTTTTCTTTTTTCTTTCTTGCCTACTAATATAGCCAACAGAGATCATCTCGAACTTTTGTTTGCGAAGGTTAACCCCTAAACCGAATCGATTTAATGAATTCTATATTAGCCTTGTGCCGTGTGGTACCGGCACGTTAAAAGAATTGCACCACCCCTTCTCTTCCTATGGGTGTCGTAAGAGGCGACTACAGGAGAACCGCCATAAGAAGACGGGCAGTAGCGTCTCCTCTCCATCATTGGCCTAACTGCGATCGCTAACCCGCCTGCCAAAAGCGTGGCGATTACGGCAAAATCCTCCTTTTGGAGAGGCCTGTGTCCAGCAGTGGACTGATATAGGCTGGTGGTGTGATATTAGCCTGTCTTCTACTAAAGCTCAGTGTCAGACTAGTCACATAGCCAACTTTTTGCACCTGTGCACCACAACTTCGAGGCTTCTGGTATTCAGACGGCGTGTGGTGTAAAAGTTGGAATTGTAAATATTTAACTATTTGACGGCTGACTGGTCTTGTAGTGTGTGACCCAGACTAAATCACTCCCGACCTAAGGTTTTTTGTCAGTCAGAATAGCAAGGCACGGTACAGTTTTATACAGGGTTCCATAGCAAGGTACCAAAGTACCAAATTTTAAAAATAAGATCTATAGAAAAATACAAAAGTGCGTCTTCATCGTTTATATTTAAATGTTGTACTTTTATTTTAATAACATTTACTTTAAAATATCCTGAAAAACGACAACGTGACCTGCTTGGCCATTTTTAATAAGGCGTACGCCGTGGCGCCGACTCAGAGCCAACAACCCTATGCAGTGCACATACGGTGGCTTGCGCGGGCGCTCCTGCTGTTAGAAGTATGACTTTACAACAACGTAAAGACTAAGGTTTATTTCGCACGCCATTGTGACTATTAATGCATTGATCTTTACAGTTCTAGGTTTCACAGAGATAGTGCGTGCGCATTTTTAAAAAATGAGACAAGATTATTCACGCGTACCAATTTATAATAACGGATAGTAATAATTTAATATGAAAAAAAAATAGTTTTTTTTTTGCGTAGATGATTCTCTCTGTCTCTGTCAAATTGGCACTACCTTGTAATGTAATGTAACCCTGTAGTAATGTGGTGTGGCCCTAGCCTTACCTTAATGGCTTTTAAGTCGAATGAAAAAACTTCACGTAAAGAGGTAGCCTAGATACCGCGCAAAATGAATATTAATCCAAAAGCAATTAACTAGCCGGTCACGTCTGCTACAACGTGTTAATCTTTTTAGGTAAATTAGAAAACTTTGGGCCGGCTCCCGATGAGCTTGGTCAACGTTTTTCTGATTTCTCCGAAGCACGAATGGATACTGGCGAGTTTTTTTTTTAAAAAAGACGTGTTGTGGGTCTTTTAGTGTATTATTTTTACGCATGGCATAGTCAGCCTAGAACGGGGCCCTTAATACTAGCGTTATTGGCTGCATTATAATAGTCGCCCTTTCCAATTTTCTTAAAAACAAGTCTTTATCTTACAAAAAGATGTTGTCTTATAATATTGAAAAGTAAAAATATGCATCCTTATTTTTTTTCAATAAGCTCATAAGTAGATATATCGCTTAGTGATTTTTAGCGTAAAAGGACGGTCTGACGCTGAACAATAGATAGATAGATCAAACAAATAATTTGTAACAAATCAAATATTTAACATAATTCATAATTAATTATTGACACGTCATAAAATTATAATGGCAATTGCTTGACATTATTGTACCTAGACTTTTCGTTTAAAATAACAGGGTTTGTGCTATAACTTATTATATTAACCGTATGACCCTGCCTTGTTTTTACTTATCTATATAAGAAAATAACAAAAACACATTAGATAAAAAACATTCACAATAGGCTTTCTTTGATTTCCTCTTTAATCCCGTCCAAATACGATCAGACCGTCAGCTTAACCCTAAACCGTTGAAATAACCCGGAATTCGCAATAACAACAAAACCTTTCTTTGCTGACTCGATCCATTTGATAGGGACCGTAATGGACCCGAAGCTCCCATGGTTTACCTTTCTAATGGCAATTGGTCCCTCAGGCCTCATGAGGACCGAACAGTGTTTGTAAATTTTAATACTAAACTCGTCGTAAATCTAAAAGTTGGTGGATACATTAATTATGATTCTGTTTTGGGTGGTGTAATGGGGAATGATTTCTGTAAAGCAGTTAAGATGAATTATGGCTTTGCACCTGGTAAAATAAAAAATAATGGTGTTTAAATTAAAATAAACATGCGTAATCACCTTCGGATACAAATGCAAACATTAAAAAAACACCACTATCAATAAAATGATTTGATTACTAAGGTATCATACGCCTAATATTTTTTTGATTCTAAGAATTTATTTTCTAGCCAATACTAGACTAATAACTTAAATAAAGTTCAACATACTGTGCTGGTAGCGTGATTTGAATGTGACATTTGAATGGGGAAATTGATTCAATCCGATTGAGGCGGATTATAAATAAATACTGAATGAAACATTTCCAGAATTTGCCCCGTTTTACATTAATTATTTGGGAGAAAAGCTGGGGTCATTTATAAATTGTGAATAAACTTCATTAGCTTTTGTGTAAGATCCGAGCATATTTTTTACTTGTCATAGGTGTTTTAAAAAGTGAGTATTTAGGTGTCTAGTATTTTTTTAAAATATGTATCATTTTTTTTTATCTGTGCAATAAAGTTTAAATAAACAAATAAATGTCTGCTTAGAAATAAGCCTTAGGATAGACATTTCCAAGATGAAGATGATGTTAAATGTACTGACTAACTTGGACAACCTATTTATTGAAAACAAGACCGTGGAAAAAGATATCATCAATTTGTAGTTTGATAACGTCTTTAAAGACAAAATCTATCTATTCAATCAAAGTGTCTGTTCTGCCAATAATGACATAGAATAAGAAATATGGGTACTTATAAAAGACGCTATTACAGAATCTGTCTAGCGCTAAGAGCGATGGAACACTCTCATATGATATCTAATTTGGATTCTAGAAATCCGAAACTGAAATATGTCGTCCAACCAATACTGAAATATTATGTCAACGGACCAATGATGCAGATGTTACCAAATGGATTACACAACTAAATAGCAGTGGGTAGGAAACTCGACTAGATGTGGTGATGGCTGGTAGAGCGAGTCTTTACATGGAAGGTGGCTGCAAATCAGAAAAAGAGGTTCGAAGCTTCCTGCACGATGGGCGGGTGAATCTGGTGAAGGTGAAGAAGGGGTGAAGGTGAAATGGTGATATTAGGACAATCATGACGAGAATCGGTTTGAATTGATTAGCACAGGATTATTGTACTACATGGTGCTCAATGGAGGATGCTTACTCCATGTAGTGGCTGAAATGATGATGATGATCCGTTATCAATCTCTGGTTTAAATTGTTATGCCTTTTTGCACCAGTTGTTTTTGACTGTAATATATTTTTATTTGATACAACTGGTTGTTTAACCTTTTAAACAACCAGTAAATTTCCTTTGTTATAGTTATACTCTACTCACAATCACTGTCTAAATGTTTTAATTTATTATACTTTATTTGAATGCATGAGTGCATGGACTCTTTCATTGTCTGCTAATTATTAATAACTAACTAAAGCACTCGCTGATGTATCGAAGCCATCAAAGCTTATAAATTCGCTGCTAAATTTGCTAAATGACTTTTGTTTCCAAGTTTTATGGGCAATTATTAAAATATGTCGCCACATAATTTAATACAGGAATTGTAAGACAAAGGGTTATTGCTTCATCCGTACATTCATGCTGATATATGGAGGTACGTTAATGATGCGTGTAATGTGTTATAAGAACTGGAACGATCAAGATTTTATTTGAAGCAATTTTGTGTGTTTCGAATATGTAAGCCTTGGTAATGGAATACAAATTGTAAATGTAAACCATAAGGACATGTTTATTTTCTTGGTTATATTCTTCATCTTTTAAGCATGTTTGTAATGTTAAGCTATTCCAATTTCATTTATTTCAAACCATCGCAAATTATGTTAGGAATATTTGCTTTTAATTTCAGAATTTATATATAGGTTATTTTTTAAATATTGTCTCTAAATGGTTAAATCATGGCTCATAGATTACGAAAGTTGATAATTCAGCTTTTAAGGTCAGTAGCTGGTAATAAAATAAACCTAAAGCTTTTCAGTGTAAAAAAATTACAATTTATTTGGATTTGGAAACTGCGCCCAGGACCCCAAGTCTTCTTTTCAATTTGATCTCATTGTAATTGTTTGACACATTTGCTTAAACTAGTGAATTAGTAGCAGAATTCTGCTACTAAAAGTCTTTAATTAGTAGCAGAATACCAAATGTCAGTTATTTTGTAACAAACTAATTTAATAAGAAGTTGACATACACCGGGTTCCTATATTGTACTATGAGTAAGTGTTCATCAGCAACTGATCGTATTGGTGTCAAAAGTAACGAGCCGTTATAGTCGTTCCTATAAAATTTGTCTAAGCTTATAGGAACGCTTTTGAGTATGTCAAGTTGACAATTCCTACCATCCGCTAGCAAAACCAACCGTTTCTCGGATATAGGAACTATAGTGACCTTCAATAGCGTTGTTACAGCAAGCTGTCACTCGTATCGTCATTGAAGGACAATCGTAGGTTAGTGCTTGCACTAACCTACAATTGTCTCAAAACTAGATAGAGTAAAATTTTTGGGACGCGAAAAAGTATCTTTTTGGGCCCGTATGCAGATTTTTTAATTTTTTTTTTGATTGATTTTTAATCAATAGGTTCTTGAAATCTGTAAATCTTATAATAAAAGTCGCTGTTTTTTAGCTCTTTTCAACAAAAGCCAATTATTTAACTCGCTCCATTCGCTTTTTTGCGAAGGCAGTTGGCGTCCGAATCGCAATTCCGTTAATTTAGTTTTAAACAACGAGCGATCGGAAAGTGAAGAGACAAATGAAGTGGAGCTGATAATTGGTTTTAGTTTGATGGATTAAAACCAATTTATTTCTGTAAATAGGCTTAAACTAAGCGCTTTCGATTGCTCTCGAAGCCGAGCCAAAACGTTGAATAAAATGAAGATGCAATTATGTTTATTGAAATAGTAAACTTGATGTCTTTAAAATGATAAATGGACAGATAGAGTTGAAATGACAATGATAATATACTAATGATCATTTTAGAATGACCAGATTATTCCCGAATCAGACGACAGTAACAAAGTTAAATATCCATTGTTGCTATGGGCATTAATACCACGTCCCAAATTGAATATTGTGTTTGTAGTTATTATGTCTGCGTGCCTATTTAAAGTTCTTGCAAATTAATTTATCGCAAAGACGTTTTTCGCGCCATGGAAAAAGCTGATTTGCGGTGGCAAAGTACTGGTCACACAAAACAAATTATTTATACAGGGTGGCCGGTGAGTTGCCGTTCAAAGCTAAAATTTGGATGCCTTATATCATGGTGTATCCAAATCAAGCTCCATGTATGATCACCCCCATGTATGTCAACTCCCCGGCTGTATAAAGATAAAAAGCAAAGTAAATAAGTGATCAAGACAAATTTTGAAGCCATCGAAACTTTAATGTTGGTTAATATCACAATCTCCAATCTCGGTTTCCAATAAACGCGAACGCGATCTCTATCGGGTTATCCCAACAATCATACCATTCGGTATCTGCCAAAGACCGTCATTCTAACCCATTTCAAACGTCTCTGCCTCGCAAAATGATTTAGATTTCCATATAAAGCTCTCAGAAACATGGGGTGCAATTTATTTTTCCAAGGGTCTCTAAAGCCACTTAAACTTGCCGTCCTTTTAGTATATTTTCAATTTCCTTTTACTCGGCATGTCAAATAAAGGGTTAAGACCAAGTTTTTTGTCCGGAGGTTTCAACGTTAATTTGAGAATATTTTATGCGAACTGAAATGTTACCGAATGAGGAAATTAAATGGTATAACGCAAATAATAAGAAAATTTCATCTCGAGTTCCTGTTTCTGGTATTAAATAAAAATAACAAAATAAGTTTTCAATAAATCCATACTTATAAGGGTGGTGATAGCACTATCTGTAAACGGTTGTTCAATCCCAACAATAAGTAGCTTAGTTCAAATTCTTAACTTTATGAAACCACAACAAATTTTTATTACATTCAAATTGTGATTCGTAAAGCAATTTATATTTAAAATATGCAAAGCATAATTATGTTACACGTTTGTTGCGACGTCCAAATTTTCTTTCATTTATTCTTATATAACAGTAATATAATTAGGATGTTCTCCTTGCTAAGCACATTACAAAAAGTCCTTCTCAGCAATGATCAATCTTCCTTTACCAAAGGCAGCACCCGATCGCCTTCCAAAAATATTTGTATGAAAAACTAATTACTTGCCAACAACCGTATTCGTCGTCGTTCTGACAAATGTGGGAATTCGCAAAGAGCCCGAATGGGCAATCAATCAGCAGACCTTCCCGTCCCTTATCGATCTCAACTCGATTCGGAACAACTCGTATATCATTCCGATTAATTTTTTCCTCGTTCGGCGATATTATTCACAAATTACCACCCGGTCGATAGGATTTTAATCGTGTTTTTTGGCAATATGCTGATTTAAGGACGTCCTGGCTGCAATGTATTATTTGTTATTTAAAACTGCCAAACTTTATTCCAAACATCTCGATCAATATTTTTAGGGTTCTATAAACTCTAGGTTAAACGGGACCCTATTACTAAGTCTCCGCTGTCTGTCTGTCCGTATGTGTGTCTGTCACCAGGCTGTATCTCATGAACCGTGATAGTTACACAGTTGAAATTTGACAGATGATGTATTTCTGTTGCCACTTTAACAACAAATACTTAAAACCAGAATAAAATAAATATTTAAGGGGGCTCCCATACAACAAACGCGATTATTTTACTCGTGTTATAGATAATGGTGCCCTTCGTGCGCAAGTCCGACTCGCACTTGGCCGGTTTTTTAAATTTACAAATATATCGTGAATTTTTCTTGAAATTAAGGTTACCGGCTATTAAAAAAAAAAACTACTATTGTATCAACGTAGTTAAGAAACTACGTTGATGCTGCTCTAAGATCATGTTTAGGCTGCTCGCCCATGTCCGATTTCATAGTGACCGATTTATATAGGAGAAAAATAAAACGTAAAAATTTAATGCAACAAAAATAATGATATGACACTGACAAAAAAAATAGTTATATTGAAACAAATTATGTATAAACTTTTTTGTGTAATTGGCGAGTATCTTTTGTCAGAAGGTCAAAAGCTTCATTCTCAGAAATAGTCGAAGCAGGCCAAGGTCATAATCCTGACAGGAAGACATTACTCGTCTATCAATTTCTTGCCATTATTGCAAGATATCATAAAGATGGATGAGCTCCTCTCAATATTTGGGAGTAGGAAATTGTGCGCCATTAAGCAATTAGTTTGTTATTGCTATTTTGGAAGCGACTTGAACATGTTTTCCTTGTACAAACGGAATATATTATCTTGTAACTATATTGTGCTGTATCTATCGACTATTTAATTATTCATACACCAATATTGGTCCATAGGAAAGCCGCCGCTTATGTTCATATAAATTCTCTTTGACCGGTGTTTGTTGTTATTTATTTTCTTTGTGCTTTCAAAGCCAAAGGAGCGAATTCTCAATTTTACTTCGATATTTTATGTTTTTAGGGTTCCGTACCTAAAAAGGCAAAAACCGGGATCCTTATAGGATGACTTTGTTGTCCGTCCATCCGTCCATCTGTCAAGACCCTTTAGCTCAGGAACGCGTGAAGGTATCGAGTTGAAATTTAAACGATGTACTCAGGCCTACGGTCTCTTGAAACTGTGATAAAATCATACCTTTAAGTTAACGTAAAAAGAAGATAAGGCCGCTTATGCCGCAAAAAACGTATATTTCGACACTCTTAAAGGAATCAAAATGTATAGGGTATGTCCCGTTGACCTAGAACAATGAAATTTGGCAAGTAATACCGTCGTATATCACAAATATAGAGAAAAATCTAAAAACTATACATTTGTAATTAAATCATAAGAAAACGGGGTATCTATGCAAGAAACAATTTTTGCTACAAAGGATAATGTTGAAACTCGCCTACGAATAAAAAAACATTTGAAAATTACCAAAATTAATCTTCTATTTTTTGCATTAATTAACATTGATTAAATAGTAACTGTTATTTCTGCATTGTGAAATCAATTATTAAAAGACTTTCATGATTTTTAACTTTGTACACATTTTTTTTTTTACTTACTGTGCACAGATGAAGGAACCACTACGCACTGATCAAATAATACTCCACTACGTTTTAACGGTGCTTATCAAAAAAGCCCAGGCTTCTGAGTTCAGTGATTTGGCCAATGTCACAATACCTTTACTCACTAAATTTAATTAATAATTAGTAAATTGAATAGACTTATCATTATTATTTGCTTTGGAGAAATGGAATACTCTGAAATCGACGTTTTTCATTTAATAAAATCTATATTATTTTACCCTCATTGGCTAAATCAGCCTTGTGCCACGCAAAAAATGACTCAGCAACCGTTGACAGATGACAGACAATACAAACGTTTAAACAGCCGGTGAAATAGACGTATGACCGTTTCCATTTAAAAAAAAAACAAACATTTTTAGAATCAAAGTGCGACATCAAAGTTTGTGACAGTTTTTATTAACTACGACTCGGCTCAAACAACGTTATATCGATCGATATCCCTATATAGTGACTTGACTGGCTTGTATTTATTACGGACTCTGCATTCACGGACCAGCTATGGAATCTTCATTTTGTATAAATTGTGGTTCAGCTAATAGAACTACAGTGCTGGAAGATGAACAGATTCTTATACTTCCCAGCCGCTTTCGGCTATGGTGACCGCTACTAATTATTAGAAGAAAAGCTAGGATAATTAACTCTTGCATGTGCCCTTTGATGGCTATATTATCCTAATCTGTGAGTAAACGTGCGCGAGCACTGGCTGCATGCACGTAAGGACACCGTCAATATACGGAACGTGACGAAAAAGTGATGGTAGAGAACCATACAGCTATATATAAGAAATACTTTCTGTCATTATGGAGTGTTTAACACATTACTGTATGCGGGACCCCAAAGATGACAGCTAGCTAGACAGAACACAGCTGTTGCTGTGACGCCATTTTGGTAATTAAGTCTGTAAACAAGGGTACGACGCTGTTTAACTTGACAGTTAGTTACGAATTCACTAAGACGTTGTTTAACTTTAATTACCGTTTATAAGTAAACATATTTTTAATAATCTACTTAGCAGTGTCTTTAATCAACGTTTATAAGAAAGACCGTTTCATGGTTCCTTTTTACAAAATAGAATGCGAAAGTATTCATTTTAATTGCTTCAATTGAAAATACAAGAGTTCCGCTACAATTTTTTCGACGAGAAAGACAATAAAAAGCCGTTACCGAAGTTGAAATTAAACCCTCATCATGAAACACGCTGCTTGTTCAAAATAATGTAACAGCTTTCGACGCTGACGACACAAAAGTATCGGATTCGCCCATTCCAATGTCATTTTTAATTACTGCAGCTCGCAGTTAATTACACGTTAATGTTGAAAATTCACGTTTTACGAGCTATGGCAAATTTAAATGTAATGGCTCTTACTACGAATTTTTATGTCACTCGAAACAACTTCATTTTTATACAATACATTCGTACCATATTGTTTTAACGAAAATTGCCTTATTTTCTCTGATCAATGCAAATGTTTTCAATATTTTTTGCTACTGTTTACTTAACATTGATATTTCAAATTACCAAAAATGTAGAATACGGGTTAAATTTATTGATTTTAGAATTGAGTAGAATTTCAAATTTACCAAATTATGTTTAGACATCATTTGCTTGTTGATGTAGCAATCAAAATGCCTCGTTTCCATGTTTGGTTTTTCAATTTGATTGATACAGCTAATTAACGTTAAATTTTGTGGTAGGGTTCTGATATTCGATATTGATAGCCACTTTCAACGGATGGTTATCGTTTACGATTATAATTCACGTTAATAATTAACACCCGGACATTTTGATGATACTTCCCGCGGCTTAATTGCGTTTGACCTTTGAAAATACGTGTGTTCAGTTGTTTAAAATTGGCATATTATTACTTTAATGTCGAAAACTGTTGTGATGCATTGGTAATCGATATTTTAAGTAGATATTGATAAAGGTAACCTTTTGACGTTTTTTAGAAGCATGATTATGATTAAAATTATATTAATAGATTTTTTGCTTTAGGCTACCATAGAACAAAAACTGATTGAAACTATCCGAATTTCTATTAATCAAGTTATGATTAGTGTTGAAAATTTTTATTTTCTAGTCTAAAAAAACATTGAAGATATTCCGATATATTTATAAACATTAACCTTTTTTGAAGAATGATGAATAAAGGCAAAAGTGATAATTTACTATGAATATTTTAGATAAATATTGACACAGCATCAAATGAGTAAGTTTTTCAATCAGCTGAATACGATCATAAAATCTACTAGAACTGCTGAAACCAAGAAAAGCGTTCTAACAACTTGAAATCTGCAAAGTTTTAAGTCAGTTAACGGATTGGTTCAAAATCCTTACACCAGTTTTACAATAAAACTCGCATAACAACTTACGCTTGTTAATACAGAAACTGACACAAATAGGTCAGTCGTACCCATAAATCGTAATGTCGTAATGGTATCCTTAGGTAATCTTGACATAACCCTTCCGCCTTCAGATTTGGGAATATGGGTACCTAGACCCTAGCCATAAAACACTGTCAGACATAAGTTCAGTGATGTGTGTGCAACGGTGGCTGTAACTGTCTAATTAGGTGCGTCAAGTGACCACATTACACGTGACATAAACCAAGGGACTGGGTATAAATCCGAAACGACCTTGACGTTTTATGACCACTTTCGGGGGAGCGGCGTAAGTAAAGAAACTTTTGCGTTAATAAAAAGATATTAAAAAAATCAATGTAAATATATTTGTCTTTCATGCACGACAAAAATATTCATCGAATTATAATGAAACTTTGGTTGGGTCTTCTAAGAACAAGGTTGTTGAATTGAATACAACAAAGTTGCGATAATTGAATACCGCAAAGTTGAAGTTAAAACTAGTATAAATATAACTCTTAGCTCTTAATTACATGAAGATATTAACTGACGATGATGGTCGCTAGTCTGCAAGTTCTATCTTTTAGTATATTACACGCATTATAGTATGTTAATTTGAGAAGATCGTTTAGAATCGAATGAACTTGATCATGACTTGCCTAGTCCGTTGCGTTAAGATTCGGAGAAATTCCCCCTAATATCTAACTATGGCTAAACTTGCTGCAATAGCTTGTCGTTTCCAATCTTGCTAGTAAGAGCCCTTTCACACGAGTGATTTTAATCGGCGATTCCTCGGCGGAGCGAGATCGCAGCGAGCACGCGGCGGCTCGCGGCGTGCACGCAACGATATTGCCGCGAGTTATTAACCGCCGCGCCTTTGTATTCGGTACCGTCGGTAACGGTTTTCGTTATTTACAAAATGGACTCAGACGAGGAGCTACTTCTAGCCGCCAGCACGCGGCGATTCGCTGCGAGCACGCGGCGTTATCGGAACGGTTAATAACTCGCGGCGATATCGTTGTGTGCACGCCGCGAGTCGCCGCGTGCTCGCTGCGATCTCGCTCCGCCAAGGAATCGCCGATTAAAATCGCTCGTGTGAAAGGGCTCTAAAACCGAATATAAGCTAGTTGGTCGTAATCAGCCAACTTAACTCGTATGCATCCGTTTGCTTTTGGATTAGGAGTGTGCGAACTGACTTCAATCCTGATTGGGTGTCCGCAAAATCTACTGTAAACTTTGGTTATTGCGTTTAAGAGATTGGGCGAGAAAGTCTATAAAAAGGCTTGGCAAAGAATATAGTACTTTGCACTATTGAGAATTTTTACTGGTGGTATATTTGAAATCACATAACTTTGCATTATAAAACGAAGGGGGAAAATAAACATATTTTTTGAAAGAAAACGTAAATTTTGATAAAAGCCTGTTCAGCTACCGACAATGTATGACAATGTGTCGCTTACGTTTTGGAAGATTTTTTAACATAAAGAAATTTAGAACACCAAATTCAATCCAAAAACCCTTAGCTTTAAAACAATAAATTATTTAATTTATACCTGAGCCCAGGAAACAAAATGTAAATTTTACAGATGCGTGGTCCAATCCAACTACACGGCATCCAAGATTTTTAATGAAATCGAAAAAACCATTATTCGTTTAGTATATAAATACGAGCTGTTGCCCGCGACTTCGCTCGCGTGGTCTTTAGTTTATTCAATATATCCCATAGAAATATTAAACCGAGATAAAAAGTCTTATTTGTTAATCCAGATCATATTCCAACAGCCATAATCACAAACTTTTTAGCGACCTTAAAATTATTTCAATCAACAACTTGTCAAACTTTGATTTTTTTAAACTAATTTCTAACTTAAGTTCATGTTTTGATAGGTACTTAAACAGTTAAGTGAACAGTTTAAAATATCAATTGATTCAATTTTAGATGAAGCTGAATGCTAAAGAGCAGGTGAACAAAAAAGTTTATTTGTATGTCTTGTAACTAAGCTCTTTATTTTGTGTCTTGGGCCAACATCCAATTACAGCTGTTGTGGTTTGTCCAACTATACAAAATGGTATATATCCAATACGTTATTTGCCGGATAGCAATGCAATATTGTGGTCGGAATGGTAAGAAATACGTCTGTATCATATACGTTTATGGAATCCCCTAATCGGGATAAACATTTATCAACACTGTCAAAAAGATAGGTTTCCCCCGCGGATACACCTCATGGGATGTTGTCAATGATAGTTGATCCTTTGTTTTGATGCAGTGTGCTAGACCCCTAGCTGTCAAAATATTCTGTATTGTCTCGTGTCAGTGTGTTGTGGTACTATCGTTGTCTTTTTTACTGATTTATGTAACATATGTTTTAGATACATAGTTAGATGCAGCTTAGATAGCATTTACATCATCACATCACCAGCCTATATAAGTCCACTGCTGGACACAGGCCTCTCCAAAAGGAGGATTTTGCCATAATCGCCACGCTTGGCAGGCGGGTTGACGATCGCAGTTTGGCCAATGGTGGAGAGAAGACGCTGCTGCCCGTCTTCTTGTGGCGGTTCTCCTGTAGTCGCCTCTTACGACACCCATAGGAAGAGAAGGGGTGGTGCAATTCTTTTAACGTGCCGGCACCACACGACACATTAGATAGCATTAAATTATGTTATGTTGCCCAATATTCTGACAAAAAATGTGTCTTTATAAAAATGGTTTATTGTAGTATCCGATTGCAAACACTTAGTTGACCTACATTTGCAATATTTTCATTCAATATCACCACTTTATCCGTCTTTTTCCTCGCCATATCATTAGACAAAGACAGCAAAGTTCGGTCGACATACAATTATTGTCTGCCATGTACAAGATTCATTGCCGTTATTTATATGGGAGACGTGTCGCGGAAACAGAGGTTTACTAGAATACATAGGGTTTACCAATGGAGTATGTTAGGGCGAGTTTATAAAAGAATAAAAATGAACAAACAATATAAAAATATACGATTATCGTTTTAAACTTTCATGGTCACTAACATTAGAATAGTTTGTTACGAGATTGCTACCATGTACCTTATTTTGCAAGCGCCATGATCACGGAGTCATGACTCCGTGATCATGGCGCTTGCAACAGTGACGAAATATCGGGAACTCAAAAATAAGGTACATGGTAGCAATCTCGTAACAAACTATTCTAATATACGATTATCTATAAATATAGTTTTATTATACTCAACTCTAAAAAAATATTAAATTATAGGTACTATTTTTTAAATTAAAAAAACGTTTATCTATTTTGCCCACCTCTATTTTCCTACCAGTAGGCGCAGCGATCGTCAAAACAGCTTTCTCGGAATCAATTTTTTCTAAATGGGAAAGTAACTTTCGGTGTATTACTTTCAAATAAAATTATTTATTATTAGAAGTGATATTTATGATTATATTTTAGTAGATACAAATATTTTTAAGAAAGATACAATAAAATTTTAAAATGCTTATTATCAAAAAAACATTAATTTTTATACTTACGCTAGCTTTCGAGGAAAACACCAAATACATTTTGATAAAAAAACAAAATAATTAACCCGTGTATTGCGGGAAATACTTATTTGCTAAACGCTTGCATACTAAGACCAACGGTAGTAAGAACGGTAGTTACCAATGGACCTGACAAAAACGGCGCGATGCGTAGACGTGCCGTAGGTTAATTATAAATCTCATAATCAGCATCCTGATGCTCCTAAAAATATTATAATTAGTTTGTTAGAAAAAGTACAAACAATAACTAGCCAATTTTTTTTTTAAAGTGGCTGGTTCTGATTTCTTTGATATTTTTAGGCGCTCACTTGAAATATTTGTAATTACTAAAATGTAAGCTTATATTTTTGGTATAAAATTTACCTTAAATACCTGCCTAAATCGGGTAGGAATTTTACCTCGTTTAGACGTGTACCGTGTTCGCCTCTGGCATAATAATTGAAGTGTGCGTACTCGGGTGTATGAGGTTTTCGATTAAAGTAAACACATACTGTTGGTTTGGTGGTTCTGTGTTGATCGCCAATAAAAATAACATACATTTTCTGTCTTAATAATATATCAGTCTAACGTTACGTACGCGGCATCGATTTACGCAAGCAATTAGTTATTACTAACATACCTACTTCATAACATTATAAGCATAAAACTATATAACTATATTAGGAGGAATGCTCGTTATTCGTTCACAAGGGAGTCTACTACTAGAGGGGGATCGCTTGTCCTTTTGAACAAAGAATTAAAATGTAAAGAACGCAAAGACATTGTGTCACTCTCATCTGAACGAAATATTGAACTAGCGTGTGTTGAGCTAGAGCAGTTTATTATAATAAGTGTATATAGCCCCCCATCTGCTAATTACCATATCTTTGAATCCATTATGGATGAGGCCTTAGGGAAGGTCTGTAAATCTAACAAGGAAGTAGTTGTTTGTGGAGATTTTAACGTCAATATATTAGTGAAAAATCAATATTCAGTCCGATTTCTAAATCTTTTTAAGTCACATAATTTGATAAATCTTTTTTATGAACCCACAAGGGTAACTCCCACAACAGCGACTTGCTTAGACAACATTTTTTGTAATGGCAATGTAATAAATAAATCTATTATAAATTGTCTAAGTTCGGACCATAGTGGACAAAAGGCATCATTTGTGCACCATCAAGTCTCAAACATAGTACAGGCTGTTTATAGGCCAGTTACTGTAAGTAGGATAGACAGATTTAAGGAGAATATTAATAATGGTGTAGATTTACTAAGGCCTAATAATGGACATAGTGTTGATAAATTATATGAAGATCTTTTTGGCTTAATCAGAAAGGAATTTGATCAGATTTTTACTCAAAAGCAATTAAAAACAAATAAACTGAACTGTAAGTTTAATGACTGGGCAACACCTGGTATTTACAAAAGTAGAAATACTTTATATGATTTGTATGCTTCAAAAGCAAATTCTCAGAACCCACTAGTCATAGAACATGTCAAAAAGTACTCAAAAATATTTAAAATTGTATGTGCCAAAGCCAAGTCCAACCACCTTCGCAGCTTGATTTCAGGTTCTACTAATAAAGTAAAGGCCACATGGAATATTATAAATAAAGAAACATGTAAGCAAAAGTCAAGGGATCACACTTACTCTCTCAAAATTAGGGATAGGCAAATCAGCTCAGACATAGGAGTTGCAAATACTTTTGAGACATTCTTCTCAAACATAGCTACTTCTACAACTAAAGATCTTGCTTCGTCTGCTGAACTAGCTGAATCTCTTCTAAAATCAAATGTTGACGAATGCAAGTCCCCATTAAATTTTAGATATATAAATCCCGATGGAATAATAAAAGCATTTAGAGAATTAAAACTGAAAAGCACAGAAGACCTATGGGGAATCTCTGTTAATATTATTAGTACAATTATAAATACTATAGCCCCATATCTTACAATCATTTTTAACAAATGTATTGATGATAGAGAATTCCCAACTACAATGAAATTTAGTAAAATAATTCCTTTATTTAAATCTGGTGAGAAATGTGACCCCTCCAATTTTCGACCAATATCTATCTTACCAGTTCTTAGTAAAATATTTGAAAAAATTATGTTCAATCAACTATTATCTCATTTTTTTCTGAATAAATTACTACATAATAAACAATATGGTTTCACGAAAGGTAGAAGCACAACCGATGCTGGAGTTGCACTCTTGAAACATATATTTGATGCTTGGGAGAGTAAGCAAGACGCTTTAGGTGTCTTTTGTGATCTTTCAAAAGCTTTTGATTGTGTAGATCATCAAACTTTACTTAAAAAACTGAGACATTATGGTGTATCAAAGAAGTCTTTAGATTTAATACATTCATATCTTACAGGTAGAACGCAAAAAGTATGTATAAATAGAGCTGAGTCTTCCGGATCACCTCTAACTATGGGTGTACCGCAGGGATCGATATTAGGACCGCTGTTGTTTCTTATATATATAAATGACCTTCCTTACTTTACAAAAGATCTATGTGAGATGGTATTGTTTGCAGATGATACATCAATAATTTTCAAAATCAAAAGGGGCCAAGAATCTTTCGATGATGTCAATTATGCCCTCTCGCAAGTATTGCATTGGTTTACTACCAACAATCTTTTGCTCAATGCGAACAAAACTAAATGCATTAAATTTACAATGCCTAATGTGAGACAGGTCTCGACGCATATTATTGTAAAAGATGAACAACTAGATACGACTAATTCCTCAACGTTCTTAGGAATAACTTTAGATTCCCGTTTGCAGTGGGGTGCTCATATTGAGGCTTTATCGGGAAGACTTAGTTCAGCTGCTTATGCCGTGAGAAAGATAAGACAACTGACTGATGTTGAAACGGCAAGATTAGTGTATTTTAGTTATTTTCACAGTTTAATGTCATACGGCATACTGTTATGGGGCTCAGCTGCAGATATTGAAACCATATTTGTCCTGCAAAAGAGAGCTGTTCGGGCTATTTACAATCTTAGACCCCGAGATTCGCTAAGAGAACTATTTAAAGAAATTAACGTACTTACAGTCGCTTCACAATATATTTTTGAAAATATTATGTATGTTCGCAAAAATCTGCACTTGTTTACTAAGAAAAATGACATACATAAGTATAATACCAGGCATAAAGATAAACTTGCCGTTCCAATGTTTAGATTGCACAAGGTAGGAAGTTCTTTCATGGGCAATTGTATTCGTTTTTTTAATAAATTACCACAATCCATTGTTGAAATGCCTGTATATGAATTCAAATTGCATGTTAAAAGGACTCTAATGAAAAAGGGCTATTACACCGTTAGTGATTATATAAATGATAAAAATGTGTGGATTTAAAACTGCTTAGCTCACAACAAATCTTGTAAAATATTTATTTATTTTTAAAAGAGGCTGACAATAGTGACCGAGTTTCTTGCGCTGCTTCTTCTCGGCACTAGCCCACAATAGTCCCGAAGCAGTGGTAGGTAAAAAATTGGGACATGTAAAAGTGCCTTTTTTGGCCAATTTACAGAAATAAATGATTTTGATTTTGATTTTGATTTTGCTCATATTAAAATCATTATCATCATCTCAGCCTATTGCAGTCCACTGCTGGACGTAAGCCGCCCCCAAAGAGCGCCAAAGAGCACGATCCGGGAGATCGTGCTCATTGGCGCTCTTTGGGGTTTCGTAGCCAAATAACAAAAAACGAAAATCTTATGGATTTGTCATTTCTGTCTGTCTGTCCGTCTGTATGTCACAGCCTCTTTATTCCGAAACTATAAGAACTATACCGTTGAAAGAGGTAAGTAGATGTATTCTGTGAACCGCGTTAACATTTTGACACATAAATAGTGAAAAAAAAAACAATAAATTATGGGGGTTCCCCATACTTAGAACTGAAACTCATTTTTTTTTTCATCAACCTATACGTGTGAGGTATAGATATAAGGATAGCTCTTTAAAAATGATGTTGAGGTTTCTTATATATTTTTTTTCTAAACTGAATAGTTTGCGCGAGAGACACTTCCAAAGTGGTAAAATGTCCCCCCCCCAGTGGAAGTTTGCATGGTAATGTACATCATAGGGGGGGGGGGCCCTATGATGTACATTACCATGCAAACTTCCACCGAAAATTGGTTTGAACGAAATCTAGTTTTTTTTTTTAATACGTCATATATCGTAAATCGCAATTAGATAATGGTACGGGACCCTTCGTGCGCGAGTCTGACTCGCACTTGGCCGGTTTTTTTATCCATCCACTGCCAGCCATCTTCCTAAGTTCATAGGTCCATCGAGGTCATTTAAAATAGAATACATAAATGCAGTAAACCCACTCGAAATTCAACGCATACAGATAAATCTGAGATCTCTCTGTACTAACGACAGTGTTGTGCGCAGCGATACTATTGTCGACAGCAAAATCGACACTTAGTGGTGGCGGGTGATAGCCCATTGCGACTATCGACTGGCTATAAGGCTATACGACTTGCTATATGAATATTGAGTACATTTCTCGTAAATATGGATGCAGTTAACCATTTGTGGCGCGCACGCCAGGCCTGAAAGCATCTTTACTTTACTTTTTTTTTATTTATAACTCTTTTTTATGATAAGATGAGCTCGGTGGCAGTTTAAATATTACGTTTCACTAATAATTTAAAAATAAATTTCGTACCCAAAGGGTTAAACGGGACCCTATTACTAAGGCTCTGCTGTCCATCTGTCTGTCCGTCTGTCACCAGGCTGTATCTCATGAACCGTGATAGTTAGAGAGTTGAAATTCACAGATGACGTATTTCTGTTTCCGCTATAACTACAAATACTAAAAAACAAAATATAATAAATATTGAAGGGGGCTCCCATACAACAAATGTATTTTTAAAGTCGTTTTTATAGTTAATGGTACGGAACCCTTCGTGCGCAAGTCCGACTCGCACATGGCCGGTTTTTTTAAAACATGGGTTATAAAATGTTATATTACTGTAAACATTTTAGAAATATTGCCTCTAAAAACTAAAGTAAAAATAAAAATCTTGGATTTCTTAAAAGTATTTGTAGGTTTTCGACCTAGCCTGTACTCGTATAAAGCGGTGTCTCTGTACTTCCTTATTGGTAATAGCTAGTAGCAACGATCAAATTGAATCACGTACATGATTCACGTCCCTGCAATAGCGGGACACGTAGCTGTCTTCACGTAGCGCATCTCAGGAAATGACGTTTAGCGAGATTTATTACGTGAAGATGTATCTGGCCAGTACTCCTGACGGTATATAATAGTACATTATGATACAAGTGTGCTACGTTGGTCATTATACACGAGGCATTATTATAAGCGCGAGCCGCAGGCGAGCGCGGTAAGGAAGCCGAGTGTGATAATGATCAATGCACACGAGTTGCATACGACGTTTTTCAACACAATTGCGAGGAAAAAACAAACTAAAATCTAAAATACCTTCTCCGAATATGACTTGGCGTTTTTGCAGTTTTTCTATGCATTTTGGCGGCAACAGGCTATCACTCGCGTTTCGTACCTCGATATGTATTTCCGACGGGGTTGAATAACATTTTACTCGTCTTTACTATTTAAAGTAGACATTTTTGATAGTAATTAACCACACAGCAACAACTTTACCAAATATTAAAAATGGCACGTAAGTTTTGTTTTTTTCGCGCGCCGCAATTTAGATGCGCGCGCAGGTTCAATAATGGCACAGGAAAAACTGGCTGTTCAGCCGAGTAGCAGCAATTTAAAAAATAGAATAAACTATTAATTATTGTTTCTAAAAATGATAGTTAAGTTAATTTGTGTTTATTAATATACAATTTGATAAAATGAAATATTTATTTGTTATCTTTAAAAAAAATCATCGACCTCAGGTGGGTCTATATTTTTTTTTTCAAGTGTTATTTATCTTCAATTAAACCTTGCATGAAATTGCTAAAAACAAAAATTTTCAATAGAAATGTTACTAATTCCACCTTATTTCTTCATAATTCGTGCTAGAGATGCCTTTTTCGCGTGACGTAAAGCTATGTCTTCACGCTGCGCATCTCACGGGATTGTCTACTAGCGGGATTTATTACTGGAAATGAATGTGTCCCGGCACTCACGGGTTACGCTCCAGAGTATTCCGGATTAAGAAATATGGTTTTGACGCAAGATTGTTTATGTATTTATGGGTTAAGATGAGAAATGTTTGCTCTTTGTGTTTAGTGACGCTGTGTTATGAGGGGTTAATTTTATGATAAATTGTTTGTGAGTTTTAGTTTTGTATTTAATTTGAATGGCATTTGCATTTGCTTTTCAATTACAGCAATAAAATATGCGACTATTGATAAACAGACAATAATATTTTTTAACCTACAAAAGAAAAGTCATGTTTTTTTCTCACAAGAGAAAAAAATGTTTTAATGAGCATTCGAGTCAAGAGACACATGCTCGTGCATGCAAAATTGAGTACAAGCATTCTTGCCTCAAGGGACTCAATTAAAAATAAATGCTCATGCTCATCTTACCACAAAAATTACCTCTTTCGTGGAACCCTCAACTGACCGAAGTGGTCCGAATCGCGCACCACTTGTTCAATCTGTCATTAAGTAACCGTTATTTTCAAAACAAACGATTTAACTTTGTAAATCGAACGCTTACCACGTGTCGCGTCAAAGTGACAAAGAGATAATAAGGACGTGACTAAGTCCGCGAGTTAAGGGATTCTGTTTACATTACGTCATAATCCGACAGAATACTTTTTCATTTTCGAGCATAATCCGTTTTACGGTACGTGTTTACGTTAACTTAGCGAGAGTGTGATTACAAAGTACCGTTACAGGGTTTTACGTTATCATACCTTCATAATTATAATTCAGAGTATGATTTAAATGAAAAAACCTTGCTAACACTGCTAATGACTATTTAAATGATAAAAATATGTGGAATTTAATCTGCACTGCTCGAAAAGGTAGTTATAATATTTACTTGTATATCATTAATTTACAAAACAGAGGCAGGCAAAAATAAGCTAGTTTCTTGCGCTGCTTTTTTTCGGTGCACAGAATATTTATCCAAATGCAGTTGTAGGCTTAAAAAATATTATAACTCGGAGAATTTTAAAAGAACGATACGACTGATCATTAGACACTTAATATACTCGTAAAAATGATTCATAAATTTTAATGTATCATGTAAACCTCTTTGATATTGTATCATTCTGCTATATTATAAATTTATAAAAGTCAAACTAATAGCGGTGTCTGTTTCTGTCTATTAATTTAAAATAACTGATGTCAAATAGGCACACCTACATACAAAAGTTAGGTTAAGATATTAAAACGTAGCGGAGAGTAGCGTGTCTTACTTGATCTGTGTGTAAAACGCAAAATATTTTTATTATAAAATTTTGTTTTTAGCAATTCCATGCAAGGTTTAATTGAAGATAAATAACACTTGAAAAAAATCATCAACCTCAGGTGGGACTCGAACCCACGTCCCATCGCAAGCCGTGAACTGACTACTTGTTATCCTTAGCATAATCAAGGGCCAATAGCTTCGTGGCTTTAAAATGGACACCATGGCTACTGAAATAATATCTTTTTACAGCGTGACTGAATTGCTAAATGCTAAAACATTTCATTTAATAAATAAAAACTCTGACTTGTAATCACAAGGACATTGTTTACATACTTGACGAATTCACTTGAAGAGTTTTCACAACTGCATGCGCGTCGAATAGTTGTACCTATATAGATTTCTTAAAAGAATTGTACCACCCCTTCTCTTCCTATGGGTGTCGTAAGAGGCGACTACAGGAGAACCTTAATAAGACTGGCAGCAGCGTCTCCTCTCCACCATTGGCCAAACTGCGATCGCCAAGCCGCCTGCCAAGCGTGGCGATAATGGCAAAATCCTCCTTTTGGAGAGGCCTGTGTCCAGCAGTGGACTAATATAGGCTCGTGATGATGATGATGACGACCAATATAAGCTATTGATAACACCTTTGTACTTAACTAGAGTTCTGACAAATAAACTCATATTTTTATTTAGGCTTAAAATACGTACGGTCAAATGTACCAATACCATTTATAGTACATTATGATACAAGTGTGCTACGTTGGTCATTATACACGAGGCACTATTGTAAGCGCGAGCCGCAGGCGAGCGCGGTAAGGAAGCCAAGTGTGATAATGATCAATGCACACGAGTTGCATACGATGTTTTTCAACACAATTGCGAGGAAAAAACAAACTAAAATCTAAAATACCTTCTCCGAATATGACTTGGCGTTTTTGCTGTTTTTCTATGCATTTTGGCGGCAACAGGCTATCACTCGCGTGTCGTGCCTCGATAAGTATTTCCGACGGGGTTGAATAACATTTTACTTGTCTTTACTATTTAAAGTAGACATTTTTGATAGTAATTAACCACACAGCAACAACTTTACCAAATATTAAAAATGGCACGTAAGTTTTGTTTTTTTCGCGCGCCGCAATTTAGATGCGCGCGCAGGTTCAATAATGGCACAGGAAAAACTGGCTGTTCAGCCGAGTAGCAGCAATTTAAAAAATAGAATAAACTATTAATTATTGTTTCTAAAAATGATAGTTAAGTTAATTTGTGTTTATTAATATACAATTTGATAAAATGAAATATTTATTTGTTATCTTTACCCTAAAATAATTTAGTATTGGTAAAATATTCAATGTTCTTAGACACACAATTTTGCTGGATTTTTAAAAAAAAGTTTACATTACCGCACTAGTGCGATAATATTATTACAGCACAAGTGCGTAATATGATGAGTTATGAAACTAAAAACGGTGTTATAAGAGTCAATTTACGAGCAACTGTGTTGAAAAATTTATTTTCAACACAGTTGCTATTAACTACTATTTTTAGAAACAATAATTTATAGTTTATTTTATTTTTTAAATTGCTGCTACTCGGCTGAACAGCCAGTTTTTCCTGTGCCATTATTGAAGCTGCGCGCGCATCGAAATTGCGGCGCGCGAAAAAAACAAAACTTACGTGCTATTTTCCAAAATTATTTGGTAAAGTTGTTGCTGTGTGGTTAATTACTATCAAAAATGTCTACTTTAAATAGTAAAGACAAGTAAAATGTTATTCAACCCCGTCGGAAATACTTATCGAGGCACGACACGCGAGTGATAGCCTGTTGCCGCCAAAATGCATAGAAAAACAGCAAAAACGCCAAGTCATATTCGGAGAAGGTATTTTAGATTTTAGTTTGTTTTTTCCTCGCAATTGTGTTGAAAAACATCGTATGCAACTCGTGTGCATTGATCATTATCACACTTGGCTTCCTTACCGCGCTCGCCTGCGGCTCGCGCTTACAATAGTGCCTCGTGTATAATGACCAACGTAGCACACTTGTATCATAATGTACTATAAATGGTATTGGTACATTTGACCGTACGTATTTTAAGCCTAAATAAAAATATGAGTTTATTTGTCAGAACTCTAGTTAAGTACAAAGGTGTTATCAATAGCTTATATTGGTCGTCATCATCATCATCACGAGCCTATATTAGTCCACTGCTGGACACAGGCCTCTCCAAAAGGAGGATTTTGCCATTATCGCCACGCTTGGCAGGCGGCTTGGCGATCGCAGTTTGGCCAATGGTGGAGAGGAGACGCTGCTGCCAGTCTTATTAAGGTTCTCCTGTAGTCGCCTCTTACGACACCCATAGGAAGAGAAGGGGTGGTACAATTCTTTTAAGAAATCTATATAGGTACAACTATTCGACGCGCATGCAGTTGTGAAAACTCTTCAAGTGAATTCGTCAAGTATGTAAACAATGTCCTTGTGATTACAAGTCAGAGTTTTTATTTATTAAATGAAATGTTTTAGCATTTAGCAATTCAGTCACGCTGTAAAAAGATATTATTTCAGTAGCCATGGTGTCCATTTTAAAGCCACGAAGCTATTGGCCCTTGATTATGCTAAGGATAACAAGTAGTCAGTTCACGGCTTGCGATGGGACGTGGGTTCGAGTCCCACCTGAGGTTGATGATTTTTTTCAAGTGTTATTTATCTTCAATTAAACCTTGCATGGAATTGCTAAAAACAAAATTTTATAATAAAAATATTTTGCGTTTTACACACAGATCAAGTAAGACACGCTACTCTCCGCTACGTTTTAATATCTTAACCTAACTTTTGTATGTAGGTGTGCCTATTTGACATCAGTTATTTTAAATTAATAGACAGAAACAGACACCGCTATTAGTTTGACTTTTATAAATTTATAATATAGCAGAATGATACAATATCAAAGAGGTTTACATGATACATTAAAATTTATGAATCATTTTTACGAGTATATTAAGTGTCTAATGATCAGTCGTATCGTTCTTTTAAAATTCTCCGAGTTATAATATTTTTTAAGCCTACAACTGCATTTGGATAAATATTCTGTGCACCGAAAAAAAGCAGCGCAAGAAACTAGCTTATTTTTGCCTGCCTCTGTTTTGTAAATTAATGATATACAAGTAAATATTATAACTACCTTTTCGAGCAGTGCAGATTAAATTCCACATATTTTTATCATTTAAATAGTCATTAGCAGTGTTAGCAAGGTTTTTTCATTTAAATCATACTCTGAATTATAATTATGAAGGTATGATAACGTAAAACCCTGTAACGGTACTTTGTAATCACACTCTCGCTAAGTTAACGTAAACACGTACCGTAAAACGGATTATGCTCGAAAATGAAAAAGTATTCTGTCGGATTATGACGTAATGTAAACAGAATCCCTTAACTCGCGGACTTAGTCACGTCCTTATTATCTCTTTGTCACTTTGACGCGACACGTGGTAAGCGTTCGATTTACAAAGTTAAATCGTTTGTTTTGAAAATAACGGTTACTTAATGACAGATTGAACAAGTGGTGCGCGATTCGGACCACTTCGGTCAGTTGAGGGTTCCACGAAAGAGGTAATTTTTGTGGTAAGATGAGCATGAGCATTTATTTTTAATTGAGTCCCTTGAGGCAAGAATGCTTGTACTCAATTTTGCATGCACGAGCATGTGTCTCTTGACTCGAATGCTCATTAAAACATTTTTTTCTCTTGTGAGAAAAAAACATGACTTTTCTTTTGTAGGTTAAAAAATATTATTGTCTGTTTATCAATAGTCGCATATTTTATTGCTGTAATTGAAAAGCAAATGCAAATGCCATTCAAATTAAATACAAAACTAAAACTCACAAACAATTTATCATAAAATTAACCCCTCATAACACAGCGTCACTAAACACAAAGAGCAAACATTTCTCATCTTAACCCATAAATACATAAACAATCTTGCGTCAAAACCATATTTCTTAATCCGGAATACTCTGGAGCGTAACCCGTGAGTGCCGGGACACATTCATTTCCAGTAATAAATCCCGCTAGTAGACAATCCCGTGAGATGCGCAGCGTGAAGACATAGCTTTACGTCACGCGAAAAAGGCATCTCTAGCACGAATTATGAAGAAATAAGGTGGAATTAGTAACATTTCTATTGAAAATTTTTGTTTTTAGCAATTTCATGCAAGGTTTAATTGAAGATAAATAACACTTGAAAAAAAAAATATAGACCCACCTGAGGTCGATGATTTTTTTTCAAGTGTTATTGATTCAATGATTTTTAATTTTTAAATTAAATTATTTTTACAATCACACCAATTATCAAGCCCCAAACTAAGCAAAGCTTGTATTACGGCGACTAGAATAACGGATAAATATACTTAAATACGTTTACAAACATCAAGGACTTGGATACAAATGCTCGTGTTCACACAAACATTTGCCCCTTGCGGGATTCGAACCCGCAACCGCCAAGTATTGTAGTCCATGATATACTCGTATGATGATAATGAATAATTTAAAACGGCTTAAATGTTAGCATAAAGTTTAAGGTAATAATATTTACAGAAATAACTTCAATCGTGCTTGTGGCACTGTTCGTGTTTAAGAGCACGGTGCACACGTAAGGCTTTGTACCTACTAAGTGCCTAGTTTAGACAACTGTGCGGGATTAAAATGGTGCGCGGATCCTTAATTACGGAATATGCAAACATTCGTGTTATGTAATTTTGGGTTCTCGTCTTATGACATTTTAGGCTCGTAGTTGAATGGTAAAGTTGAGGTCTGTACCATATATACCCGTAATAAAAGGGACTTTTGTTCAATGGTTTAGATAATTCGTTAGCCTAAAAAGCCAGTAAAAGACAGTTTACCTGAACAAAGGGGTATTATGTTAAGGTTAACTTATACTGGATGAGATTTTATAAGTACAAGTAAAATGACAAAATCAAAACTCAGAATCAGAGTAAATAAACACTGAAAAAAAAACCGGCAAAGTGCGAGTCGGACACGCGCACGAAGGGTTCCGTACCATTATCTATAAAAACGGCAAAAAAATCACGTTTGTTGTATGGGAGCCCCCTTAAATATATATTGTATTCTGTTTTTAGTAATTGTTGTTATAGCGGCAAATAGACATTAAACATCATCTGTAAAATTTTAATGTTAACTGTTTAACTATCACGGTTCATGAAATACAGCCTGGTGACAGACGGACAGACAGACAGACCGATGGACAGCGGGGCCTTAGTAATAGGGTCCCGTTTTACCCTTTGGGTACGGAACCCTAAAAATATAACTAGTCATTACCAAAATTGTACGAATATATTTGAAAAGAAAAGGAAAAGCAAACATGGAAACAAAAATTCCAACGTTATGAAAGAAATATAAACCATGTTTCTACGTAATGATTTACGTTGTTCCATTTACTTGTTCCTCAAATATGATTTTGAGGAACAAGTAAATGGAAATGGAATGATTTTGAGTAAATATTGTATGGATAACATTCAGGTACTCAACAATACAAATACAAAATGTTTAATCATTTTAAGATATCAAAAGAGGGTTTACTTACATCTATATCTATAATTAACTTAATGTAAAATATAATATAATAAACATAAAAGATAAAAAATTACAAAAAACAAATGCCGTTCGCAAAAAGTCACCGAACAGTTAATATAAAACATAATAATAAATAATTAAAAATTATAAACGACATCTCAATTTGTTTTGAGGCTGTAAAAAAAACAAATACTATCTATGGATAATGAATAAACTATTAACGTATTTACAACTTAAAAATCATTAATATAAATAACATTATAACGGTGTAAAAAAAGGGTTAACGAAGCCGAATACCACATATTCTACGTATTATTACGATCATTTTTTGCTTTTACACTATACTTGGGAAATGACGGGTTACCGAGCTATTGACAGTCAAAGTTACCATTTTTTTTTTCAAAGATTGTTACATAATTGACTTCTGTTTGATAATACGAAACTTTTTTACAAAGAAACATGATCTGCTTACACACACAGGCATAGTCTGTGGCGTGCGCGCTATCAATTGCGGGTTAGAAATAAGTTATTTTTTTATTACCCAAAAATAAAAGTCATTTCCCAGCAATTATTATTTTTGCATTCTACTTGGTTTTATGTACAACACACATTTATGTACAGAATTCGTGGTTTAAGGCTTCGTTAAAGCCTTTTTTTACACCCTGTATACACCTAAACTATTTACAAATATAAATGAAAAAATATATATATAAACTCAAAAGTTATAAAAAAGGTCCTCGTGGTAAGGTACCCAAGATGCTGGCAGCATTCCCTCGCTGGATTGCGATGCTCAGTCGCTGTGCGAGGTAGCTGCCAGCTCTTGGGTCACCACTGCTGTCAGACAAACTTTTTGCAATCTCTTTATACACCGTGAATTTTTAATTACCCGAGAAAATTAATTAACATACTCAGATATCGATATACATTGAATTTAGCGATTTTTTTTTAATTTATTTAAAAGATCCCTAACATTCCTTAAAAAATATGCACCATAAAAGTCCTGCTAATTTAAATAGTAATCATTATCATTTCAACATTAACGGAACCAAAATCCACCTAATTTGGTCGCGTTATAGGTATTGGCGTACGCCGTTCCGTTTTATTGATTCGCCAAATTCGATGTATATCGATATCTGAGGATGTACGTTAATTTTCTCGGGTAATTACAAATTCACGGTGTATAAAGAGATTGCGTTAGGACCCCACGGACCTAATGTTTCAACACCAAACAAAAAAAATTATTTATTTTCCACAAAAATGCCACTTGTTTCATTAATAACAAAATTTTGATAATTTATTTATTAAGGCAATACTTAGATTACCACAACTTTCAAACGAGTAAAACTCATTCATCATTTCAGCCACAGGACGTCCACTGCTGAACATAGGCCTCCCCCAGTGACTTCTGTCATCGGGGGGTTTTTGCCATACTCGCCACGCTTGGCAGGCGGGTTGGCGAGCGCAGTTTTTTTTATTATTTCGCACGCAGAAGCTGCTCCCCGTCTCGTGCTAAAGGATTCAGTCGCCTCTTACGACGACCTCTTGTTAGCGGTGGGGAAGTGTATTCTTTGAATAAATAAAAATTCCATTCAATAAATATTTCAGAGACTATCCTAATTTTATTTAAATTAATTTAGGATGGCACTTAGACTCTTGTTTCAGACTTCCATTAGCATTGAGTTCAATACACTAGAGAAGCAAACTTCACTGTCTCGCGGCAACAAAAGTCTTCTACATGTCAGTTTGAAAGCCGTAGCTTGGAAACGACTAAACATTTAGATAAAAACATATATTTGTCTCACTTTCACTAGTGTCTGGAAACGAGCTGTCATTCTAAAAAGAAAAAGATGGCGATAATAATTTTTTGGCGGGCTCGGTGTTGCTCGCTATATGAATTTACCCCATTTTAAATAAATAAAGAGTAATTTGAGTCGATTAATTTTGTATGAAAAACTATTAATATGGTGTGTTTATAATTATTAAAAGAAAAGTTTGAAAAAAGGTGATAAATAAATAAGTATTGTCAGAGTGCTTTATTAAATACATTAAAACGTGACCGTTGTTGTTTTATAAAATAAACAGTTAGAGTGCCTTTCCAGATTTGTGTGTGTGAATGTATAAACGCGAAATATTTGCGGTGGAGCCGCCTGGTGTCAATTTAGCGAAACCTTTTTCTATCTAAACCAGCGAGAACTTTTTCATCTGAATAATTTAAATGATAATAATACCATAGAATTATAAATATGCGTTTCTTACCTTTAAAATGGCTGTAACGATTAAGATGAAATATTGTAATTAGATAAGGTTTGAATTTTAAACTTACTTATAGAGTTATACTTCTTACTAGCTGTGCCCGCAACTTCGTTCGCGTGGACTACAGGTTGTGTAGTATATAGCAACGTTGTAGACTGGAGACGCACTCTTATTAAAGAACGAACTTTTTACTTTGGTTTTGCAAACAAAACAAGACTGTTTTTTGATTAACACGGGTTGTGTTAATCAAAAGACAGTCACTCAGTTAACTCTCTACTTTTCAACCGACGAAAAAAACGGAGGAGGTTCTCAAGTCGACTACAAGGTAAAACTACAAGGTAAAATACAAATGACTATGTAAATCTATTATTATTAAATTATTTGAAACTAGCTCTTGCCCGCAAGTTCGAATGCGTGGTCTTCAAATCAACATAAAAAGTTCTTTAAGTGATGGCAATCTGTTTCCAGTGAAAATCTTCTAATCATGTTGTATTTTTTGTGATAACTTAATTTGACAGCTCTTAAGAAAAACATTCAAACTGTCACTTTTCGTTTAATCGAGAGAGAGAAAGGAATATCTAAACCTAATCAAAAACGGTTAATTATTGATTTATTACTGTAATACCGTAGTGACGAGCTCTTGGCCTAGGCGTCACCAATTTCGTGGTTCTGGGTTCGATTCCCGGTCAAATCAATGTATAAAACGGAGTTTTCTATATTGTTTTTGGCTCTGGGTGTTGTGGTACCGTCGTTGTTTCTGATTTCTCTAACACAAGTGCTTTCGCTACTTCCCATAGGATCAGAGCAATGTATGTGATGTTGTCAAATTTTTATTTTTAATATACAAAATAACTGAATATTACTAACAAAAAGCATAGGTCTTGCTTCACTGGACAAGTGTATACGATTGCAGTCGGTTTAAGGGGCAATTTTGTCTTGCTCCTGGAAATGCTAAGAGCAAATAATTGTAGCCTTATAAGGTAACCAATCTGTTTCTTTTCTTAGTAATCTTATGACTTTAATCCACTTCTCGCGTCGTATTGCATCTTTAGGTACTCTGTAAAATAATTATAACGCCAATAAAAAAATACTACGGTTACCAATTAAATAATTATATCAACATAAAAAATCTCCCATAGATATGGAAAAACCAAATGATGTTTTTACTGGCAACACTGAACTTCAAATATGCTCTGTGATATTTTATTTAGAAATTTGAGTTATTTACATTAATATTCCACAAAAACGAATAACTTACCTTTGAAAAGTGATCCCACATGCTTTGTTATTGGTCTGAGACCTCGAACCACAATCTTTAACGACGCATTTACCCATTTTTTATTTTTTTTATTGTGACGCCTCACTCGGTCAACGCCTCTATAAGCACTAGTTATACATTGACTGTGCTGATGCCTGCGGCCATCAGCGCAGTAGCGCGCGTTTAGCGCGGCAACTGCTGATCTAGTGTTAACATATATATCAATGTCCATTAGTAAGTAATCAATAAAACGATTTACTCAATGGGTTTTAGATTCAATCTGTAAAGATTATTGGATGGAAAACTTGATTAAGTAATGGTTAGAGATTTTTAAAATCCAATTTATCGGCTAGACTGTAATCTATAAGTAGTCTTCGTCAAGAGTGCTATTTAGGTTTCATTTATAAAGAGAAAAACGAATAAACTTATATTAAAAGTCTGCTATTTGTCTGTAGGTATGTCAAAGGTTTTACATTGCAAACGGAATAAGAAAGTTTTTTCATATTTTATTAATACTTTGATTCAAAACAGAATGTCAAGCAAGATTTTAGAAGAAGAAGAAAATAAATTATAAAGATCGAACCATATTTCAAGACTAAAACCTAAAAATTTATTCAGAACATTTTCTTTAAATAAACATAAAAAAAACTTATTTGTTTAAACATGGTAATACAAAGGCCGAAATATGAAATATATTATTTAAATTAATTTAGTTGACCGAACCCAGTTGCATGGAAGTGAGATTTTTTTTCTCATATTGCAATTTATAATATATGTTACTTGCACCGCGCCCCTTGAAAACTTTCTGCATGACCCAATGGTTGACTGGCAAAGAATGCTTCTAGCATTAAATCCACCTTTTGTACACTATCTGTAAGTTGTGCAATTAAGTTCAAATAAATGAACAAATTTATGTTTTTCTTATATCATACGCACAACCATTGTCTAATATTTACTATTTTAAGCTAACCTGTTTATTACACTACGTAAAACAAATATCTTTCTTTCACAGCATTAGCAAACCAATTTAAATGGATTTACTTGACCTTTACAGAAAGTTCCTCGCTGCTAATTGGTGATTACTGGAGATCTAACTCGGTAATACTATCAGTTGCTCAGAGACGGTAATTAATACAAAACAAGGAGTTTGATCATTATTTTGTGCTTAATTATAATTAATCTAATTACGAAATACAAGACTGTGAAGCGTAGCGAGACAGAGAGTTGAGGAAGGATTGCAAAAAGATGAAAGAATATTATAAAAAGTAAATTAAAAAAACCGGCCAAGTGCGAGTCGGACTCGCGCACGAAGGGTTCCCTACCGTTATCTATAAAAACGGCATAAAAAACACGTTTGTTGTATGTGAGCCCCCTTAATAATTATTGTATTCTGTTTTTCAGTATTTGTTATAGCGGCAACAGAAATACATCATCTGTGAAAATTTCAACTCTCTAACTATCACGGTTCATGATACAGCCTGGTGACAGACGGACAGACAGACAGACAGACGGACGGACAGTGGAGCCTCAGTAATAGGGTCCCGTTTTACCCTTTGTGTACGGAACCCTAAAAAATACCTTCTAAATAGTTCCAAATATAATCTTCAATATAGGTACGTACACTCACTTCAGTCATGTCCCAGGCAAGGTGCCAAACTGTAAGATATGATGATCGTCTGCTCTAGTGGTTCCCTCTCCGGACTACAAAGCTAATAGTTATGGGTTCGAATCCCACAAGGTGCAAATGTAATGTATAATGAGCTAAGACATCATTTTGTACTTAAGTTACGGATGTTGTTAATTTTATTTAAGTAGTTTATGATAAGAATCAGAGGACTTTTGACGACCTCCGTAGCCGAGAGGCGAGCACGCCGGACTTTAAATGGCGCCGCCATCTCTGAGGTTCCGGGTTCGATCCCCGGTCGGGTCAATGTAGAAAACGAACTTTTCTATAAGGGGGGTGTTGTGGTACCGTCGTTGTTTCTGATTTCTATAACACAAGTGCTTTAGGAACTTACCTTAGGATCAGAGCAATGTAATAATAATAATAATAATAATATTAATTAATAATAATAATTGGCGTCGGGAAGTGACGACCCCATCGCCCACTGGTTAAGCAACTAAGTGACAGATAGTTGCTTAACCAGCGCAGTCAGTCTGTACCCTAGCGACTGGTGCTAGAGCCGGTGCCAGTCGCATTACCCAGGGAAATGGGTCAAGACGGCTCCCTCGGAGGGAATGAGCGAGACTCCGATGGTATCTCGCTCACTATGATGATGGCAGAAAATAGAGAGCGCATAGGACCGCTGCCTGGGGGTGATCGCCGGGGCGCGTCTGGAGCTGGCGCTGGACGTGGCAGCATGCGGGCCGCCAGCACTTCCCGACTGGGCCGACCACCTGCCCAGTCACCACCATCATCGCCTTCAGTGCGCTTGGCACCAGCAGGGGCTTCCCAGCCCCAGCAATTGGTGCCCGCCACTGGAGGTACAAGGCGCATGAGGTGGAATGCAGCATTGAATGCGAACCTCATGCGCGCTTACTACGGAGCGACAGAGGGAGAAACCGGCAGGACAGGGTATCGAGCACGGATGCATCGCACATTTATGCAGCTGGAGCCAAATTTGTCAGTCGCCGAACAAAACCTGTCGGATAGAGCTCGGTGGATATTGCGGTCTAACATCTTTAGCACCACTGAGCTCGAACAATTGCGAAGCGAGGCTGTTTCCTGCGCGCCACCCGCACCCACTGAGCAGACTGCCACTCCAGAGCCTTCTGGCGGCGAGAATATGGTAGTCGAAGACGAGCCGGTGGTAGCTGGTGGCGCGTCGGATATAGTCGCCCAGGATTTAGAGCAAATGAGGGGGATGTTAGAGGAGGCGATTTTGGAGTACAGTAATACTCCCCTGGAAGAGAGACCAAGGCTTCCGAGGCTACCACTCAGTGTTCGGATCCGGGATGTCGTTGAGGCCGTAAACCAGATGCTGCCCCAGCATTTGGAGAGCAGCTCTGGCCTGGCTGATACCAGTACGATTCTCTTCAGTGCAGCAATAACGGTGTGCCGATTCACAGGCATCCGAGTTGCACCAAGTCCAAGTGCTGCACGTACTACTCGCAGGAGTAATACTGTGCCAGCCTGGAAGAGGAGAATCGAACAACGTATCGAGCAAACCAGAGTCCTCATCGGCAAACTGACGTGCTTCCGCTCGGGCAATACCAGGCCAAGGATTGTGCGCTTTGTCAGGAGGGAGTTTTCTGGGTTAACAATTAATTTGGCTAACCCAGAGTTTGCTCGGAAACTGACGGAGCGCATCGACGAGCTGAAGCAGAAGATCGCTGCGTGGGCGAAGCGTATCAGAAGGTACTCAGAAAGGGTTGAGAGATACGAGCAGAATCGCCTTTTCGGGAGTGACCAGAGAAAGTTCTACAAACGCTTTGAGAGCTCTGAACCTCGCAACACTGGTGCAAGACCGAACAAGGCCGAAGTTGTTAGCTTTTGGCGTGGCCTTTGGTCAACACCAGTGGAGCACAGCGAAGGACCCTGGATTGGCGCGATAGAGGAGGCGTGTGCATCAGTTCCTCCGATGAACCCTGTCTTCATCACTGATGAGGACGTAGCCACTGCAGTACGTCGAGCCCCGAACTGGAAAAGTCCGGGACTGGATGGCCTGCAGAGTTACTGGCTAAAAGGATTCTCGGTATGCCATGCTACCTTGGCCCGCCAATTTCAAGAGGCGCTAGAGACAGAAGCTCTCCCGAACTTTCTCACTACTGGGGTCACTCACCTAGCTCCTAAAACACAAAACACCGCGGACCCGAGTAAATACCGCCCGATAACGTGTCTGCCTACCATCTATAAGACACTAACATCCGTTCTAAGCGCCAAAATTCGTGATCATATAGACGCGAATCGTCTTATGTCTGACGCTCAGAACGGATGTCGGGCTGGTAGTCGCGGTTCAAAGGAGCTTCTCCTCATAGATGCTGTCGCTGGCCAACTCGTCAAACGCAATCGCCGGAACTTCTCTGCTGCCTGGATTGACTACAAAAAAGCATTTGACTCAGTCCCCCATACATGGCTAAAGAGGGTCCTCGAACTGTATAAAATTGATTATACGGTTCGACACTTCCTCGAGAAATGTATGGAGCAATGGAGTACAATGCTTAGTCTCCAGGGCGAGAGAATGGCGGATGCTGAAGACCGAATAAGCATTAGGAGGGGTATATACCAGGGCGATTGTCTGAGTCCACTTTGGTTCTGCCTTGCCCTGAACCCTCTAAGCAGATTGCTGGAGAATTCGGGGACGGGATTTCAGTTTCGGAGAGGGAGAGATCGGGTGTCGCACCTTTTTTACATGGATGACCTGAAGCTGTTAGCCCCAACAGCTCCGAAGCTGAGGGAGCTACTAAACATTGTTGTTGATTTTAGTGGCTCCATCAGAATGGAGTTCGGGGTTGATAAGTGTGCGGTTATCCATGTGACGAGGGGAAAGATTACTCGGTCGCAGGAGGTTAACCTTGGTGTCGTCCAACTGCAAACACTTTCCGAAACTGATACGTACCGGTATCTGGGTATGTCACAGAGTATAGGTTTGAGGGAATCGGACGTAAAACAGTCTGTTGGTGAAGCCTTCTTCGACCGCCTTACAAAGGTGCTTAATAGTTCTTTGTCGGGGGTCAACAAGGTCAAAGCCTATAACGGATGGGTTATGCCTATTCTCTTATACACCTTTGGCATTCTCAGATGGACTCAGACCGAACTAAACGCTCTGGATCGGAAAGTCCGCACCACTATGACACTACATAGAATGCATCACCCCAGATCGTCGGTCATGAGGCTGTATATCCCGAGGAAATGTGGTGGTCGAGGCCTGTTAAGTGCTAAAACCATGCACGATCGCGAGGTATCTAGCCTCAGAGCGTATTTCCTAGCAAAGACCGACACAACGATGCATTGTGATGTCATAGAATGTGATAAAGGACTCACCCCTCTTGATCTGGCCAACGAGTCATGGCAGCCGCCGGCGATACTAAGTGTCTCTGATCGCGAGACCGTATGGAAAGGGAAAGAGCTGCACGGACGGTTTTTCAAGGCTTTACACGAGCCCCACGTGGACCGAAAAGCTTCCGTGCATTGGCTGCGCTTTGGAGACCTCTTTGGGGAAACCGAGGGGTTTGCTTGTGCGATACAAGACCAGGTTATCAGGACGAACAATTACCGAAAGTACATCATAAAGGATGGCACAGTGGACATTTGTCGGGCCTGTCGCCATCCTGGAGAATCACTCCGTCATGTGGTTTCGGGTTGTTCGGCTCTTGCTAACACTGAGTATCTGCACAGGCATAACCAAGCAGCCAAAATTCTCCACCAAGAGCTCGCCCTGAAGTACGGTCTCGTGAGCCAGAGACTACCCTATTATAAGTACTCGCCGGAGCCAGTACTCGAAAGTGACAGTATCCGGCTCTACTGGGACCGGCCCATCATCACTGACAGAGCTATTCTTGCGAATAAGCCTGATATAGTGCTGATGGACCGGGCGCAATCGAAGGTGTTTTTAGTGGACGTCACTATCCCTCATGACGAGAACCTTGTGAAGGCCGAGACCGAAAAGCAACGCAAGTACTTGGACCTAGTACACGAGGTTACCGAAATGTGGGAAGTGGCGTCCACTGAAATCATACCAATTGTTATATCGGCAAACGGGTTAATCCCAGCCACATTAGGTTCACACCTGAAAAGGCTGGGATTCATCGGCGGCTCGCTTCCAGCAAAGATGCAGAAAGCGGTGGTGCTTGATACCGCACGCATCGTCCGCCGATTTCTCTCTCTTTTGCCCTGAACCCGGCCAAATGTGCATCTGCCGGTCATTACCGCCCAAGAGGCGAGAGGTTTTCGGCCTATGGAGAAATAATAATAATAAATTGTTTCCACAATCACACCAATTATCTAGCCCCAAACTAAGCAAAGCTTGTGCTATGGCGACTAGATAACGGATAAACATACTTAAATACGTTTATAAACATCCATGACTTAGGTGCAAATGCTCGTGCTCATCACACTTACATTTGCCCCTCGCGGGATTCGAACGTGATGTTGTCCAATATTTATTTATTTATTTATGTATATCCTTTATCTAGTCGCTGTAGTAGAAGCTTTGCTTAGTTTGAGGCAAGTTAATATTGTGAATATTGGAATAAATAATATATTTTTAAACGGATCAAAAAACTTAGTCAAGTAGAATGTTGAAGGACATTGATCGTATACGTCAGTCCTATAACGCTTACGACTACATATCTTTATCTTAGATCTCACTATAACCTGACTGATCAGCGAGATGACGAAAAGCTGCTAGTAGGAATATACCATTAGCTTTTAACACAAAATGTTTAGCCAAAAAGACAGTAAACTAGGTTCCTGCAATCTATAAATTCCACACCAGTGAATTGCTATGTCCAAAAACACAAGCAATACATGGAATCGTATGATTCCAACGAAATTGCGTGTAATGAAGCTAAACCTGGTATCTAGAATAGTGGCCAAGCGATTAGTTAAACCAGATAATGCAAAAACAACCATATGTTTATAGACACAAGGTTTGATTCTCCTTGAGGATATAAATATGGGAATTCCAGTCGTTCAAGAGAATGTAAACGTGAAGTATTATAGAAATAAGGTTTAATTTCGGTTGCTCGAATTTAAGAACTTTTTGAAGATATCAACTGTTAATAGTGCAATTAAATAGCTAGTAACAAATTGAAGAAAAGATACAGTAAGCTCGTTTCTAACTTATTTGTAATAATTTGGGTAGAGCCCGTGACGGCATTGCGTGTGTTATCTATACTAATATTATAAAGAGGAAAGATTTGTACCTATTTTTGTATGTTTGTAATGAATAGGCTCAAAAAAAACTGGGCCGATTTAAAAAATTCTTTCACCAATAGAATGCTACATTCTTCCAATTTGACATAGGCAACATTTCATTTTGAAAAAAAATAGGGATCCTTGGTAAAATTTGAACAATGTAACCGAAGGTGTAGAAAAATGAGTCTTAAAATGTCTTTCGTCGAATGCACTACCGAAACTATTAGCGATAATTGTCTACCCCGTGCGAAGCCTGGACGGGCTGCTATAAAAAATAAGATTGAGAATAAATAAAAGAAAATAAGGAAAATTGTAAAAGCTTCGAAAATTTATGAAAAAAAAGTAGGTATATCTAGTTAAATAATAAAATATACCTTCGATAAAGCAATCAAAAGTTAAGTAATAGGCAAGATTAAATCTGTACTAATAACATTCAGTCACGGCCTCCCATCATGAAAATACGTACCTACAATACTAATGAAATCGAGAAAAATATAAGTATCAAAGTTATCTGAAACTACTCGTATTATATTTTTCAATGTACCTAAATTTAATTACTAGTGCTACTGCATTTTTTTATTGTATGTGCCATGTAAGAGAAAAAGGAAATAACATGTCTCGTGGTCAGTGGATTTGCAAGGAATTCGGTTTAATTACATTTTCCTACTGGATGTTTTCAGGGAATTTTAATCTGGACCATGTTCCCGATAAAATGGAGTATTCTGTTTGAATGAACAAGAAAAGTTGCAAACTCACGTTCACATTTTTGTTGGTTATATTTTAAGGTTAGTTTTTAAAATTAAATGCATGTAAAAAGTTGCTAAATGTATTTTCAAGTAGTTTTAGTTAATTTTTTAAAAGCAACGATAGTTTTATACATAAAAGTAAATAGTACTGCATAGGGTTTCAAGCAAGGCATGAGTATGTCGGGTCAATCTTACAATATGGTTCCGTAGCCGTAAGTATAGACTACATTGTTTTTTTAAGAACATTATTTTATGTTTAGTTAGTTTGATTTATGTTTAGTAATGTTTAAAGTTTAGATGTGTAGAGGCCAGCTGGAGCTGGCATATTCATCAGTGTGAATAAAGCTCCTAATTAAATAAAAGATTAAAAAAAAAACACTTTGAAATTGCAAAAAAAAATAAAATTGGGCAACATCACATACATTGCTCTGATCCTAAGCTAAGTAGCGAAAGCACTTGTGTTATAGGAATCAGAAACAACGACGGTACCACAACACCCAGACCCGAGACAATGCAGATAAGTTCGTTTTCTACATTGACCCGACCGGGGATAGAACCTGGAACCGTACGTCGGACTTTAAATGGCAACGCTATATAAAGTCGCCTCTCAGCTACGGAGGTCGTTGAAAATATATTTTGATTTTTCCATTAACCATGCCACAAATATTGATTAGAGTTTTTTTTTTTTTAATATATTTTTTCAAGGCTGTAATATTAAACCCCTTACGCTTTGTTTTTTTGTATAAAAAATTAATGCGTAGTCCTATAGCTTATGCTTATACTATGTCGAGTTTGGTGGTCAAGGTAAAACTACCCAAATTTCTTTTTTGACCACGGAACCCTAAAATAAGCGAAACACCAACATTTAAATAATGCAAAACTGCGATTCTCCTGACTACAGTTTTACACAAACACGCTGTTTAGCCGTTCTCAGTAAACGGGTCTAGACCACCGTTTACTCTGAACACTGGGTGTTAGTAAACTGCTGGCTAACTACTAGTTAGAACTTTGCTCTTTGAATGCGTTTGATGTTTGGAATGCCGAATGCATTTGAAGTTTTGTCAGTTTTTACTTTATATGACTTAGGCGAGTTAGGGATATTCTTTATTGGATAAATGAAACATTTTTTTGTTTGATTAGAAGGAATTTGTGGCCCATATGGCCACAAATAACTACGAATTTTAAGTCTTCGAAGGCCATTCCACTCTACTTAGTCTTTAATTAGGTCTTAGCATATTACGTAACTAAGTTTTAAGGGATCATTCAAGGCAGTAATGCAAAATTCAAAATTAGGTACTTACGTTTCTTTCAAAAAATTTCTTATAACTACTGATTGCGGCTTCTTAAATAATCGTTTTACTTTAAAACAATAACTCACTCAATTTAAATCATTGACATAATTATTTTGGTAACAAAATTATATGATGGAACTAATAAAAATAAACAACTGATAATATTGAAGCCGTGGGTTATATTTTGATAAGTATCTAAACCAGACTTTATAAAACAAACGTAAAATATTTTGATAACGCAAGTGCTTTGAACGATCCCCCTTAACGCTTTTTACTTTAGCTCTTGTCGATAATACATTTTAACACAATGTTATCATCAGTATCAAAATAAATACAACGCATTTCCAAGATAAGGAGTATAAATGTGAACTATATGTCGTCATACAAATGAGTCATCATTTGTACCCAAAATAAATGTTCTAATTTTCTGAAGTCATTTTAAAATTCAAAACCAGATAAAACTGTAATAAAACTTTTTCACTGTGTAATATACGGTATGAGCAAACTAAAAACATGTAATAAAACCATACCATCGTCATAATAAAAGTCAGTCACAGCACAACCCAGCCAGTTATATTTCACCGTTTTTCTGGCCAGAGTTCAAAGTCCACTCATTTCCGACGATTATGAGTCAATAACTTTTTCGTTAACGGCGCTTATTAAATATAACGTTATAACGGTAATTAACGGCCTTTGTTAACGGTAACGGGTGCGTTATTTTCGGCCATAGTCGTATTGATAATGGCCGGTGGAATTGGAGTTTATGGTTTAACTGATATGGAATTCATTTTAAATTTGACAAATGCTTTTGATGTGAATTAGCATGTATTGATTTAGGTTAAATAAAATGTGCCGTTTGAATTGTACACGTTTAGAATTCAGTTGCTTTGATATGCAACCTACTTATGAATTAAGTATTAACTCTTTCAACATTAATAACAACTAAGTATCTAGCTGTGCTGTGTGGTGCCGGCACTTTAAAAGAATTGCACAACCCCTTCTCTTCCTATAGGTGTCGTAAGAGGCGACTACGGGAGACCCGCCATAAGAAGACGGGCAGCAGCGTCTCCTCTCCACCATTGGCCAAACTGCGATCGCCAACCCGCCTGCCAAGCGTGGCGATTATGGCAAAATCCTCCTTTTGGAGAGGCCTGTGTCCAGCAGTGGACTGTTATAAGCTGGTAATGTGATGATATGTGATGTGATTTCCAAGATATGCTTAACATGTTGCGATAACAATATTTGTGGAAGCGTGACTTGGAATGGCGTGAATAGCTCACATTCCATTCAAGTGTAATGCAAATTAAATTATAATATAGTACACACTTGTCTTGAAGTTAATAATAATTAGGCACGTTCTTGAATGAAGACCACGTTCCAGCAAAAATGAGGCAATTAACCCCTTCTGGCAAATAATGATCAATCTTCCAAAAGACATCATCATTATCATCATTTCAGCCACGTCTACTGCTGAACAAAGGCTTCCCCCAGTGACTTCCAGATCGGCTGATAGGAAGTGGCCTGCATCCAGCGTCGTCCTGCCACCTTTACCAGGTCGTCTGCCCACCTTGTGGGTGGACGTCCCACGCTGCGCTTGCTGGTACGTGGCCTTTTCCAGAACCTTTCTGCCCCATCGGCCGTCAGTTCAACGTGCTATGTGCACGTAGACGTGTTTGTTTCCAAAACATAATAAAAATAAAATCATTTGCATTAATAGAAGATTGTAATAGAAACCAACGTGGCAGTGTAGTATAGTTCTTGCTTCCATAACTTTACTGCTTATGTGTATAAGTATAAAGTATAATCTCTGGCGTACATAAACAATTAATCGTGCATTGTTATGAAATACCTATAATTAAAAATAATCTAACCTTTGATTGTAAATTTTGTTTTTAGCAATTCCATGCAAGGTTTAATTGAAGATAAATAACACTTGAAAAAAATCATCGACATCGAAATAAATCATTGAGGAATTTCATCTAGTCACGTGACGTTCTCGGTAGCTTAGTTGGTAAAGCACTCGCCCGGCATGCGATGGGACGTGGGTTCGGGTCCCACGTGAGGTCGATGATTTTTTTCAAGTGCTATTTATCTTCAATGTAACCTTTGATATCATAACAGCGACAAGCTTTCAAGTAGACAAGTACCTTAACGATTCCCCATGAATGCCTACTTATGATCACCTAGCCTAGTTTAATCATATTTCTTTGCTAATACTAATCCTTTTTTGTTTAATACATTTAAGCACATAAAAGCTTGTAACGTAATTATTTATTAAATTAACTTTAATTTGGTTACTTTAGTCTTAAAGAGGTCGGATTCATATCCGACCTAATAATTATTTTAACGCTAATTATTAAGATCAATAGAATTTCAATTACTCGTCAAACTAAATTCTAATCAAAATTAAATGTTTCCACCAAAGATAATTAGATTGTTTAATTAGATGTTTTAATTTTAGTAAAACGAATTCAATGACATAAAAGCAAATATTATTGCATTATAAATAAATTTCGCCTTTTAATTTTTTAACTTTATGTTTAAAATTTAATATAATTAATGCTTTTAGAAGCGATGTACATGAAACATGGTCTTGAAATGATGCATGTTCAAAAGTCACTCTATTCAAAATGTAATTAAAATTAAATTAAAATATTTATTAAAGACTCCCTTGGGTACATAATACAGCAAAAACACATCGAATAAATACAACATGTTTTCCTAAATTTAACTTGCCCAGCAAAAACAATACGCAGAATATCACTGAAGCACCACAGAAAATATAATAGCTTGCATTGCAGAGGTTTCTTACGCCCGTAGCACAGCTCCGTTACGAAACCATAACAGCGGAACCGCAATGATTTCGCCATGGCGAAATACGGCTTGCATTGAAGAGGTTTCGTACGGAAAATGTTATGAAATCCATCAGTATTAGCATCTGCGAACATGCCGGATGCGCTACAGTACCGCGGCATCCCTAAATACATCCTGAAGTGTTAAATATAAAATACAAGAAAACACTGCGTCATAATTGTATGTTTACATCACACATCACATCACCAGCCTATATCAGTCCACTGCTGGACACAGGCCTCTCCAAAAGGAAGATTTTGCCATAATCGCCACGCTTGGCAGGCGGGTGGCGATCGCAGTTTGGCCAATGGTGGAGAGAGACGCTGCTGCCCGTCTTCTTATGGCGGTTCTCCTGTAGTCGCCTCTTACGATACCCATAGGAAGAGAAGGGGTGGTGCAATTATTTTAACGTGCTGGCACCACACGGCACAATGTATGTACGGTATGTTTACATTAATTTACGTAGTGCCACGCGCAGTATAGGGTTCCGTAGTTGCCCGTCTTTACCACAATATAATTCAGAAATTACTTCATTTAAGTCACTTTTAATGTTTTCTTCTAAGGAATGTCTATTAGGTTAGAAATTTTCTAATACATAAGTTAATCGACTCTTACTCATATACTAAGTGATCTATCTTAACCGTTATGATTTTCTTAAAAGTTCAAGAAAAGCACTATTATCATGATTTTTTCAGATTTTTTAAGCCATTAGTTTATCTTTTAGGGGCAGAGGGGGCAAACGGATCTCTAAATCGAAAAATAGTCTTAGCAACAGACTCCTAAGTCATTTTAAAGAACCTACGCAACGATATCCCTGCTTTGCCTGATGACAGCTCTCTAGCTAGTGTCATCAGGCTTCAAGCAAACCTCGGACGGACGGACAGACAGACGGACATGACGAAACTAAAGGGTTCATTGTGAGGACTACAGAACCCTAAAAACGAATTGTGTACGTCTATAATATTAAGCCGTATGTTTTCACATTTCAATACTACACCCTGGGGCGTATTCCGTTTTCGTTGGAAAAGTTTGACGTGCGAGAAAAAAGAACCGCTGTTTGGGATCTGCCGTAAATAAGCAAACCTCTTAACCTAAAACCGAATGTGTGTTGCTAAAAATAAGGACAAGGATTTTTTGGGTTAAAAATATTTAGGCTGGGTTGCACCACCTTAACTTTTCCCATAACTTTTACTATAACTGGTGTTTTTACCCGACTGCCAAACGAGGGTTATGTTTTTCGAGCGTATGTATGTATGTAAGTATGTCTATTTCTTTGGCACGCCCTACAGCCTAAACCGTTTAATGGATATAAAAGTATGATATATCAATAGATTCGTCTCAATTGTGGGAGTGACAAGGGGTATGTTATTTCCCGAAATTCCCGCGGGAACAGAACTCACGCGGGAAAAACGGATCTGCAATACTGATCTTGAAACTTTCTTTTACTAAATAAGGGTCACATATTTTCAGTGCTAATAGTATTCAATACTTTATTTTTCAAAATTCCAGGCAAAAAAATACACTGAAAAAATAGGAAGAAAAAAACATTTAATGGATTTCAATATATGATATGTCATTAGATTCGTCTCAGTTGTGGTAATGCCATAGGCGACGTTATTACCCGGAATTCCTGTTGGTACATGAATTAAACAGGGAAAACCGATTTCAGATACTATAACTTACTCGAATTAAAACCTTTTTTTTTAATAAAGAGTTAAAAATAATGCTTTATAGTTCATTAAAAAGTAGGAGTAGAACACTACAAACTAAAAAGTCAAAAATAAAATTAATTAATAAAAAAAAATAAAAAAAACCCGGAGGCGTAAAAAGTGAACTTAAAAGATGAAAACAAGATTTAAAGAATAAATTTGCAGTCGGAGGCATCAAATCCATTAACAGCATAATGATGATTGACTTGGTGTGCACTGCGTTAGTAGGTACCTAATTAAGTCATTTAAATCCGTGTAGAAAAAGTCAAATCAAGTAACATGGATTTGATGCCTCAGACTGCAAATTGATTCTTTAAATCTTGTTTTCATCTTTTAAGTTCACTTTTTACGAAGTCGGGTTTTTAGATTTTTTTAATTAATTAATTTTATTGTATGGAGTTTGACAGACATTTGACGTTTGTTAAAGTTAAAATAAGATGGTGCAACTAGGGCTTAAGGTTCAAAAATATTTGTGAGAATAATAAATAACGTAGGTAAATCGCTCAAAAACATAACTTAAAACTTTTAAATTAATAAAAAACCTGTCCAAAGTCCGAACTAGGTTGAAGGAAATTCGAGACGCTACACGCAAAGAAGAATTTAAATTCGACTTAGCTTCTAAGTTCATTTTGATCTATTTTATCTTGCCTTTAAATAATAATTAAAAGCTTATTAAGTAGTTTCTGTCCTCGGCGAGAATACCTGGCTTGGCGTTGCCATGGTTCCTAGTTTGATTCCGGGTCGGGTAAATGTAGAAAACGTTTTTTTCTATATTGCCTCGGGTTTAGATGTTGTGGAACCGCCACTGCTTCTAATTTCAATAACACACGTGCTTTAGCTACTTACGGTGGAATCATAGTTAAAGAAACCTAAATCTGATAAAAAAACATATATTACTTTTTTTAATGAAACATTAATCAATACAGGGTGTAAAAAAAGGCTTAACGAAGCCTTAAATCACGAATTCTGTATATAAAAGCAAGTAGAATGCAAAAAAATAATTGCTGGGAAATGACTTTTATTTTTGGGTATCAAAAAAAAAAAACTTATTTCTAACCCGCAATGTACAGCGCGCACGCCACAGACTATGCCTGTGTGTGTAAGCGGTCGGCGGGCGAGCGGGTGGCGCGAGAGCACTGCGCACGATTAATTGCCGGCTGTGCCCTTTAAAGGCCTTTTATGAAAGAAGCACTGAAAAATTTTATCATGTTTCTTATTAAAAAATTTAGTATTATCAAACAAAAGTCAATTTTGTAAAAATCTTTGAAAAAAAATTGTAACTTTGACTGTCAATAACTCTGTAACCCGTCGTTTCCCAGGTATAGTGTAAAAGAAAAAAATGATCTAAATAATACATAGAATATGTGGTATTCGGCTTGGTTAAGCCTTTTTTTACACCCGATATAATAACTCAACCTTAGTTCAAGTCAAATTAAAATAAAACAAAATACAAAGTATCAAAAGGGATAGATAAAGCCACGAGGTAATTAATTATGTTTATTCAATAAGCGCCTTTATTATTTAAAATTCAAATGAAACTTTCGGTCTTGTTTTAATTTATGAATTTAATGTAAAATTTTCATGGACTTAGCAGAGTTTTTAGCAACAAAGAATCATTTAAGCCGGTGTTGAGTGACCGAGTTAAGGGGAAGGCCATTCTAAGCATTGAAATAATAAATGTATTCCAGCAGGGCTAGCATGCGCGCATCGGTTATTTTATCGATAGACAAGACAAATTTTGTCTTCGACGATAATTTCGTCGTTTTACCTAACCTAACGGATAACAGACGTCTCGAATCCTTTTTATTAATATTTTCAGGGTCTCCCGTTGATCATAGCCACTTATATCACGGCATTGCCATGATATTTTGGTTTTTTCATTGTGATTGTCGAAGACAAAACGACATATTTATGTCAAAAGTCGATAAAATGCCACGACATAATTTTATCGTGTTGCGCATGCTAGCCCTGCAGAAAGGCATTTTTTACTACTTTAAGATAGTTGCTAAATTTAAGGAAGCGAATGATTTTATCATAACTCACATCCTTTACTAATGGAGTCAATGTCACTGAACACAATATACTCAGATTTTTTTGTAGGAATCAAAATAGAATATGAGTTTTAGTTAGTACATACAGACAGACTGTATTTTTGGATATTCAATCTCTCTTTTCTGTCTAGAGCTTTGTCCAGTTCCTAGTAGTATTACTACGTGTTGACCATACATTCACTCATTCAGGAACCATTTTTTTACGGCTTCTACACATTCACTGTGAATTTTCCCTCGCCAATTTTTCTTCCTATCTGTTTACAAACAATATAGAAGAAGTCGATTCTAATTTACGACTCATGGCTGTGAGACAAAATCTTCTACTACCTAGTCCTACCACTAAGCTACTACTTATTAAATCGTTTTCTTTCGAACAGGGTTTATTAACCTTTTTTAAATCATCGACACCTTCCAAAATTTCAAAGAATTTTCACTAAAAAGATAAAAAACGAGGCTGTACTTTTCCAAGCTTTTATTTTTTGATATTTAAAAATTCATGTTATTATTAAGATAAGAATCGTGATGTCGCGGTTCTTTTAGGCAAGCTTGTCATAAACTTTCATTAAACGGAACTCTTAGCAGTCCATGGACCATAGGCTCAGACATCCTCTTTTGAGCAATTAACGCGATAGTATTTTAAATTATCTTCTCCTTAAAAGCGCCATTTATTTACAAGTGTAAAACCGTTGACAAAGGCATCGCATATTCATGACCCAATCCATTGTTGCTGTTATGAATAAAAGTGTAGGGAAATTTATGCCTAATAGGGAGTGTTGGGGCCAGGGAGAAGTTGCCCTCGGTCAGCTGTTTTGCTGTTTGATGTTTTGTGTGATGTTTTGTAGCGATTGTTCATGCGATGGTTAAGGTATGTTTTGAATACTGAGGATTGTAATCCACAAAAAGATGGAGATATAATCATTATGTGTTTATTTACGACAGAGGGACGTCTTTATTAAATATCTCTTTCTCTCTCTATCTCTCTCTCTCTCTTCTTAGCTATTTAACCCACTTGGTGGTGGGGTCAGCGTTTCGTATCATTTTTTTTTCATTAAGCTCTTAATTTCTAAAGTTATATAACTACTATTTTTATTTTGAAACTAATTGTAAGCAAGACAGTCCACTTATAGTAAGGGTCAAGCTATAACAAGCTTTTGAAATGACGTAAATATGAGCTAGACAATACGCAAATTTTCATGGTCTTGAAGAAACAAACTAACAACCTTATGTGACAAGGTACAAGACAGTAAATGTTGCCAGGAGTGTCGCCCATCACTGGCAACTAATCTTATTAAGAAAACATTGTTTTCTTAATTGACCTGAATCAGAATTGTATAGGTGCATCACTGTTCTACTTTGTTAATCAGGTCATCAAAGTACAATAACAAAACAAACATGTTTATTTCGTATCTGCTTTTTTTCTCCCGTCTCTCTCTCTCTTATTGGTCAAAATTTATCGTGATCATTGACGAATAAGTTAGCATCTGTTATTTTTATGCGAACTAGGAATAAGGCAGCTCATAGAATACAAGGCTATCCATGGTTTGATAATTTCATCATAAACAGTCAAGTGCACTTTTCCTGCACTGCATGGTCTAGTTTAATAATAAACATTATAAGAATTTAGTAACATTTTAAAACGACTAATAGGACGCAAGTACTATAGCATCCGTCGGGTGTTACCATAATATCTGTCTTGAAAAAAGTTTCTTTTTTTAATTAAAGACTAAAATGATTTACGTACCCAATGTCATTTCACTCGTTAAGAGCCATTCTCTTGCTCAGCCTGTGACAAAACTAAGGGTTCTATTTTGATTACAGAATCTTAAAAACCCGTGTAAAATCTGTGCTTGTACTGTGTTGTAATAAAACCTGATCAACACTTTGCGCCTCAGTGCCTTGCATTTGACCTAACAACAGACTTATTGAAATACTAAGGCGTCAATTGAATATCATCAATCTCCGGCGGCGGCGTATCTGGTAATTTATCGTCTCTAATGCTGATCTTAACTTCATTAACAACCATTAATCTTGAAGCGTCGACGTTGTATCCCATTATTTTCAAATGTAACACGCTTGCTGAGAATTCTTAGATATTCATTATTCAGATTAAAGGTGAATTTATTTCGTTGATGTTTTTTATTTAATTGCACATTAAATTATCTGCTGTGAATTTAATGGGAACTGGATTTATTATCAGACATGTAATCAAGCCCTTAAAGACTTAACTTGACAAGAAATATCAAATCGTGTTAGCAGAGATCAACTTTTAAGACAGCAGAAAATTTATCCGAAGTACAAAGATGCTAGTGTAATAAATCGGTGAGAATATCCATCTACCGTACAACCAATGACTGATGAGGTAGACGTATTTCTAAGACAACCACTTGGACCTGCTTATAATAATATGGATGATGTACCCAAAACTTCTGGCATCGAATGGGAAAGAATAACTGAGGATCGAAACGACTGGCGTGCATTTGGAGAGGCCTGCGTCCAATTTTGGACTAACTTGGGCTGATTATGAGAACCCATCCACTAACACATTACAACCCACAAAATTGTGGGTTTTTAATCTTTGGTAAACACTACCAAGGCTCTGCTGCTATTGAGCAATAAGCGCCACAAACTAGGTAATTTCCTTGATATAAAAATTAAACGGGAATCTAAAAGCAAAATCTAATAAGAAACTTTGCCCGCATTAAAAGTTAAATAGCTCATAGAATAAACCATTCTAGTAGAGAGTGCAAACGGAGATATTACCCCTACCAATAATGCTGGGATTATGACATCGAACGACATAAACTCTGCTCCGAAGTAAACGATTTAAGGCAAAAGATCGAGCGAATTTAAATTCAGTCTTTATTAAAGCATCTAAGCTGTTGCTAAGTGCCGATATGGATTATGATTTAGGTTTTTAAAAATTTTAGGCATAAGCTTATATCCATCCATCAGCCGTAAGACGTCCACTGCTGGACATAGGCCTCCCCCAAGGATTTCCACGAAGATCGGTCCTGTGCCACCCGCATCCAGCGGCTTCAGGACTGATGGCCGTTGGGGCAAGAAGGTCCTTGAATGGCGGCCGCGGGCCGGAAGGCGTAGTAATGGTAGGCCCCCCACAAGGTGGACCGACGATCTGGTGAAGGTCGCGGGAAGCTTATATGATATGAATTAATTCCTATGCACGATTTAGATGTTTGAAAATGAACGTTGATCCGTTACCATTAATGTTGACTTCATGTATGCCGTTTCATAGAAATTAAGGTTTTATTACATCAAAACTATTTTACTTTACATAGAACTCGTAATTATTAATGTCCGCATATTTCACCACAATTAGGCATGCAATTGTAACATTTTTTAAGAAATCGTAATTTGCAATGACGATCAACACGTTAAATAATAAGCATGAAATAAATTTTACTTTATAAAAAAGATTATTTAGACTATTCTATCTCGAATCTTGACTAATCTACTAAGATATGAGATATTTTCGGTACGAAATTACAAGAGAATTAGTAAATATTTCTAGTAATTTTATCTCTCGTAACTTACGCCAGCCATTAATTCACCCACTTCGCTTTACGGGCAATTTTTACTTTTATAACGTTACTCTCAGCAAAATTAAATTACTCCAACATACGTCTGTATACTTCTATATTGCCATGAGACATTATCTCGATAGTACCATTGACACACAATAAGAAATGCAAAAGAGTATCTTGAGTTAACAAAAAAATTACGACCTCCATAGCCGAGAGGCGAGCACGCCGGACTGTATACAGCGCCGCGATCTCTGAGGTTCCGGGTTCGATCCCCGGTCGGGTCAATGTGGAAAATGAACTTTTCTATATTGTCTCAGGTCTGGGTGTTGTGGTACCGTTGTTTCTGATTTCTATAACACAAGTGCTTAAGCTACTTACCTTAGGATCAGAGCAATGTATGCGATGTTGTCCAATATTTATTTAAAAAAAAAACATTGTTGAGACGTAGATGACAGCCGAAAAAGTAATGGTGTCGTGCCACGCGCAGTGTAGGGTTTCGTGGTTGCCCGTCGTTATCAGAATATATCTCAACAATTACTTCATTTAAGTCACTTTTAGTGTTTTCCTCTAAGAAATTTTGAAACTATTACTCTTAAACTAGATAATCTATCTTGATCGTTATAATTTTCCTTAAAAGTTTGTGAAAAGCACTATTATTACGAAATTTCCCCGATTTTTTAAGCCAATAGTTTAGCTTTTAGAGTGAGGGGAGGGGGACTCGGACGGACAGACAGACAAACTGATATGACGAAACTATAAGGATTCCTTGTCAGGACTACGGAACCCTAAAAAGTGGATAACTATGACAATGACAATTAGCCAAGATTTATAGTAGACGACAACATACTGCAGAAAACATACTCCCAGTTGACTTGATAAATGATTACTAAGTAGACTAAAGATACTGAGTGTTCGTATTCTATGACAATAGCAACTTCGAATTCAATTTGTCCCATTATTATGTTGCTTTGTTGTCACCGAACGAGGTAAGATCTAAAATGAAATGTGTCATCTCCTTTGAAATTATGCGACATGTTGAAAATTGATTCCACGAGCTTCGAGAACGAGTAAACACATTTTGTCTGTTCGTCTTTGATATATTAGTAGTGGTAATGATGTGTCAAAGAGAGTAGCAGTGCTACAAATAATATAGGTAACTGTGATCAGGAAAAAAATACTTTCAATCATTTATTTTTATTGTGTTTTATTAAGTTAACTAATATACATTCTGTCAAAAAAGTTTCGGGAATTGATGATTTGTTTATGGTTCCAAATTCAGATTTTTTTTTTGTTGTTGTTAGATTGGCACAACTGTTTTCGATTTTGGCGCGGAGTTTGAGTTACATCTAATAATTAGATTAAATACAGTATTGTTTTCTAGTTATACCATATCTAGTGTGTATTGCGAATTTCATAATGGACAAAAACATCGAACAAAGAGTTTGTCTTAAATTTTCATCGCCAATGGGATTTCGTGTTCGGAGTCTCTAAAATGTTACAGAAGACTTACGGTGAATTAACTTTATCAAAAACACGTGTTTATGAGTGGTACAAAGCGTTCTAAAGCGGTCAAGATGTGATGGAAGATTTGCCTCGCTGTGGTAGGCCATCAACAATTGCTACTGAAGATAACATCGCAGAAGTTAAAGAAATAGTGACTGAAAATCCTCATTCAAGTTTGGAAGAGCTAGCCGTCAAACTTTCTGTGTCACACGAGTCGATTCGTACCATTTTAAATAATCAATTGGGTATGAAACATGTTGCCACTCGGCTAGTCCCAAAAGACCTGAATTTTCTCCAAAAACTCTATCACAAAAGAGTCGCTGAGGACATGCTAGAACGAGTCAATTCCGACCCAACATTCATGAAACGCATTGTTACTGGTGACGAGACGTGGGTTTAGTTTGACATGCTAACTAGTCAACAAGCTTCGGAGTGGCGCCTTTCAACTAAACCGAAACCGAAAAAACCGCGCCAAACTCGATCGAAAGTCAAAGGTATGTTGACTGTTTTCTTTGACTGTCGCGGTATTGTGTACTCAGAATTCTTGCCAGAAAGTCAAACGATAAAAAAAGAGTATTATTTAAGCGTTTTGCGGCATTTAAGAGAGCAAATTAGACGGAAAAGGCCAGATTTGTGGAATTAAAAATTCTTGGATTTTGCACCACAATAATGCGCCTTCCCACGAGGCCATCATTGTGAACGAATTTTTGACCAAAAACTCAACAAATACCATCGAGCACCCACCTTATTCACCAGATATGGCTCCAGCCGACTTCTTTCTTTTTCCTAAGCTCAAATTACCACTTCGTGGCACCTGGTTTCATTCGGTAGAAGACATAAAGGAGAATTCGCGGCGAGAACTGAACTTGATTCCGGAAAAAGCGTTTAAAAAATGTTTTGATGATTGGATTATTCGTTGTCGAATTATATCGCTTCTGAAGGAGTATACTTTGAAGGTGATAAAATAAATGTAGATGAATAACTAACATTTTGTGTATTATTAATCTTTTCCCGGTACTTTCTTGACAGAGTAGTATGCTATGTATAATCATGAATATGTTACAACCTAATGGAATGTAACCTCTAGTTTTTTTGGGTTCGCGAGTTAGGCTTAAGTGTGTTTATGTTCAATAAACAAACAAACATATATTTAATTCATTTTGACTAAGAATATGACCGTTCCCGGACTAAAAATAAGCGGTTTTGGATTCGAATCTCGCAAGTGGCAAATATGAATTTGATAATTACAAGTATTGTACTTAAGTCATGGATTTTCATAATTTTATTTAAGTTAGTTTAACCGTTATGTAGTTGCCATAGGCTGTGCTTAGTTTGGAGCTAGATCATTACCAGCCCATATCAGTCCACTGCTGGACACAGGCCTCTCCAAAAGGAGGATTTTGCCATAATCGCCACGCTTGGCAGGCGGGTTGGCGATCGCAGTTTGGCCAGTGGTGGTGAGGAGACGCTGCTGCCCGTCTTCTTATGGCGGTTCTCCTGTAGTCGCCTCTTACGACACCCATAGGAAGAGAAGGGGTTATTAATGTTGAAAGAGTTAATACCTAATTCATAAGTAGGTTGCATATCAAAGCAACTGAATTCTAAACGTGTACAATTCAAACAGCACATATTATTTAACCTAAATCAATAAATGCTAATACACTTCACAAGCATTTGCCAAATTTAAAATGAATTCCATATCAGTTAAACCATAAACTCCAATTCCACCGGCCATTATCAATACGACTATGGCCGAAAATAACGCACCCGTTACCGTTAACAAAGGCCGTTAATTACCGTTATAACGTTATATTTAATAAGCGCCGTTAACGAAAAAGTTATTGACTCATAATCGTCGGAAATGAGTGGACTTTGAACTCTGGCCAGAAAAACGGTGAAATAAAACGGGCTAGTTTGTGCTGTGACTGACTTTAATTATGACGATGGTATGGTTTTATTACATGTTTTTAGTTTGCTCATACCGTATATTACACAGTGAAAAAGTTTTACTACAGTTCATTATTGCAGTTTTATCTGGTTTTGAATTTTAAAATGACTTCAGAAAATTAGAACATTTATTTTGGGGTGGTTGTTCATTGCGATTTCTCGCTTCTCATTTGTATGACGTCATATAGTTCACATTTAAAACTTATAAAAATAATGGACTTGAACAAAAATGGTTTTAAGAGAATATTTTTAACAGGTTCTTTTTTTCAAATTAAAATGTTTATTCGTTCTACAAAAAAAAATGGTATTGACAGATGGATAGAAAATCAAGAAAGTGATCCTTCAAGATTTAAGTTTTTATTTTTTTAAGGTTCGAAACCGGAGGATAAGGAGGTTTGACTTCAGTAGAGTAGAAAAAAATCATATTTTTGATTTTTCCTTAGATGTTTAAGGCATTTAAGTCCTGAATTCCATACAAAACAATAGTAGGTATTCGAACTGCATAATCTTACCAATTTGTATACTTCGCCCAAGCTACTGGATTACCATAAATATTTACAAGAGTCTGCTTTGAAAAGTGCTTCGCTTACACTTCCTAATCTCTAGGAGTGTGTGACACACGGCTTTAACAAACATCGAATAATTTTACATATCTGTCACGTGTTTTAATTTAGACATTCATTATAACCACGCCTTGGCAAACGTAGTGTAGGACGCCCCCAGCTCGATGGACAAATGACCATAAAAAGATGGTTGGTAGTATCTAAATCAAGCGAAGAAGTAGATTTGCTCTCAGTAGGTAAGCCTCCTCCTAAGAGTGCCTAGCACTCTTTTGGGGAGGCTTATCTACGCCCAGCAGTGGACTGCAATAGGCTCATATGAGAAACTTACTGAAAAGTTCCAAAAAAAAAGAAAAGACATCTGATAAAAAATAATTTCTTTCTTTTCTGCTGATAATGGTTATTTTTTTTTCTATAAGTCAAAACTTAACAGCAAGTACCTCGACGAACATAATAAAATAGATATAGAGGTACTTACATGCTTGAATACATTAAATCATCCGTGACGTAACGTGACGTGACGTAACTTTGCTCATGATCATGGATCACCCAGATGGCTTTGCGACATTTATTTCGCCCGTGTGTCGCACAACTAAGCTTGATCCATTGCCGCTCGTCTGCAGGCGTCATTTTTATCTCCTAATCTCGTCCAGCCATTTCTCTTTATCTTGCAATTTATATCGCATGCTACTTTAGTTCCTATTGCTCCATTGGTGCACGAAACGCAACAGCGAAACAGGGAGACTGACAACCAATACAGGGTGAAAACGTGGGTATAGGTTTTTTACCTCGTATCAATCAGTTGATAATTTGTACCCTAATGAACAGAAACATAACCGTAATCAATAAAATAGTACACAATCAACTTTAATTAAAGTCACGTCAGTCGGTGTCATATTAAATATTGATCTATCTAATTACCCCGAGACCACAAAATAGACGCGCCCGCCGCTATACTTAATTTGTGCCGAGACTTATGAAAATAATACATATGACTTCTTTAAAACGTAAAATTAAAGTCAAGTATTTTTTTTATGCTCGTTTTACACTTAGTTACATAAGTTGTAACCTAGGGAACAGAAACATATTATCCGTTTTTATTATAATTACACTAGCTGACCCGGCAAACGTTGTTTTGCCATATTATAAATAATTTTTAAGTAAAAATGTTAAGGGCAACCCTTATCACTAAGGGGTATGAAAAATAGATGTTAGCCGATTCTCAGACCTACTCAATATGCTCACAAAATTTCATGAGAATCGGTCAAGCCGTTTCGGAGGAGTACGGGAACGAACATTGTGACACGAGAATTTTATAATATATAAGAAGATTAGTTCTCTAAAAATAAATTTAAAGTGTATTTATATTTGTATGGATTTCAATAATTGTTAAAAACACGGGCTGAAGGACAGCAAGTTGCCATTATTATACTTCATACATTAATAGATTTCCCAAAACGGGATTTTGCGGTACGGATGCACAAATGAGTATTAGTAACATTACTTGTACATACTCGTTATAACAGGTACACGAGTGTCAAAGTATTAAACTAGTATTAACCAGTATTTTATAGCTCAATGGATATTTAAAGGCTAGTGACGTCACGGAACAGTGTAATATAGTCGAAGGTTCGGGCAGACTTTATGCTGCCATTAAATGTTAATTTATTTTCAAGGTATACTTTTTTTAGCAGAAGATGACGAAGATTGGTAAAGTTGAATAACCCACGCCACGGTTATGAGTAGATGGGTGACCATTCTGATGGTCAGAGCACTTTAAGTGACATGTACAGGGAAATCTGAATTAACAGTTTCAACTGTGTTTTGAGAAAATACACAATTATTTGCTATTCACTCACTCACTCTCCTAAACTTATTACCAATTACTAACTCCAGGCAGACCTAGACAAATTGTAAGCCGATACAACATTAGTCTTAGAACTTCCAACTAAGAATCAATCCGAATAAGTTGGCGGATAATATTTTACTAGATCTTGATCTTCAATTGGAATAACTTGTCGGGAAAACCAATATTTTAGATCTATATTTTTTTATATAGATTTAGTCGTCTTGTATATAGTAGTAAAGATGGTCTTCCACTTATAAAAGCTGCTGAGTCTTTTGAAGTCCTTCTCATTTCTATCACTAAGGTCCTTTTAATTTGAAGTCGGTTAGTAAGTAACAAACTGTAAAGGTTGCAGGAAGACGCAGAATGCAGACTGTTTCCAACCGTCCAATCTGGAAATCATCGACGGAGGCCTCCAATGATGATGATAAAAATCAGTATCTGTGCGTGAATTATAATTATTCGAGTGCAAAATAATTATTCTTTCTAATTGTTGTTATTCAAGCTCACTTGATTTACATTCGTTATTCAACCATTACATATTTAGTTTTTTTTTAAGTACCAATGAATATTTTATTTTTAAGGCATAAAATAAACTAATGTCTTTTTTTTGTTGCGAAATCAACAAGCAGTGCCGCAATTTTTAAGAATAACTAATAGCGTTCATTTGTATATGTTGCAGTCGTATCACAAACCAACTAGTTGTGAAAGCTCGTATTCAATGCGGTGGACTTTCATTTAGGCGTTATGCAATCCGCCGTATCGTCGATCCGCCGTATGGCAAAACGAGTCCGTTTTGTAAAACTGATAGTTGGTTTGTAATACGGCGAATTATGCGATCCGACTGCGACATACACAAATGTACGCTAATTCATTATTAATTATGATTTCGTAATAGAAAAAAGACATAAGTTTATTTTATGCGTTTAGTCTTGAATATAAAATAGCAACTGTAAATGGGTTGAGATCTAGCTCGTATATTTATCTAGTGCAATATAAAGGATCCTAAAACTTCACATTTACAAAATACGTAAACAGCTAAGGTGCCGTGTGGTGCCAGCACGTTAAAAGAATTGCACCAACCCTTCTCTTCCTATGGGTGTCGTAGGAGGCGACTACAGGAGAACCGCCATAAGAAGACGGGCAGCAGCGTCTCCCTCCACCATTGGCCAAACTGCGATCGCCAAACCGCCTACCAAGCGTGGCGATTATGGCAAAATCCTCCTTTTGGAGAGGCCTGTGTCTGGACACAGGCCTCTCAGGCCTATATCAGGCCACTGCTGGCAGTGGACTGATATAGGCTGGTGATGATGATGATAAACAGCTAAACTGGAGCTCTCCAATTAAAGAATCTTGGATGAAAATTATACGTGATCTATTTTAGAGCCGAGTTAGATTTTTTTAAAATTAACAGAGATAGCAAATCTTTCTTATATTTCATGTACACTGTATGTAGTGTATGTATTTTAGAAACAACACATTTTAGTTTTTTAACATTGACTTCACTGGTCGCAAAAATGAATTACTTATTGATATTAATGTTTTTTTAAATAGGTTAATAATAGCTGAGTGTCATCTCTCTGGATTTTCACTTTGACATTGTTTTTCTATTCATTTATATATTTAAATACCAAAAGGCTTAATAGATTCAATATTTATCACTCCACCTCATCCTTTCACTTGACAAGGGATCATCAACCTGCTATCTTTGAATCAACTTCGATAACGAATACGGAATCTGTGACGTAGAACCCAATTTACATGGGCCTATTCCAGTCACGTCCGCTGTCCTCCAGTAAATTCCGAATGAAACCGGTTCAAGCCGGTCGCAAAATTGTAAGTTACGATGACGATAAAAATGAATTCAGGCCGTTTATTTTATAAGAGTATTTAATTTGGACTAGTAATAAAAATGCTACATTTTAAGAGATTTTGATTTGTGTTTGCGTGGTCCTTGTCTAGATAGACACTAAACAGTTCTTGATCTAGGGCAGCTGTAAACAATGATGAAAACCGGCCGAGTGCGAGTCGGACTAGCGCACGAAGGCACCATTATCTATAAGAACGAGCAGAAAATCGCGTTTGCTGTATGGGAGCCCCATTTAATATTTATTTTACTCTGGTTTTTGTATTCGTAGTTATAGCGGCAACAGAAATACATCATCTGTGAAAATTTCAACTCTCTTACTATCACGGTTCATGAGATACAGCCTGGTGACAGACGGACAGACGAACAGACAGACCGACAGACAGACAGACAGATAGATAGACAGACAGATAGACAAACAGACAGGCAGACAGACAGACAGACAGACAGACAGACAGACAGAAAGACAGACAGACAGACAGACAGCGGAGCCTTAGTAATAGGGACCCATTTTACCTTTTGGGTACGGAACCCTAAAAAATCAGATAAACAAACAGCTACATAGCCTTCACGTAATAACATGTCATGAATAACCCTTACGAAATGGTCTACTGAAAATTGAACTTGTGGTTTGCGATGCTCCGAAAACCGCGTAATGTTCACTATGTTAGGTCAGTGACGTGAAGCATAATTTATGTCCTTGATATATGACATCCGAACTGGAGGCCATTCCTGTGATAGGACGTGAATGCCTCGTGGAACTGCAATGCACTGGCTATGACGTCATGATGGAAGGTTGTGATCTAAAATTCGCTGGGAATGGTGGCGGTCGTTAGTAAATGCCAGTAAATTCAATCGTAATTCCAGCTAAAAGAGAAACCAAAAAAGATTACCAGCTCGTACAGTTACAGTACAGTCGTAAAAGTAGTCAAAATTAAAGTTATTACGTTAATAATTATTAAATACTGATTTAATTATGTTGATATTATTTTTTACCCGACTACGGCGAAGCCAAAAGGAAGGGTAATGATTTTGGCAGTCTATGTATGTATGTATGTATGTATGTTTGTATGTTCCACCGTAGCACCTAAACTACTGAACCGATTTTAATGATCGAGGTGTCAATAGGTTCGTATTAATGGCCCGGGTAAAATAGGCTGTATAAATTTTATCAAAATTGTCTCAGACGGAAATAAAACGTCAGTTTTTAACCTAAAAAAAACTTAAATTGTGATAATCATCACGTGTTTGGTATCAAAAGAAAGTTCTTGGCTAGCACATTACGAATATGTATATATATCATATTGTTTCAGTCATAATCTATACATTTAAATGCTTTGTCCTGAATGACTGCCTGACGGATCAACGCACAGCCTAAGCCGCTGATCGTAGAGACCTGAAACTTGGAGTGTGTGTTTTTTGTATGACGTAGGCATTCGATAAGAAAGGAGTTTGCGAAATTCAACCCCAAAGTGGGTGAAACCGGGGGGCAAAGTTTGTATGGGACAACGTGATTCCATGGTCCAATCTACTTCAAATTTTGCATAAACATTCTTTAACAGCATTGACGGAAGACATGTTTTGTATTTTATTGAAATGCATCCCCTAGGGGGGTTAAATAGGGGTAGAAAGCTATTTTGGGGGTGATTTGCTTCGAAGTTGATATCGACACTCCTTAGTGCTTGCTATAAATGAAGAATTAAAAAATAATTTATTTTAAAGACGGTTGTCATGTCATTGTCATGTAGTGTCAAACACAAAGACATTGCAAATACATTATTTTGATGTGAAAAAAATGTGTTCGTAATCTTCCGTAAACTTAGGATTCGCTACATATCTATGTAATCTTCTTTATATATAAAACAAAGTCGTATTTGTTACAACACTTATAACTCGAGAACGGCTGGACAGAGTTTTATGGTTTGTAATTTGTTGGATTTGTCTCGGCCCCATAATAGTAGAATAAATAAATAAAAAATGGAAAAGCTGACGAAAAAAAAACTGTTAGGCGTTACGAAGTTCGCCGGGTCAGCTAGTTATTAATAAAAGTAAACTAACTGATCTGAAGACTGGAACTACAAGATTTCTATATTACAATGAAGTTTTGACGGTACGATGGAGGCAGTAAAAGGCAGTCTAGAGACCATTTTTTGAAGCAGGAGCAGGTGACGCAATCATTGAGGATAATGTACTTGGACGCAATTATCATTTGGGTCTAGCCAAGTAAAATAAGGCGGACTGCAGCCTCGCTCTGTTAATTCTGACCATGAACATGACATAAGAGACGTTACTAAAACGAATGAGATTTGATATAGCATACCAGCAAGCCAAGATACCTACTGTACCTACAGACAATGATGGTGTGATAATGATGTGATGACGTCAGTCTACTGATGGACAAAGGCCTCTCCAAAGGCACGACAGTGATCCCAATCCTTGGCAATTCTTTTCCATCCATTTCCAGGTTTAAGTAGAACATCGCATTATGACAGCAGATATTAAGGTTTAAGTTAGGCCAGAAATTGTAATGAGAATAAAGATGTATTAATTATAATTTTAAGTATTCAGTAAGGACCAAGGTATAATGTTTTTATGTTTAGTTTATGAACATAATTAAAAATAAATTTCTTTTCTTTAATTTTGTTTTAGCTCTTTACTTAACTTAGTTTACTTTTGTATTTACAAACACTACCGTTACAGGAAATAACCCTAATAATATTGATAGGTAGCGCCGCGCGCGATCCTCTCGTGAGCTGTACGCACGCAGCACGCGTTCCGTTACTCAATCGTTTTGTGCGCCTCCTTAGCGCAACTCATGCTAGGCTTGTACAGAGCGCGCGAACTGCGCGCGTGCATTTCCAGTTCACTTTCCAGGTAGCTCATAGGTCGCGCGGCGCATTCGCCTTAGGTTAAGACCAGATCTGGCGAACGCGCCGCGAATGCGCAGGTCACGCGCAGCACGGCCTGTGAGCTACCTGAAAAGTGAACTAATATAAATAATAAATACACGCGTGCAGATCAAAGCCTTGCATGAGTTGCGCTATGGAGGCGCACCAAACGATTGCAGTTAAGCTTCAACCAAACCAACGCGTTCAGCCTGCATGCGCGTTGGCGACTTCTCGCGTGCAAGGCCAGTGTACATTAAACGCGCGGCCTAGGTACGCGTTTAGTCCAGTCTGCTTCTACCTTCCGTTCCGAACATGAATCACATCCTAATGAATTTGGTGATAATGGAAGATAGCGAGACTAAAATCAAAGCTGAAATGCTTCTATAAGCAGCAGTTATTGAAGATGAAAAAAAAATGAGTATCATTTGAAATAAATTAATTTATAATCAATCTCGTAATCATTATTGACGCGGGTTTTTTTTAAACAATTCGTAAAAAAACAAATATTACAATAAAAGTAATATGGATATTATCATACTATCATATCTGTCCATGACATCAAATGAACGCGGCCGCCCGATCGCGCGTGCGAACGCTGTATTTCAAGCCGCAGCTGCGCAGGACGCACCGGTTTGAACTCCTCGCTACAAATGGTATTGAACTATCTGAACGCCACCGTGCACGCCATCGCGCACGCAGGATGAACGCGTTGGTTTGGTCAAGGCTTAACGGATTGCGTGATGCGCGCGTGCAGCTCACCTTAACTTCTTTTCTTAGAATGCTACCATGTAGTTACTAAATATCTAGTGTATTATGTCGATCGGGAAACGGAAAAATATTAAATAAAAAAATAAGTTTAAAAAACTATAACCCGACTACTACCACTTTCTTAAGTGGTCTAAAAAGGACGAAACAAGTAAATAATTGAGATAGAAATCCAGAAATGCACAGGTACAAAAATGGTCAAGGTAGAGCCGTGGTCGTACCCACTGTATACCTACTATGATATTGTTGGTGCCAGGAACACTTCCATTGAACAGAAATGGTACTGGTGGGTAATGGTGGGTGCGACCACGGCTCTACCTTGACCATTTTTGTACCTGTACATTTCTGGATTTCTATCTTAATTATTTACTTGTTTCGTCCTTTTTAGACCACTTAAGAAAGTGGTAGTAGTCGGGTTATAGTTTTTTAAACTTATTTTTTTATTGTTTAGTGAAGGGAATTTATTGCATTTGATTTTTTTTTGGCTATTACACACTTGAATCCTATTAAAGATTTACAATAATGCTAGTTAATATCATATCGTTCGAAATACACCATCTGTGACAAAAATTACTACCTAACTATAACGGTTTATGAAATATAGCCTGGTAACAGACGAACAGACAGACAGACAGACGACAGCGGAGTCTTAGTAAAAGGGTCCCGTTGTAACATTTGAGTACGGAATCCTAATAAAAGCGGCATATTTTGTTTCTTCTTGGTATTTCTTGTTCTGCTTCTAACTATGATAAAAATAAAAAGTAAGTTTAGACGTCTCAGAGCAGGGCGCAGACGTACGTATAACCGTATCGGTTATACGTACGTCTGCGCCCTGCTCGAGCCCAGTGCGGATTTAAAGAGGGTTGTTGTAAAGCCAGTGACCAAACCTTACTTTCAGATGTAATTAAGTAGCCTTAAATGATTCTTAAAACCATTAAAGCTACTTTACTGTTTCCCAATGCACATACAATTATTAAGTCTATGAAATAATCCCATATCAACTTTAAAACTATTTATGTTACACACTATAGCCATAGTTTAATCAATAATACTATGTCAAGAGCACAGTACAAAGAGATAAGTAAGAAATTAAACAACATGGTATTTTTGACGAGCACAAATAACAGTAAAAAGGTTATCAAACATTCACAGAATATTTAAATTAAATGTTATTAATTAGATAATGAATGCATTAAATAAGTGTTTAATTCCACTGCCTGACATATTCGTCGTCCGTAGAACGCAAAAGTAAGTGTCTGAGGACTGAAGGCCTGAAAGAAAGCGTATCGTTCGTTCGGTCGTATTATCCGATCAAATTAAAATATCTATTCGCTTGTATCGAAGATTTCACAATTTATGAACAATTGAAAACAGTCGGGTTTTTTACACGGCTAGATTGAGTTGGTCATATTTTATTAAAGGATTGACACAAGAGACTGATTACTTTAATTTGTTAGGTTTAGGTATACGTCCGAACGAAATATAGATTTTTGTGCTAGGTCCACTATTTCCATTCATCGGGTTTCCTGAATCTTGACTGTGGACCTCACAGTCCACCAGGTGTTAAACTTTCTCACTTTACTATCACAAATTCAAAGAATGCGTTGTGGCATCTGCCATTTCTTTGGTAAACGTATTATTTCTTTTGTCTGAGTTACAGCGACACCGATGTAGAGTGCTGGGGCAAAGAGTGGGGATCGCTTTGCGCATCTTATGAGACGATCATCGTATCAGAGACGCGTGCGCGGAGCTAACAGCCAATCATGGCCGGTGGTGCAGATGCGTTGCACTACTAGCCAATCACGTAATCGTAATGATCTTCTGCGCATCTTTCACCTAACGCTCAACTTCAGTGCCGCTAACTATTATTGTAATACCTAACAACTGAATGTTAACCTACTTAATATTATACCTGAAGAGAGCCTTAACTTGGATTAGTTAGTAAAATTAGGGTAAGATGGAGCAGGGCCCTAACCATGAACTGTTAAAACAATCACAAATCTGTCAAACATTATCATATTTGTCAAATTTTGTATGAAATGACGTACCAAACTTGACAGATTTGACAACTTTGAGTTTGTTTTTAGAGTTCATGGTTAGGGGGCTGATATGTTCGTATTTCGATCAAAGCTCGTAAATAAAATAAAGAGGAAAAAAAATACCTGAAGAGGTTAGTTAAAGGAGGAACGTTACTTATATTGAAATGAATCTTTCACTTTACAAAGCAGAAATAAAACACTACTCTATACCTAAAGAGTTTTCTATGACCGTTAATTATTATTACGACCATTCACTTCACGAGCATCAAAGCAGACATTATTTCTCTCAACACGAAGTTGATACTTATCTATTTTTGCTACGTCATAGATTCCATGCATACCACGCCGTGGAATTTCAGAAATACAAGGATCATTTCCGTACATTCATTAACGCATCAGACAATGCCGTAAATGCCGTATAAAGTAGCCTCCAAATAAAATATAGAAGCGAATGTTTTTGCAAAGCCATGCAAGTATATTAAAATACTTTTGACTTCAAACAACGTAATTAAAGCCAAACAATTTCGTGAAACAAGCATTTTCAAATGCAAAAAAAACGCCCGATGTAAGACCATTACGTAAGTGTTTTTCTAATTCCCCCTTAGAGCATTGAATGCTCTAAGAATTCCCCCTTTATCGTGGTAGGGTAATAATGATTTAAGGGACTACCTTCGAAATACGGGGATGTATAATTTTCCTACACTCGCTTGTGCGATAATACAGACAAATAAACACGCTAGATACAAAATTAAATGATAGCCTTAACGGGATCATATTAAAACTTAACTTTTTTTCTTGGTTTAACTTGTCGTCTTTTGTTTGTTTAAATAACGGGTTTTTGGTAACATCAAAAAAGGCATTATGCAATAAGATAATCTACAATTTTATTTAAAAGTTCACCTTACTCTTTATTCATTGCTCTATAATTCTGTTAATAATAATATAATATATAATAATATATATATATTGGACAACATAACATACATTGATCTGATCCTTATGACATAATATATAACGTTAGATACTGATCGCTAAGTTTGCGCTGATTATTGCTTCTTTAAACTTTAGTAGCATCTAAAGACAGGTCACATGTATCCTCTTCCAAGAAAACGATATAAATGAAAAGAAAAACTTTAATTTCATATGCTCATGGAATAGTAAGGTAAGATTACTATGTATGTAGTATCTATAAGACTTCTTTGTCTGCGATGCCGATCGTACGTTGGAGAATAATGGGAAATAGAATTTGGGAAATATTTTCTTATGTTCTCAAGGAAAAGCGTTGGTGATATTTTCTAATGCTTAAAATATAGGGCTTCCGTATTATGCAGTCAGGTTGATGTACATCATATTGTTTACCAGGAAAATGGTAATGAATTAATATGTGGTCAAATATAATATAAAATGTGTTGGGCTTTTCTTATTTATCAAAAAAAATATCCGTCTGGAACCAACAACCTCTGGAACAAGGGCAAACTTACTTCGAATATATATTTTTGATTAAATACAATATACCCACAATTTTTACTGATATCAGTTAGACATTAAACCTTCCCCCCTAAGCTCCAAGTTGTTATTAGCAAAATAAATAAATTGTACTTATTCAGTTTATTTCTCTTAATTCAATAATAATGTTTTTATTTTTTTCTGTAAAACCTAGATGAATTAAAAACACAATATCCAATTTCTGACTTCACTAAAGCAATTAATTACATGCATTTTCGTGTTTCTAATTTTAAAAGGATATTAACTAACATCCTGTTTAATTTTTTACTAAATAGACATTAACTTAATGCCACATAATTATTAAGGAATATCAGAACTAGATATTATACGCAATTGTTAAAATAATATTAGTTAAAATTTTATTATTTTTTCACCTTACATAAAAATATACCTCGTAGTATCACACAAGCAAAGGCAAACATCAAAATACTTTACAAATAAATAAAGACTTTTGAACGTTCATATTTCTGGACCTTTTGTAAATATTTTCCCTTGTCATAAAGGGGGTTGGTACAATATTCTGCAGAAGGGTATGTAGGAAAAATCACGCCTCGTTCAGAAGGGTTTGATAGGTTGACGTTCGTCGAATTTGAATATTTATATCATACACATCTGAAGAAGAAAAGATATGAAAATGGATCACGAAAAGGCAAAGAGTTTGATATCATTCACTTTCTATCTGATGTAGGATTTTGTATTATATTTGACATCAAAATGTAACAAAGCATATTTTTGGTATATTTTAGATGGGACGTTAAACATAATTATTCTTCCGTTTTTTATATTAGTACTGTATTTAGATTAGCGTAGTACAACATCCATCCATCCATCCACCTACAACATCCTATCACATCGACAGTCTTGATGTGGCAAAATCCTTGGCTCAAAATAATGAAACAGTGGTTGAAAAATGTGTGAACAACTACTACCATCAGTTTTGTTAACAAAAGCATTTTAACTTAATCTATTTTTCATCATCACAGCCAGGGGTCACGGCTGAGCATAAGCCTCTTCAAAGATTTCCAGATTTTTACTTCCAGATGCCGCTTGATGCAGGTTGCTTCAAATCGGCAATTCAGCGGCATCCTGCAACCTTTACGAGGATGTTTGTCCATTCTGTGTGTTGGACGTCCTACGCTGCGTTTAGTACAGCCATCTTATTTCAACAAATGTAAACGCACGGTGGCAAACTAGATTGAAAATATCTTTCCAGACTAAGGGGAGTAGGGTAAAATAACTACATGAAAAATTACATTAGAAAATTCTCAATAGAATGGTAATTCTACAATCTACGTAACAATTGCAAACTTCGCACACTTTTCCGTTTAAAATTCAGAAATAAACTCGTTTATTTCAAGTTTCATTGTATCTGAATTGTAGATTTCGAAACTTCCAGGCCGGATTCTTTAAAGCTTGTTCTTTTTGTCTGCAAATGAGCAAGTGTTCTGTTTGATATTAGAGTAACGAGTTTTTGACTTAATTCTTGGGAAACTAGGATAAAGCGGCTGTCTATGAAGGTGAGGATAAAAAAAATTAAAGAAAAAAATACTTTTTTAAACACAAGCTTTTATTATTTGTTAATAAAATGAACTAAAAAGTTGAAAATAAATTAACCTGATGCGAAAAATATCATTATAATATAAGCAGCTTTTTTTTTATAAACAAAAGCGTGTTACATTGTGATTGAAGAAGAAAAATAAGTACCTAGTAAGCTAATGTTCCATTGAAATGTAACACGCTTTTATTTATAAAAAAAAAGCTGCTTATATTATAATGATATTTTTCGCATCAGGTTAATTTATTTTCAACTTTTTAGTTCATTTTATTAACAAATAATAAAAGCTTGTGTTTAAAAAAGTATTTTTTTCTTTAATTTTATTTTTAACTTTTTAGTCGGTGTTTATACACCCTCATACCATTCAGCCCTCGGCACGTGCTCAACTTCGCATTAGGTCATACATCTAATCAATCAGCCATAATTCAAATTCATAACAAACGGAATGAACTTATATCCCAAATTTGTTGGAGATACATATTCACGCCAAACAAGATACTCGTCAAGATGAACCAAACGAGCCCAAACTCGATGGGGTTGCATAGTTTAATTACGGAGTTCCTATGGCCACCTTCTAGCTTTCTAGCTCTATCATCAGACCTTGGTTACCATATAGTATCAAAGTACTCGACAAGACGAATTAAACGAGCCCAAACTCGATGGGTTTGCGTCGTTTAATTGCGGAGTTCTTGTGGCGACGTTCCGGCTCCATCCTCAGACCCTGGTTACCATATATTATCAAAGTACTTGTCAAGTCGAATTAAACGACTCCAAACTAGATGGGGTTGCGTCGTTTAATTGCGGAGTTTCTATGGCCATGTTCCAGCTCGATCATCAGATCCTGGTTACCATATATTATCAAAGTACTCGCTAAGATGAACTAAACGAGCCCAAACTCGATGGGTTTGCGTCGTTTAATTGCCGAGTTCCTATGACCACCTTCCAGCTCCATCATCAGACCCTGGTTACCATTGAAAGACAAACTACACGTCAAGTCGATTCAAACGAGCCCAAATTCTATGAGATTGTTTCGTTTCATTGGTAAGTTCCTATGGCATTGGCCACTTTCCAGCCCCATCATCAGATCAGAACCATTTCATCATAATATTGCATTGTCACGCGGTTTACACATGTATGCAAAATTTCAGCTCATCGGTAACCGGGAAGTAGATTAAATTTAACTTGCAAGATTTTATTACAGACAACGGGGCAGGGAAAACTAAAAAAAATTTTTTCTTTAATTTTATTTTTAACTTTTTAGTAGGTGTTTATACACCCTCATACCATTCAGCCCTCGGCACGTGCTCAACTTCGCATTAGGTCATACATCTAATCAATCAGCCATAATTCAAATTCATAACAAACGGAATGAACTTATATCCCAAATTTGTTGGAGATACATATTCACGCCAAACAAGATACTCGTCAAGATGAACCAAACGAGCCCAAACTCGATGGGGTTGCATAGTTTAATTACGGAGTTCCTATGGCCACCTTCTAGCTTTCTAGCTCTATCATCAGACCTTGGTTACCATATAGTATCAAAGTACTCGACAAGACGAATTAAACGAGCCCAAACTCGATGGGTTTGCGTCGTTTAATTGCGGAGTTCTTGTGGCGACGTTCCGGCTCCATCCTCAGACCCTGGTTACCATATATTATCAAAGTACTTGTCAAGTCGAATTAAACGACTCCAAACTAGATGGGGTTGCATCGTTTAATTGCGGAGTTTCTATGGCCATGTTCCAGCTCGATCATCAGATCCTGGTTACCATATATTATCAAAGTACTCGCTAAGATGAACTAAACGAGCCCAAACTCGATGGGTTTGCGTCGTTTAATTGCCGAGTTCCTATGACCACCTTCCAGCTCCATCATCAGACCCTGGTTACCATTGAAAGACAAACTACACGTCAAGTCGATTCAAACGAGCCCAAATTCTATGAGATTGTTTCGTTTCATTGGTAAGTTCCTATGGCATTGGCCACTTTCCAGCCCCATCATCAGATCAGAACCATTTCATCATAATATTGCATTGTCACGCGGTTTACACATGTATGCAAAATTTCAGCTCATCGGTAACCGGGAAGTAGATTAAATTTAACTTGCAAGATTTTATTACAGACAACGGGGCAGGGAAAACTAAAAAAAAGCTTGTATGGCCACCCTTTAGCTCCATCATCAGACTCTGGTTACCACGTTGCACCAAAGTACTCGTCAAGACAAATTAAACGAGCCCAAGCTCGATGGGGTTGCGTCGTTTAATTGCGGAGTTCCTATGACCACCTTTCAGCTCCATCATCAGACCTTGGTTACCATGTTGCACCAAAGTACTCGTCAAGACGAATCAAAAGAGCCCAAACTCGATCGGGTTATGTCGCTTAATAACTGAGTTCCTATGGCCATCTTCCAGCTCCATCATCGGACCCTGGTTACCATCTAGCAACAAAGTACTAACTCGTCAAGCTGAGACTCGATGGGATTGCGTCGTTTCTTTACTGAGTTCCTATGACCACCTTCCATCTCCATCATCAGATTAGACCCTGGTAACCATCATAAAACAAAGTACTCGTCAAGACGATTCAAAAGAGCCCAAACTCGATCGGGTTATGTCGCTTAATAACTGAGTTCCTATGGCCATCTTCCAGCTCCATCATCGGACCCTGGTTACCATCTAGCAACAAAGTACTAACTCGTCAAGCTGAGACTCGATGGGATTGCGTTGTTTCTTTACTGAGTTCCTATGACCACCTTCCATCTCCATCATCAGATTAGACCCTGGTAACCATCATAAAACAAAGTACTCGTCAAGACGATTCAAAAGAGCCCAAACTCGATCGGGTTTTGTCGCTTAATAACTGAGTTCCTATGGCCATCTTCCAGCTCCATCATCGGACCCTGGTTACCATCTAGCAACAAAGTACTAACTCGTCAAGCTGAGACTCGACGGGATTGCGTCGTTTCTTTACTGAGTTCCTATGACCACCTTCCATCTCCATCATCAGATTAGACCCTGGTAACCATCATAAAACAAAGTACTCGTCAAGACGATTCAAACGAGCCCAAACTCGATTCGTTGTTGGTTGTTTCGTTTCATTGCGAAGTTCCTATGGCCACCTTCCAGCTCCATCATCAGATCAGACCCTGGTAACCATCTTTAAAAAAGTACTCGTCAAGATGAATCAAACGAGCTCAAACTCGATGGGGTTGGGTCGTTTAATTACGGAGTTCCTATGGCCACCTTCTAGCTCTATCATAAGACCCTGGTGACCATATATTATCAAAGTGCTCGTCAAGACGAATGAAATGAGCCAAAACTCGATGGGGTTGCGTCGTTTGATTGCGGTGTTCCTATGGCCACGTTTCAGCTCCATCATCACACCCTGGTTACCATCTATTGTCAAAGTACTCGTCAAGACGAATTTAACGAGTCCAAACTCGATGGGGTTGCATCGTTTAATTTCAGAGTTCCTATGGCCATGATCCAGCTCCATCATCAGACCCTGGTTACCATCTAGCACCAAAGTACTCGTCAAGACGAATCAAACAAGCTGATACTCGATGGGATTGCGTCGTTTCTTTACTGAGTTCCTATGACCACCTTCCAGCTCCATCATCAGATCAGACCCTGGTAACCATCTAAAACAAAGTACCTACTCGTCAAGAAGAATCAAACGAGCCGAAACTCGATGGGGTTTCGTCGTTTCATTACAGAGTTCCTATGACCACCTTCCAGCTCCACCACCAGACCCTGGTTACCATTGAAAGACAAACTACTCTTCAAGACGATTCAAACGAGCCCACACTCGATGAGGTTGTTTCGTTTCATTGAGAAGTTCCTATGGCCACCTTCCAGCTCCATCATCAGATCACCACCATTTTGTCATATTATTGCATTGTCACGCGGTTTACACATGCATGCAAAATTTCAGCTCAATCGGTAACCGGGAAGTGGATCAAATTTAACTTGCAAGATTTGATTACAGACAACGGGACAGGTGAAAGTAAATAAAAGCTTGTAAAAAGAGGATAACGAAACAAAATATGATTACAATTATAGTAATAAAACATGGTGTATTGGATTCCTCAAAACAAATAAGCTCAAACATGATGGTTTTACAAGTAGCAATTGAAGATTTCAGAAGAATCATGAAGTCTTATCACGAAGCCCCGAGAGAGCTAAGGGTATTGTGATATCGTTTGATTGACTTACAAATTCAATCAATATCAGTCTTTGAATAAGCTTTCTATAATTCCTTTTGAAAAACGGCACCCTAAAAACATTCGTACCAAACACCGTCTAAAAAAATTTCAAACTACTCGAAATGCTACCATAATTCTATTTGGCGTAGTTTTCGTCTCCTTCTTCGGAAACCCTTCTGACCGCCTTATTAACGGTTTCATATTCAAACAAACCTTATTAATCTTTTAATCCATTAAACTATCTCAATCCCTTGACTCAAACTGCCAATAGCTTCCAGTCAATTTGCCTGCACCTGCTTACAAAGGATGTAACTTTTCGGCGTCTTAGTAGTGTTGGTCGAGTATTTTATCGATATTTTTCGTCAAGTGAAGAAAAATCAAGTGTACACAAACAATCATCATCATCATCACCAGCCTACAACAGTCCACTGCTGGACACAGGCCTCTTCAAAAGGAGGATTTTGCCATTATCGCCACGCTTGGCAGGCGGGTTGGCGATCGCAGTTTGGCCAATGGTGGAGAGGAGACGCTGCTGCCCGTCTTCTTGTGGCGGTTCTCCTGTAGTCGACACCCATAGGAAGAGAAGGGGTGGTGCTATGCTTTTAACGTGCCGGCACTACACGACACACACACACACAAACAATACTAACATTTAAGTCTAAAACAAAATTTAATCAATTTATTATGAACAAGCTTGAATGGATTGAATTTATATTTCATCTGTATGAACAAGCCTTTGCAAATTTTTATCTAAGCTAAATGCTTTAGTTGAATAGTAATATTTTCTTACATAAAACACAAAATATATACACATTTTTTTAGTAAATGATTTTTTTATAACATATAATATGTCATCTGTAATACATATGAAAGGCAACCGTTACTGTCTGACTCATTCAACAAACAGCTCAAACCACTGAACGGATTGCGCTAAAATTTGGTACGCATACAGCTATTATAATGTAGGCGTACGATAAGAAAGGATTTTTCAAACCTAAAGGGGTAAAACAGGGGTTCAAAGTTTGTATGGAGGAGGGGGTGCAATTTGGTATATTGCAACGGCTTGCCTCTATGTATAATAAGGTTCTCAGCTTGAAAGATTGTAGAAGCTTGTAGTACTTCCAGGTATTTTTTAATTTACTGAGTTTGGCATTCATTCATTCACTCGAAATCAAATCTAACGCGAGCTAAGCCGCGGGCAAAAGTTAGTCTTATATATTTTTGCTGGGTGAATTTTCGTTTATTAAAACTATCGTTTATAATGACTACATATAATAATAGTCTTAAACTTCTTTTTTTATAGACCAGCTTATGAATTTAGCTTTGAAATTCAGCTTTGTTTTATTTTATTTACATATAATTTAATACATAAGCCCTATTCTTTAAGTGATTTTAGCTACAGCGGGAAAATTTACCAAACTGTCGATATCAGTAATTCAGTTGGCAGCACTATTTTTAGCCAATTAACCCTTTTAATTGGGTTGGCTGACCGTGACTAAATGTTTAAGCCGGTTTGTTAGCTCATCGGCAATTTTGGGTTGTTTGGGATGAGTTCATGTCGAAATGGCAAAGTTATTAAAAGCCAATAAGCCCAAAGTAATGTCTATGCTGCGCAAAAAGCCTATTTTTCAAAAGTTTCAGTCGTATTTTTTTTTACTCTTTGATTTTTTTATTTGTACTTGCTGTTATTTAAAAGTAATGTATTAGCAGCTTAGTGGTTAGATTCTAGTTTCTTACTCGTAGGTTGTGAGTTCTAATCCCAGCCAGGAGCTTTAGATTTGGTAACGGAAAAAAAAAGGTCGCGAAGAAACCAGCGCATTCATCATTTAGTTGTGTAGCGATGGTCTAAATCTTATATTATCCAATCTAAGGTGTATTAAGATCTGATGACCATCGCCTCAAATTTAAATAAATAATAAATATTTGACAACATCACATACATTGCTCTAATCCTAAGATAAGTAGCTAAAGCACTTGTGTTATAGTAATCAGAAACAACGACGGTACCACAACACCCAGACCCGAGACAATATAGAAAAGTTCGTTTTCCACATTGACCCGACCGGGGATCGAACTCGGAACCTCAGAGATGGCGGCGCCATATACAGTCCGGCGTGCTCGCCTCTCGGCTACGGAGGTCGTCTAATTTTATTAACTAGAATTCAATTACAATTACAGAATTCAATTGAAGGATCAGCTTACTAGGAATGAGGCAAAGCGCAACAAGTAAAACTATGTTTTGAGATGTGACATTGATACTTAGAAATTGAATCGCACCCCGAACTAGGAATAAGAAAAAAACTTTATAACAAAAAAATTAAACCGCTGAAAAATTAAGGTCAAATGAAAAACAAATTTTTTTTTTGCTTTATAGTTTTTCGGCGATTTTTTTTTTTTGTAAAAATGTTTTTTTTATTTAATGATTTTCTTTGAATATAAGATCAGCATTAAAATCTGTGAGTGAACAATAAATCACCCCTATTTTCCCTCCCTTTGGGTAAGTTATATTTTTCAAATTTATGCAACCAATTGAGGTATACTCTTTCTAATAAAAAAACAATAATTATAATCAGGCTTCTCTGTTAAAAGTTATGCGTGCTCAAATATTACAATCAGTGAGTAAACAATCAATCATCCCCTGTTTTCCTACCCTTAGGGTTGGATTTTTTTCCAAATTTATATGGAACCCACTTTGGACTATACCCTTTCTCTTAAAAAAAGAATTATCAAAATCGGCCTACTCTGTAAAAAGTTATACGTGATCATACATAAAAAAATATATTGTATATAATACGCGTCGACTTAACCTCCTCCGTTTTTTTTCGTCGGTTGAAAACGTTGCAAGTAAGAGCGTATTTTGAGATACGACGTTATTACAAACAAATGTTTGTTTAAGTTTCCAACCCACTTCATAAACGTAACCAAAATGTTCTTCTGTAATTCATTGCCGCAATAAATGAGTCCCATTCCGGCTTATGAGGAAAAAGTGATGCTCACAATTGCCCGCCGGCGTTGCCCGTCCGTCACTGTTGCGGGAACATGCATCATCTCGGATCCCGGAATTATGGCTGGATCAAGTTCAAATGTTTGCGTCTTTGTGAATGAGAGTTATTACATTCTTTTCATAAAAGAGGAAGTTGGTTTCGGGTTTTGCAAGAGAGAGCAACACTTAACTAATATTAAAATTGATTCACAAGGATTAATAGTCGAGGGCACTACGCTCGAGGTCGTCCAAGAGTACGTCTACCTTGGACAAGTACTACAGCTCGGTAGAGACAACTTCGAGCGGGAAATCGCCAGAAAAGTGCAGCTTGGCTGGGCAGCATTTGGGAAATTGCGTCATATCTGCACGTCGACACTGCCGCAGTGCCTGAAAAGCCGGGTGTTTAACCAATGCGTCCTACCAGTTTTAACCTACAGAGCCGAAACGTGGAACATGACAGTCAAGTTGGCCCACCGACTACACGTCACTCAGCGTGCTATGGAAAGGTCTATGTTGGGGTTCTCATTAAGGGATTAGATCCGGAACGAGGTCATACGACATAAGACTAAGGTGACTGATATTGTCCCAAAATGTAGCAAGCTGAAGTGGCAGTGGGCTAGCCATGTCTGTCGCAGAACCGACGAGAGGTGGAGCAGGAAGGTTCTCGAATGGAGACCACGCTTAGGAAAACGTAGTGTAGGACGCCCCCCGGCTAGATGAACCGATGACCTGAAGAAGGCAGGCTGGCAGCGACTGGATACAAAGGGCGGAAGATCGTGCGCTGTGGCGCTCCTTGGGGGAGGCCTTTGTCCAGCAGTGGACTGCAACAGGCTGATATGATGATGATGATGATGACAAGGATTAATATACCTCAACAGTTTTTATATTGTTGTCTTTTATTTACGCGAACACGATACATTTAAATGAAACTACTTTTACGGATTATTTCGCGATTTATTAACATTTTATTTAACCTGACGTTTCGAACACTTTACAGCGTTCGTGGTCACAGGTAGACTAAGTCTTTACAATATTTTGAAAAATATAAACTATCGTCACTCAGTTAATATTAATTTGTGTTCCTATCTACGCAAAAAGAGCTAACTGTATCTAGAGGTCTTGCAGGGCGGGGCCTAGCATGGGATTTCGTTAAAACAGGATCCCATGCTGGTGGTATTTTCCAACCATCTTCTCTGTTGAAATTCGGGTGTCTTCTAATTTCAATTGCCTCCCGTAACATGCGAGGAACAAATCGTCGTTCTCTTGCAAGGACTTTAGGCTGGTCAAATCGTATGAAATGGTTTGGTGTATCTAAGGCATGTTCACACACTGCAGACTTAGTATTCCGTCTATGTTTGATGTCGGCTATATGACTGTATAATGTGACTGTGGGCTCTCCTATATCGGTCAAACAAAACGAAGTATAGGCGTGCGGGTAAAAGAACATATACATTTTCTGGTTATTTGTCTTTAATCAGCAAATCAAAATAGAGTATCTATCTATCTACCAAGATTTCTAGCAACGTGACTATCTATAATTGTTCAATATACGATCTGTATACCAGTCAGATAGACGGCATGAGTAATTAGGTCCCGTGCTACTAGTTTAACAACGACACATTTCTCTATCTATCTATCTGTTCAGCCTATTGCAGTCCACTGCTGGAAAGAACGCCAGAGAGCACGATCTCCCGCCAGCCATTTTTTTATCCATCTACTGCCAGCCATCTTCCTAAGGTCGTCGGCCATCGAGCTGGGGGGCGTCCTACATTACGTTTGCCAAGCCGTGGTCTCCACTCGAGAACCCGTTTAATCCACCTTTCATCGGTTCTGCGACAGATGTGGCCAGCCCACTGCCACTTAATTAAGCTTGCTACATTTTTAGTCTATGTCCGTTACTTTGGTCTTTTGCCTGATGATCTTGTTTCGTTTTTTTTGTACACATTTTAAGTGGAAAAAATGCTTTTTTTTTTCTGGTTACCGTGTAAGTTAGATGGCTATTTTCATAGCGTAGTCTGAGGGCAAATCCGTACAAAAATTGTGAACATTATCTATAAAACCGGCCAAGTGCGAGTCGGACTCGCGCACGAAGGGTTTCGTACCATTTTCTATAAAAACGGCAAAAAAATCATGTTTGTTGTATGGGAGCCTCCTTAAATATATATTGTATCCTGTTTTTTTGTATTTGTTGTTATAGCGGCAACAGAAATAAATCATCTGTGAAAATTTTAAGTCTCTAGCTATCACGGTTCATGAGATACAGCCTGGTGACAGACGGACAGCCAGCCAACCAGACAGATAGACAGATTATGGTCATCGGAGTCTTAGTAATCGGGTCCCGTTTTACCCTTTGGGTACGGAACTCTAAAAATGACTGCAAGATCTGAATAATGGCACCAGGATTGCCAGAATTTAGATATAGATAATATGGTTGGAAGGATTAAGGTGAGGCCTATATCAAAGTTAAAATTTAGGTTAAAAAAACAGCTACCACCTGCTGCACGCGTTGATTTTTTCAAGAATAGTCTTTTATTCATTGACTCATACAGGGTGTCCCGTAAATCGAGGTCAACCTTGTAACCACATATTCTATTCATCATGGTGAACAAATATTGTTTTAGCACTTTTGCAAATCTGCATGAAAATTTATCGACTTCCCATACAAAATTAACAAATTAGTCAATTAGATTTGTAAAGACAGTAAAGAAAAACATATGCATAATTTAAAAAGTGGTAGAACAAAAGTTGTTTAATATGATGTATAGAATATGTGGTAACAAGGTTGACCTTGATTTACGGGACACCCTGTATATTACATGCTTTTATTATTACTTTTTAACCAAATATAATAAAAATTGGTTTTAAAATTGCTACCAATAGGTACTAAAAACGAAGCCGCAATAAGCAAATTAGGTAGGTCCAAGGTACATTATGAACACAAGACTGTTTCAATAATTGTGTGTGTGAGTCCTCCCCAAGAGACATCCTATCATGCCGTGTACCCACTGAGTCGTAACAGTTATCTTGGTGATTATTATCGGGTACTCGACATCTTCTCTAATGAACATGTAGTGTAATCACAGTGTCTTGTTTACTGGAATATGCATTGTCGCATTATCTCTATTGATGTAAGGTTTTGTTATGATATAGCGTTCGCTAAATAAAGGCTATTAATTAAAGGTATCATTAGAAAAGTTATATTAAGGCTGGGTTGCACTACCTTAACTTTAACCATAACTGTAACTTTAACTGGTGTTTTTGTATGGAGTTTGACAGACTTTTGACGTTTGTTAAAGTTAAAGTAAGATGGTGCAACTAGGGCTAAGAAATTTTGTTGGTTAAATGCAAGACTTTTACAACAGAACTAACTTTAAAATCACAACAAAAATCTTAACTCTACGGTGATTGGCTAATTAAGTACCATTAATATGATATATGTATATTTTTAATCGTATCAAATGTGATTTGATATACAGTTACCATGAAACCAGAAAAAACCTCATAACGATAGTTCTAAGATAATTGTGAAACGATTTCGTCATGTTCATTTACAATTACCAATTGAGTAAATGACTGTTAAGTTTTTATTGCGTTCACTTATATGTTTATGTTTATCAAACCTCATTATATCAATATATTGTTTTAAACTTTCATGGTCACTAACATTAGAATAGTTTGTTACGGGATTGCTACCATGTACCTTATGTACCTTATTCACGGAGTAACTCCGTGATCATGGCGCTTGCAACAGTGCCGAAATATCGGGAACTCAAAAATAAGGTACATGGTAGCAATCCCGTAACAAACTATTCTCATAATATCAATGGATATTTAAGAAAAGTATTTTAAATTTTACAATTGAAACTGTACCTAATCGGTACTTGTGTCCACGAAAATGGTTCTTTACACACAAATTGATACTTCTGTTTTGTGTGTGTCTTCTGTTTCGTAATTTTCCAGGTTATATAATTTAAGAGTCAACTTGATTGCTTAAGCTAAATTAAAAAAAAACTCAACATCTGTTTTCATAGCAAATTCATTTGAGACGTTCCCAATTTTAGTCAGTAGTTGAAATGTTTCATTCAAAGGAAAAGCATAAACTAACGTGAACGATTGCGCTCGAAAAAGGGGATGATTGGGGCGCAGGTGCAGAAGTCCGATCAGCTTCGATATTCTGTGCTGTGATTATGGAAACGGAACGGGATTGAAACGTGAATGTAGAATTTGTTTGTGTTAAAAAGTTGAGTAGTAAGTTTCTCGAAACACGAGTAAAAAAACATTTGGATAGTTAAAATTCGATTTAAGAAATAGGTACAAAATTTTACAACAAAAACAAACACTCTTGCGTTATAATGGCTAGAATATTTCAAAATAATTATCTTTCTAAAAATGCAAAGAAACTTTTGAGTAACAAAAAAAACGTGTAAACAACGCTCGAATGACGTTTGATGATGAGGTCAGACTTTGATCCACCCAATCAAACAAGAAGTAAAATTAGGTAGTCGTCATCATCATCATTGGCATCAGCCTATTGCAGTACATTGCTGGACGTAAGCCACTCCCAAAGAGCGCCAAAGAGCACGATCTCCCGGATTTTTTATCCATCCAGCCATCTTCTTCTAAACTAAGGTCGTCTTCGTGAGGTTAAATTATGTAGTACCTAAGTGATGTTCATTAATAAGCGTTATAATTTGGATGATTACTCCTTTACCTATACCTTGTTATAGAACTAACAGCACAATGTAACAGACAATACCTACTTCATGCATCAATATACCTACCTATATAAGTTTGTTTATTCTTTTGATATTGTTCCTTAAACGAGAGTTGCCTATTTTGAGCTCTAAAATTGTGTTAAACATTATAAAAAATGGTTCGAAAAGTTAAGTTTTGTGAATAAGGCTGTTAGTTTCCATCTGAAAATGCACTTAAATCGTATGGAAATCCCCGGTCCCATGGGATCTCCGTCGGGAAGTCACTGGACCATGAACGAGGTGAATTCTGCTTATTGCGAGTAAGGACCGGAGTTTCGAAAATTTATTTTAAACAGTATTTTAATTGTTTTAAGATAAATAACTGTGTATTTTCGATTTGACTTGCACACTGTAATTATTATTTTTTCAATGTAGTTAATCTATATCTCAACGTATTACAAAACTGTAACAAATCAAGTTCTGTACATTGAAAATATTTAAGAAAAAGTTTTCGGTGCACTTTATTATTAATTCTGAAGCCAAAACTGTATTTTTATTTTTATTTTTGTCTCTTATTTTTATGTTTAGGGTTCCGTACCCAAAGGTTAAAACGGGACCCTAACTAAGGCTCCGCTTTCCGTCTGTCTGTCTGTCCGTCTGTCACCAGGCCGTATCTCATGAACCGTGATAGTTAGAGAGTTGAAATTTTCACAGATGATTTATTTATATTGCCGCTATAACAACAAATACTAAAAAACAGAATACAATAAACATTTAAGGGGGTACCCATACAACAAACGTCATTTTTTGCCGTTTTAAATAATGGTACGGAACCCTTCGTGTGTGATTCCGACTCGCACTTGGCCGGTTTTGTTTATTTGTATCTTTACCGCGTATCACTCCGAAATTACGGAATAAGTTCGAATGAAACTTGTCACGAATTTAGATTATAGCACGAGGTAGGACATAAAATGCTTTTCATACGATAATCAGCACAGTTGCTTTGGGAGAGGGGGTGAAAGTCAACACATTTACACCATGCATAAAACCTGTGCAAGAGCTTCAAAATGCGCATGTTACCCGCACTTCGAACAAGCACCTATTCTGTTATTATTACTTTACTAATATTATAAAGGGGAAAGATTTGTACCTATTTTTGTATGTTTGTAATGAATAGGCTCAAAAAGTACTGGGCCGATTTAAAAAATTCTTTCACCAATAGTATGCTACATTCTTTCAATTTGACATAGGCTACATTTCATTTTGAAAAAAATTAGGGATTCTTGGTAAAATTTGAACAATGTAACCGAAGGTGTAGAAAAATGAGTCTTAAAATGTTTTTCGTCGAATGCGCTGCCGAAACTATTAGCGATAATTGTCTACCCCGTGCGAAGCCGGGACGGGCTGCTAGTTCTGTATAATTTGTAAAATAATGTTTTAAATATACAGGATGTACAAGATAATGAGACACTCCTTAAAACCACATGATCAGCTGGTCATAGACAACAACTTTTTCTATGGGATCAACATCGAAATCGAGTTTTTTTTTTAGCTGCTTCATACAAACTTACTCGCTTACCTCGATGATAATGTATGGAGCAACTGAAAATAAAATCACGATTTCGATGTTGCTCCTATAGGCAAAGATGTTGTATATCACCAGCTGATCACGTGGTTTCAAGGAGTGTCCCTTTTTTGTACACTCTCTATGGAAGCGCAATTCCAAATGCCATAAAAATACGCATGAGCGGGCTCAGAGCCAGATTTTATATTCTATATTCTCTGGGTTCTATTAATTTATAGATTATCGATAATAGGGGATTCCGCACATCGCGCTACAACGTATATACTTTCATACAATTTACACTAGGACTTTAGGCGACAAAACGAAGCAATATTGAAAGACATTGACGGATTTAGCTTTGAAAATTGACGTGAAAGATAAGGATTTCTATTACCTTACATTTTGTTTGAAAAGAAAGAAACCGACGTTTAATTTCAAGGCTTTCTTGTCAAGGACGCGTCTACGCGACGCGATCTAGGAATGTGATTTATTGGTTACCCTCAAGGCTTTATTCATACAAAGACAATTGAATAAAGTACTTTATTCATTCTATCCGTATTCGTTTCTCTTATTTACAGGGTAAAAGAAATTGCTTTACATCATCAGTAGCTTAAAAACTGTCGTGATCTCGATAAAGGTAATTAATGTAAGCTACCAGTTCAGGGTAAGGATAAATAAAAATAAAAATTGGTAACTTCAAGAATTTATTATAAATCATTCTACAGATAAACGGAACTACGATTTTAAATAGTAAAATAAATCGGTACTTACGCTTACAATAATTCTAATTCCTTCACCAACGTACTCAAAAATACAATTCAACGCACTTTTAACAGCAACACAATCTTAACACTGTAATACACTAGAATAGTTTGTTACGGGATTGCTACCATGTACCTTATTTTTGAGTTCCCGATATTTCGGCACTGTTGCAAGCGCCATGATCACGGAGTAACTGAAGATCTTGCGGGTAAGTTGTTAAGGGCAAACATATCGGTCTACCCTCTTTCGCTGTCTTTTATTGCACGCGTCGGTACCATTGTCTACAAACTCACTATTTTCTCGCACCTGTTCTCGACACACAACACTAACAGTATCTGACCGCGACACAGCAGTTTGTTGTTTTTTCCGGTTTTTGCACATACGAATCACTGGATTCGTATGTGAAAATAAGGTACATGGTAGCAATCCCGTAACAAACTATTCTAATGTTAGTGACCATGAAAGTTTAAAACAATATACTGTAATACACTTTCAGCTCCGACTGCAATGGTCAACACTTGTCGACGTCTCCGAACAGAATGCCATTGCAACTGATTTTACTAACGAACAAATGATTGAATGAATGAGTAGTTGAGCGAATGGTCATAGACAAAACAGTAACTGAGGTACTAAAGCTTACATTAACTAGCCCTAATTGAACGTTACGTATTTATTGTACCCTCTTAAAGTTGGGATTAAAGAGATATTATTACGATAAAACTTTTAAAGTTGAGGTTAGGTTCTGTTTTAAGTAATTTTTATTTCGTCTTACTATGATCACAATGAATTAACTATGTTAGTAAAATGTCATCAAAATTCGACTAGTTACATAAATTACTTTTTATTTTGGTACACATTATAATATTACTTACAGAGGTATACATTTAAAAAGCGAACTACACTTCTTAAAAAAAAAAAACAATTTGACATTGACAGCCACGAATAGTTAAAAATAATTAAAAATGCAGTCCGAATTGAGCCAAAGTTGGTTTAATAGCGTACTAAATAATTATGAAAATGTAATTATTTTGCTTACAACTTCCGCTTAGTTACGCCGGCATAGGAACCCCAATTACACCACCTGTAACCCACAATCTGAGGACAATCACAGGCACATGCAAAGAGCACCGCCCTCCCTCCCTCAAATTGCATGCGAAACAGACGAATGCAAAAGTTAGCACCCAACACCGACATAAAAACCTCGACGCGCGTTTCGCCACTTCACGTGGCATCATCAGGAGAGATGTTGTCGCCTCGGCTGCGCTTCGACGACTAAACTGTAAGACTGGCGAACAGGCCTTTTATACCCCCTCTCCACCACAAGTTTTAAACGTCACTCGTAACGTTACGAGTAACGTTCATCGTTATTTGACTGTTGTTTCTATTTTGTTGGTTAGAGAAGATATTTAATAGTGGAGAGTTGGCAAAACCGACCTGTTCATTCAACAATGTAAGTAACATTTTCTCGTTATAATATTTTAGAAATGAATCCACGTAGTCCTTGTTTGTACGGTTTACCAAAAATACATAAGGATAATATGCCGATGCGTCCTGTAGTTTCATACATCGGCGCACCAGCGTATAAATTAGCTAAAAAATTAAATTCATTATTAAAGGCGAAATCGCCATTCAGTCCAAAGTATTCCCTAATAAATAGCCTGGATCTAATTAAAAAGATCCAGTCTGTTTCACTCCCTCGAAACGCGAAGTTGTTATCATTAGATGTTGAAAGTTTATTTACAAACGTACCATATCAAGAAAGTCTTAATATCTTAAAATCACATTTAGAAAGACAACGATTACATCCGGGGGAGATAGATGATCTCATATTATTAACTTCATTATGCATGAAACAAAATTATTTCCGGTTCAACAATCAATACTATAAACAAAAGGAGGGCTTAGCAATGGGTTCTCCTTTAAGTCCTTTAATGGCAGATATTTTTATGGATAATTTTGAAAATAAACACTTAGTGCATGATAGAAATATTCTTTATTATTATAGGTACGTAGATGACATATTGATTTGTTGGACCGGAACAAGCCGTCAGTTAGATATTTTCCTCCACAAAATAAACAACATTCATCCCAAAATTAAATTTAAATTAGAATTAGAACAAAATTATAATATTAATTATTTAGATTTAACAATAAAAAGGGTGGAGGATAAGCATGAATTCCAAATATACCGTAAGCCAACACACACCGACACTGTCATTCATGCATCTTCATGTCATCCGTGGCAACATAAAATGGCCGCGTTCAACTCGTATGTTCATCGACTTCTAACAATACCACTCAGCGAATCAAATTACGATAAAGAATTAAACATTCTTTACAATATTGCCATATCAAACGGATACAGGAGATGCATTATTGACAGTATAATAAAAAACAAAATCAATAAAATCACATCTAGTTTATTATACGCTGTTCCTGATAAAAAGGTTAACAGGTATAATTCTAGTTTGATTTATTTAGGTAAGGTGTCGGAGCGTATCTCTAAAACGCTAAAACACTATGACATGCATGCTGCTTTTAACACAAATAACTCATTAAGAATGCTATGTAATGGTAAAGATAAGATAGATAAACATCAGAAATCTGGTGTTTATAAAATAGATTGTAGTGACTGTAACTCTTCTTACATAGGACAGACCGGTCGTAGTTTCAACACACGTTATAAAGAACACATATCCGCTGATCGCAATAATCACCCAGAAAAATCACATTTTGCAAAACACCTTTTAGATTCAGGACATAGTATTTCCGAAAACCATTCTTTTTCAATTTTACACACATGCGAAAAAAGTTTAAAACTTTCCATCCTAGAACAATTAGAAATAATAAAACACAATAAAGATAATACACTTACATTGTTGAATGAACAGGTCGGTTTTGCCAACACTCCACTATTAAATATCTTCTTTAACCAACAAAATAGAAACAACAGTCAAATAACGATGAACGTTACTCGTAACGTTACGAGTGACGTTTAAAACTTGTGGTGGAGAGGGGGTATAAAAGGCCTGTTCGCCAGTCTTACAGTTTAGTCGTCGAAGCGCAGCCGAGGCGACAACATCTCTCCTGATGATGCCACGTGAAGTGGCGAAACGCGCGTCGAGGTTTTTATGTCGGTGTTGGGTGCTAACTTTTGCATTCGTCTGTTTCGCATGCAATTTGAGGGAGGGAGGGCGGTGCTCTTTGCATGTGCCTGTGATTGTCCTCAGATTGTGGGTTACAGGTGGTGTAATTGGGGTTCCTATGCCGGCGTAACTAAGCGGAAGTTGTAAGCAAAATAATTACATTTTCATAATTATTTAGTTATGGATTTCCGCAAAGTAACGCCTGATTCTATCAATTTTTTTAATAGCGTACCCCAAACTCTAGTTTTATTGAACTAAAAACTATTAAAAAATAGTCTATTCGGAACAAAACGTTTGGTTTCTGCATCTTTAGGGACGTTTTGTTATTCGAATATACATATTACAAACTATAATAAGTAATAATAATAATTTAATAAATAAATATAAATAAATAAATATTGGACAATATCACATACATTGCTCTGGTCCTAAGGTAAGTAGCTAAAGCACTTGTGTTATAGAAATCAGGAACAACGACGGTACCACAACACCCAGACCCGAGACAATATAGAAAAGTTCGTTTTCTACATTGGGTCAATGGGACCGGGGATCGAACCCGGAACCTCAGAGAAGGCGGCGCCATTTATAGTCCGGCGCGCTCGCCTCTCGGCTACGGAGGTCGTCAAAATAAATGAATCCATCCTATAAAAATATATTTTTTTGGGATAATATCAGTCAATCCTACTAGCTATAACTCTTATAGTTTCCAACATATAATACGTGTCTGGAATTTTGTTGGGTCGAGTTTCGCCAAACTTCTTTATTTATTTCTTATTAAGTGCATAAATACTAAGTTACATGGTTGTATTTTTAACTTTTGCATGTATAATATTAGTAAGGATTAAACTTGCTACACAGAAGCTACAGTTGTATAAACGAGTCCCCAAATCAACTAAACACTTATCAACATAAAACGTTTGCACATTTCAACACACAAAGAGAAATTGCTTTAACGCAAAGTCTACATCGATCAAAAGTTCCCAAAGGAATCGTTCTGAAGTCTGCCTAAGTAGTCTTGCTTGTTAATAATGTATACGATAGACGATACGTTACACATAACTTAATGAACAACCAAATACTCTCTCTGGAGATTTGCATTTTTGATAACATCAAAGTTAAACAAAAGGCACATTACATGTACCAGCAAGCGCAGCGTAAGACGTCCACCTACAAGGTGAACAGACGACCTGGTAAAGGTTGCAGGAAGCCGCTGGATGCAGGCCGCTTCCAACCGGCCAATCTGGAAGTCACACAGAGAGTGCTCTTGTAAAGTCAATAGTGCAATAGTTTTATTAAGTCTTTTTGATAAGTTTCTGATAAAATTTTATTTCATGTCAAAAGTTGGAAATGTTTAGGTCCTCGTAACATGGCTTCTTGCCTAACATCAGAAGAGAAGTGGAAATGGCTGAAAACCAGCGCTGGGTGGGATCGCGTTCCCATATCAGCACAAGCTGAGTCACCTTCAGTAATTGCTTTCGTTATAAGTTTAAATTAGTATATAATATAAGTAAATGTATGTTTGTAACGCCATGAAAGCAAGAACCAATTTTTCATTTAATTTAACGGACAAGATAAAATGAAATTCAGATAGATACTCTTTATTGCAGACCAAACAAAGAAGTAACAATTGTTTACAGAAATATGTACTATTTAGGCGGTCTTATCGCTAAAAGTGATCTCTTACAGACAACCTTCAAACAGAGGACCCTATAAAGAAATGTCATGTTATGTCAAGTCATGTTAAAGAGATATTAAATAAACATGTTATAAGGACGGGGGTTCCATAATATTTATTTACGTGACGTTATTATGTGGATGACCCCTTTCGTACTTTTTGGTTTATGGCATGGGTGCCTAACCTTTTTTTATATTTTTTTTGGTGCGCAGGAAAAATGCATTTCGCATACCTACCGCCGCGGGGGCAGTGGAAGGTTATGTGGGACTCCCTCGTCATCTTACAACGGTTTTCGCCGCTGTGCCATGACGAAGTATCACCCACTAAAAAACCTGCGGTGTACCACACAACGTATGCGAGTAACACATGGGGACCCGTGTTCTGGTTTCCGTCCATGCGTCACAAATGTTAGGCATGCTATGGTCACCCCAGCTCAGTCTCACTTAGGTGTTTTTCGCTACTAACGGACAGCCATGACTAGCCCCAGGCGGCGTACCAACCCTTTAATTGCGTTGTTGAACTGTGTACTTCTACACAGCTAGTTTACTTTTAACTAATATTTAGAAAACAACTCTTGAACTAGGAAACATGATGTACAAAGATACGGAAGTTTTTGCTTTGAGGACTTACTTGAAGTTTTACAAAAATTATATTTCAAATCTGACGTTAATTTTACTCGTGCTTTGCATAGAAAAATATATCATCGTTTGTAAAGTGAAAAAAAAAAACTAGAAAATTGAGCAACAAAATTCCCTGTCTTTTGGTTATTTCGAATCGTTTTGTCTAGTTTTGTTACCTGAAAAAAAAATGTCAAATTTAAACTCAGAGTATTAAACGTTCATCAAGTCAGTCTGGGGCGTCCTTCTCTAATCTCGCAATTTACTGATTATTAATAAATAGCTATTACTTACTAAAAAAAATATATATTCTATTATATTATTACCCATAATCCGCACTAAGCGCTTCTCATCATCTTTTATAATGCGCACAGCTGAAGATTGGAATTCCCTGCCTGCGTCTGTATTTCCGAGTGCATATAACCTGACTCTCTTTAAGTCCAGAGTGAATGGGCATCTTCTGGGCAAGCTCGCTCCATCGTAGATCCCATCTATGCTCTAGAGCAAGATTGGGGCCAAGAGTAAGCCCATCTTAAGAAAAAAAAAATATATATATATATTCTTAGAGCATTTAAACATAGACATATTATATTATTTATAAAACTATTTCTTATAATGACATTTTCGCCAAAATAATTTAAAAAAAAACTGTAGGTCACTGTATAGTTATACAGTGAACAATATAAACACTTAATTTTGAAACGTGAAATCAACATTTTGTGTTTTTGATGTATTCCTTATAATATTTACATTGAGTATTATATTTTTTATACATTTTCTACAATAAAATTTACAACTATTCATAATATTTGTACCCTACCCGGTGAAGTTAAACTAGATAAAACTCGACTCAATTCCGTCTATCGGATAATCTGCCACCATCTTGAGAAATAGATTAAAAATGGCGCCCGCGACGAATTTTACATCGTCCTGACGATAATATTGTTATCGGCGGAATATGGAATTTCAAAGGTCTTGAAGCTTCCTTTAATTTGAAGTTTTGTACAAGCTGTTAAATAGAATCATCAAATCATGAAGTGATAGTTTGCGCGCATTTTGTCAATTCTGAGGTGCAAAAGGTCAACGAATGACGAGCGATTGACATGACGTTATCAGCCTATTCACATTTGGGACAGCCTTCCACTTCGTCTATTACTTTACGTGATAACTTACTGATGCACAGTGTTTTTTTTGCAAATGCCTTTGAAACTGATTAAAAACAATTCGGTTGTAATTCAGGCAACGGTTTATCATAAGTGCTGTTACATCAGTATAGTTAGATGGTATTAAATTTGACATTTTCGGCCTTACTACAAAAAGATAGACTAGGTTTGAACACTTGTCTAAAGATTAGTCATTCAATTAAAAATGTTTGTTAATAATATGTCTGAATGTCTGATGTGTCAACATTTCAAATTGGTTGAATAATTTTTACACAGTGCTTAAGCCTGGTCTATCTTTTTTGTAGTAAGGCCATTTATGTTAAAACTCAACACACACATAATTATACAATAGTCGTACGTGTACGTGGCACCGATGTTAAGCGCTGGAACGAAGAGTGGGGATCGTTTTGCGCATCTTATAAGACGACCATCGTATCGGAGACGCGTGTGCGTGGAGCTAACGACTAATCGGTCGGTCGGCGGTGTAGGTGCGTCGTATTACTAGCCAATCAGGTAATTTTAATTGTCTTCTGCGCATCTTTCGCCCAGCGCTCAACTTTCATGCCAGTTATAGAACGATAGAAATAAAAAGTAAGAAATAAACAGTAAGGAATTTATAAAGTAAGTAAAATAAAACTTTACAAACCTAAAAATAAAATCAAACTCGCATTCTAATCTTGTCTTTCTTTGACGCCTATTCAAACGCACACTCAACTACTCTTAGCTAAACTTATTAGTAAATAAAAAAAAACTTTTAACTCTCTAATATTACTAATATTTATTTCTAGTACTTAAGAACACACTTCTGAATAAATACTCTCCAGATATCTTATAAAACTAAAATAAAACGGCACAAAGTTTCCACAGAGTAAATAAATTAATTCAAAATCGCTCCTAGTCGGTTCATATTGTATGATCGTAAAATGTAATAACTAATAACTAATAAATTGACAGATTTGAGATTTTTTAACTACTGCGAAGTAACCATGAACTCTTAAAACAATCTTTCAATCTGTCAATTTTGTACGTCATTAAGTACGAAATTTGACAGATTTGACTAGATTTGACAGATTTGATATAGTTTTAAGAGTTCATGGTTACTTCGCAGTAGTTAAAAAATCTCAAATCTGTCAATTTTGTACGTCAATACGTTCGAAATTTGACAGATTTGACAAGATTTAAGATTGTTTAAAGAGTTCATGGTTACTTTGCAGTAGTTTTCGCGTCAAAGAGTAACAAATATATATCATCTATCCTTACAAAATTTGGCATAGTATTATTAGTAAAGTAGAATGTGATCTTAACACTGACTGTATTATGTGGCTCAATAGTAACATAGTAACAAAATTCACAATAGATTGAATTGAATTGGTAGCACAATACAAGGTGATATGCAGAAAGGGTCTATTAACATACATATTGTAGCGAGAGGCATGTCCAGTGAGGTCGAAGAAAGTTGATGTTTTATTTCTAGAAGTGCTACAAACAATTTTCATTGAATTGATTTTTTTTTGCATTGAAAATAATGTAAATCCAGACGGAACATCTACCAGTCTAGTGGCCAACCAAATAAATTTAGGCAATCATAATAAAGGTTGCAGGAAACGGCTGGATCCAGTTCGCTTCCCACCGACCAATCTGGTAGTCACTGGAGGAGGCCTATGTTCAGTAGTGGATGTCCTGTGACTGAAATGATGATGATGGTGATGAATGCATAATATATTTTGTAAGTTTATCTTGCAGCTAGCTAGCTTTAGTTGCAACTGGTGACCATAGAGCTATGGTTGGTTTTACTAAAGATAAACAACCCATGCCACGATTAAGAGTAGCCATTTGTGATATTTAATAGCTACAATACAATCCGGCTTATATCTTTGAGCTTATATCTAGCTAAACACATAATTGAGCCATGCAATGCCACAGGTATATCGATTACATTGTTAAGCTGTGGTTATAGTGAGATATGAGCCTCTTCCTTTGAGGGCCATGAGTTTCAAACCTGTGCGAAACGAGTCCACTTGATTTCGGTCGTTGATGTGATATCAATCGCCCATAGATCTATTAGCGTGAATAGCTTAATAAATTTGCATTCAAGTCTTTTCAGAGGTTTTAATTATATCTAGCAAAATGGTTGTCTGTTCCACTATAGCATCCCGCTCATCAACCCAAACTGGGCCCGTGTGATAAAGTACGGCTCGAACCATCCCATTGTTAATTTGAGTAATGCAGTAGGACGTTTTACACTTGATTTCTGTATCATCATCGTCATTTGAGTCATAAGACGTCTTCTGCTAAACAGACCTCTGATGACCTTCAGATTGGCCGGTTAGAAGCGGCTTTTTATAACCCACCACATTACCGATTTTTGATCGCTGACGGATCTCTTGAAAGGATAAAAGGTGGAGTAAAAGAGTTCTCGAGTGGAGACCACGAATTGGTAATGCGCCCCCGTCCCGTAGTGTAGGACGACTCCCAAATGGACCTTAGGGAGATGGCTGGTAGTAGCTGGATGAAAAAAGCGGGAGATAGTATTTTTGGCGCTCTTAAGGGCAGGCTTACGTCCAGCAGTAGACTATAATAGGCTGACATGATGATGGCCATGATGACGGATCTCTTCATTTCGGTATCGATCTTGTAGAGAAACACCGTGCACAGCCTTTTCAATAGCCAAAGACGACCTCTGTAGCCGAGAGGCGAGCACGTCGGTCTTTTAATGACGCCGCCATCTCTGAGGTTCCGGGTTCAATCCCCGGTCGGGTCAATTAAAACGAACTTTTCTATATTGGCTCGGGTCTGGGTGTTTTGGTGCCGTCGTTGTTTTTGATTTCTATAACACAAGTGCTTTAACTACTTACCTTAGGATCAGAGCAATGTATGTGATGCTGTCCAATTTAAAAAAAAAAAATTGCACGCTGACCAACCATGCGATTTTTATGGGTCCTACGGTGAAATGCTTTTAAGTTCCGTAGGTCGTCATTAACAGGTGTCACTAGTAGTAACACACACTGGTTGTAGACTCCATTTACTAAATTACAATACAAATCTGTCTACCTCATGTAGTTATTCAAAAGGATTTATGAAGTCCTGACTCTTCCAGTACAATCAATGGATTTTATCTAGCAAGAGAGTGGCTATTTGAGTGTGCAAAGGATCACAATTCCACTCTCTCGTCGGTTATCGCGAGCGTGGCCGTTAGTTTTCTGTGTCACTGGCTACCACATCTATACTATTCTTTATAGCTTCGACCGAAGGCGAGTATTCAGTTGTAGGAAACTAGTTTTCAGATGCAGAGTGTTTAAAATTTAGATATATAAGGTGTAAGTGAATTAGTGTCAGATATTTTTAGGAGTAACTTAGACTATCACATGGATCACATATAAGATAAATTGAAAATTATAGAACAAACTTTAATTGGCGCACCAAGTAATATGAAATTATGATGAACAGTGTAATATGATTATTTGAGTGCATTAATGTAATTCTGGAGAGGTTATGAATCGGCTAGCGTTGTGTGAGTAGTCTACTTGTGGTGTTTGGGTTCATGTACAGAATGATGTAGATTCTTTATTTTAAAACTTTTTATTTTTTCGATTTTTTTAAGTTTGTTCTATAATTTTAAAGTTATCTTATATGTGATCCATGTGATAGTTTAAGTTACTCCTAAAAATATCTGACACTAATTCACTTACACCTTATATATAGAAGGGGAATATAAATTCTAGGGTTAACTTGCTTACTCGGGCCCAGAAATAAACAAGAATTTGTTAATTAGACAATGTATTTTTTATTATTTACTGATAACTTCCTTAGGGCTAAATTCTAGCACCAACATCGTAACTGTTTCAGCGAGACCAAAATTGCGAAATAAAAAAAAACTCTACCCACAGATTTGAAAGTTCAACTATTATTCGTAAATAAATATAAAGTTCAGTTGGTAAATCTAAAAAAACCTGTCTCCGAGTTAATAAGCAAATCATTATTTATAAACACCCTCCTAGGGGGTGTCGTGACCTCATTATTAATTATTTTATCGTGAATTTGCTGAAAACCATTAAAAATTCTCTTCACAGTTCGACTAATTACGCCCTGTTGATAAAGGGGTTGACGTAGTGGAAGCTAAGCTAATGCTATTAAAATTCCGAATAATTCAGTACCAAACCATTTCATTTTTGTCATGACAAAAATTAAAAAAAAATAGGTGCATAACTTACTCAAAACTTGTGTAATCATTTGAATGTGAAACCAAAAATTTGGATTAATGTTTGAAATTTAATGATAATGTCTCATGTCCCATCAGTCCACCGTTATAACTTTTGTCATATTTTATCCATTTCGGTCTTTGATTACACTGTAACTTACTTTGTACGTGAGAATTAACGCCGGACTTAATACCCGCTATATTTGAGGTCCCAGGTTCAATTCCCAGTCAGGTTAATGTTTAGGAAACGAAGTATGCTACCTAGGTCTAAGTAGTGTGATTCCGGCGTTGTTTCTGATGACTCACACATTATGATTTAACCACTTACTTAACGAAAGAGAGCAATATTATAATAATTACTCGTATACTCAGCTGTCCAATAAATAAATCATCATTTCAGCCACAGGTCGTCCACTGCTGAACATTGGTATTATATTGGCCTCCCCCAGTGACTTCTGTCATCGGGGGAGTTGCCAGACTCGCCACGCTTGGCAGGCGGGTTGGCGAGCCCATTTTTTTATTATTTCGCACGCAGACGCTGCTTCCCGTCTTGTGTTACCGGATTTAGTCGCCTCTTACGACACGCCTCCTGTTTGCGGTGGGAAAGTGTATTCTTTACGGCCGTCCCCACACGGCACACCAATAAATAAATAGTTAAAGCATATCTTGTGCTGTGCTCAACCCTTAAAATGTAATTCAAGCAACAAGCGCGTATTGTCGCGTCACGTAAGAAGTAATTAATCATTCACACAGAGAATGCTTCCGCGGAACCCTATCGCTTGAAATAAATTACCACCTGAATTTAAAGATGGCGAGGATAATGGTGTAGCTATTAAAGTGACGTAAAAATCCTGTCGTAAAAGTTTAAATTAATTTTAAAATTTTAAATTAGAGATTTTAAGATTTTTTATAACATTCAAATGACAGTACAATAAACTGGATATCAATAGTACATGTATAATGATAATGAAAAAATTAATAAATAATAAATGTACCACATGTTTAATGATATTGAAAAAATAAAAGTTGAAATGTAGCAAGCCCTTTAGTGGACGGCATGGCATTCCAGAATGCCATTTCAAAAGCACCGTTGTGGACGGATGGCATTCCAGAATGCCATGCCGTCGGCAGTCGATATTAACTCTGATTGTTGAAGCATTAAAGCTCTGTTTGGCCTGAAACTTTTTTAGTAGAATGAATGATAAATTCTCCGTTCATTGAAACCAAAAACAAATAGACGTTCACGGAAGAAAATAAAGACAAAAATTGGTGAACTTTTGACTTAGTGTTTAGCGGTCACGTGATACGTGATGACGTGTGGTAAAAAGTGAATTTTAAAAGTATTTTAGTGTAAAAAGGTTAGTTTTTTGCCATAATATCTATTGTTGTTAGTTTTAAAGTTATAATAAGTGTTAACAATAGTATTTCATTGTAATTTGAGCGTGTAACTTGATGTGAATTGAAGTGAAGTACTTGTAGGCGCGCGAGCGAACAATGGCAGTTTTATTGGCCGATAAGAAATAATGTAAACATCATAAAACACCGGCTCAGCATGTAAGTAGTTACTTTGTTTCAATAGCTTCTCAGAAATGTAACCCAAACCGTCCTAAGTGTAAACATTTGGCCTCACGAACAATAACAAAGCGATAAGCGCAATAAATTAACGGTCGGTGTCAAGTGGCTGCGGTCCTTTTCAAGTGGCACCGTCTAAGCGTGTCGGGGCCGGAAGTAGGTTTGCGGCCGTCAACGGTTAAGTGGCAGTGGACTGAGCCCACATCTATCGCAGAATCGATGAGAGATGGAGTAAACTGGTTCTTGCCTTGGCAAACGTAGTATAGGATACCCCCAGCCCGATGGGTCGACGACCTTAGGAAGATGGCCAGCAGTGGCTGGATGATAAAAGCGGGAGATCGTCTTCTTTGGCTCTCTTTGGGTTAGGCTTACGTCCAGCAGTGGACTAAAATAGGTTGAATAGTTAAATAGATTGCACTCTTTAATAGCTACTAGTGAAACGTGTTTTAGTTAATTTGATTTGTTTAGCCGAAATTCAAGTTTTTTTTTAAAAACAATTTTGCGACTGCCAGGATAGATTCCCGCTCGAGTCAATTTAGAAAACTAACTCTCATATTATATTTTCTCAGGTCTGGGTACTGTGGTACCGTCTCGTAGTTTCTGATTTCTATAACACAAGTGATTTAGCTACTTACCTTAGGATCTATGGCAATGAATGTGATGTTGTCCAACATTCAGCCTTAACCGAAGCTTTTGTCTGTCTGGTGAGTTTTTCTTGTCTCAAAATATTTATGCTACACTTACCAGCAGCATCGCGTTGACGTTGCCTAATAAGATGAGACTAAATGATCCGTCTACCTCGAGAGGGCAAATGTAGTTACTGGGCCCTGCCACGGCGATTGACTTAAGATGTCCACTATCATGGTGAACTAGACGGATGCCATTTTGGCTAGTTAAGTGAGAACAGAATTATAGGCTGATCATTGAAAATATTTATATTACACCTGATACGACACGCACACACCAGACACACCCTTTTCAGTTGTTAGCTGTTTTGCATATATAACATTAGCTTTTGGAGCTGGGCCTTAATAGGCTAGTTGACACCACCAATCAATTGACATACTTTTTATGAGCTGTCAAAGCTCACCTCTGCCCTATAATTTGTATGGCAAAAGCAAGTTTTGATGTCATTCTTTAGTGGACTAAACTGACTAACTTTATATTGGTTTTGAAGCAAACAAAAATCAGATTCTTCGAATAAATGATAATGTACCGGGTTATCGGTCCTCAAATAAGGTGTCAGATTTAATAAATGATGTCTTAGAATTATTTATGATTGGTGACCACAATCCAATTATTCTGGGACTTGATTGCTTTAATTTTTTTGATCATGTTTTTGATAAAACCATCAACATCTTCAGCCACTAGAACTCCGCAGCTGGACTATGTCCCCTACAGAGCGCTACAGCAAACTCTTGGCTATTTGCATCTAGCGGCTTCCCGTAACCCTGACCAGGTCATCAGTCCACCAAGTAGGAAACATCCATCAAACGATTTGGGGCCATTCATAAATTACGTTTAAGGGGAAACAATGTGACAAGAGGCGAGAGGAGGTCCTAAATGTCGTGACTTTATATTCTTATATTTATAGCACAAAGTTTTTTCTATAAGTAGAACACTATTTCTAGATATAAAATTGCAATATATGTGTCGACACACTAGACTGTAACAAGAGGACGGGGTGTCAAAATATCATGAAATTCGTATGGTTGACTCCTTTGCAGAAACAATTCATGTCTCCGTCACTTGAAACGTTAGTAGGGGGCACGTCAATCCAGTTATCTCAGAAACGATAAGTGCGCCTTACGTTGGTAACTATTATAATGGAATTATTGTGCCTTGAATAAGTGTAACCGTTTGCCCGCGGCGTTACATGGATCAACGTATTTAATAATAACTTAGCACTAACCTAGACATCCCGTTATGGATTTACTGAGAAAACGTCTTTTTTATACTGATTCAGGTCTAGTATAAGGCGCCCGTAGCTTGATTCAATTTATAATATGCCTATAGACATAACAAGCAAAATCGAGAAACTGTAAATAGTTTTCGTTTTCTATTCTTTTTTAACCGACTTCAAAAAAAGGAGGAGGTTCTCAATTCGTCTGAATGTTGTTTTTTTTTTTTTTTTTTTTTTTTGTATGTATGTTACGCGATTACGCCGTCAATTATGGACCGATTTCAAAATTTATTTTTTAGTTTGAAAGGGTATACTCCAAAGGTGGTCCCATTTCCACGAAGTCAGATTCTGATGATGGGATCCCTGGGAAATCGAGGGCAACCCTCAATTTTTATAGGCACCCATAATGTTTTGCATATATTTTCTGACTCGATGCTGATTTTTGGGTCTGGTAATCATCATGTCATGTTGCTGACCTGATGATGGAAGCCACAGAACTCCGTAACGGATAGGAGTTAGAAGATAATACTGCAATTTGTCGACAGAACGTATTTCGCAGTGTGTTGAGCAGACGTGGAGCTTATGAGGTACCAGACCGCCAATTTTTATTTACTGGGGGCGTACCCGCACACCCAGTAACGAAAAAAAAATTGAAAGTTCCTTTCTTAATTTATCCTGTTATTTAACGCGAGACCTTATCCTATGGTTACGACACCAAAATAGCCGCCGTTCTGGTTGGAGTGTAGGTAAACCCTTTTCTTAAGACTTAAAAATTTTCGTCGAAAAATTGACCCTATATAACACATTATTTTTATCATACCATGGGATGGGGATGGATGGGGGGTCCATAGAGGACCAATATTAGTTAAGGTTACTTTGCTGTAAAGTAATTTTTGGCGAAGTTAGGAGGGAAAAAATAGAGGACTTAACACTTAAAATTGTAAAATAAATAAAGTTTAATAAAAAACTAAAAACCGACTTCAAAATGAAACTAAAAAGCGAAAAATAATATTGACTAAAACATACCTAATCAGTTCTTTTTGGAGTCGGTGCGAATGAACACATTTTAACTCTCGATGGCTGGCACCGACTCCAAAAAGAACTGATTAGGTATGTTTTAGTCAATATTATTTTTCGCTTTTTAGTTTCATTTTGAAGTCGGTTTTTAGTTTTTTATTAAACTTTATTTATTTCTTGAGCCAAAGGCAAACCAATATTATTATTTTACCAAAGCACCCCCCGTACGTAATAATTCAAAAACATAAACTAGAGAATATATAGATGCCCTAGATGTTAATCTAGGGCATGGCGTCAGTATTATTCAACAAAGGCGAGAACTGCATCGCGGGCTACCGGCTATTCGTCGAGAAGACGATTCAAGACGAATTCGTCCGGCGCTGTTTAACATATCATAAACCAGGATTATAAAAGGTGCAGGTGTAGGTACTTACACAAACAGAAGGAAAATAGATAAGCCATAAATTGTGGATTCGTTCCATTCGATCTTAATTCACATCCAGTCTGGTAGGTAGTCGATTATCTCTAAAGTAGAGTAGTTAATTTGGTCATGACGTTATGGTAAGAAAAAGAAATGTTATCGTTGAAAATCTAAAGGTTTTTAAAACTTGGTATTTGTAACTTTTCCGAAGAGCGTTATCACTATTTCTATTCAAATTTTCTGAAGTATATTTCCCTAGCGCCTTTTTTATTTGCAAATAGCAAGAAATAAAGAATACAATACTTCCATAGCTGATATTGTGTTCTAGAAACACTGTCACAAGTAAGTGAATTCAATATTTTCCCAACGCAAACGCACGTCTTGGCCAAAGTATAAACTTTTATACTTTGCAACTGGTTTGGTCTCAATGGAGTCAAACTATGTTAGATTCTACCGGGATATTTCTTAGATGTAAAATACGAGACAGTTTTAAATTACGCCTAGAAATATGACAAGTTTTGCGAGGTTTTCTTCAAATTTAAACTTGCCGGTATCTAGCTTGTCAGTTAACGGTTAGTCAGCTGCATCTTCCTTTAAACATGTGTATGCACAGAGTAATACGACTTCATCTATTTCTGTGTCATTTTCAGCTGATTTAATTTGGCTATAAAACATGATTAAATAAATAAAAAATCATTTATTTCTTTAATCTTCGTTTCATAATATGTCCGAGAAGGCCCAGTAAGTTGTCATAGACACTTACTGGTATGATTGAGGAACGACAACAGAAGACACGTATTGGGTATGATTGAGGAACAAACATGCATTCTCTTACATTTATAATATTTTGTATTAAGAAAAGCAGAATATGTTGACTTTCTTCCTACCTGAGGGGGTAAATATAGTTTTATCATTCATGTAACGTTTACTGTAAAGCACTCTCATTGGCGTATCTTAATAGCACGTACATGGTTCAATAAAATTTTACGTTGTACGAGAGTTTCGTACTTTTATACTTTGTGTAATAAAATATACTTAGATAGTTGTGATAGTGGTTACATGCACGGTACATTTCTTTTCCCATGGGATTTGATAAGTTAAAAGGGCGGTGATATCTCAGTGGTTGGAATCTTGTCTTGAATTTCAGTAGAATTGATTCAGAGTTTAAGATTATTTGAAAAAAATATTGTAAATAGATTCAACTTATTTATAGTAGCTATTCATTACCTTGGATATGTGTAGAAATGGTTAAGGTTCGCTTTATAACATGCTCGACTTAAGGCAACAAAACAGAAAAAAGGTTCATCCCCTTTTATAATTTGATTTGGACAGAAGAAATCTTGCTGGCTTGACACATCTTTTATAAGGTTTTTTTCTTCTTTTGTGTTGTGTTAATTGAAATAATTCTTATTTTTTTTATTTGCCAATGAGCTCTACGAGTTTAAACTTTTCTAGAAAATTCTCCAATTTGTAATAGTTTGATAAATTGCAACTCTACTTTCAACATTTTCTTTTCTAAACAATGTATTAGCCTACAAAATCTCGCACTTCTACCGAGTCATTCCCCCGCCTATTTTTCATAAGTTCCCTGAACCAATCCAAGTTATTACAACGTCCAATATACGAAGGGTCGAATTAAACTTCCCGAAAGCTCTATAGAACTTACACAATTATAACATCGCTCAAAACACGGAACCGGGAAGTTTTAGGAAAATTATAAAAAAAAATCCAAGTGCGATTAGGAATTACTATACGATGGTTCCGTAACGAAAAATATTTTAACGTTTTTTTACAGATACGCCGTTCTTACGCCAAATAATCAATACTTTGGTCGGTTCTTTGGGATCTCTAGGACTTGACATCTGTTTAGCCTTATGCCTCGTGGCATTAAGTCCACCTATTGTATGTTTTTTTTAATCTGTGCAATAACGTTTAAATAAATAAATAATTGTCGGCAACTTTATCGCTTATGTAAGTACGGTATTGTGTGTGTTGTTTATTACAACATGATTTGCTGGGGAGCCCTCGTCGTTCAAATGGTTTCGATTTGGCAAATTGATATTTTATTAAAAAGATTGATCGAAAAAATTACGAACCGCCGATGCAATGTTCTTCATTCAAATTAAGATCCTTGTAAAGTTAAGACCCTTAACATGGACCTCTAAAAAACTCCTCCTTCTGAAAGCTATTAAAACTTTCGTAAAATTTATTAACGATCTACACACGACGAGTTTTCGATCCGAAAGCCTTATCAGCATGACTATAAGAACTAATTTTAATTTTCGTCCGCTCTCGCTTACAAGTGCTTGTTCATTTACACGATACGACCCAAAATACGTTAAAAGTATCACTGACAGAAGATGCGTTAATGATCACAGTATACCTCTAGAGAAGATAAGGGTACCTAAGCATAAACAAAAAAAAAAACATTTTAAATTTATCTCAATTACCTATTTCTAAAATAATAATTAAGATTTAATGATGTGACTCCGCTGCGAAGGTCAGCGAATTTGAGAGTTCAGGACTAAAACACACAACTGATAACACTCAAATTATGAGTTTATAGACGTAGATAATTCATATAAAAATAAATTTTCTTAGATATTACCTTGAATAAACCTGAAATGTAAATTTTAAATAACAATGATCCATTGTTATGTTGTTAAAAAAGAAATTAGGCGGCCTAAAATAAGTATAAGTATTTAAATAGTGTCCAATCAATATGTTAACAACATGTTAACACATTAAATATGACTATAAAGTGGTGGCATACATCATCTTCAATATCTTCAGGTATAGGTCTTGCGATTTGGCGAATATTTGCTAAGTGTGGCCAGACCATTAGAAGATCCCACCCCATTGCAGATAACGCTCACTCATAAATACCAAGCCAGTGCCAGCATCTGAGGTTGTGAACTGAGATTGCATTGTGTTGCAAACTTGTACTAATGGCTAGTTTACGTGCCTAACGTGTCTGTCTACGTAAGACACTCCAGTCTTAATTTTAGCACAAATCTGAGGAAAAGTATTTGAAAAATCATCATTAATTAATCTTAAAGTATTTAAAGCGACACAAAATGGTCAAATCGAAGAAGAATAGGACGTAGTTAAACTTAAAGGACTCAACCCACGCAAAGTCACTTTTGAAATATGATTTTTTAAAGTTCAGATGTGTATTCTTCTGTGATAAAGCAAGTAATCATTTGAAAGTTACATTAAATTAAAGGTAAAAAATACAAACTTTTTATGGATTAACTTTATAGAATCATTTCGTACATAGTTTGTTAGATATTTCATGAAATATGGGTTTGAGTCCTTTCGGCTAATTGAATATTTGCATGAAGTGACCCTTATTTACGTTTCGCTGAAAAGACTCAGGTTTGAAAACTTCTTAAAATTAATGATAAAATTATATAAAATGAAAAAATATATAAGAATAAGGATCAGTAGCCCGCTTGCCGCGCTTTCCCCGGTGAGCTCTTGGGTGGGTTTTGATAATAAGTCAGCCAAATGTACAGCCATAGTCGCGGCCTGGAATTGAAGTTTTTCTGTGGCCCTAATGTCGACTAGGCAGCCCTCTCTTTTCGGAAGTTGCTATCTGCAGTCTGCGATGCGGCGATGCCACTTATTGGTGGCACTCTTTAAAAGAAAGCAATGCATTGGTGATCCTGCAAAATATCGGTTTTTTCGTTCCGCCTGCTTGCAAGCTCGCTGAGAGTATCTTCGGCAACGTGGTAAGCGTTCCTCCCTAATTGTAGATGAGGGAGTAGAGATACACCTCCTTGAAGTATACTTCTAGGCTACAAAAACCTTATAAACCCACAATTCACAAGGCAAAAAGCCAGACCTGGGAGAAATTCATAGGTGACCTTAATTGTGACCCATGTGGATGCCCATGCTGAGTCGTGCGCAAGGAGATGTTAATATGTTACCATATTCTTAGAAATAAATTAAGTTGATTTGATTTGATAAGCTGTGCATTCCTAATTCTCAGATTCTTACTGGCATAGTTGCTGGTCTATTTCCAGAGTGAGAGTCCTCCCACTAGTTTCATTAGACTCCATCTGTACAGAATGAGCTGGTCCAAAATATCTTTCCAACTACAGGGTAGGAACTAGGCGGCATAATACTGCGCCCTCAGGCCAAAAAGACTCAAATGGTGTCACTGGTTGTGTGTTAGCGTTAGCGTCAGACTCAGAACCCTTTAGAAATCACCTGATAGGAATGTTTAATGAGTGTTTTAAATCTGGTCGCTTCCCTTAAATCTGAAAGGATGGTCAGTTAGTTTTTCTCTGTAAAGAAGGGAGACCGGCGGACACTCCCTCCAGATATCGCCCGATTGTCTTACTCGATGAGATAGCTAAGATATTTAGGAGTTTCAGCCTATCCTTGAAGAATGGGTAAACCGCTGCCACAGGCAGAATAAATATTACCTTGCCAGCATTTAACCTTTTTCGTCGCTTTTATTTTTGACATTTAATAGTATTCTGACAACTCTTTTTATCTTTGGATTCTGTCGCCAATTTTACTTGATGTAACCTGCACAAGCACTCGTGATAAATACACTGGCTACTGTGGCTTAGATGACTAACTTTATAATCTCCAGAGATAAAGGGTTGCTTCTTCATAAAATGTAAAATAGCCTCAAATAAAATAGGAACAGCTCTCCTATAATGGAACTTGAGAACGGCTGAACCGGTTTTCATGGTTTATTTTTGGATTCGTCTCCACCCTGAATAGTAGAATAAATAAATAAATATTGCAAAGGCTGCCGAAAAAAAACTGGCGGTTAGAAGTTCGCCGGGTCAGCTAGTTGATTATATTTCATACAGCCAATATACGAAATAAATTTTTGAAATAATAAAGTTGTATTATTAATTAGTTTATAATCGTTATTTTAAATATTAATAATATTTACCACAAACAAAATACATATAAACTAAGTCTGAATTCTTTTTCTGAATGAAATTATGACTCTCGTTATTTTAAATTTAATTTAACTAATATGATAGATTGTATGGGTTTTATAAGTTAAATAATAATGCGGAGTCTTTAATACATAATCATTTTATCAGAACTGACCCAAGCAGTTTGAGTCTTTACAGCTGAATAAAAGTACGGAGCTTTTAATAGATGATCATTTTATTAGAAGTGACTCAGGCAGTTTGAGTCCTTTTAGCTAAATAAGTATGATGCTTACTCCTTAAAAATTATATTTATCTAAAATGACTTAAATGGTTTGAGGCTATTAACCTTACAGGGCCGCAAACCTACTTCCGGCCCCGTGACGCGTGGCCGGTGCCACTTGAAAAGGACCGCAGCCACTTGACACCGACCGTTATTTTTTTGCTGCGCTCGGCGCTTATCGCTTTGTTATTGTTCGTGAGGCCAGATGTTTACACTTAGGACGGTTTGGGTTACATTTCTGAGAAGCTAATGAAACAAAGTAACTACTTACATGCTGACCCGGTGTTTTATGTTGTTTACATTATTTCTTATCGGCCAATAAAACTGCCATTGTTCGCTCGCGCGCCTACAAGTACATCACTTCAATTCACGTCAAGTTACACGCTCAAATTACAATGAAATACTATTGTTAACACTTATTATAACTTTAAAACTAACAACAATAGATATTATGGCAAAAAACTAACCTTTTTACACTGAAATACTTTTAAAATTCACTTTTTTTACCACACGTCATCACGCGCACGTGACCGCTAAACACTAAATCAAAGTTCACCGATTTTTGTCTTTTTTTTCTTTTGTGAACGTCTATTTGTTTTTGGTTTCAATGAACGGAGAATTTATCATTCATTCCACTAAAAAAGTATCAGGACAACCAGAACCTTATTACGTTAACAATCAGAGTTAATATCGACTGCGGGAGAAATGGCATTCTGGAATGCCCGCCGTCCACAACGGTAACTTAGAAATGGCATTCTGGAATGCCATGCCGTCCATGTAAGGTTAAGCTGTATTAAAATGACATGTCTTCAAACATGTGGGTTGAGTCCATGTATTTAAAAAATATACTTATAGTGTGTTAAAAATAAGGTACATGGTAGCAATCCCGTAACAAACTATTCTAATGTTAGTGACCATGAAAGTTTAAAACAATATATAGTGTGTTTATTGCTATGATTTTTCCTGGTATGAAAGACCTACCCATAAAGGTTATTTTGGCATGCATAACTCATTTTTGACCAAAATGTGGATTGAGTCCTTTCTGCTAAACAACGTATAAACAAGAATCCTTTGGATTTTTAAATTGCCTTTTGAAGAGTTTTAGACTTTGAGTTTTGGATTGTAGTTTGTGTGAAAATTACAGTGTTGATAATTGTAAAAAAAAATCAGTTAAATAAAATAAATGCAAGTAAATATTTAACTACAGTATTAACCTGCATATTATAAGTTTTAATGAATATTTGCCTCCTTATTTACATTCCGATACTACATACGACGACAGCATAAAAATACAGTCAAGACAAACACAAAAATCACAAGCAATAAAAGCCACTTCAAAAAGATAAAAACAGAAAAATAAGTATAGGAGGACAAAATAAGGGAAAGGACATTTTAAGACAAAATAACACAAAACGTTACTATTTAAAAAACAAAACACATAGAAAACAGCTGACCCAACATCGCAACAGTGCCGCTACATGCGTCGCAATGCCTACCACTATTGAATTTCAAGGATCACTGACAGTCAGTCAAATATTTTACTGTTACAGTGTTTGTGACTAACAAACCCGGATAAAGACCATAAATTACAAGGTCAGTGACCACGACAATTCATGATTTGCCTTATTATTCCCGACAGAAAGCACTAAAACGAAACTAAAAGAATTCAAGCTTGCTTCTAGAGCTTAAACAAAACAAATTATTTAATGAGATTACTAAGATACCATACTAAATGACCAACAACGTTTTATGTTAAGAATCATTCAGAAAAAGTTTTTCTTTAAGAGCGAGAACCACCCTTCAATAGATGAAATTATCTTCGGCTATAGTTCATTTCGTTACTCACGATGAATTCGCACAAAGCACTTTTGTTTTGTATAAGCTTTTCTCTGGAAGACATTTCGTATGTTAAAGTATATAGCTTTACTAAGTTAGGTATATCTTAAGCCGTTAAAAATAGCTCGAATCTCGTACTGCTTGAGCACATAAATGAAATCTCCGAGCGCGCTATTCGCGGCACTTCGACGGCGCACAATATCTTCAAGCGATAAATTCTAAGCAAAATATGGTAAACGATATTTTGTTGTAGCTTTTATAATCTACGACTTTTACCTAGAATAATACAGTATTTTATTGGGTTAGGGTGTACTGAAATGAAGACGCGTCCCTTTAAGCTTTACTAATAAAATAATGTGTTAACATTTTTTTTTAATCATTATCATACATAAAAAGTGTCTTTTCTGAAATGAGTCAGTCCAAGCTTTGGTAGGGATTTGTCTAGAATTGTTGATACGACAAAAGAAGTAAAAGTAGTATATTCTTATTTCTTAAAATTATATTGTAATAAAAATCCTTGTATAAGAATGGCTCCGTAGTTTTCTTCCTTGTTATGGTTCTCTGCCTAGTTGCTCCATCCCTCTATAGTTGAACTTTAAATAAAACAAAATCGTATCAAAATCGTATCGTGACCTATAAAACCCAACCGTTTGCGTGCAAACCGCACGGGGGCCATTCTACACGTCGTTGTTTTGGAAAAATATGATGCGATTAAAGTAAATTCCACGCGAGTGTACACCGCCGAAATTCTGTTTGATAGTGCTTTAACGCTGCTTAAACTTGTAAATACCAGCGAGATATGCGTTTATGCGCCATTTCCACTCGCTGGGTCTGCAGTGCGTAGTCTATGTTAGCATTTGCATCTGAAATATTAAAACTTGTTTTTTCAATAAGTAGAAAAACAATATTTGCAAGTTTTTCTCATAGTTTCAGTTCAGGGACTTTTAAAAGTAAATATTACCGCTTTGTAAGCCGGTCATAATATGACCGGACATCCTGTGAGGGGTTATTTACCTTAAAATAATTTTGTTTAATATACGTTTTCAACTGGGGTTACTAATGTTTGGCTAAAAAACGTTTACCAAAATGTACATTTGCATAAGATTCATTTGGGAAATGAAACATCGGCGATATATTTTTCGGGATGTGAAATTTGACGAAAAATCATTTGGCCAAAGGGAGGAATACCTTTCAACTGAACTTCTGATGCTGACGAATGCATTAAAGGTTTTAGAAAGGCATTATTTTTATTCTCTATAATGTATCGTCCACTAACGTCCATCGTACAGTCTAGTAGACGTCGTTCTAAAGCTGACTAAAGTTTCTTAAACGTTAATATTTGTAGATCCGACCTCGCCTCAGTTAAAGAGGATTGAGAAGTTTTAAAGAACATATTAAATATCTAAAGCAACCCTGCATACGGTGCATCCTGTGGCATAACTAATGAGATTGAATGTGGCAGTGGCGTTACCAGTAGTTCACTTTTGCACGAGGTCGACTGCATAAGGGTCCCGATCTTCCTTATTTATCCTGCTAAAAATTTGTTGTGAAACCAGACAGACGACAGAGTAAGTAAGCTAAGTACTGCGTTATTGTTTGACGACCTCCGTAGCCGAGAGGCGAGCACGCCGGACTTTAAATGGCGCCGCCATCTCTGAGGTTCCAGGTTCGATTCCCGGTCGGGTCAATGTAGAAAACGAACTTTTCTATATGGTCTCGGGTCTGGGAGTTGTGGTACCGACGTTGTTTCTGATTTCTATAACACAAGTGCTTTAGCTACTTACCTTAGGATCAGAGCAATGTATGTGATGTTGTCCAATATTTAATTATTTATTTATTTATTGTGATCCAGCGTCAAACGCTTACTCGGCTGCAGAAAAAAACACTTATTTCCTTTTTTATTGACATGACTTGAAATATTTTTGCTTTGATGGCTTTCTATTATTGACATGATTTTAATGACCCCTGTTTTTAATGGGATCAAATATTTTTTCATAGAAATTTAAATACTAGATCAAACTAGACCTAACCAGAAAAAAACAAGGGAAAAGTCAGGAATAGCGCAAATACAACCAACTCAGGTCATGCGTTCTAGCACGGTTTTGCCATTTTTGTCGCTTTTTAGGGTTCCGTACCTCAAAAGGAAAAAACGGAACCCTTATAGGATCACTTTGTTGTCCGTCTGTCCGTCCGTCCGTCTGTCAAGACCCTTTTTCTCAGGAACGCGTGGAGGTATGAAGCTGAAATTTATATTAATTACTCAGGTCTACTGTCCCTTGAAGCTGTGAAAAAATCAAACTTCTAAGCCAACGCAATCAAAAGATACAGCCGTTTATGCCGCAAATTTTCGACACTTGCAAGGGAATCAAAACCTACAGGGTGCTTCCCGTGAACTCAGAATCTTGAAATTTGGTACGAAGCAACGTCTTATAGCATAGATAAAGGAAAAATTAAGAAAACCATAAATTTTTAGTTACATCACATAATATATATTTTTTTAATAATTTTAAACTTACTACCCATTTCCTCATAAACGCGTAGAGGTATTAAATTGAAATTCATACCAAATACTCAGGTCTATAATACCTTTAAGCTGTAACAAAATCAAACTTCTATGTCAACGCAATTAAAAGAAACAGCAATTTAAGCTGCATATTTTGAAACTCGCAAGTACTCGCAAGGGAATCAAAACCTAAAGGGTACTTCCAGTCGACCTAGAATCTTGAAATTTGGCATGAAGCAACGTTTTATAGCACACATAAAGGAAAAATTCCGAAAACCTTAAATTTTTAGTTACGTTACAAAATATATATTTTTTAATAAATATAAACTTATTACTTTTTTCCTCATGAACGCGTAGAGCTATCAAGTTGAAATTCATATCAAATACTTAGATCTAAGGTTTGTACGGAACCCTCGGTGCGCGAGTCCGACTCGCACTTGGCCGGTTTTTTATTTGTGCTGTCAATACCAAAAGCCTGTATTTATTTTTACGGTGCGATACGTTCTGATTTCCGTGGGGCGTACTATGGCGTCCTTTAGACTCGGGTTCCACGTTTTATGGGTCCACGTTGTGCATGCTTCGTAAAAGAGACATGGAAACTAACAATATAGACCGGGCGGTACTCGAAACTGATTCGTCTCTCTCGTTTTCAAAAAAATCGGCCTCTAAAAAATGCTCGCTTTTGGAAATACGATTTGAAATAAAGACAACGACATCAACCAATCCAGAAATTGTGCGCGTTACAATTTAAAAGACTCAAGTTTTATTTGATTGAAAATAGCGTTTAAACCAAGGTCAATGAATAGGCTTTCCTTGAAAGAAAAAGAATGCCAAGTTGGAAATTGTTTAAAATTAATTTCCAGCGTGAATTAAAAACTATCTTTGTTTTAATCTGAATTTATGCGCTTTTCGAAGCAAAAGTAAATTTGAATTACTTAATGAAGATTCTTTGGCAGTATCTAGTGAGATAATTCAAAGTTTTTGTGGTTGCATTAATAAATATGAACACGTCTGACAAAAACTGTCCACCTAATCAAAGTTTCACACTCAGCCTGTACGCTCGTATGCACTAATTACCATTTTTGCACAAAATTTTAGTTCATCTTTAGCCCATTGTGTTAGATTCCATTTTCGTTTGTTATTTACGCAAAGGACAGTTGTGCGCTTCAATTCAGGTTGCAAATTAGTGTTTCTTTGACCGGGAATAAATTAACTTGCCTCGCATAGAACTAGCTTCCTTTACTAGAAAATGTTATACTGACTATTTCTGCTGCTGGGTTTTTTAATGGGAATTGCTAATATATTTGTTAAAATGTTATGCTACATACATGAAAACCATAATCGCAAATAATAAATAAAATAAATGACGCGATACTCAATGATTTTTACTGTTTTACCAAATAAGCAGTCAGGTCTTAAATTTATTTTGGCAGTTGCGTTATAATGAGCCCAGTAAACCTACTGGGCAATTATATTAACTTGATGTAACCACATCAACTTCGTGTAATGATGAGTAAGTATCGGATAAATCTATATTGATCATTGTGTCCGAGTCGATTACAATTTAGTTGGATTTGAAAGGGTTAGGAGTAGATATGCTGGTTAGGGTTGATGCCTGTTATTTAAAAAAAAAAACTAAGCAGTGAATGCAAAGTAACCCGCCATTACGATGCCATACAATGGAGAATATTGTTCCATTATTACGTCATTATCTCCAATTCCCAAAGACGCAATCGAAATTTTAATTGCAAAAGTTTTTAGATTCCACGAGATCGGGTAGAATCGGCCGAGTTGTCATGAAGCAAGGTTCAGGAATCATGAGTTTAGAATTACAGTTGCGAACTTACAGCCCCTGATAACGGGGCTTTACTGACTTTAGTATTTTAGGAGCTTATTAAGTGATGAACTTATGCGAAATAGTTATTAAAACCGGATTTCATTAAGTAGAGTAGATCTGTTGAATTACGCTAGCTTAGGGTTTAAATTAAATCTTCTTTATTTCATATTATTAAAAAGGAAGATTTAATCGAAGGATTCTAAATTGCGACATGACGTGCGTTTATTCTTGGTAGGTGCGTAGGCATTAAGGCTGCGAACAAAGATCGCCGTTGGAAGTAGAACCTAATAAAGTGAGTGGGTTAGGTTAGGATATATTGACGGTGGGGTGTCAGAGTAACCTCCTCGTGCGGCGGGGTGTTACTAATTACATTCGGTTACGATCGGGTGTAAGGAGTAGCATCCTATCTTGGTTCACCCTGGGCAACGGGGGTTAGTCAATTCCTTCAGGTTATTGCTAGCTCACGGCTAAACTCTGCGGGAGACGCTCCCGGTAGGCTTTTGTCAGCTCGCTTGTGGATGCGTCTCAGGCGGTACTTGCGGGGGGTGATGACTCCCTACTCGTGCTGCCTAGGCGGTGGTCGCGGAGATAACCCGCGACCTGGCCAAAGGGTATTGACCCTGCGGTTGTTCGCTTCCCAGTATGGTTCAAGCTGTGCTGGGCAGCGAGTGGGAGTAAGACGTGGGCGGCCTTTTGTTGCGCATCTCTCCATACTTACTCTCCATCCACAGCAATTGCTCATAAAAAACAAAGCACATTTTAATAATCTTATGTAGCTAATACGTAAGATTATTAAAATGTGCTTTGTTTTATTCAGGTATTTTCTTATTATTTTCTTAAATAATTTATGACTTACAAACCTTTTATAACTTGCACCAACATAGATCAAACGAGTCCTCAAAAGTCACATTACTTTAAACGATAATAAAAGATCCGAGATACCAGGAAAGATTGTTTAATTTCTGCTCCGTTTTATTACATTTTCCTCGAGCCCGTGCAATACTTGAAGTTCAAACAATTCATAAATTTACGTCGCTCACATTATTTGGCGTATGACAAATGATTTTTTTAGGATCCTTACACACTTCCATTTATATTACCAAGAATGCTCCTATAGTTTTAAGTCAAAAGCCTATAGAGCTAAAGAATAAAAGATGTGCCAACATAAATGCATAATGTATACACGAAGTTGTAGTCTATATCATTTAAAAAAAAGTTTTAGGATGAATAATTATTTATGAAAATATTAAAAATTATGACATCAAAGTGTGACTTCACCATAGCATTCATATGCATCTGTAAAAGTACATATCCTTTTCTTAGCTAATAAGGTCATAAATTATTTTAGAAGTCCATTTTACGTATTTTTTATGTACATTTATTGTTCTAAGCTACTAATTAATAAAAAAAAATAACTGGGGACAGATAAATAAATAACAAAATGATTAAATAAAACTTCAGGATGGTAATAATATAAAAAAGTTTTATTTGTATTTTTTATGAAGTTTGCTAAATTAACTTGGACACTGTCATTCAAAAGGTACGGTATTTGTCATATTTCCTAAATAAAAACGTTGCTAGACGGTTATTTTAAAGTATAATGTCTAACTATCTTTCTTTATCTCAACCTTTTTAACAGTTCCGGTACTTGTTTCTGTGTCATTCGATGATCCAGAATTAGAATGTTCCAAATTACTACCACTACTACTGCTTTTAGTTTTATCACTTTTTCTTTTATTTTTCACGCTTCTTTTTAGAATAGAATTACTTTTCTGCTTTACTTTGACTGCCTTTTCTGGTGGCCTATGTATGCTTTCTGTTCTATGCTGTAATTTGTTAAGACCAAAATTTGGTTTGATCTGAGCAGTTTTTTCAAGATCACTTACGTCTGGAAGATGTAAGTCTGAAATACAAATGTAATCTTCTTTATTTTTAGGTGCTATGTGACCAGGATTTATTTTCACTGGTATTATTTCCAGCTTACTTTCAGATGCTGTTGCAGGTCCTTTAGAGTCTAACATAGTATCTGTTGGTGACTCAACTCCACCAACAAGTTCTTGTATAAGTTTGTCTTCAAATAATTCATCTAGGTTTTCGTCGTAAATATCATCGTCCTGATCATCGTCTTCAGAATAAAAAGATGAAAACGACGTGATAGAGCCAGTTATTTGAGAGTGGAAATCATCGGGTAATCTAACTCTTGGTATATTTGAAGGAATTTCAGTTTGACTTGGCGATGATTTAATAATGATCTTTGTGTCTGGAGCAGCTGAAGATGCGATAATAAGTTTTGGGTAATCTCTTTCTTTTGTAACAATTTTTGATGAATCGAGTACGTCAACACTTGTGGGTTTTTCAAAAGATCTGCTGAATGATCGGTTTATAAAAGGCGATAACATATCTAAGTTTTCATAGTTCTTTGGTGTTTCTGATTCAGAAATTTTCTGGAAGTTAGAACTTTCAAATGATGATAGAGGTTTGGAATTTTGGTACGCAAGTCGTCGGTCTAAAGTAGTTGTTCTAGGAGGAGGCTGCGGCGGTATTTTGAGACGATCAGAGTCAGTACTCCCAGTATTTCTAAAAGTTTGTAAAGCACCTGGCTGTAAAGATAGTCTTTTCTGCGCTTTTGGTAAATCTGGCAGAACTTTTGGGAAGTTTCGCTTTTTTATAGCCCACAGAGCGTCTTCAGCACTCATAGGTTCTATTTGAAGAGTCTCATCGCGAGAAGTTACGTTTATGTCATTTCTGAAGGTCATTGGTGGCAGTATATCAATTACTTGTGCTGCACTTTCCATTTTATCTTTCATTAGTTTTTCATAATTGACATCCGTCACTGGGTCAGATGAGGAATGTTTGTGAGATATTTTCAAAGGTTTGCTTTGTCCTACAGATAAAGTTAATACGTTTGTAAAAGTTGGATTGTCTTGACCTAACTTTGGTGATTTGAATTCCGTGATTTCAAGGTCAGTTTGAATTTCTCCATCAGTTCTGGATCTTATTAGTTTGTTATTTTTGTTGGAATGTATATTTTGACCGTAATCAAAGGATTTTGAAATTTCAATAGGTTCTTGCTTGAGTATGGAGTTGGTCCTTGCAGCCGGTGTAGCATCGATAGCTACTGAAACTTTTTTTGACTTTATACTATCAGTGCCCTTACTTTTTAAAGAGTCAGTAGACTTTTTGGTTTGTTTCGAACTGTACAAGGAATTCTTATTGCTGTTTAAAGACGAGTGTGAACCTAGTGCTGAAGTTGATGTAGTTTTTTCTGATGTATGTGTCTTTCCATTCTTTGCAAGTGAAACCTTAACATCTGTTACTTTTAAATTGTCCTTTATATTTTTTTTCGCTTCCGATAATAATTCTTCAGATCTTGTAAAAGGTTTGGGTAGACTCATCTGTTTTTCTGTATTTAAATCCGAATTAGATTTCCGAAGTATCCCTGGTGAACAACGATGCATAACCTCATTTGTAATCCAGTCTCTTACCTTTGTATGAGCATCTAAAGTGCTCGTGGATAAATGCCTTCTGAGTTGAAATCTTTCTCGAAAGCCACCGGAGTCATCTGATTTCGGTGTCTTACAAGGTTCTGGTTTCTTTTTAGTTTTCTTACTATTACTTTTAATTTTGCTTAAACTCATTGACTTGATAACGCTGCAGCTGTTTTTGAGCGTTTGCAATGCGCTCTTATCGTCTTTCGAGCTTTTCTGGCCAATGACATCAACTTCACCTACATCGGCACGGGAATGATGACTCGTTTCAGCCGGATTTTCTGAAGATCTTAGTTTGCGTCTTTTTAAATAAACAATTGAGCATATTCCAATATTGACAAGTATAAACAAAACTCCAAGAGATATTACAAGCGTAATGGTAGCGCTTGATATCTTTACGGGCATATTAGTTGATTTGTTTGTTAGTTTCTCCGTTGTTGTGTGGATGGCAATTTTTTCTATCGAGCTAAGAGGCGGAGGTCTTCTGTTTGGCGTTTTAATTGACTGAATCTGTTTGTAAATGGTATCTGTGTCTGGCCTGTTATATACAGGGGCATAATATGAATGCACTGTACCAAAGGGTGCACTGAAGCTTGGCGTCTGTACTGCTGCAGACGGCCATGTTTTTCTGATTGGATCTGTAAATATTAAAATAATTCTGCATGTTTAATTTAGCAATGAAGAAATATCAACAACAAAACAAGTTTTTGTTTCTTGATGTACTTTACTATATTCTAGATTTTTTTATTAATTTAAGTTGTAGAACAAATTTAAAAAAAATCCTCACAAAATTAAATACTAGAATATCCACCAAATTTCCTCAAAGCAGAAATTCTTGAATAGGCATAATACCGTTGGAGAATATCATAATACTGATACAAAAGGGATATAATTACAATTACTCGTGGCCCGGTGTGTTGGTTTAGGCTTCGGAGTAGTCGAGGTGGGTGTATAATCAAATAGTGTATCCACTACGTATCCCTTCATCTTCTTAGGAAGGATCTCTGCCCAGAAACTAGTGTAGTTTGATCTGTATAAACTGCTTATGTGGGGCGGGATGTCTGAAATAATAATTTATTGTTTGAGGTTACGAACACTTTATTAAATTAAAAGGGTGGGGTGTATAAATGTTTACGTATAGGTACAAATCATAGTATATGCTTATTTATTGAATGAAGCAGGAGGCTAAAAAGTAAAGCCAAAGTAATAAGTGTGTGATCCTTCATCATCGCTATTATCATCAGCTTTTGCAATCCACTGATGGACTAAGGGTTTCCTGAAAGAACGCTACTGTGAGAGACTGCGAGACATTTGCTTCCAGAGGCTTTTTTAGTTACGTAAGCTCGACTGTGTTGTCAGACTACAAGTATGAGACCTGCCTGACACTGAGTCCTTATTTATTTAATGTATCAGGAGGCTAGAAAGTATAGCTAAAGTAATAAGTGTCTGATATTTCATCATCGCTATTAAGCTTTTCCAATCCACTGATGGACGAAGGGTTTTCAGAAAGAACGGTACTGTGAGAGACTGTGAGACATTTGCATCCAGAGGCTTTTTTAGTTACGTAAGCTTGACTGTGTTGTCAGACTACTAAGTATGTGACCTTCCTGACACTGAGTCTCATAATTCATAGTTGGCTTGCAAACACCGTTCTTTTCCAACGATTGTCAGTTTTTCGAGTAGCATTGTCATTATAGATTTGCAATTAAAGTTATTATGTTATTTTAACTTTACTTTTAATAACTAATAGATCAACTTTGGAGCTATGTATAATTTTCCGTCACACGATGTGTAATAATTGCAAGTTTGTGTTACGATTCTAGCAGAACGGTTGTACAAACAGACTGACTCTACTGCCTCAGTTAGACTTTCAAGTTGTGAATAGATAAACACGTTTGTCGAGTTCGTTACGTCCTTTCGGTACCTATATGTAATGCCACAGACTTGCTAAAACTAGATGTTTTTTTTGGCAAGTTTTCACATGAAAGTCTCTAGAGACTTGAGTACTAGGTACTAACAAATCATAATACCTATGTCTTAAAATAAAATAAAATATTTGGTGTTGCTTTTTTGTTTATTGATGGGGAATATTTCTAAATTAAATTTTTTACTTGTCCAGATTTAGTTAATTTAAACCTGATTTTATTATTGTTAGTTAGTTTGTTGTATTGATATTTTTTAAATGTAGAAATTTGTGTTTTTGCTTACCTAGTTTCAAGTAAGATTGATGAGCGACATCGTATTCTGGCCATTCCACATTATAGTGATTCCATTGTTCTTTATCTGCTGTGAAGTATTTGTTCACGCTTTGAGTATTTGGTGTCCTAGAAAATGTCATTAGATTATAAGAAAAAAAAACCATGGATGTAGTAAGTACATATTATAAATTCCTTAAAAAAACTAATTAGCCAGTAAATGCCACACTTTTTACTGACAGTTTTAATCAGGTTTAAAAAAATACGAGTACAGCTTATCTAATAATTATGACCTTTTTTTGTGTTTCCGGAATGATACGAATAATTTAAATTCTAATAAAGTGTTAGTTTACACGATCAGTTTTGTTTTCAGTCCGGATTATCAGTATTGACTGAAGCTAGAATGATAGGTTTGAACCAATCAATGAAGACTTTTTATTCATACCAATAGGGTACAATATTGAAAAGCACTTCACGCAGCAACAATACACATCAGTATTCCGTCAGTGAATAGATTACACAATCATTTTCGTTCTAGTGAGACTGGACCAGACTAATAAAATACTGAGCATCTAATTTTTGTCTAGAAGCAATATATCAGTTTAGAAAAGGGTATCATAACATATGCACATGAAATACCTACTGATAAATCACGGTGGTAATTTATTCGCCTGCATTAAAACAAAACATTCATTTATTTTTCGAAAAAACGATTACGTATTCGCAACTAGTTTTAAAACTACAAATTAAAGTTCCGTACCCGATTTTAACGAAGTTGGTCCACAGCCTCATTACAACTTCGCTCAGTAGTTTTTCGCTCTGAGTGTACACTGTCGGGAAGTGGGTGGTGGCGCCTCCTAGCGGGACCCCCAAGACGTACGGCATCTCTTGGCCGTGGACACTTTTGTTTAGCTTAAATAAAAAAGGTATCACTTAAAATAGCTACCTGATTTGACACGTTGATAGAAAATTGAAATAGAATACAGAAAACGAAAAGACTAATAACTATATGAAGCAGATAAAGAAAACTTGGAACGTTGTGTAATGAATTGTTAGAATAGTTTGAAATTTGTGATGATAAACTTTTCACAGATGGGCTCAACAGGGTAAAATCACAAATTACGTATAGCGCGGCGCGCTAGAAAAGAATAGAATAGTTTTTTTTTGGGGTACAATGCAATTAAAATAATTAAGGGGTGACTTTACTGCTTAAAAACAATCACTTTTTCTATGAAAACCATAAAAAAACCTTCTACTACATTAATTAAATTGAGTTCACGTTCCCCTCTTTAACACGTATTGTTTTGAATAAAATATAACAAAAAGACTAAGAAAATGTATTTATTACTTAAGAGCTGTGGATTTTTTAAACAAATAAAAACATCTGAAATTAATTAGTCACTGTAAAGCAAAGAAAAAAACAATAATTGGTCCCATAAATAAAGTACTCGAGTTTAATTGCACCTCCCTGTTACAGCCCAGAATAGTAAAAAAAAACGTCAAAAATTTTGCGTTGAAAAATTCCACCGCTATTCAACTCTGCAACAAAACTTGTGAAACCAGCCCAAAGCCGGCAAGGCGTTGAATTTCTACAAAAGATTTTTGATACATTGCTTAGCTTGTGAACTTCACATCACGAAGCAGACACGCCAACAGTATGACAAGATTTTAAAACAATTTCCTTTTGACTTGACTCGAAAGAATTTTACTTTAATTCAATAAGTTTCGGTATACTTGGAGATATGCATTTATACAAATCTTGATGGACGTGCCTAGGTAGCTGGAAATACTTTTAATTTATCCAATTTAATGTTTTTTGTTTTATTTAATGTTTGACGACCTCCGTAGCCGAGAGGCAAGCACGCCGGACTTTTAATGGCGGCCGCCATCTCTGAGGTTCCGGGATCGATCCCCGGTCAGGTCAATGTAGAAAACGAATTTTTCTATATTGGCTCGGGTCTGGGTGTTGTGGTACCGTCGTTGTTTCTGATTTGACCTTAGGATCAGAGCAATGTATGTGATGTTGTATATATATTTATTTATTATTTACTTTGTAGAGGGAATGCATCATTTATTGCATCTGCTACCGCGAGAAAGATATAATCCACCTAGCCCACCAACACCCAGTAATTAATATAAAAATTGCAGCTCGACTGTTCTATTTTCTGCTTGAGGCAATATACTTTCTAGCAATCAACAAAATACGGGTTATTGTTACTTGTTATCCCAAATAAATAGATAATTGATTTTTTATGCAATCTTCGCTGTCATGAATTGAATATATTTCAATCCGGCAAGGACAGGACTTATTGGTTTGGTCTGTATTTTAAATATAACTTTTGTAGTTTGATATTATGTGAAATATCATACTTCTGAGATTAACTTAGATTTTAAATGCAAACTGTTTACTGTTTTAATAATAAAATTTTAGATTAATTTACTCTTTAGCATACCGACACTACCTAATTTAGATAAAAAAAATAACAAATAAGTAGGTATGTATTTTTGTTTGCCTAAAAATGAATTCCACAAACAAACAAAGTTATATTTTTGGCTTACTCCTATCACTGAATTGAACCGCAAACCAAAAATCCACGCAATAAACTACACAAGATTTATTAGCTATCAAAAGGTGCATCGAAATTGTATTTTTATACAAACTATGACATGTGCTATCTCTGTGACAATGTATGGATGGAGTATCTTAATATTTTTTTTTACGATTTCGATGTTCCCACAGTTGTTGAATATCAGCAAATAATTCAAAAATTTTAACTAAAATGCGGAAAACCTTCGCAAGTAATAGGCGTTAGTAAACCAAGGGATATATATATATACTTTTTATAAGTAAGTATAACCGCCTTTTGCAATAGTTAATTCTTCATTAAATTATTTCCCTGTATATGCCTACAACGTCAAAATGGAAACCATTCTATATTTATTTAATGTCAGCTCGTAGCTCAGTGGCGGCAGCGCTTTGGTATCGATTACTAAAGTTAAGCAACCAACGCCGCGGTCGTGAATGGATGGGTGACCATTCCGACCATATTTAGTGACATTTATCACGAGCATCTTCGTGCTTCGGAAGGCACGTTAAAAGTTGGTCCCGGCCAATATCGCTTGATATTGGTCGTGAAGCCTAGTCAGAGGCCTTAAGGCGGCTTGATAACATCTGACAGTAAGGTTTAGTCACTGGCCTTACAACACCCCTCCACTAATCCGCACCGGGCCCGCGTGGTGGAGTATGGCCCAAACCACCTCATAGTTGAGGTGAGGCCTGAGCCCTGCAGTGGGACGTATATAGGCATACTTTACTTTACTTTACACATCAGTCAATTGGTGATCCAATAATAGATGCATAGCATACCTCAAAACACGAATTAGTGCTAATTTATGCGGCCATAAAAATTGAAATATATGCAGGAAACATTAACACAATAAATAAATACCTGTTTAGTTTGAACATTCAGTAACTGTTAATTGCAGTGATTTCCATTAGCAGGGTTTTACATTATTTGGTACGTTAAATTAGATTTAACAATGTTTTTGCTATTTACCAATAAAGGCAAATGTTCCTTTCATCATTATTTTGTCTCTTGTCTGGGTATGTACCATGTATAATTTTATTAAGAGTTTAAATAAATTAACCCGTTTACTCGGGAAAAATATAAAATTTGAATAATAATGGACACGAGCGAACTGAGCGAGAGGTTTAAACAAGAATGCGAGCTGTTACAAAAGTTTTTTATCTATCATAATAAACATCAAAACAGTATGTAGGGAAGCTACTTAGCTAGAAAAGGTTTTAAACGTTTTTTTCTTTTAAATTACTTAAATAAATTCATAATAGAATCTAGAATATTACTGAACTCGGCACACTGATTAACCTCATTAGTGATGACGACTTTGCCAAAATTTGTATCAATTTCGGTTATTTTGCTTTTAGAAAAACCCTCCTAACTTACCTTTTTAATACTGCCGATATTAAAGTTTCAGAAAGTATCAGAAATTATTAGTAAAACTATTCATGATCTAACAGCAGTTCGACGAGACCTCATCATTTTGGTCGCAGACCAAAAAGACAAAATTTTCACGTCGCTGCAACTTTTTATCCCAGCGCTCGTAGGCACCTGTTGCAGCGAAACTTTGAAAGGTGAAAATCCCGTAGACTTTCGAACGTTTATCATTTGCCTAGCATTGTTTCAACAGAACCGTGTTTGGAATACTGAATATCGATATTTTCGCTGAGAAAGTACGTTTTAACATGTTTTTCTCGCGATTTCGAAGTCGCTTTAATAGTAAAAGCTTTTTAGTATCAGCATGTATTTTACGATGTTTTATTTTGTAATACCCTACCCGGCTTTTCATTGGTAGTTCAGTATCTACAATCCTCAATAAGCGATAAAACATAGTCTTATCCATCATGCACGACCATTTTAAATGTTGGTCTGATAACTTCGTTATTAAGATGCATAGTTCCAAATATCTCTTGCATCCGAACTTTTTAACTGTCAATATAAATAATGTATTTAGATACAGAAAATATATTTATGAAGATTTTGGACATTATAAGAAAGAAATTGAATAAAAACTATGAAGTAAATCATTATAAGTACGGCTACTGCTACTAGCTTTGCTTTTGCTAATACCACCATTCAAATGTTGTAGATTATTATTGTATCTCTCAGCCCTTAACTGAGGCAAAGTTTTACTTTAAAACAAGACTACCAACTAGAATACTTCATCATCACCAGCCTTTATCAGTCCACTGCTGGGCACAGGCCTCTTCAATAGGAGTATTTTACCATAATTGCCACGCTTGGCAGGGGGGTTGGCGATCGCAGTTTGGCCAATGGTGGAGAGGAGACGCTGCTGCCCGTCTTCTTGTGGCGGTTCTCCTGTAGCCGCCTGTTACGACACCCATAGGAAGAGAAGGAATGGTGCAATTCTTTTCCCTAGAATACTTACTTGTGCATAATCAGTGGTGACAGAATTATGTCCAAAAACATAGAAATAAGACTGTCTATTTGACTTCGATTGATAATTAGCAAAGCTAATCGTAGGTGAGATGGTTCTCGCATCGCTAAATATGTTTAGGATGACGTCACGATTGGTTTCAACGCTCCATCTTTGAGGGTCTAATTTTGATGGGGCGTACCTGAAAGAATAATTAAAATATATTTTATTGCTTATCAAATGAGCGAGCCATAAGAATACGTTATGGGTACTGGTTTAAAGTTCATTCAGTCACTGGATTTAATATTCTCATATTTTGATTATTCTCAGTTGATAGTTTCTACTTTTATACATTATTTTTATTGTATTTGTATGTATTTCAAGAAATATCTGCAATTGACTTACTGTTTCAAAATTTCCTTTAAAGCTTCATCTTCCGCTCCTTCCAAAATCACTTTTGCATATTTGGTAATAAACTCATCTCTTTGAGAATCCAGGATGCCTTGGCCCAATTCAAGTACTCCAAAATCGTGGTAACTTTCTAGCTCTGTGACTCCGCTGAGCAATTGGTATCTAAAAAGAGAAGGAATTATTATTATTTAAATACATACATTGATTTTGTTTTAGACCTTTTCGATCCTAACATACTTAAAAAAAATGATCATCTTACAATAATAAAAATGATGAGTTATTCCTGCCATGTTTAAGTATTTTAGAATAGAATACAATAGAATAGAATAGAATATTATTTATTTGGCACTCAAAATTGACACAAACATGAAAATGAAAATAACATAGATTGACACAGAATATTATAAATAAAAATAAATAAACGTGCCAAAAAGGACCCTCGCTCAGTATTCGCCGTGGCAACTTAAGGCTCCCACGACACTGATATTCTGCGAGGGCCTTAAACAATCAAAAATAATTAAATAATAAAAAAAAAAATAATAATAAAAAAAATAATCAACAAAATCCTAACAAACAATAACAAAGAAAAGAATAAACACCGCACGAAGTAACACAAAAAAGAAAAAAACATTAGACCAGAGACAATGACAACCAGCTCAGCCGATAGCTCAGCACCGATCGTGTGCGTGTGCGCATGCCTTTATAAGCGTCGGCCGGAGTGTTTGCATTGTCTCTGGTTGCACGGCCAAAGAACTTACTACTAAGTGATTACTGATTAATGAATACTACTGCTCACTCTGTCCGCCATTTTCGCAACACAGGTAATTTGCGTAAAATGGTGTGATGCCACGTAATATGCACATGTTATGACTCATGTGGCATGGTTTATATATTGAAAAAGCAACATCTTAATGTGTGTAGTGACGACGCATAAATCTCAAAGTGCAAGCAAGCAATGAATGTGCGACGCCGCCCGTCCTTAAATGTATTTTGAATACATGGATAAGATAAAAGTACAATGTTTAATGTTGTTTCATTAATGTTTCAATATATATCATCAACAAAAGCTAAATACAAATAGAAAAAAATATCGGGTGTCTAACTTCCAAAAGGTTCCAGCGGACCAGAAAAAGTTATCAGTACACATGTTTACCACAAAGGATTTTCCTTGTCGCCGCCTTAACTGTTCAACCAACCAAATCACTTACTTGCTCAGCAAATTAGGGAATGATTCCATTGTCTTCAACGGTTCGCTGGGAATGAAGGATCCTGCCACTGTTGGACCCAATGGGGACTCAAACTCTCGTGCAAGTATCTGCACTTTCTTTATTTCTGACAATCTGCGATAAAATAATTAAACATCTGCTACAAAATGATAGTTACTTTTTTCTACTGGTAGTAATCGGCTTGAAGATTTCGGACAGTGGGTTTTTGGTTCATTTTAAACATTTTTACTTCAAATTGGAATAATAGAAAAAGGGATTAATTTACTATCAGTTTTTTTTTTATTTTTACAACTATACTCATTTTTATAACTTATTGATATCAGATTTTCCAAAATATTTTTAAACAAGGCATAGGTACTTTCACCTTCACATTTACCTATTTCAGAAAATTTGGCATTTAGCTCAATGTAAACTTCACGTGTCTATGGCCCAGTTAAGGATTCATAATCATCATCACCATCAGGATTTGGAAGGCCACTGCTGTACATCGGCCTCCCCTACAGTATACCATAGCGAACGGCTCCTGGTCGTTTGTATCCAGCGACTGATCGCAGTCATTACTAGGTCTTCAGTCCAACTGTGAAGGGCCTGCCAATGCTGCGTCATCTAGTTCGTAGTTGCCACCCGAGAACCTTTCTTCCCGCACGGTTATTAGTTTTGTGAGCGATGGGGCCTGTGCATTACCACTTTAGGTTTGCAATTAAAAAAGCTTTGTCGGTCTCTTTGGTTCTTCATCACATCTTTTTTTATTTAGATCTAATTTGAAAAAGACCCAAAATGAGGAAGTCTCCTAGATAAGGATCAAGTAAACTACAAAAAACTCGGTTTTATCTCTGGACTACTCCTTTTTTTAAAACTCTGCTCATTGTTGTAAGCAGCAATACTCACTTCAGCTTTTTAATTGCCCAAAATTAATTTTCAAAACGCAGAGCACGGGCAATTTACTATCCCAAAATGAAACCTAGGAAACAATAAATCCTAGTCGTTCCCGTGAAACGGGAGACAGCCAGCGATAAAATCTAGACAGACAAAGATAACCAGCCAAGTGAACCTGCATTGTGCTGAGACAAATGTTTTAAAGGAATAGCGAAGTGTAAGCGCAACGGTTAATTCAACAGTGCTTGATGTACACTTAAGTGTTTGAAGTTAGTTAGGAAGGTTAGTTAGAAAATATCACTTATGTCACGTATCTTCTTTAAATATAATAAAAATGAATCCCTATTTTCCTTGGTCACGGCATCACGCGTTGTTGTATTTGTTAGTGTCAGGAGACGGTTCTTATGAGAGAATAAATTAAGGAAATTGCGCGGAAAATTTGAAAATTAAAGAAAACTAAAGACCACGGGGACTAAGTCGCAGGCAACAGCTAGTTCACAATAAAACAAATGATACGCTACACGAAGCAATATGAAAGTTTTGCCACATAGACGTAATCATAAATTAGAATAGAATATACATATAACCAATCGATACTAATGTTAAATCATAGGTATTTTTTATACATAGTTAAAATTTGTTAAATAGTCCTGAATCGTCGACCCAATTGACTATTGAGACCATGGTACGATTGTTTTTCAAAAACTTGAAAATGAAAAATGAAAATGTTTTTTTACTTTGAACAGGGTGTAAAGAAGATTTACAATGATGAATATTATGATCGGCTATCCAGCCATAAAAAATAGCTTGCAAATAATAATAACAATTATTTTGAAAATAAAGAATATCTTACTCAAGTACAATAATATATTTAACATCGATGAGTTACTGATTGCTGACTGTCCTTGTAATTCATAAATTCTTTAAGATAATAAAATGATTGCTCGACAAGCCACTTGTGCAACGTGTGTCGTTGTGTTTGCAGAAGAATAATACCTTATGATGTTAACTAATAAGAGGACCTGTTACTTAACTCCCGACTTATAACAAACTTTATTCTGTGTTTATTTAATTTTCGTTCATTTTCATTATAAAGTTTTAAGATACGTGGAATACAAATAAATTTCAACGTCGAAGTCATTTTTGATACGAATCATAAACTTGTATTTTGCTCTGTAACTTTAAATGAGACAACTTATAGCCTAAGTTGATGCTAATAATAATCGGTTGTATGGTGTGAGAAGTTAATAATTAATTAAACGCACACCAGAAACTTTGGCTTAAGTCCTTGTCATTTTGTAAATAGTCCCTTACAATTTTGTACATTTGTACAAAGTTCAGTTTCTAAATGTGGCTGTCCGTGGTCGATTACTGTTGACTTTTCAAATAAGTTTAATTTTAATATGCGTAGAATAAATAAAAAAATAAGTTTCAAAAACTATAACCCGACTACGTAAGAAAGTGGTCTAAAAAGGACGAAACAAGTAAATAATTAAGATAGAAATCCAGAAATGCACAGGTACAAAAATGGTCAAGGTAGAGCCGTGGTCGCACCCACTGTATGTAACCTACCATCACAGTACCATTTCAATGGAAGTGTTCCTGGCACCCTCAATGTCATAGTAGGTAAGTGGGTACGACCACGGCTCTACCTTGACCATTTTTGTACCTGTGCATTTCTGGATTTCTATCTTAATTATTTACTTGTTTCGTCCTTTTTAGACCACTTTCTTACGTAGTCGGGTTATAGTTTTTGAAACTTATTTTTTTATTTAATATTTTTCCGTTTCCCTATCGACATAATAACCTAGCCATTTATTATCTACATGGTAGCATTCTATGAAAGGAAGTTAAGGTGAGCTGCACGCGCGCATCACGCGATCCGTTAAGCCTTGACCAAACCAACGCGTTCATCCTGCGTGCGCGATGGCGTGCATGGTGGCGTTCAGATAGTGCAATACCATTTGTAGCGACGAGTTCAAACTGGTGCGTCCTGCGTCCGAAATATAGCGTTCGCACGCGCGTTTGGGCGGCTGCGTTCATTTGATGTCATGGACAGATATGATAGTATGATAATATCCATATTACTTTTATTATAAAATTTGATTTTTTACGAATTGTTTAAAAGAAACCTGCGTCAATAATGATCACCAAATTGATTATACATTAATTTATTTCAAATGATCCTTATTTTTTTTCATCTTCAATAACTGCTGCTTTTAGAAGCATTTCAGCTTTGATTTTAGTTTCGCTATCTTCGATTATCACCAAATTCATTAGGTAGGAGTATGTTCGGAAAGGAAGGTAGATGCAGACTGGACTTTAGTACCTAGGCCGCGCGTTTGATGTACACTGGCCTTGCACGCGAGAAGTTGCCAACGTGCATGCAGGCTGAACGCGTTGGTTTGCTTGAAGCTTAACTGAAATCGTTTGGTGCGCCTCCATAGCGCTACTCATGCAAGGCTTTGGTCTGCACGCGTGTATTTATTATTTATATTAGTTCACTTTTCAGGTAGCTCACAGGCCGTGCTGCGCGCGACCTGCGCATTCGCGGCGCGTTCGCCAGATCTGGTCTTAACCTAAGGCCGCGTTCAAGTCTGGCGAATGCGCCGCGCGACCTATGAGCTACCTGGAAAGTGAGCTGGAAATGCACGCGCGCAGATCGCGCGCTCTGTACAAGCCTAGCATGAGTTGCGCTAAGGAGGTGCACCAAACTATTGCAGTAACGGAACGCGTGCTGCGCGCGTGCAGCTCGCGAGCGGATCGCGCGCGGCGCTACCTATCAGTATTATTGGGTTATTTTCTGTAACGGTAGTGTTTGTAAATAACAAAAGTAAACTTAGTGAAGTAAATACAAAATTAAAGAAAATAAATTTATTTTTAATTATGTTCATAAACTAAACATAAAAACATTATACCTAGGTCTCAATACTTAAAATTATAATTGTTTTGTTTGTTTTTAAAGAGCTTTATTAAGATAATGATAAAAAAAACCATGCTTACCAAGTACAAAACATTTGATTAGCACAATCATACTTAAGATACACTTTTTTTGGCTTCTTGAACCACTTAAAGCTTATGACATTTTGTTATTTATTACGTTTAATTAGCCACAATACAATAAGTTAACACTAGTATTCATTTAAAAAAAAAACAACAAAAAATTATAATTAATACATCTTTATTCTCGTTACAATTTCTGGCCTAACTTAAACCTTAATATCTGCTGTCATAATGCGATGTTCTACTTAAACCTGGAAATGGATGGAAAAGAATAGCCAAGGATTGGGATCACTGTCGTGCATTTGGAGAGGCCTCTGTTCATCAGTAGACTGACGTCATCACATCATTATCACACCATCATTTTCTGTAGGTACAGTAGGTATCTTGGCTTTTCTGGTATACTATATCAAATCTCATTCGTTTTAGTAACGTCTCTTCTGTCATGTTCATGGTCAGAATTAACAGAGCGAGGCTGCAGTCCGCCTTATTTTACTTGGCCAGCCCCAAATGATAATTGCGTCCAAGTACATTATCCTCAATGATTACGTCACCTGCTCCTGCTTCAAAAAATGGTCTCTAGACTGCCTTTTAATGCCTCCATCGTACCGTCACATCGTACATCGAACTTCATTGTAATATAGAAATCTTGTAGTTCCAGTCTTCAGATCAGTTAGTTTACTTTTATTAATAACTAGCTGACCCGGCGAACTTCGTAACGCCTAACAGTTTTTTTTTCGTCGGCTTTTCCATTTTTTAATTATGAAACTCGGTCCAGCCGTTCTCGAGTTATAAGTGTTGTTACAAATACGACTTTGTTTTATATATAAAGAAGATTACATAGATATGTAGCGAATCCTAAGTTTAAGGAAGATTACGAACACATTTTTTTCACATCAAAATAATGTATTTGCAATGTCTTTGTGTTTGACACTACATGAAAATGACATGACAACCGTCTTTAAAATAATTTATTTTTAATTCTTCATTTACCTATAGCACTAAGGAGTGTTGATATCAACTTCGAAGCAAATCACCCCCAAAATAGCTTTCTACCCCTATTAAACCCCTCTAGGGGATGCATTTCAATAAAATACAAAACATGACTTCCGTCAATGCTGTTAAAGAATGTTTATGCAAAATTTTAAGTAGATTGGACCATGGAATCACGTTGTCCCATACAAACTTTACCCCCCGGTTTCACCCACTTTGGGGTTGAATTTCGCAAACTCCTTTCTTATCTAATGCCTACGTCATACAAAAAACACACACTCCAAGTTTCAGGTCTCTACGATCAGCGGCTTAGGCTGTGGGTTGATCCGTCAGGCAGTCGTTCAGGACAAAGCATTTAAATGTATAGATTATGACTGAAACAATATGATATATATACATATTCGTAATCTGCTAGCCAAGAGCTTTCTTTTGATACCAAACACGTGATGATTATCACAATTTAAGTTTTTTTTAGGTTAAAAACTGACGTTTTAATTCCGTCAGAGACAATTTTGATAAAATTTATACAGCCTATTTTACCCGGGCCATTAATACGAATCTATTGACACCTCGTTCATTAAAATCGGTTCAGTAGTTTAGGTGCTACGGTGGAACATACAAACATACATACATACATACATACATACATAGACTGCCAAAATCATTACCCTTCCTTTTGGCTTCGCCGTAGTCGGGTAAAAAGGCTATTCTCGGCGTTTTTTTTTTTTCATTTTGAGATGTTAGAACTTGAAATGCAGCTTGGGCAAACTCTCTGATGGACTGATTACCTTGTAAAGGTTACGGGAAGTCACAGACCCACAGACCCACTAGTATGGAGTTCTATGGGGCTATATCAAAAAGTAGATTTCCAAATCCTGAGATTCATTTGTGGTTGCTTTTTGTATATTAAATCAAAACTAACATACTCACGGTTTCTTCTGAAGACAAGTCATCATGTCTTTCGACGATGGATTGCAGTCTAAGCTCTGGGCCACTTGTAAGGTGTACTGGGTAGGGTCTTTAGTCATCGCCCAGTCGGAAAGCGCTGAACCAGACATTAGAATTGCTCGGTGGAATAGACCTACAAAAAGAATAATAATTGCTGATTGCATGCTGATTCGATTCAATTCTTTATTGCTTGAGGTGACCGCAAATTAAAGAACACTACAAAACCGGCAACCGCCGCAGTCATTGCATTTAAGAATTCTTTGTATGAAATCGTATGGAACCTCGCGGACCTAGTCACGCACAGTGCGCGCAGACGCAAACTTTTACCAATGGTAACTATCTTAATTTTTTTTAAAGTATAGTAAGTAATACTGACACGATATACCATACAGGTAATAATGAAACACATTCTTTTTCCCTACGTTTAGGCCTATTTAGAAGGGCCGTGGTCATGGAAAAACGAATGTAAGTGGTAGTTGAAAATTTTTACACCAAATTTAATTTACTATTTATTAAATTTACAATTTTATGATAGTAGAAGAAGAAGAAATATATTTATTTGGCACACAAAAATTTGAGCAATACTCAATAATAAAGATACATTTAGTCGTGCCAAAAAGGACCCCCGCTCAGTATTAGTCGTGGCAACTTAAGGCTGCCACGACACTGATATTCTGATAGTACTCATAAGCTTACCATTAGATATCGGAGATAGCATCAAATAACTGACGCACGCGGCACCTGTCCCGTGCCCCATCAACGTAACAGAGTTAGGATCGCCATTCAAGTCTTCGATGTTATCCTTAATCCACTGAAGCGCTGCTAACTGGTCTAGAAGACCGTTGTTGCCGTACACATGCTCTGTGAGACTAGGCTTCATAAAACCTGAGGATATAAAAAATATATTTTTACCACCTTAAAGATTTTTTTTGAAAAAAATTTAAATGAGTTGTACAATATAATAATATTATCCTCATCGTTATTCATTTTAATATCAAAAAAAAAAAGAAAACTCGAAGAGTGATGCGCGCGTAGATCGAATAAGGTAAGTGATTCTGTGTCACTCCTTAAAATTTTGCACTACTTTGTTTGCAAAATGTAACTGACTATTTTGGTACATCCTACCTAACAACAATAGACAACTATATGTAAATAAATATAACGAATTAAATTATTAACATATAAACTTTCAATATACATTTAATCCTTTGAAAATTCCCTCAAAAAAATTACCAAAACGACTTCCCAGAATACGTCGATTCAATGAAATATCCGAATAAAATTGCCACAGACTTACAATAAAAACATATTTCGTTTAAAAAGCTTTCAAAAGTACCGTTTTTATTTAAAATTTCATAATTGAATATTGAATAGGCGACTACTGAGAGAAAAACTCATTCGTTGACAGAACACGTTTTTACGGTCCGATAACTTTCTTTAGGAATACCATTTTAGGAGTCGTTAGTGTTTAAAAAGAGGAAACAGACTTCGTAAGACCTGAAGTTTTCCTCAATAGGACAATTAATTATGAAGAAAAAGATTCTAATTTGATGGTGCGGTTTATACTTTCAAATATTTTTGTTTTATTAATGAAGTAGGTAAGTAAAATAAAGTGTTACGTGATTGTTATTTATCATTCCTTCTCTCCGCAATTTAAGGGTAAGTTTGAACATGATTTATACTTAAGGTATTTTTAATAGACCCGCAGATATGATAACAAGATCAGGTTTTAATATAGAACCGATTTGATCTATCTTAATAATGTAGCAGGTTTAATGGGCTTCTTTATGACTGAAATTATGATGATCTGATTTATGCAAAAATCTGGAAGTACGTACTGCAGTGCTACATGAAAATGCCATGTTAAGTGAGGCTAGAGCTACAGCTCCAATTACGAGCAACATAATTAATCATTATAATCAGGCAACGTTGTGCAGTGCAGTGTGATGAGACTAAGTGGTAGATAGAACACTTCTCACTTTTACTTTAATTTATTTTTACTAGAGAACAAGTTACAGTGTGGTGGGAAGCCATTGACCGAGAGGATTGCCTACAGACAATATCTTTTTTTAAGAAAAAGAAACTAAAAGTTTTCAAGAAAAGTAAAAAAAAAACTCAATTGCTAAACATAAGTCTCATAGGATGCACGCCACTGAGCCTAATTTTTTTTGCATATTCATTGCTTCAACCATTCTGGTAGGTATCAACAAATACAAACAACAAGATGGTCAGTGTTACGGTTTGTTGTTAAATCTAATAACTACGCACACGTTTAGATTTCAAAAATAAAATTCACTCTATCACAGTTGTGACATAAATAGTAGTTAGGATCAGCTTATTAGGCGTTCAAGTGAACTCTGGAGTACCCGATTTTTAAAAATTGCATTAAATATTTGATAGAAATGGAAATATTTGTTGTATTGGAGTTTTATTGTCGTCTGTGTATGTGAATGTATGTCTGTGTATCTGTTACAAATGTAACTTGCTTGCAACAGAGTTTTTTCCTGAACGTGATTCTACCCTATTAATCAAAATAATACTCACCCAATATTCCCAGTCTGAAATTGATCGTTATAACCATAATATTCCCATATGACGCTAGAATCTTCCCGTCATATGGGTTTCCTGAACTCCATTCGAAAGAGTCTCCATGGATGAAGACAAGGACTGGAAATTTCTTGCTTTTTTGATCTGAAACAATTAAAAATATATTTAAAGCTTCAAGCTCCATAATACTAAGACCTTCTCTAGAATGTAACAAATACTTTTCTGAAAACCGCACTAAAATCGGTCCAGGCGAATGCGAGATAATGGTGGACATACATAAAAGTATATATGTAATAGAATATAAATATTTTTGAGTATTACAATCAAAGAGTAAAGAGTATTCCGTGCTTTAGATTAAAAAAAGTTGGTAATTCATTTATAGGGAATGGTATAAAATATTTCAATAAATTACCACAAACTCTTGTTGAACTACCGATTCATGAGTTCAAAATCCACATTTAAAAAGTCCCTATGACAAAAGGATATTACAAATTAGAAGATTATTTAAACGACAAGAGTGTATGGACTTAAACTGCCTAGCTTGCACTTACTAATTGTCTTCTAAAATGTATTTCCTGTAAAATCAGGTTGACAAAGGTGACTGAGTTTGTTGCGCCGTTTCTTCTCATCACCAGCCTATATGTAATCCCGAAGCGGTGGTAGGGCTAAGTTATATTTTGGGACGTGTATAAGTGCCCGGAGGAGGGCCTACATACAGAATAAATAATTTCAACCAGCCTATATGTAATCCCGAAGCGGTGGTAGGGCTAAGTTATATTTTGGGACGTGTATAAGTGCCCGGAGGAGGGCCTACATACAGAATAAATAATTTCATTTCATTTCAATATTTTAATCGCGATCGTCATTGCATCATTAATGATAACATTAATATGTGCCACGCTCTATTTCCTAAGAATCTCAAAGTCCCCTTCATTTAAACAGAAACAAACATATTCATAATCAATCAAAACTAATTAGCAGTTCTAATTGTTTGTTTTACCGAGTTTCCTTAATTCAAAGCAATATTCGCTGAAAAAGCTAATCTTTATTTATTTGATAATCTCCCTTCTCTGCGAGCAAAAAATTAAGCCCTATTCTTGTCAAACGATTTTCGACTTTATGACTCGATGTAGCGGTCCAAATTGGGTTGTTTATAGACTTTTCACGAAACCTTTGAGTTAGCCTAATCGCTCACGGGGACTATTACAGAGGGTTTCAGCCCCAATCAATCTTGCCTCTTCGGGTAACTACAGAAATTCTCAATGTATTTTGTCGTTGGAAGAATGGTGTTTTTAATTTTGTATGTGTTGGCAACATCCGTTCTTTGACGGTATCTTTGTGTATCTGTATGCACCTATATAATTAAAATAATCATTATTTTATTATTTAGAATAGAAAATTTCATATCCCGTAGTGTGGGGTTGTTGGATACCTAGGTCGTAAATATTTGTAGATTTGGGGATCTGAGGCCTCAGTCCGCTGTGGGCTCGATCCCAGTAACATTAGGATCAGAAATGGTATACCCTAAAAATTAAAGTATAGTTTGTAATGTGACTGAAAATGAAAGAAACTTATTTATAATATTTTTTGTTCTACAAACGTTTAAATCAGAACTGAGGAGATCCGTGAACGAACCAAAGTCGCTGACATAGCCCGACGGATTAGCCGGCTGAAGTGGCAGTGGGCGGGGCACTGAAACTGAAGAACTGAACTGACGGCCGATGGGGCAGAAAGGTTCTGGAATGGAGGCCACGTACCGGCAAGCGCAGCGTAGGACGCCCACCCACAAGGTTGGCAGACGACCTGGTAAAGGTTGCAGGACGACGCTGGATGCAGGCCGCTTCCAATCGGCCGATCTGGCAGTCACTGGGGGAGGCCTATGTTCAGCAGTGGACGTCCTGTGGCTGAGATGATGATGATGAAACGTTTTGACGGTTTAACGTTAAATTAAAGTATACGAAAATAACGTTTAATATAGTTACGTTTATGGGACCAAATCGATACTGGATTAAGACCATTGTTTAATTAAAATAATTGAGCTTCTGTTTTTGTAGTATATTGCCATAGTATTTATTTAGGCACGTGTCCCCTTTTATATAAATAGTTCATTCAAATTTATTTCATTAAAACAATTAACCAATGCCTAACAACAATAATGATATTTACAAAGCTAGAAAATAAATAAAGAAATCTAGCCTAGAAATCAAGTTTAACAATATTTTCTATTACTGGACACCGAGGAAAAAAAATTAAAGCATTACACCACATAAAAGACTTACAGCGACATCTAGTTTAAAACTCAGTGATCATTTATTTCAGAAAGGACTCACCCTGAAACCCTTTTCAGGGCGAGTTTCCTTACTAGACACTCTGCTTTTCGGAACTTTCAGCTGTTCTGAAAAGCATTTCAGTGGGAGTCTCGCCACTTTGCGTACAGATGGCGGTATTGAATGGTGGTAAAAGAAGTGTTAGTGTAAAATATAAGTATTATGCCTTTGTCCAGCATTGCACTAAAAAAAAATAAGTTTAAAAACTATAACCCGACTACGTAAGAAAGTGGTCTAAAAAGGACGAAACAAGTAAATAATTAAGATAGAAATCCAGAAATGCACAGGTACAAAAATGGTCAAGGTAGAGCCGTGGTCGCACCCACTGTATGTAACCTACCATCACAGTACCATTTCGATGGAAGTTCCTGGCACCCACAATATCATAGTAGGTGTTTTTTACTGGGGGCGTACCCGCACACCCAGTAACGAAAAAAAATTTGAAAGATCCTTTCTTAATTTAACCTGTTATTTAACGCGAGACCTTATCCTATGGTTACGACACCAAAATAGCCGCCGTTCTGGTTGGAGTGTAGGTAAACCCTTTTCTTAAGACTTTCGTCGAAAAATTGACCCTATATAACACCTTATTTTTATCATACCATTGGATGGGGGGTTCATAGAGGACCAATATTAGTTAAGGTTACTTTGCTGTAAAGTAATTTTTGGCGAAGTTAGGAGGGAAAAAATAGACGACTTAACATACCTAATGAGTTCTTTTTGGAGTCGGTGCCAGCCATCGAGATTTAAAATGTGTTCATTCGCACCGACTCCAAAAAGAACTGATTAGGTATGTTTTAGTCAATATTATTTTTCGCTTTTTAGTTTCATTTTGAAGTCGGTTTTTAGTTTTTTATTAAACTTTTTTATTTTATACACATTGTTTAACTAAAAAAACAAAATGGAATCCCCATAATTTTTTCTATTCGGATTGACTGCGTACACTAACCCTGCACATACTCGCACAAAAAGCTCAGAAAAAGCCTATTCCATGAATAAAGCAAACGGAAATGAGACTCCGGCGTCGGCTCTGCTCGCATCGAGCTTTCTTTGACGTGCCGCCATTAAGCTTTTATGTGCTTTTGTTTAGGTATATTAATGAGGTGGTTAAGGGTCCGGTAGGCTGGATTGAGCTGTAATTTCAGATATGTAGAAACCTTGAGTGGTTTGATATGAGACGAAGCCTTTAATAATGGTTGTTTGATACGTCTATACTAATATTATAAAGAGGAAAGATTTGTACCTATTTTTGTATGTTTGTATGTTTGTAATGAATAGGCTCAAAAAGTACTGGGCCGATTAAAAAAATTCTTTCACCAATAGAATGCTACATTCTTCCAATTTGACATTTCATTTTGAAAAAAATTAGGGATCCTTGGTAAAATTTGAACAATGTAACCGCTGCCGAAACTATTAGCGATAATTGTCTACCCCGTGCGAAGCCGGGACAGGCTGCTAGTATTCTTATAAATTGAAAAAAGACAACTCGTCCATGCCGGAATTTGAACCCTAATCTCCTGCTTAGCGCGCAGGCGCTTTACCAATTAAGCATTAGCAAATATTATAAGCAATTACAGGGACATATCTCGACCGGTAGAAATTTGTCTTCTCAATTTATTTGTGACATCAACGCCATCTAGGAAATGCTGCACGCATTATTCCTTTTTATTTTTCGAGTCGATGCTTGCCGCACCATGACTCTGAATTAGGCGTGATTTTTTACTTTTTGTAAATTATTATTTCATAATAACTTAACTTTTTATGTATTTCTTTTAGCAAATTACTTTGCCAATATGTGGAATACATATTAATATATAATAATAATAAAAATAAACCGGCCCATCATCACTGACAGGACTATTCTTGCGAATAAGCCTGATATAGTGCTGATGGACCGGGCGCAATCGAAGGTGTTTTTAGTGGATGTCACTATCCCTCATGACGAGAACCTTGTGAAGGCCGAGACCGAAAAGCAACGCAAGTACTTGGACCTAGTACACGAGGTTACCGAAATGTGGGAAGTGGCGTCTACTGAGTTCATACCAATTGTTATATCGGCAAACGGGTTAATCCCAGCCACATTAGGTTCACACCTGAAAAGGCTGGGATTCATCGGCGGCTCGCTTCCAGCAAAGATGCAGAAAGCGGTGGTGCTTGATACCGCACGCATCGTCCGCCGATTTCTCTCTCTTTTGCCCTAAACCCGGCCAAATGTGCATCTGCCGGTCATTACCACCAAAGAGGCGAGAGGTTTTCGGCCTTTGGAGTAAATAATAATAATAGACCATGCAAGTAATAGCTAGTTATAAAGAAAGGTTCAATGAATTGAAAACTATATCGTCTTAGTCGACTTTTCAGTTATACTACGTAAGTGGAAATTAGACGAGTCTTGTGTCCGTTTCCACTCTTAGTCCTTCTTTAATTTAACTTACTGTAAGACCTGTAATGTCGGGCTAACTGAATTAAATCCTAGATTCATTTAACCCTATGAATAGAACAACGTCAAGCACCCCTTTCATTTGAAGTCAGTTAAAACTCCAACTTCACGTTTCGTTAGGTAATTAAAGAATGTTCCAGACAATAAATGTTAAAAACGAGCAAGTGTGAGTGGAAACGCATTTTAAAGGGTTCCGTAGTGTTAGTCCGCATACCTTGGTGTATGCGGACTAACGAGTCCATATTACTAGAACTCTACACCACGCGGCTGTCCACTATATGCAGAAAATGTACCCTGAGTGTCTTTGGACATAAATTATGCAGTTTTTAAAACATTGTCTGCAGAGGCGTGCAGTGCATATAGGCAATTAGGCAGTGCCTACCTGATAAATAAATAAAGTAAGCAGTAGGTTTTGGTGATTTCCATCAATAAAACACAAAGTAAGTGTCTACTATACCTCGAAATGAAACTAATGCCCGCCACTGATTGTCTGGAGAAACAAATCATCTTGGGTCAAATGGAGGGCAGCCGTGCTCGGAGTAGGGCATCACGAGATCACCAGGTCGGACACGGAGAGAATGAGGGTTGGCGAAAAAATGCATCATGCGGTCCAAACGGCCTATGGTCGCACTCTGTGGAGGAACACTATATGTGGCCGCGATCCTCGTTAGTGAGGAGTGAGGAAGAAGAAGTTTTAAGTCGATAAAACTAAGATTAGGATCACAAAAAACCTTTACCCAAAGTATGTAAAGGTCTACCCCAATATCTTCTACCGATTCTTGTCCAGCTCCAAAGTATTTTTTATGCATAACAAAAAAAACTACAGTAGCCAAGTAAGTCAGAAGTTCATTTTATGAAAAAATTCTATGAATTACTGTACATTTATATTCTTTGTAATCGGCTCCTTAGCTTAATACTTCAAATCCCAAGCGGTAACCGGTTACCGCGCGTCCATTGTTTTTCAATTGTTAACCATTTTTCACTGAGAATTAAAGGTTTACATGACAAACTATGTCTTTATCTTTTGCTCACGTTTTTTGCGATATCAAGAGTATCCGTAAAAAACAAAAGCCAACCTCACTTACACGCGCATTACAACGAACTAGGCAAAGGCATACTGGTGGTTAGCGCCAACTCCGCCAGTCCAAAGCCGCAACCGGAATGTGAATGACCCGAAAAAGAAGCGAAACGCTTTCCTTTAAGATTCCCTAGGTGTCCCTCCAACACACTTCGAATTCCCGAAGGAATGCACGTATTACAAGTTACTAGACATTAAATTATACCAGAGGCGGCTTCCAAAAAAACAAGACCCGTGTCAATTTAAAAAAATAATCAACAAACTAAAATAACTTCTGCCAATACAATCGATTCAAACAATCCAATTTATATTCGCCCAACGATCCCTAAAAACTGGAACAAAAGCGTCCAAACCCTTGCATTGCCCGTCTACTTCCATTGTTTACTTCGACTTCTTTGTTCCACGCTTTGTTTGTGGGGAAATTACTTGAAAATTTCACTTTATTTTTGTTGAACCGTGTATTACATAGTAGGGCTTTCGAGTCAGTAACAGATGATGTTGTAATTTTAGTCTGTGGGTTTTACCCTTTCAGCTGTTATTCTGATGTTTTTAGATGATTCAATAGTATACTTTTAAATCGTGAAACCCTAAACGCGCGGTCACAAAGTCGCTGCAGGCGTTAGATCTGTATGAACTTACTGAAGTTTTATGTTACACTTTGTATTGCTACGGCAACTAACTTAGTGCGAATAAGATCCAATTCCATTTTGTAAGTTACAATAAAATACATAATAATAAAAATCCTCTGTTAGTAAAAAAAAAGAAATTACTCACTTTTTCCTTAGAATGTGGTTACCTTAAAGGAGCTCGTAAATGGCGTTAGAAAATAAATAAATGTTTTCCTAAAATTTTAATTTAATCTTAATTTAAGACAAAGATCTCGCTATCTTTTGATTTTCTTAGAGAGTTTTTCCAACAATCAGAATTTTAATTAAGGATCAAATAAATATTTTGGAAAGGTTATACCTTCTTCTTTGCTTTATAAAAGGACGAAAACTGTTATTATTTAAACAGTATTTTTACAATTATTTTTAATATAGTTAATTAACCTTAGGCTTGCCCTTTTGCTTCGAGGTGCTCGTAGCTCAGTGGCGGCAGCGCTTTGGTATCGATTACTAAAGTTAAGCAACCAACGCCGCGGTCGTGAGTGTATGGGTGACCATTCCAACCATATTTAGTGACATTTATCACGAGCATCTCCGTGCTTCGGAAGGCAGGTTAAAAGCTGGTCCCAGCCAATATCGCTTGATATTGGTCGTGAAGCCTAGTCAGAGGCCTTAAGGCGGCTTGATAACATCTGACAGTAAGGTATAGTCACTGGCCTTACAACACCCCTCCACCAATCCGCACCGGGCCCGCGTGGTGGAGTATGGCCCAAACCATCTCATAGTTGAGGTGAGGCCTGTGCCCTGCAGTGGGACGTATTACGTAGGCATACTTTACTTTTTTTACTTTTTGCCCTTTTAAACATAACATTACTTAAAGATAAATAACACTTGAAAAAATCATCGACCTCAGGTGGGACTCGAACCCACGTCCCATCGCATGCCGGGCGAGTGCTTTACATGCGATGGGACGTGGGTTCGAGTCCCACCTGAGGTCGATGATTTTTTCAAGTGTTATTTATCTTTAATAAAACCTTGCATGGAATTGCTAAAAACAAAAATTTACAATAACATTACTTTGCATTACATCGGTTATATAAGTAGTTGTAATTGTAAGGTGCTTTTATTAGCTTAATTAGAAAAGAGACTATTTTAACCTTCTTTTAACTGTCGTATCAATTTTGTACTTTGTGGTACTTATGTGAAGTGTTACTAATACTACTAGATTTTGAGTTGCACTGAAGGAAGTCAGAGTGGATGGTAACTTCTTCAATTACTTTTAGTAAAATTTTCAAGTTTGCGCTCATTATTTTTGTATGGAAAAGTCCTATACTTATTTGAATGTGTTTCATAGATTTTTTGGCCTAAATTTTCCTACTGCAAACCTAACCCAAATCATTCCAGCTCAGTCAAACTTAGTAAATCGCGGGAGTATGTAATCTAACCTAATAGAGCTCAAACTTGGTGTTTAGATAAGCTAGATTGCATGCTTTGTTTGGAGCTAAAGGATTTGTATAAAGATTTCTAAAATTTATAAGATATTGACACTATTTTTGGATGTTCAATATTTTTTTGTTTATTATCTTAAAATATCACGAATTTTGACGACCGTCTGGTGTAGTGGTTCGCGCTCCAGACTACAATGCCTCGCGGTTGCGGGTTCGAATCCCGCGAGGGGCAAATATTAGTGTGATGAGCATGAGCATTTGCACCTAAGTCATGGATGTTTATAAACGTATATAAGTATGTTCATCCGTTAATCTAGTCGCCATGGCACAAGCTTTGCTTAGTTTGGGGTTGGATATTTGGTGTGATTGTGGAAACAATTTATTCTAAATTTATTATTATTATCACAACCTAAGACACAATGGGAAAGTGTAGTGCTGGAAGACATGAGAGAGTGAGAGATCTCCGAAGACGGTATCGAGGATAGAGTGAAGTGGAGGACAAAAACACGGAAAGCTCACCCGACCACCACGTGGGATTGATAGATATGGAGAGAGAAAGAGAGAGAGCTAAAAATATCAATGTTACAAACTGACCAACATCTAATGATGACAAAAACATCAAAGGAAGCGTAGTACGTGTCAAAGTAACATAATTAGTTATACTACTGGCGCCATCAGCATCTATTATAAGAACTTCCGTCCTATTTAAGAGTCCAAATTCTTAACCATTTATAAATAGAACGATTCTATTTAGTTTACTCGTAACAGTTGGCATTGAAACTAGGGTAAAATGATCCTTATTTCTATTGACATAAAGGTTACGTTATAAATAGTAGTTCTATTTAGCGGGTAGCTGAAACATGCACGATAATAGGTTAACAAAACGAGGAGACTTTACAGAATTTCGTTAAGTATTTCTAGGTATGAACGAGTGGGTGCTTAAGATTTGATTGAATGAGGGAATGACTATAAATAAGAGTTCTATTATTTCATTCAAATGTACGAAATCCTGAAAAGAAAGAAGTTTGCAATTTAAAAATAATGACAAAGTTTGTAAAACGTATCTTATAACTTGCATTGCATTTTAGGAACTTTATTAGTCAAGATAGAGATTCAGTGCTAATAAGGACCATTTGATAAATTAAACAGTAGATACAAATGTCAATAGTCTTATTCTATATCAAAAAGTTAATACAAAATTTTATTAACTATGTCAATGAAAATACAAAACACCAATCAAGTAAATAAACAAGATTTGTGTGAGTTACAAACTTCTACACTCGGATTAAGAATTGAAATATGGAGTGGTAATTTTTTTTTGCTATCATATTATAAATTCACAAAAATCAATATTATCCATTATTACCGGATCGTCATAGGCGGTTAGGAGCACAGTCCCCAAAATGCAAGATGCCACCAGTAATCAGGTAATCACTACCATTAGATGCCGCTGTTGCAAAAATCAGAACACGGCAATTGACTATGAGGCAGATTGTTTTAACGCAACGGAAAAGTCAATTCGTAAAACATTCTCCAACTAACACCTGCCAATTTTCACAAGAGCAATGACCTTTCTATAAATATATTGAAAGTAATAATTGATGCAAATACGAAAATGATGCCAATTATAAAATAAATAAAACTGGAAATGGTACCCATAAAACAGAACGCACAAAATTGTCCAGCGTTTTCTTCAATCAAAACAAATGATATGGACATTCCATTAAGTATTCAGTTTTGCTGTAATGTTTTTTGCGTTTTCCCTTGTATATTTTTATACCTTTTAAACGAGTTTTCTCGTTTATTTTAAGAGTTTTCAGCTCATCGCAAACGTTGAGTGATTGACGTATATTTACACAGAAAATTGGGTTTTTGGCGGCTTACTGTTTCAAAAATAATCCGTTATCGTTAATTTGATCCAGACTGAAAGATACCAATTAGTAGTTTCCAATTAGTCCAAAGATTTCGGACTTATCACAATGAGGTCAATTTTGAATTAAGTAACCTCTTATTTTATTGAGGTAGAATGCAGTGTTCATTGTACTTCTCCTGATAATATAAACCTTTTTATTTTTTGTATGAAAAAAAATAATTCTATGTAGCCAAGTAGCCAAAAAATATTGATTTCTAGCAAAAATACTACTACCTACTACAAGCTTATTGTTTTAAATGAAACATTTGTAAATGGTACTTATTTTTATATGTTACCTTTTTAATGTCAAAATAAGACGTCCAAAAATCAATGACAGTACCTACATTAAAAAATATCAACGCCTCGAATAAGATCTCTGCCTTTTTAATATCGATTTAAAATATAGTTTTGGGCAAAAATTAATCAGGCTCTAACCGATTATTTCGGTAACTCTTTAGGTAAAGTACCTATTACTGTTTTAAGTATTACCTGACACTTTCTATTAAATTTTGTCAACAAAAGAATTGACAGATGAACAAAAGTACATTGAAACTTAATCACTTTACCTCTGTATGGGACATAGATGTTCAAATACAAGCAATCCTCCGACTCGTTTTTGAGAAAAGTCTTCAGTTTCGTCATGTAATGCTGCCGTTCCCACGTCGGTGGGTCCCCCTTCTTTATAGGGGGGAGTGCTTGTGGGCAGACAGGGGCGAAGTGTGTCGCCATCTTCAACCCTGGCCATGGTGGTGCGCTTACTGGAAAGAGAATAATTACGTGTATTTTAAAATAACAGCTTGTTATGGACAGTCATGGTCAAACGCACTTATTTGTAGTATTCAGCAATAAGAAAAATACAAACAACAGTCTGTAGTCAGTATATTAAAACTGAACACATCGAATCGAACCCGGAAACCTTTGTGGACAACGCAAATTACCGCGCTAGTACACCAAATGGCAACCCTTAGTTTTTAAGTTAATAGACAACTCTTAATATCAAACAAGCTTGATTTCAAAGATGGGTGATTGTTACTGATTGCAACAATCGAATGCAAAAATTTGTAAGGTTACCTATTGGAATAAATAATAAATCGAATTATGCTATTCACAATCGCCCACTATCTATCGTAAAAAATATTCGCATGATATCCTTTACCGCTTTACGATAGATCTAAACGATAAAAGTTATTTTTGTTTCTTTTAACTTTTGATGTTATTACGATGGTACATTAAGGTGTGTTATGGTAGTGTTAATAAGGAATAACCTTCATCTTAATACCGTCAGTAGGTTTTAAAGTCAAATAGCCCTGTACAGAAGGAACTAATTGACACACAGACAGACAGATATACAGTAATTATATCTCATGCGTGGTTATTTTATGCTATAACGCAAAAGGAAGAGCAAAAGTTTTTACTCAAATACTAAATTTCCTTTTTTCAGTTAACAGTCAAATTAAATTCATTTTCTAAGACATTATACAGTTTTATGCTAAACAATAGTTGACAAAAACGTTTCGCTCTTAACAATTTCAATATTATTCAGTGGGTGCCATCCAGGTTTACTTTTCATTTCTATGTTAATTCTTTCTTTCTGTAACCCTACACTGCAAATATCCATAATGAATAGCTGCGAATCCTTTTTATGAGGTAAAAATGTTTTAGGACTTCAAAGAAATAGTTTATTTATTTATTTATATTAAAAGGTACACCAACAGTATATATATAGCTACATTTTAGAAACACGACATAATTAAAAACATCTTATATATATATATACCTATTATAGGCATACACAACATTTAAAATAATACTTATATTTAAATATTAAAAAAAACAACAACATAGAAATTCGTAACTTAAAACAATTAGCTATAGTACTTATTGTATAATATTTCAAACATAAACTATGAAATTTTCATTAATCGCATATATTGGTTAAAACTTTGCGGAGATTAGCCTTGAATCTTAGTATTTATTAAATAGTTACTACGTATTTTATACAAGTTTAAAGGACTTCCCCATCTTCTGTTTGTTTTTCATTTATCCTGTCTGTTATTATTTCCAATAACTACTGCGTAGATTTTGACATGGTTTCCACCAAAAAATTAAAAGAATTTTCAATAATTAAACTATCCACCTCATACCTTACGGTAAAACATTTGTATATATTTCTGGATGTCAATTTTTTGGACCTGTACAGAGCTGTTATGCTTTGAAACCTTAAGATATTAAGGTGATGGTAAGAACAATGAGAAGAACATTAAAATTTACGTTTAGTTTTGGTCTATCGTAAAGCGGTAAAAGATATTAATTAGAACAAATATTTTGCATGATTTAGCTCATGCAAATACATTTTGTTTAAATAAGCTTGCTTTTAGATTTGCAAAATATCGGAGATTTATTTTTATAAGCCATTTACGATAGGTTCAAAGTTCGATGTCGATCAAAGGACGAAGTTGATGTATTGTAGGTAACCTTTTCATAATTTGTAAGCCTTTCACTATTGTATGAGAAGCAGTACTTCTACGTCAAATACGATTTTGGTCATTACCCTTGCGTCAATAAATTATCTATTCAAAATGGTGTGTGTTAATGTGAAGCATTTTTGAAAGGTATGTAAATTATCAAAGTATAAGTATGTGTGCATACAGAATACCATTCAGACTTTACAACGGGGCGGGAGTTTATTCTGGGAATTATAGGAATTCTTTTGTGGTAAGTAATGCCAGTATACCTATATACTGGCATGACTGGCGCTTTTCAAGCACATAAGAGACTAAATAATTAGGAGATCTAAAAAACCAGCCAAGTGCAAGTCGGACTCGCGCACGAAGGGTTCCATACCATTATCTATAAAAACGCCAAAAAAAACACGTTTGTTGTATAAGAGCCCCCTAAAATATTTATTGTAATCTGTTTTATAGTATTTGTTGTTATAGCGGCAACAGAAATACATCATCTGTGAAATATTCAACTCTCTTATCTTACACGATTCATAAGATACAGCCTGGTGACAGACGGACAGACAGACAGACGGACAGCGGAGCCTTAATAATAGGGTCCCGTTTTACCCTTTGGGTACGGAACCCTAAAAAAGAGAGCCTTCGTAATATTTCATTCATTTTAAACTGATAAATGGTTAAACAGGCTGTCAAGCTTGATTATCATATTATCATAATAGATACAGTTATATATGTGTGTGTGTGTGTGTGTGTGTGTGTGTGTGTGTGTGTGTGTGTGTGTGTGTGTGTGTGTGTGTGTGTGTGTGCGTGTGCGTGCGTGCGTGTGTGTGTGTGTGTGTGTGTGTGTGTGTGTGTGTGTGTGTGTTATATTAAGTGTGTGTGTGTGTTATATTAAGATTTATAACAGTTTATTTTATTTTTATAGAAGTTCAAAGGACTTCCCCTTCTACTGTTTGTCTTTCATTTATCCTGTCTGTTTCTATTTCCAATAACTACTGCGTAGATTTTGACATGGTTTCCATCAAAAAATTAACCCTTGCGTCAATAAATTATCTATTCAAAATGGTGTGTGTTAATATGAAGCATTTTTAAAGGTATGTAAAGTATCAAAGTATAAGTATGTGTGCATACAGAATACCATTCAGACTTAATTTACAACGGGGTCGGGAGTTTATTCTGGGAATTATAGGAGTTCTTTTGTGGTAAGTAATGCCTGTATACCTATATACTGGCATTACTACTATTCTCTTTTTTTTTGTATTTGTTGTTATAGCGGCAACAGAAATACATCATCTGTGAAATATTCAACTCTCTTATCTAACACGATTCATAAGATACAGCCTGGTGACAGACGGACAGACAGACAGACAGACAGACGGACAGCGGAGCCTTAATAATAGGGTCCCGTTTTACCCTTTGGGTACGGAACCCTAAAAAAGAGAGCCTTCGTAATATTTCATTCATTTTAAACGGATAAATGGTTAAACAGGCTGTCAAGCTTGATTGTGGTGTGTTCGAATCTTTAATTTTGTGTTTTAAACAAAATTTAAATCTAGGAACTTTATCGAATAATTTTCTTTACAGTTTTTATGTTGGATCCGTACCTGGTGGCATAAACCTCAAACTCCCTGTAGGGGGTGCTGCATACGGTATGCCCAAAAACATTTCTATAGGCTGCAAATCATAATTGCGGCTAGGTTTAATTATTAAACCTCTCAACGCGCCCTGCCTCAGATGATACTCTCTTGTCAATCTCTTCCCATCATCGTTCGTGTAACTTCGGGCGTCGCCGACCAATCCCGGCGCGCCTTCATTAGCCATCGGCAGCAAGAGCGAAACAGCAACACAAATAAACAGTTTGTGATTTATAAACGGAGTCGCGTGCCGGTTGCCCGCCATCTTGTTTATTGGTTCATTTTATGCGCGCGCGATCTCAAAATAGTTGCTGTTTTAACTGTTTGTTTTCACTTTGAGTTAGTGACTCATTGCGTTTTTATATCTTTATCCTAAGATGTTTCTAACATCTTTTGTGTCTAATTCACTTTATATCACACAAATCTAACACTAAATCTTTTGATTACAGTCACATTTTTACAAAAAAAACAAAAACACATCACTAATCTACGCTCGACACTAACACATTAAAAAAATAACAGTGCTATTTCACAGTGCTTTTTTTTTAATTAGCCAAAAAACAAAAGCGATCGCGTTATTATATTCGATAACGTTAGCGCGTTCATGAGTTGCGCTCGCGACTGGATCGTATCCAAAATGTCCCCGCGAGATTCTAATACCAAAATACTACAACCCAGACCGCAGAGGGGATAGCATTCTACGATAGGACTGAACATATTTTCCACATTCCACTATTTTGGAGCACTGTGAATCCTCTATGTTGAAAAGGTCTAAAAGACAGCACAGTGGGAAGTATGTTAGTGGTAGGAAAATTTATCTTTTTCCACTATTGCACTAGCATTTACACGGTGAATTTTCATTGGTTCTGGACAGAAAAAAGGTACATTCTCTAGCTTAAATAGAACAACTTTTCAATAAGATCAACAACGAAATTAAAATAAAACCAAACAAAACGTCACACAAAATATATTTGAGCAGGAATGTGACTTTTGCCGTTTCAAAATCAACAAAAAATTACCGTGTAATGTTTGCAGGCATGATACCTACCTACTTTTTTTTAGTTATATTCTGTTCTAGCATTGTATTTTAGCAAGCAAGCAACCATTTATAATATTTTATATATGGCCTCGCCATCTCTAAGGTCCCGGGTTCGATCCCCGGCCGGGTCAATGTAGAAAACGAACTTTTTTTATATTTCCCGGGTCTGGGTGTTGAAGTACTGTCGTTGTTTCTGATTTCCATAACACAAGTGCTTTAGCTACTTTTCTTGATCAAAGCAATGAATGTGATGCTGTCCAATATTTATTTATTTAATTAACACTTGGGGACTCGCGCTTTAATTTGTAACACAAACACTCGCTACCAGGTACAGCGGACCCACTACAATATCACGTGTTTATTTCAAAACTGCTCAATTGAAGTGGTTGGTATATTTTAAAATTAATATAAAGTTTTAAAATAAAAACATATATATAGTAAAAAAACGAATATTTATTGTTTTAACTCAATCATTAATCCGTACGAAAATAGAAGGAATTTTGGCTCATGTTTATGACTCAACTTAGACTAATAGTTATAAATTCTGTAACTATCTATTTTAAACAAATTCTAAACTTTATTATACTACTAGAATGTATCTACTAAGACAAAATAACAATGAGAGATCAATCATCATAGGCAAGCAAAATCAAATTTGAAAATCCACAAATTTTCTATTATTATCTTCGTTGATATAAAATCACTTTTCAACATAGTTCTACATCAAACTAAGCTATAACAATTTGCACAAATCATTTTCATGTATTCTCCACAAATTGGTGTATTACATGTTGCGCAAAAAACCTTGGTTTTCCTATCTTTCTTCCAGTTACATAGCCCGCAACGCACTTTTCGTCCACTGGTTGGTAAGAGTGCGGAGGATGCTGCAGATGGTTCCACTTCTGGTATTATGTTTTTGATACGGGTTTTCATGTGCTGTGGAATATTAGTGACAGAAAATCTGACACGAAAATGAGGTTCAATCAAAGAAATAGCCAACGTTTTGATAAAAAAGTAAACAAACAGAAATAACAAAATAGGAAAAATCACTTACGTATTTAGTCGCTACCGGGTCCAGCGGACCCATATGCACCTTTTACGTCCGTAGCACTCACACGCAGCACGCTAACTGACAGCTCAGACTGCCATCTACCGCGCCACACTATGGTCAGAAGGTACTAAAAGCGACAACGTCGCAAACTTCGTGTTTTTTAAGTTGTTCAACAAAATACAAGGGACTGGGTCTACCAGACCCATTAGCGAGTCCTTAAGTGTTAAATACCTATCCGCAAATATTTTCACTTTTTTGTATTTATTTATAAATATTTTCTAGTTACCAGTATTATTTATTATAACATAATTATCGTTATAAATATATCTCACAAATAAAAATATCGAATGTTAAATTAATGAAGCATTATCAAAATAACTTGCTTCAAGCCACAAATAACACGCGTCCCAATTAGTGAGAAGAAGTAATTAAGATTATATGTATCGAAATTGTCTATTTCCATGAAATTACACTTAATGTTGAACAAAAATGATGATAATTATTACGTATAAAATAAAATAATAAATCCAGACTTTCTAAAGATATCTTAGTTATTATAATAAAATTGGTTGAAGAATGTTAAATCAAGTAGGTATTTTATACAGAATAGTTAATTTCAATTTGTTAATTCTTCCAAGTGATTATCTCTCTGACTTCGTAGCCAAAATAACAATTCGAAAATTATTACGAGGTTTGATGATAATAAAATGTATGGGAATGACAATTTCGTCGTGTATTCACTTGCATTCAACCAATGCTCTAAGTGTATTCACATGGTAAGTTGTCATCGTAATCATATTATATCTAACAGGCTATGACGATTATTTATCGATTCGCTACGGAGCGATATTCACTTGTCTAAATCCCCTGAATGCCATTTTGAGTTTACCTTTTGATCGCCTTACAGTAAAGCAAAATTACTTATATTTAAAATATACGTAAAGAATTACAGTAAAGGGTACTGTACCCCTAAATGCAATTTTCTTTACTGTAACAGTACAGCGACTTCTGCATTAAACTCGCAGGACTGTATCGCAAAAGCCAGTGAGTGAGTGAAAGATGAACAACTAGCGGTACAGATGATGAGCGCTGGGCGAATATTGCGCAGAAGACCATCACGATTACGTGATTAGCTAGTCGCGCACCGCGCCTGCACCGCCGGCCGTGATTGGTTGTTAGCTCCTCGCACCTGCGTCTCTGATGCGATAACGATCCCCGCTTTTTGTCAAAGCGTTCAACATCGATGTCGCGTACTATATCTTCGGATCTCATCCCGCAAAAGTATCTCATTTAACCCACAAGGGTTTTCTGGCGTCGCAGGCGCATCGTTATAACCCGCTAGCAACTCGCGGGTATTTCGGGCCCCCACGTGCCGGCGGTAAACATCCGGACAGTGCGGGTTGATTTTGGGAAACGGATATAGTAATGAGACAAAGAATTTAGTAGCCATCTTGAAAAAAGAACTTGACAAATATGGAAAAAATTTTTTAGTACAATATTCAAGCCTTGAGCATTTGGGCGTTTGCGGCTTACTACTAGCAACAAGGAAACAACACATTGATTGCACGTATTATCACAGAATACTTTATACTATAGTGCTTGATTTTACAGTTCAAGATTTTCGGTCAATAAAATTAAAAGTTCCATTCTAAGGTTAAAATGCGTTTCGACCTTATTGAACGGTTTTTTGTTTCTCGATTAGAATATTGGCACTGATTAAAAGGTGAAAAAAAGTGTCGTGTGGTGCTGGCACGTTAAAAGAGTTGCACCACCCCTTATCTTCCTATGGGTTTCGTAGAGGCACTACAGGAGAACCGCCATAAGAAGACGGGCAGCAGCGTCTCCTCTCCACCATTGGCCAAACTGCGATCGTCAACCCGCCTGCCAAGCGTGGCGATTATAGCAAAATCCTCCTTTAGGAGAGGCCTGTGTCCAGCAGTGAAATGATATAGGCTGGTGATGATGATGATGAGAACTGATTAAAAGTTGTCTATATTTATGAAGAAATAACTTGAAATTGTAGGTAGTAGTAGGAAAAAGAAAAAAAGGGAGACAGAATATTGAATTTTTGAATTTGTGTGTATGTGATGTGAAATAATTTCTACGTAAAATTAACATAATCAAAGGGATTGAATATAACTTTTTATTTAATTTTAATTTACGTAATAACAATTATCTAGCCTTGAACTTAGCAAAGCTTGTACAAGGTAGCAACTAGATTATATAAACATTTTTTAAATCATTATAAAACATCCGTTATTGACAAAAAAAACTCAGAATTCGAACCGCTTGGTTTTGTATTAAGGAGCGCAATCCACTAAACTAGACGTTTTTAAAAAAAATGACCCATAGAAAGTGTTATTTATAAAGAACAATAACTCTTTATTAAATTTAGCCAACAAAAAAGTTAAGACAATTGACATAAAAATAATTGCTTATACTGACGATCTAATTATCTTGAAGAACTATCGATTTTCATCAACAAAAACGAGAGTTTTCATGATTTAATATTAGCGTTGTTTTTAAATTATTTTTATGTTTTACCAAACCAATCTGGTAATTAAATTATTACACTGAATAATGTAGGTGTACATATTTCAGAATAACACGATTGATAATAAATCCATCAGACGTGCCATTAGGCATTTAAGTGGGCGTGAAAATTATGTACACTTGGATAGGACGTTAAATATTTACGTGTTGCTTTGAAATTCCAAATGTTTGTATTTTTTCACACGATATTTTACCAATGTTATTTTATTGCAAGGATTACAAGATGTATTATATCTACAAAATTCGTTCTTTGTATAATCTTAATATAGCAAGTTTTTAATCGACTTTGTTTTTTCTTTGCAAACAGTATTAGGTCTTATCTCTCTCTATTTGTCATAATGTATTTAAAACTTAATAAAAAATGTATATGTGTACATCGCCGTCATTTTAAAGCTCATGTTCGATGACTTTAAAAAAATAATCATCTTCATTTAGGTATGTCAGTGGCATTTAACTTCTGGCTAATGTTGCGGTTTTTATTAATCTTTGCCAGTTCCCAGCTCAATCGCGACGATATTCCAAGAAGCCCTAATAGGGATAATATTAATGTTATAATATATTTTTTACTTGTGCCTAGATTAATTAATTCTTCCGTAAAAATATCTTTATGGCATATTTCAGGCAAATTTATAACATTTTGTAATAAAATAAATGTCAAATTATATTAAACGCAATAATTATAGTAGTGTTACACAATTTAAATGTCAAATAATTCTTAATTGATTGCCATATACAAAGTCTTAACATTTTTTTAGCTTTAATAGTGACAAACAGTATTACTTACTTTAACCTTGTTTATCTTTTTCTGTTAAGTTTGATGTAAACACTAAACACAACATTTGACATTACATGTTTGGATAAAAAAATCCATTTGTAACGTTTCATTCATTTATCATGTCCTGAAAAACAAATGCTACCCATTCTTAAATCAAAATGTTATTCATAAAATAAAATAGAGCTATAATAACTCATTCTCGACTACCTACTGTTAGAAAATACGGGTGATACGATCTATTTTATTGTTAAGTCTAGACAATGTTGAGTCATCCAAGTTACTAGAAATGAATGCCATGTGTGATTTTTTTCTTGTAATAATAGATATTGAATTGTAGCTATTTACGTTATTCTACAATATCACTTATTGAAGGATGGGTTTTTAATTTTTAATTAAAAATAAAAAGTATTTTCAGCAAAAAAATAAATTTACATTTTCAAAAAATAATGGTCGTAAAACATATTTACGGAAAAAACTTCAAGTTGGATGTGGTTAAATCCTTTTTACTAAATCTTATCTAAGATTAAGCATTGGTTTACTCTCGAGTAAAAATCGGGTTAAAACAGTAAAAAGAGTTTTTAATAGCTTTAACTTTGCACTAGACGATTTTTACCCGCACCCAAAATCCACTTATTTTATTTTTAACGCACTGATCTTTTTGGGTCCATATTAATGTGGCGACAGGCGACAAGTGACATTGACGGGCTGTCACAGCAGAGCTGTCGCTCGTCAGCTGGGTTGCGGTCAGGTTGTGAAATCAGTTGTTTCGCTATACGACCAATTTTTTATTTAGTAAATTAATAATCAACCCACAGTCTAATATACTATGTCATCAAGAGAAAAGGTGTTCATTTTTTTAAATGCATAGCTCACAAATAATATTTAAACTTAATATTGTGTCGTGATTCGATGTATTTTAATCAAATGTTGGCAACACTTACTGATCAACCGGGAAAAAGCCATGACGTAATTGAGTTGTGGTGGGGAAAACACCTCAGTAGTATCGGTAGAGATCGCTACTCGGTCAGTTGATCGTGAGCATTTGAAGAAGGTAGTTGCTCAGCAATTACTATGTCAATCGAAGTAATCATTAAGAGAAGAGTTTGTAATAAGTCATTAGGGCAAGTCATGTTAAATAAATTCAAGTAAGAACTTCGGCAGTAGTATCATTTACCACAAGTAAGGAGAAACGCAATTGACATCGATTACTCGTATTCCCGGTATTGGTGGCTATGAGATATTTATACTAATAACTATACTTGCTTTTAATCCCTGCTCTTGCTGAAAAAATATCGTCAACTATGGCTGACTACACTACTCATCAATATTTTCATGTATAGTACAGAAATAAAAAAAGAAAATTGTTTTTAATAAGACTTTTAGACAATGTTTTAAAAGACCTACTTTATTATCATTCCGTATCATAAACAACATTTTATATTGAATAACTACTACATATTTTAGTATGATAAATGACAATTATTTCGAAAGTATTTTTCTTCACGCATCAATTGTCTGCGTACTCCATTAATCTTTTTAGTTTATTTCAGTGAAATTTCTCAGGTCGCCAAACCCTGGGCTATGCGAGACGCGCAAATGAATCAGCATCTAAAGACATATCTGCAGATTCAAACCAAAAATAATCGCGGACGCCGTCGCCGCTGGCGGAACGGGCAAAAAGAACCATCGCAGAAGTTAGGGTTAGTTTACACGCGTGGCGTTTCAAGACTTCTAAACACCTAAGATGTGCACCACTTCTGAATAATTTATTCAGTAAGGCATGGGCCTATATTTAAAACTAGATAGATATTTAAAACATCATTCTTTTATGTGCAAGTGGTTGCACAAAAAGAATGATGTTTTAAATATCTATCTATTCTGCCTATCCATCGATCCATCCATCAGCCGAAAGACGTCCACTGCTGGACATAGGCCTCCTCCAAGGATTTCCACAAGGATCGGTCTTGTGCCACCCACATCCAGCGGCTTCCCGCGACCTTCACCAGATCGTCGGTCTACCTTGTAGGGGGCCTACCAACACTACGTCTTCCGGCCCGCGGCCGCCATTCAAGGACCTTTCTGCCCCAACGGCCATCAGTCCTGCGAGCAATGTGCCCCGCCCACTGCCACTTAAGGTTTGCGATTCTGAGAGCTACTTCGGTGACTTTGGTTTGCCTCCGGATCGTCTCATTTCTGATTCGATCGCGAAGGGAAACTCCGAGCATAGCTCTCTCCATCGCCCTTTGAGTGACCTTGAGCTTTCTTATGAGGCCCATCGTTAGCGGCCACGTCTCAGATCCGTATGTCATCGCTGGCAACACACATTGATTCCATACCTTGGTCTTGAGGCATTGCGGTAGTGTTTGTGAGGAGAAGATATTACGTAGCTTTCCGAACGCTGCCCATCCGAGTTGGATTCGTCTATGGTTGGATCAATTCTGCCTATTGCACTGCAATCAACTGCTGGACGTAACGACGTTGAGAAAAAATTTAAAAAATGTTTACTGGTAATTTGTTTAAACTGGTTAAAACTGGTTTTATATGTTAGTAGATTTTAGATTTTGGACTTCAAAAATTCATACCTTTCACGCTTAGAATAACCAAACATTATGTTATACGAGTAAAAAATAAGCAAAGTTTTTTTAATTAATTATCATACTTCATACTGGGTCGGTTTAGTATCTGTAATTAGTTTTATTTGTTTAATATTTAAATGATTGAAATTGAATAAAATACTCTTCTCTCAAACATTTCAACCAACCACAAAATATTTTTATCCCAACCTATTTCGGCCAGCTAGCAGCAGTGATAGACTCTGTCCAGCGCCAATAGATGGCGCTGAACAGAGTCTATCCGTGTATAGGACACACGGATTGTGTTTTATTTTTATTACAAACATAGACTAAAAACAAGTTCACAGATCAAAAATGTTTTAAGATAAACTAATAAACAGATAGAAATTACTGTGAACCCAACATAGTTGGTTACATCATAATTATGGAGATATACTTAGTAGAGCCAAATCAAATGCAATAAGGCACAGTGGTTACATTCTAAAATAAACCGGGACATTGGTTTAAAGCGTCGTAATTCCAAACATAGAAATATATTTTTCACGTTCCACAGTGTGCATCGCCCCTAACTGCACAGCTGTTGTGTTCCAGAGATATCGATTGCGAAGAGTACAGTCAAACAGACAAGTTAACGGTGTGTACACAAGCTCCGGTTTCTGTTGCAGAGCGAACACGAAGATTCTTGTGTCAATAGGTTTGCCTTAGTAATTTTAGTTTGAGTTTGTAGTGGAAAGACAGAAGTTTGTGTCTAATAAACGGCTACAGGGGTTTAATTATATAAATTATTGCTTTTATAATTAGGTTTCTTATATTAAAAAGGAATGTTTGAACAGTTAATAAAAATAATGTCTCTAACACCAAATCGCTAAGGAGAAGTATTCAAGATATTAGACGTAAAAAATTATGATGAAAATTGGGACAGTTTTTTTAATTAGCATTAATTTTTAAAGAAATATGTAATTTTAACTTGTTGGTGCTGCTCTGAATAAAGCCAAAAGTCGAAATGGATCTTTTCCCTAAAAAGCTATATAAATAAAAATTTAATGCTGACAAACATAGCATACTGGAACCATAATTATAAGCCATTTTAGTAAATATCGCGATAAGATAGGTATTCATTAATCTAAAGTAAAAAAAATACAGTATTAGCTTATTTATTTTTTTGTATACAACACACATTTTTTATGATGTGTAAGTTAAAAATTTTCTTTCAATATCAATCGGAAAATCTAACGCTAAAATAACATTAATTTCATTGCAATTATTAAACCAAATGCGGTGTTTTCAAAGACTCAACTGATTTTGCGATCAAAAATAAAATTTTACGACTCATTAAACTTTAATGTTTGAGTTTCATCTAGAATTAATAATTATGCAATGTGAAATTGCCTTAAGCGAAATTAAAAGTACTTGGTTGGTTTATTCAACTTTTATAATCGAAGTAGAAAACTCGCTGTCATTACGTTTCGATTTCTGCACCATATTAAAACATTTATTTCAATCATGATCAGCACTGCATTTCAAACACATGACAATTATTTTTCGTTGGATAAGTATGTTCAAATAACAATGATAGCAAATATCATTTTTTTAATCAGTGATGGGTAGCGGGGTTTAGATTTCATTTCTGTCACGAAATAGGTGACATGCCATCGTCTTATAAGTTTATTAAGAAAGCATTTTATCATCTTCTGTGTATCCTTACAATTGCTTGCGCAACGTATGAGTCACTACAAAATACTTTGTTTCATTTTATACTTAATACAAATTACGTACGTAGGTTACAAATGCTCCATTATGCACTCTACTAATACGAATACGGGTGATTCTGAAATTGAAATTGTAATTAGAGCACACATAATATACTATAGTAAAAAAAACCCGAATAATAACGGCAAAACCATGTTTCGCTTCAGATATAATTAAGAATCCATCGTTATATAAAAGGTAAAACGCAGCAGAAAACGCACAAGTGAACGGGTCGCCTTAGAGATAATAAATATTTGCTTCCAGATTTGCACATGTGTCGTGGGCGGTCTTATTTGGTATTTCATACGAAACAAGGCAAGATATAAATCGCTATTTACGTGTGCGGTATTTATATAACAAGCTCCAGAGACTGTAAATACTGTACCTACTTTTGTAAGTGTCTTTCTATATTTGTAGATACCGGCGGGGTTCTTATGAGAAGCTACTTTATGAGTAGTAGTTCATTACATTGATAGGTTCAAAATTAGGTATTTTTGTCAATTTTTAGTGGGGCCGAATTTGGCACTGCGTTTATACCTAATTTTGCGGTCGTAACCGGATCCGATTTTAACTGAAGTTTCGTTATAATAATGGAATCACATACATTGCTCTGATCCTAAGGTAAGTAGCGAGAGAACTTGTGTTTTAGAAATCAGAAACAACGACGGTACCACAACACTCAGACCTGAGCCAATATAGAAAAGTTCGTTTTCTACACTGACCCGGCCGGGGATCGAATCCGAAACCTCAGAGATGGCGACGCTATATTATTCCGGCGTACTTGCCTCTCGGCTACGGAGGTCGTCATAATAATCAGCCCACTTTAGTCCAAACACCTTATACTATTTTCACTCCAAAGGGATTTATTAATAATTTTGTCTTTAATGAAAACAAAGCCTCAACACATTTTTACTCCCAAAGATAACAAGGAACGAGGTTTTACATTTTTATGTGAGTGACGCACATTTCCACTGTAATCCCATACAATCCTGTGGAACGTTACCCTTAAAATATAAGTGACTGTTACGTTGATAGCGCATAAAAATGTACAGTCAACAGCACGTCGACCTACCCAAAAAGTCAAAAATTCTCCAATAGATTTTCAACTTTAAGCCTGACATGTAGAGATCATTTTCAAATGAGAAAATTTGACATTTTGTGGTAGGTCGACGAGCCGGTCCGTACGTTTCTAGGATATTAGCAGCTGTTGCGAAAACATTACTTTTTTACTTCTTTCAATGTGATTAAGGAAAAAATATAATTACGACTCGTAACTTTAAATTCAATCATATTTTAAGGGTGCTTCATGCTTGTAATAAGTATAGCATATTTAATTTTTACATAAGTATTATTTTAGTCCGTCAGTTTATCTTCATGAAACCAATATTATCTAGAGATAAAGCTGAATTTTAATGATAAACGTGAAATTGATATGACGAATTGTTAACCAAAATAAAAAACACAGTTACAATTACTAAAGGACTCCATTAAAAGTTGTAATTTGAAGGAAATAATGCTAAATTTTCCAAAAATTGAAGTAAGCTCGTAAATGAAGAAAGTAATAATAATCTTTTACTTTTTAATTGTCTTGTATAAGTAAATCATGCTATAAAGTAAACAAAAAACCTTTAGTTAGGTACAACTAGCAGTTTTTCGGGCCCTTAAAAGAAACCCCTTCTCAACCTTCATTTATTTATTAAATATAGACGTATTTCTTTTGTGTCCTCTAAATAGAGAAAGTAGGTACTTTTATTTCTCACAATAATAAAGCAGTCATACAATAACACTCAAATTAGGGATTATTAGAATGAGAGCTAGCTTATCTATTAGTCTAGTCGAGATTTGATGCAAGGACCCTTTGCGTCTTTAGAAATATAAGACGTTTTAATGTCATTTATTATTTAACGATTATCAAACTCACTATTATGGTAAACAGAATAAAGTAAAAATGGGTCGTCAGCGTTTTTAGTCCACAAGTAATAGACCGATCATTTTTCATCTCACGAGTTGTTTGGCTAGTTAAATTTATGGACTATTTATTACAAGCACCTTATTGGAATATAATTAAAATATTTTTGCAAATAGGCTATTGTCAATTTTTAAGTCGCAATTTTGTTAATTTACTGTTTCTTATTTCTTAAAAAAAAATTGCTAGCTAGTGTCTAGAAGAAGCAGAGCAAAATATTGGTCACTATTTTGTCAAAATCCTTTTAAATGGAATCTGTCGATCAAAATTAACATTGTACTCAGTCTAACGTGATGTCAGTAAAAAACAGATTTTTTATAGGTATGACACGCGGCAAAACGAATTGTCCCTAAACATGAGGAACATAGCCATTGAAAAACTGACAACCCATCTTCAGACTCTATCACAGTTCAGCTTGATGGTATCAAATTATTGTACCTACTGTCACCTAGATGATACATTTAACAAAAGTTCAAATACGTATGATAACAAGTAAAATTGATTTTGGAGATTTAGACGCTTAATGAATAAATGAGCACAAGTAAAGCTATTCAAAGTATGTTAAAAAACGAAATTACAATTTTGTTCATGCAAAGCCCCGAAATTTGATTTTTAAAACATCATAACAAAGCTTATTCGTTGGCCTTAAATCAGTTGGAACTGTCTACTAAATTATTCCTACATTTAGAACTTTTTCTAAGAAACCAATTGTCACTAGAAAACCAGATAGATATTCCGCAAATCGAAATCTAAACCCGCTTTACAAAATTCAAATCACATTCTTCAAAAATGATAAGAGGCACCAAAACGAGGTGGTAACTGCCCCCAAGATATTAAGGGACCATTAACGTTGCCAGCGTTATAAAACAACGACAGAATTTCAAATGCGGCATTAGTATACAGTTTTTTTACTGTATTTATTCAAATTAATTGCTTTTTTATAGCAGCCTTGAGCTGAATTGTTTTCAGAGATTGTTCTGTTTGGCGTAATTGATACCTAATATTTGCAGATTTTTATTTATTTTTATTTTATTTATTTGGTTTACCAGTAGTTGATACACTAAAATTTTCAAAACACAATATCAACTTATACGTCTAAGTGTACAACCTTCAAAGGTGAACACAACATGCATACACTCTTTATTATTATAGATATTTTTTTTTTAATGTTGGTAGTTATAAACAAGCAAGATTTGTAATTATGAACCAAAACAAATTAAAAAAAAAACTAGCCAAAAACTATTTGTTGGACCTCACGCTTGAACCTGAGTGGACCACTTCCAAACATTTCAATATCTTTTTGATATTTATTGTACAGGTTACAAAGTTTCGGGATTGGACTGTTGGAGCCCAATACAGTTTTATGGAAAGGTGGGCTTAGGATATTAATAGGATGTCGAGGGTACTTATATGGAACCTTACATTGAATTTTAGATGAAAGTTCAGGGCCATAACCATGTACTCTTAAAACAATCACAAAGTTGTCAAATCTGTCAATTTTGGTACGTCATTACATACAAAATTTGACAGAAACGATAATGTTTGACAGATTTGTGATTGTTTTAACAGTTCATGGTTAGGGTCCAGGGCCATAACCATGAACTCTTAAAACAATCTCAAAGTTGTCAAATCTGTCAATTTTGGTACATCATTTCATACAAAATTTGACAGAAAAGATAATGTTTGACAGATTTGTGATTGTTTTAACAGTTCATGGTTAGGGCCCTGGACTATTAATATGACCGTTTATAATTTTGTGAAGGCATATAAGATCAGTTGAGTTTCTACGATTTTCTCAAAATTAATTCTAAAATGTGCTGCTGTGCAGATTGATAACTTTGAACGCTTAAATGCTGCGAAGATTTAGATCTACAGAGTTTCTGTGATACAGTTTTTTTTATCTTCTTTTGTTTTTCTACAAAATAGAAAACGTGGTTTGAACTTTACAGAAGAAAAGTAAAGAGCAAGTAGGCTATTTGCCGCTTTCTTAGTTTTTTCTGAAAAAAATGTTTCATTGTCCACATTGTTCTGTTCCGGTTCAAGTAATATTTTAATACTGTGGCCAGTATCTGACGGTTTTATTTTAAGTACAAATAGGTACTTTGATATTAAAAGTTTAAGTAAAAAAAATACCGTGCGGAAATGCAAGGTCCAAGTAAATACAGTGTTTTTTTTATTCCAATCGTCTTACATTAGGCTTTGTTACTTCGAAACAATGGTAACGAAAGATATTGACTTTACTAAAAGTCTTATTGGCTGAAGCATTAATACTGTACCGAACCCACCCAACATAATTTCTAATACCTTGTGATTACCGCCCACGCCATGGGCGTTGCAGGAGGCTTTACGGCCTCCAATCGTCCCTACTCGATGTGCCTCGGGTCCGCTAAAAGAGGCTTGCAATGCCGTTACGTGTGTCCACAGAAATATATCGAGACGTGTGTCCAACACACCGTTCGCTGAAGTACGAGGGAGGGAGAAGATCGCCTTCACCCCGAAGCTTTGTGGGGTTCGCTGTCAAGCGAGCCACAGCCAGAGTCGAGACTGTGGACGAATGCCTGTGGCCCAGGCTTCGGGCGCTGACCCATCGTTCTCCTCTCACTAATAGCATCGGGGATACCGTCTGGTTTTAGTGGGTATTCAGCTCTCACTTTAAGAGCCGGAGTCGTACATAAACGCAAATAAAAATATGCGTAAAGGCATTTTCAAGGAGAAGAAAAAAAGTGTAGTACACCATAACTTTTTCACTGCCACTGCATCACTTGCTGTACGCCTAGCGTCGGAGTCTCCGCCGAAAGTCAGCGTCGTGATAAGTTCGGTCAAGACATATGGCTACTTAGGTAGGGCTCCAGCTGAAAATCAGGGCTGCAATTTTCTGCAGCACACGCTGAGCTGGTGCCCATTAGACACCACATCGATGAGGATCATAGTATTGCAATCTTTTGTATATTTTTTTTCTTTTTGTTTAATGTTGTTATTTGTTTGCTTTTTTCTTTTTTGTATTTTGTATACTTTTGTATTGTTGTGTGTGTCTAATAATATTTCTCTCTCTCTCTCTCTCTCTCTCTCTCTCTCTCTCTCTCTCTCTCTCTCTCTCTCTCTCTCATATGCTGAGCGGAAAACCTTTTAGACATATATCTTAGTTTTTTAAATTGTTAAGTATTTTTCTATCATTGACATTTTTTTTCCATTTCTATAATTTGACGATCATGCGCTCACGGCCTTACTCGCATCTGCCATCACATAATTATCATACTCTTAATTATTCCTGGAAGTAAATCCTCGTAACTTTCCATTTCATTAATGACGAACTTTATGGACCATTTAGGAATTTATCGTCAAAATTAAAAAAAGTTATTCTGCGAATCCAATTTGCCGCTTTTACCAGAGGGCAAGGAATCTTTATGTTGATGATGTAATTGCTTTGCAGTGTTGCGAAAACAAATTGAAATATTCGTTTCTTTTGTATTTTCCCCCCAAAAACATAAAAAGTAAATCAGTTTCCGTTTTTAAGCGGGTAAAATTGTATTTAAATTTCAATCAAAATTACATTTTTTTTTATTAAATTCAAAACGTGTTTACAAATACGCACCGGATAAGTCACGAACAAAAGAAGGACACCCGTAGGTCGTCTAGTAAGATACAAGTCGAGGTTAAAGAGCAAAAAAATACCGGCCCAGTGCGAGACGAGCTCGCACACGAAGGGTTCCGTACCATTATCCAAAACGGTAAAAAATGTGTTTCTTGTATGAAAGCTCCATTAAATATTTATTTTTAGTAATTAATATAAAGTTAATATAAAGTAAATTTTTACAAAAAATACTTTTAAATAAAGTTACAGAGTTTGTGCGTGTACTGTGCATGAAAAATAACATAGATTAGAATGACAGCAAATGTCAAATGTGAATGTGTGAGTGAAGTGATACGTTCACTGATAAAGTCGCGCAGCGGAGCGTAGCGAGTCTTACTTGTTCTGTGGATAAAGTAATCACTTTGTACAGGCTTAGAGTTATAAACTACTTGAATTAAAAATTATAAAAAAAAACTACTGTTAATAAATATAATTGAAAGTTGGTTTATACTCCCATAAAAATATAATAAAAAACCTATAATAAAACCACTGTACATAGAATTAGGTAAAAGACGAAGACGCAAGTGATAAGAAGTCATTCGATATACTTTAAATGCTCACCTACCACTCACAATCAGGCGTGGGCAGCTTATTTTTTGGCATAATTATCAAAATGTCGCCACTGAGTTACATCATTTAACTTGTTCTGACTTATTTATGACTAATCCATAAAACAAGTGCGAGTCGGACTCGCACACGAAGGGTTCCGTACCATTATCTATAAAAACGGCCAAAAAATCACGCTTGTTGTATGGGAGCCCCCTTAAATATGTATTGTATTCTGTTTTTTAGTATTTGTTATTATATCGGCAACAGAAATACATCATCTGTGAAAATTTCAACTGTATAACTATCACGGTTCATGAGATACAGCCTGGTGACTGACGGACAGACAGACAGACAGACAGACAGACAGACAGACAGACAGACAGACAGAAAGACAGACAGAAAGACAGACAGAAATACAGACGAACAGCGGAGCCTTAGTAATAGGGTCCCGTTTTACCCTTTGGGTACGGAACCCTAAAAAACTTAACAAAATCCATAACAATAATTACAATTTACTTAGCAATAACAGAAACAGTTACACCGTTTTATGCCACTCGAACGTTTAACTCATTTACGCGTCCAACTGGCTTTTAAAGCTATAAAACCAGAGCGATACTTGAATAAACGTAAAAACGGATTGAACAAGTGCAAGTGTTAGAAGTGATGCGATTTGATTACGAGTACTATACACAGAATAACCGCGACAGCTTATGTTTTAGTCCTAGTGAAGTCTTCACTTGTGTCAATATAATTATTATTAAAACCCCAACTTGTGTGGCGACAGAATAGCCACGACAGCTTATGTTTTAGTCTTGGTAAAATCTTCACGAAACGCCAACTTGTGTAGCGTACGCAACTTGACAAAAACAGCATAGGACACCGGGCAGACAGCATAGGCATAGGATGCGATAAGGGTGAGCGATAATTATGCGAAACTGTTGGCAGTAGTAGTGCCGTGTCCACCCCTTCTCTCCCTATGGGTGTCGTAAGAGGCGACTACAGGAGAACCGCCATAAGAAGACGGGCAGCAGCGTCTCCTCTCCACCATTGGCCAAACTGCGATCGCCAACCCGCCTGCCAAGCGTGGCGATTATGGCAAAATCCTCCTTTTGGAGAGGCCTGTGTCCAGCAGTGGACTGATATAGGCTGGTGATGTTGGCAGTAGATGGAGAAGAATAACCTGAGATCGGTCGCAGAACTAATTAATTTGGTATGTATCTGCCAAAAAGTACGCGAAATATATCAACTCAAACCACAAAGTTAATCAATACCGAAGTAGTGTTGTTTAATCATTTAACTTTAAGCAGAAAAAAAAACTGAACAAATTTGAAGTAACAAGCCCACGATAATGTTACATAATTATAAAAAAATCGTTCTTCTTAACAAGAATCCTTTTTAATCTTTTAGAAAACTTTAGCGTCGTATTTAAAATTGGAAATAGTTTTTCAAAACGAGAACCAATATAATTCCGCCTATGAATTGTCCCACCCAAAAATATACATTGTCGAAACCTTCATTACGCAAAGTTGTTTACCGAGGACTGCGCAAACAGGACCGCGCAGGAGTGTGTTTAATTTTAGTGTCCGGTATATTTTTGATGAACCTCACAGTTGTTGGGGGTTTGGGGTCCGCTGCGCTTTTTGCTTCAAATTCAAGTTAAAGCAACTTGTTTTTGTAAACTAAAAAAAAAAATTGCAATTTAGAGCACGAATTTTATTGTGGTGACTATCTGACCAAAATCGCCACCTACAAGTCAATATTTTTTTAATCATTAATGGTGAATAGGAATGATGTTGGTTCACTGATCTACTTTTTAGTGAAACCAACTTTAGAACCAGATAATTTTTTTTTTTTTCAAAATAAATAGCCATAAGTTATGGTATAGTTAAAATAGATTAGGCTAAATGACCAGAGCTCCAATATATAAAAATTAATAAAAGATTTGATGGTCGTATCATCTATTCACCTGATTTTGAGATACTCCGGAAACTAGGTTGATCAGACTTCAATGCAAAATCTGTTATAAATCAAAGTTAGTAGCTTCATTTAAATTATCTCTCCATAGCTGAGGGGTGAGCACGCTGGACTTGGCGTCACCATCTCTGAGGTCCATGGTTCGATTCCCGGTCGTGTCAATGTAGAAAACAAACTTTTCTATATTCTTATAGTACCGTTGTTGTTTTTGATACCTTAGGATCAAAGCAATTTATGTGATGTTGCCCTACATTTATTAATCATAATGTTCCACTTTAAATCTAAATCACCTCTGTAAAACGCCGAAGTAGCCGCGCAGCAAGTTGCAGTGTGGTTGTAGCCTTTTGTACCGTAACTGAGTTAAATCTGACGTAACCGCTGAGAGCTTATCTGAGTCTCTTGAACGGTTTTGAGAAGTACCGGAATGGTTGAATTCAGTTCTCTATCTGTTCCGAGATCCAACTTTGTGTTGAGCAGAAGTCTGGGTTTCAGTTGTATCGTTGTTAAGGCTTCAGAACAGTGCATAAGATGCCTAACTGTTCAGATAGCTTCAATTACAAATTTACAACCCAAAATTTTAAAACAATTTAGGTACAAAAAATTTTTTTTTATTATTATTCATTCATCAATGGGAACTGTTGACAACGAAACAGTTTTTGGCAGTAAATACTTTTTATTCCGATAGCGAGCTTGTCTCGTATCTTTCTATGGGTAATAAATATATTAATAAATCGTTTTGAAAGTGATGGCAGAAGTTAAGCAATCTACGCCGCAGTTATACATAACCTTCACTCAACAAAAGTCACAAAATATCGTCCAAGACCATAATTTAGTGACTTTTGTTCCAAATGTTGATTGATTCTAGTCTTGAAGCCACCAATCATCTCAATCAAGCTCTGTTTGATATGTTTTATGATATTTCCCTCGAAAGACTGTTTCCCTAGGTTTTTTGGCTGTGAAAGAATATTTACGACGACGACAAGCACTATTGTGGAAAGGGTTATGGGACTTACTTGGGAGTGGTTTCTTCTGATATTGAAGAACGTTGTCCAAATGTTGTTATGCAGTTATTTCTTGTTGGAACTTGTTCTTACTTACAGTTTTGTTGTTATTGTAAAGTAGCGCGTGTTGGTCGGCCGGCGAAGTGATTTGAATGAGTTTTTGTAACCAACTCACTCTTGATTCATGACAACTATGAATTACATCCTACGTTCGTTCCGTTCTTTATAGACGATGTAAACAGGAAGCGGAAATTGGAGTGGGAAAAGGATATAATGCTTGTTCTAACAAGCCCAATTACTTACTAGTAAAAAGAAATCGTAAAAAATAAATTAGATGCTGAATTTCGCTCCGAACAAACAAAACTTCTATTATCAGACCGTTTCTTTCAAACTAAATCTGCAATCGACGAACTCGAGAGAAGTAAAAAGATAATATTAAATCAGCCAACAGATAACACAGTTGGTACTTGTTAGAATCCCTTATCAGGCCACTTCCAGCCAACGACCGATCAAACAAAGCCTCTCGACTCGAAACTTAGTTCTGAAGTGACTAGTACCTGAGATATTGGGAGGTAATGGGAAAATAAATACGGCCATGGAATAGAGAAGTTCTTTTCATAGTGGGGTGGATTTTATAGCAAAATCCGGCCAAGTAAGAGGGATTGTATACAAACTTGTAGTTGTGTATGTACAATTTTATGATTCTTATTCATTTAGTGATTCTAGATTGGGGCTCGGACAATAAGCAGCCGGAAATGTCTCCGGTAAGCCCGAATCCAATCCATCGTTCAAAAATAAGGGTTTTTTGAACGGGTTCTAAAAAATTCAGGGCTGCAACAAGCTGTTTATAGTCCGAGCCGGGCAGTTCTGATACCTAAGCCCTATAGGTTTGGACCATCTTGCGGGTGTTAAAATATTCACACTTCCAAAGGATTAAAGTATTTGGTATCAATTTGTGTGTGTGGGTGTTGTGGTACCGTCGTTGTTTCTGATTTCTATAACACAAGTGCTTTAGCAACTTACCTTAGGATCAGAGCAATGTATGTGATGTTGTCCAATATTTATATTTATATTTCATTTTAACTCTATACGTTCACGCGTTTCTTATGTAAATGATATTGAGTTTGACAGGCAGACAGAACACTAAGTGATCATATAATAAAGTTACCTTTTTCTTTATGACATAAATAATATTAATTACTGTAGTAATTATAACATGTTTTTGTTAAAATACAACGAATTTTAAAAGTAAGAAATATATCGTTTCGTATTCATAATCTTAAATCACTAATTTCTCGCATTAATTAGTTTACCAAATCACTTGCGTATCAAGACCGCCTTTATAGCCCAAGTAAAATGCATTAAGATCCTCGAATGCAGATTAGGCTCCCGATTCATAACTTATAGAATAAAATACATGAGGTGAAGTTCTGAAGGAATTTAGTAATTTAATCACTGTCATTATTTTGGCGACTATCACAACTTATGGCAACCTTAAATTAATTATTGTTGCGAACAAGTTTTTCCACTCTCGATGGCCACCACAGTCCACCAGGACTTGTCAAGAAATTTGGAGTCAAGTCAAAAGTGATAGCGATTTAACAAAAAAAAAAAAACGTTATCAAACAATTTTTTATACACATAAAATTTATTGATCATTAGATTTAATTAACTCAGGACTATTTGGAAACCATGGCCATCAAAACGATTTGAGCCCCCCACCACTTTGTAGTCCAGATCGCGAACCACTACACCAAACAGTGTCACTAACTTCACTAAAAATTTAGCGTGCATCTTGGACTAAAGACAGCTAAAATGACCCCAGTATTCTTTCGCATTATCAACGCACCTACAAATTTTTCCAACAAACGCGCTTACATTGAGATAAAATTATACAACCTATCGCTCTTTGCTTTTGAATTAAAGTTTTCAAATTTATTTACCGTTCCGATATACATCATCAATATTTTCAGCTTTAGGCTTCTCACAATGACCTTCTAATAAGCTGGTTGGAAGAGGCCTGCATCCAGCTCCTTCCTTTACTAAGTCGTCTGTCCACCTTGCCTGAGACGTCTTACGCTACGCTTTCCGGTTCGTACCTAAAGTCCTACTACGAGAATGAATCGTCCGTTTGGACCAATCAAATTAAAATAACCATTCACTTGCATCAATCTTTTGACAAGATATGACCAACTCAAAGCCGTGTTAAAAATAAGACCGTTTTAAATTGTTCACACGTTGTCAAACGTTTGATACAAGTGAATGGTTATTTTAATTTGATAGGTTAATACGTCCGAACGAACGAAATGTTTTCGTAGGCCTCCTGCATTCTAAAATCTTTCTGATACCTATTTGTTAAATGTTTTACCAAACGTAACTAATGGTTTTTTTTTACTAATAAACGCTACTTTCTCTGACTTACGCTGTTGTTAGAATAATTCTAAGTCGCAGGAGAGCTCTCAAGGAGTTTTGTTAGCGGGATTAAGATAATTAAAATACTTGATGCCGAAGTTGGGGCCCGCGGTTTGGGAGATTAAGGCGGGAAGTGAGTTTCTAAAGTTTTTTATACGCATTTTTTTTTATCAGCCATCGGATTTTTTAAATAAATCCATTTTTCTATTCTGAATACTGAAATTTTGTAAAATTTTAGGTCTAGTTAATCTTGATGGGATCCATCTAGTAAAATGTTTTAAAAATTAAAAATATATTTTATATTATACGATATATTTGCTGCTTTGACGGCTGATCTCTGAGGACCCGGGTTCGATTTCCGGTCGGGTCATTGTAGAAAACGATTTTTTAAATATTGGCTCGGGTCTGGTTGTTGTGGTACCGTCGTTGTTTCTGATTTCTATTTTCTACGTGATTTACCTACTTACCTTTGGATCAGCAATAATGTACGTGATGTGGTTCATTTAGGTATATTTCCCAGCTTTGTCCTATTTCCAGTCGTTTGACCGTGCTTCTAGATTCAGCAAGTCTGGTTGTCAATTGAGAGCGATCTGATTTCTGGTTCTGGGTTCAAGATGCAACCTTGCACAGCATCTTCAACCCACCAACCGATTAATTGGTTTTTAATTACATATCCAGTATGACCAGCAATATGGAGGCTTACTTACGTTATTTTCACTTACTATAAGCAAGTTATAAAAAAAAATATTGATTTTTTGCTTTTTAAATTTTTCTAGAATATTTTTTCAATATGATCATCTTTTTACATTCCATATCAACCAGCTGATCAAATATGCATCGAGGAGATATGTCAAAAGCCGAAATAACTGATCGCACAAATGAGTACAACAATGCGTTTGGCAAGCAACGGATTTATGTGCTGACTGGTTTTTGAGTACAGACTAAAAACTGAATGGTGTTTTGATGTTAATATGAATTTTTGAGTTGTTTTACTTATAAAAAAATTATTCAGTGATAACATTTTCGTGTTCAATCGTAAGAAGGAGTATATTTTAAAGTAGTTTTAACTTTTAAAAACACCGAGGGATGCTAGTTTTCTCTAAATTTCAACAGATAGAGTGTATGGTTAATTGATGGTGAGATGGTTTTATAATGCGGTTCTGATTTCTATCCGGGTTTGTTGAATTATATAAATTAATGAGAAAGGGAGTTAAAAAATGAGGTACATATACACTGTATAGCGAGGGTTCTAAATACGCATTGTTTGGGCCATAATGAACAGGCGGGAAGCAAGTGCTTGTAGGACACCGCTCCCGACGTCCAGAATATAACTTTAGACGGGAACCTAACTCACTAGTGAGCGTAGAGTCCTATTACCCCATAGTGCCTAGAGCCCTAGCCCCATCTAACGATAAATACGTAAGTATAATAAGGATGTAGAAAGGATAATGTTAGCTACTCCTAGGCAGCCCAGGGTAGCAGCGTTAGGACGGGTGTGAACCTGCTGCCAGTCTGGCAGACTCACCAGACTGATCATAGTGACGGCTAAGGGAGTTATGGCCGCAGCGAAGAGAAATGAGCACCAACACGGACGGTTGATATCTGTTTTATCATGTAAAATGGAATATTTTCATTTAAAAGTTACAGTATGTTAATATGCATAGCTTGATCGTCGTGGCCGTCGGTGTAGAGTGCCGACGGTGCATGTTCAAAGTCCATGCGTCGCGCAAATTGCAATCTTTACGGTACAAGCACCTTTATTAATGAAACGTAGATTCGTTAGATTTTTTTTTATTTATTAAATAGAGTGCTAATGTTAAAAAAAAATATTCGTTGGCAGACTGTCCCCCAATCTATGCTGTGGGCAATAGTTTTATCTGCAAAATGGAAACGTCACTTGCAAACGTAGCGCGGTTGATAAAAAAAATGGTTTAATTCGTTCAATAAGTTGGGGATTTATTTCGCTTTTTATTTGGTGGGAAATTGACGTTGCAAGGAGAGAGTTTGAAACCAAAGACATGATTAGCGTAGTTAATAACTTGTAGGCAATGGTCCCTATGTAGGTTTTTACTTACTATTTTATTTTGAAAAAAATACACATAATTAAACAATACGAAATACCTACATTAACTTATTGACGTTGCCATTTCTGAAGTCCTAAAAAAAATAGTTGACCTGAATGCCCATAGTGACAATTGAATCCAGGGAACTTTGCGGTAAAGGCAAATCACATGATAATTAGGCTATCAAGATGATGATGATGAAAAACGAGGTTGTTGGATAAGGAAAGTCAAAGTACCTGCCTATTAACAAAGTTTCTCCAGTATTGAGGACTTGTAACATTTGTTTCAGATGTAATTTGTGTGACCAGTGAAATGGAACGTTCTAAGGGTTAAATTGCAAATTATTTTTAAAACAACTTTGAGACTTATGTTTCTGTCAAATAAGCTTACTGTAAGTATCTCATCCTGTTAAATATGAGTGTACCTTTCAAACCTCGTCAGTACCCTCATCAAACCGTCCGTATGATTCGGACAGTCGGCAACAAAAGAAGAAAGAGTGTTTTCACGCAATTGTCAGCAACGTACGTTTCACCGTTTGAGCGCACAGCTGCGAACGAAATGTTAGATTTCACAGATTTTTGTAATAATTTTACGGAAATATTTTAACCTTTTGTAAGTTTAAATGCTGACTCAAAGTGCTTACATACCAAACTCTAAAACATTCTCAAATTGTTTGATCATCTTTGGTGCAAATATATCACAAATTATCTATTACTTAAAAATTAAATATTTCTATAAAACAAGTGCTTTAGCAACTAACCTTAGGATCAGAGCAATGTATGTGATGTTGTCCAATATTTAATTGAATTTTATTTAACTGACGGCCAATGGGGCAGAAAGGTTCTGGAATGGAGGCCACGTACCGGCAAGCGCAGCGTAGGACGCCCTCCCACAAGGTGGGCAGACGACCTAGTAAAGGTTGCAGGACGATGCTGGATGCAGGCCGCTTCCAACCGGCCGATCTAGAAGTCACTGGGGGAGGCCTATGTTCAGCAGTGGACTGTGGCTGAAATGATGATGATGATCGATTATTGTAAATTGGGACATGTAAACGTGCCGTTGATGGCCAATTTGCAAAATAAAAAAAGTTTAATAAAAAACTAAAAACCGACTTCAAAATGAAACTAAAAAGCGAAAAATAATATTGACTAAAACATACCTAATCAGTTCTTTTTGGAGTCGGTGCCAGCCATCGAGAGTTAAAATGTGTTCATTCGCACCGACTCCAAAAAGAACTGATTAGGTATGTTTTAGTCAATATTACTTTTCGCTTTTTAGTTTCATTTTGAAGTCGGTTTTTAGTTTTTTATTAAACTTTTTTTTATTTTACAATTTTAAGTGTTAAGTCCTCTATTTTTTCCCTCCTAACTTCGCCAAAAATTACTTTACAGCAAAGTAACCTTAACTAATATTGGTCCTCTATGGACCCCCCATCCAATGGTATGATAAAAATAAGGTGTTATAAAGGGTCAATTTTTCGACGAAAATGTTTAAGTCTTAAGAAAAGGGTTTACCTACACTCCAACCAGAACGTCGGCTATTTTGGTGTCGTAACCATAGGATAACGCGAGACCTTAGTCTCGCGTTAAATAACAAGTTAAATTAAGAAAGGAACTTTCAAATTTTTTTTCGTTACTGGGTGTGCGGGTACGCCCCCAGTAAATAAAAATTGGCGGTCTGGTACCTCATAAATACCCTTTCAAACTAAAAAATAAATTTTGAAATCGGTCCATAATTGACGGCGTAATCGCGTAACAAACATACAAAAAAAAAAAAAAAAACAACATTCAGACGAATTGAGAACCTCCTCTTTTTTTTTGAAGTCGGTCGGACTTTGATTTTATCCGAATATTTCTACAAATGAATCAATCAATGTAGTATCTACAGTTTGAAGTAGGTTAGCAAATACTTCAAAGATAGGATTACACAGCTATTTACAAGTGAAGCTAGTAAAAGCTTATTCATGAGCAGAGCGCAATCAGTTTGCACTGTGTTTATATTTGCGCCAGTTACCCGCATACGGTGTATTTGCTAGATGTTTACGCATCCTTATTTATCGTAGTAATAATATTTTTCTTCTTCATCATATTCAGCCCTTAACAGTCCACTGCTGGAGATGGCTCTGGGCTGTTTGCATCTAGCGGCTGTATGCAACTTTAACTAGATCGTCCGTTATTCCACCTTCTGGAGTCTGTCCACGCTGCGTCTTCTAGTTTCATCATCATCATCATCTCAGCCACCAGGACGTCCACTGCTGAACATAGGCCTCCCCCAGTGACTCCCAGATCGGCCGATTGGAAGCGGCCTGCATCCAGCGTCGTCCTGCAACCTTTACCAGGTCGTCTGCCCACCTTGTGGGTGGGCGTCCTACGCTGCGCTTGCCGATACGCGGCCTCCATTCCAGAACCTTTCTGCCCCATCGGCCGTCAGTTCTACGTGCTATGTGCCCCGCCCTCGTCTTCTAGTTTGTTATAGTTAATTATGTCCTTAATGTTTTTGCATATTTAAAAACGTTTGCAAAAAATTCAAATATAATTTTTTGATCTCCCACAAAACGTGAAAAAATACCTCAATGCCAATTTCAACAACTCATCTCAGTCTTCATTTTATGCAACTTATACTTCAAGACTCATTTCAAGATGAGGCAAAGGAATTTTCCACAAGAAGAAATGCTCTCAAGACAACGGTGGAGCGGCCAAAGTTATTGTTTGTTAAAACATTTACGTCGTCGTCGGTCTCAGGCACTCCCCCGAGAAATGTGCGGAGTGGTGTCCGCCGCATTTGATTCGATGAGCGAGTTTATGCTGCCATTTTATGATGTACAATCAGAGTCGAAAGTGTGTATTGTTTCGTTGTTTGTTTTGATTTTGACGGGTTTTGATTATCTCTCATTCATTTGTTTTTTTTGTTGGAACCTTTTGCGCATTCTTTTGTTAAATGCGTCGTCACTGGCCATCATTTTCCTTTCTTAAACACAAGGAGGCTTAACCAAGATAAACATGGTTTTACACAACCTCTAAAAGTCCAAGCATAGTAAAACGTTACTTGTATTAATGAACACATTTGCCTCCTAAAATTTGACTACTGTGAAAAACCACAATTTTGCTGCACATTAAAGTATGCATCCGATTGATTTATTATATGAGAAAGTTTTTAAGATAACTTTAGTTTTTATAGGAAGCTATCTTACCGCCTTGTCTTGACTTTTTGTCCCATTTAACCCATGTACCCATATCTAAAGACAAGTAAAAGTAATAACTTGAATTACGGTAAATATGTTGGCAACTACTTTGTTTTCATAGTAAAGTAATTGACAGAAGTAATAACTGTTAAAAGTTTAAAAGTAACGGACGCCATTTTCTTTTTTTTTTCATCAAAAATTTAGAACGCACTGTCAGTTAATTTAAAACCAACAACTTCCACCATTCGTAGTTAAGCTTATTACAGTCAAAGATCCAGTTAGTTAATCATGCGCACTTACAACATCCAAATGAAACGGTAAAATTAGGGTAAAATTCTAGAATCCCAGCAAAGACTAGGAAACTTACAAATGGCTCCGTCGACCGGAATTAGAACCAAAAACCTTGGTGCATAATTTCCTACCAAAATGTTGTAATAAATTTGCTCAAGTAATTTGCACATACGCGACCGCAACCGCGGAGCTATATTTATTTTGTGGCGCAAACTGTAAGAGAGGAGAGTTATTAAAAATGAAATAAAAATAGTTGGTCGGCATCTTTTTATCTAAGTTTTGAAATAACCTCTCCAAAACTGCTTTACATTCACTTCTATCAGAAGTTTCAGAGTGATTAAACCACTTTGCTGCATCTTGAGAGTGCTTTAACTGGAATTTTAAGTGAAAGGATTCAGTTGGACGACTTAAATTCTCATCTGAACAGAAAATACTCAGTAACTCCAACTTTTTCATGAAAAGAACTGAGTTCTTTTCTTCGTCTTTACTTTTTTTATAAATACCTTATTAAAATGAACTACTTCTCTAGTCTCTTTATTGAATTATATCTACGTTTAGAACCTAAAAATATATGTTCGTGCCTTCCTTATCTTTACCTACTATAATTGAATGTTATTTCTACTAACAAAAGATTAAATCTTTTTCTAAACCCAAAATGATAATTTGTATGCGCAAGGTTACACTATAATTTATTTGATATAAGACATGATATGACACATTTCTTCATCAGTGTGTGAGGGCGTGAGAAGTAGGTGCAACCCCAAACTGGAGTATAATAGCCATATTGGTTGCACAAGTTCTAAATTTGTCCAGTCGTAATACTAATATTTTTTTTGTATTTCCCCGCAATACATTCTGTGGACCGACGTAGATCGCTAAGATCATCACTTGTACCACCATACAAACGGCGTCTGTACTACTGACAAATGAACTGCGCCGGGCTTGTTTATAGCAACAATTTATGTCACTTCAATTGACTTTTTGTTACGCTAAAGTAAGCATAAAGAAACATTACTATCTTATTCATTGCTTTTCTCTGTCATATCTTGGTATTGATCGCGGGAATCAGTTTCAAACTTCTGTATGTGGATCGTCATGTCGAGTCTTCATTGAGATTCGTGATTAGAATTTACTAAATAAACCCTTGCTGTTCAAAAGATTCATAAATATTTTATTCTTCACAAACAATATTTTACTATACAGTCCACAAAGCGCAATCACAAAATAAGACCAAATGTGACAAAAAGTCTAATTAAATACATATTGATGAATTACTCGGTCATAATATATCTTACGTATCAATTATGTTATGACACTTTACAAATACGAATAATTATTTTTGTAAAAATAAAATAATATTTTAGTAAACATAAAGATTCATTTTTAATATTTAAAAAAAAATACAGTTTCCATGGATTCAAAATTCTATAACATAAACAATTTTTGATTTGTATAAGTACTTGAGCAGTTCTGTCGTTAATCTAGCCTACAAGTTTGCATCAAAAGTCACTAAAGAATTTGCGAAAAGTTTGTGGTTGCTTAAACTACTTATTTATTGAATTATAAATACTTCAGCCATAATCTTAATACTAAAACTGCTAGCAAAAGGAAATCCTGAAAAACTTAGAATTTTCTATTGAAGTCGTGAATAAACAAGTAAAGTGCAAGTCTTAGCTCTCGTCACTTTCCCCGGGTCATAGTGCTCAGTGCACATTAAGTTGTATGCCGGCTTTAATACGGAATTAATTACTAAACGTTTGTGTTTAGCCATAGTAAAAACAGAACTGATATCTCATTTAACACATTTTTTTGTGCCGATGGCAATGGAAAAACTTAATGTTTTTTATTAAGTTGTAAATATTGGAGTATCATGATACTTACTGTTACTTAATTTAATGAAAAATCATACCATGAATGGTCAGTTCTGTTTTTACTATATGTACTTTTTTGTAATGTGATCCTATTTGTTTTTTTTTAAATTTTTGGTATAGGTCGTCACCTAAAATATAACGCGTTTTAAAAATATCTGCCGCCGCTGCCATGGATGAAAGTATTACATATTACGATAGTGAAGAAATTTTTGCCTTGGAGATATTTTTTTAAATTTTTGAGCAAAATAAAAATTAACTGAAAATTAGCTTTATTTTGTTTGAAAACACCTGTCCAACTAGCATGGGCTAGGGCTACAACAGGCAAGTTAGACAGGTGTATATGGTTTTAAACAAAATAAAGCTTATTTTTTGTTTATTTTTATTTTCTAGATAAAAAAAAGACATCCGGGGCATGAAACTTCTTCACTATCTTAATCAATTAAATTTAGGTAATACTTTCATCCATTGCAGCGGCTGCAGATATTTTTAAAACACCTTATATTTTTATGAAAATTTGGCGCACTGTACATACAGTCAATTAAATTTTAAATTATCCACAAGTTCAGTTTTAAGCAGATCGGAATACTTAACAATTAAAAAAAATATATCGTTACTTAGATCGGCTATCATATGTAACTTATTCTAAGTCGCTTCTGAAAATTGGGCACTACCTTACTTACAATTTAACCCTTTCTAGATAGTAATAGGATTGTATTTTTTTTGGAATTTATAAGAAACCTTAATAGTTTACAGATAGGTAGCTGTTAACTTTGTGCTACGGTTTAGTGGGTACGTAATTAAGATTCCCGCGTGCCCTGCATAATTGTGGAAGTGAGGATTCCGCCATTTTCAAATGTTGGCCTTTTTAATTCACTTCTTTACGGGATTGCACTCCGGGGTGGTAGAGTTAAGTGATTAAAAAACTTTACTCTGAATTTCGGCATAGTTTAGTGTTATAATAGAAAAAAAAGACAAATTAAAGAGTAAAAAATACGGAAGACTCTCTTATATCTCGTATCTATAAATGAAAGATTTTGACCATCACTAAAAAAATCCAAGTCAATCTCATCAGCTCTACTACATAAAATAAAGATTAAAAATCATTAAAACTACGTATTTATTATCCATTAACTAGTTTTTTAATTTTGCTAGCTTGACTTTAAAATAATAATAAATAATAAATATTGGACAACATCACACACATTGCTCTGATCCTAAGGTAAGTAGCTAAAGCACCAGAAACAACGACGGTATCACAACACCCAGACCCGAGACAATATAGAAAAAATCGTTTTCCACATTGACCCGACCGGGGATCGAACCCGGAACCTCAGAGATGGCGGCGCCATATACAGTCCGGCGTGCTCACCTCTCGTCTACGGAGGTCGTCAAAATAATAGTATAGGTACTTTTATTAGTCACTTTATTGTTTATAGCTGTTGCACGCGACTTCGCTCGCGTGATCTTTAGTTTATTCAATGTATCTCACAGAATCATTTAACGGAGATAAAAAGTTTCCTTTATGTTATTCCAGGTCATATTCTTTCATCATCATCATCATCTCAGCCTATTGCAGTCCACTGCTGGACGTAGGCCTCCCCCAAAGAGCGCCAAAGCGCACGATCTCCTGCTTTATTTCTATATTATTCCACACAATAAAAAAAAAATTATATTTTAAATTTGCGAGATGCACTGATCCGTCCTTAGATTGAATATGGGTTGGGTTTTTTTTTTTTTTTTTACTTTTTATACCTGCCAAAGACATTTTTATTTTTCTCCTATTACCGTAATATGGCCAGCACCATGTCGTTCCCTGTGTATTACACGAAACTGACCCATAAATTATCCACTGCAGAAAATCAGTGAATCATTAACATAAAATTATCGAATATCCCTATAATTATCGCCGGTATAATTTTCACGGCACACCGGTCACATATAATGCGGGTTGGGTATCAGCATTATCTCGAACTCGATAATGATTTTCAATAATCTACATATAAATTGAAAGGCATCAATACACCTGCGAGGTATTGTGTTGCAGAATATTCATGTGGCGCAATATATTTGTTAAGGCCTTAACACCACCCAAGTGCCTAAAATCTCGAATATGAAAATCAAATTGTCAGAATACCTGTTACTTGAATCTAAAAATTTTAAATACGATATGCTAGAAGATGATTTAATAAACATCTTGAATTGAATAATTTAGATTTTCCGATAAGTCCCTTGGATTAAAACATGCATAAAAAAGTGTCTATTTTTTCATAAATTGCAAATGTTCTCTTAAACGACACAAGCTATTTCATTACTGTTTTCACACAAAACAAGAGTTTGAAAATATACATGTTTTGAATTGAGAGTTTTATTTGAAAATTCTCGTTAAAGGCATTAATTTCATAAAAAACATGTTTTTCCGATTTTTAGAGGTCATCCGCACGCGCGAAATTGTATGGGCGCGACGCGTCAAGGTCATTCGAGCGTGTTAAGGCCTTAAGTTATGAAATTAAGTTGGATAAGGTATGTTTTACTAGCCGTTGCCCGCGACTTCGCTCGCGTGGGTTTTAGTTTATTCAACAGGAACTTTTAACCAAAGTAAAAAGTAGATATCCTTAGGCTAATCCAGATTATATTCTAAGTATATTATGTGTTATCATATTCCAAAACTTCTGTTACTTGTTATTCTACATGGGTGAAAATATCATTCAAATCCGTTTAGAAGTTTATTCATGAGAGACTTACATACATCCGTACTCACAAACTTTTGCATTTATAATATTATTAGAATTATTCTGTGGCATCAAGGTCTTAATTAAGTGCTAAAACTGTGTACTTCCGGCCGTCTGAGCCAGAGTCCTAGAGAGATCTCGCATATCTAGGCTGATAACAAATCGTAGGTGACGCCAATATACCTAGGTTTCATCGTTTGTGACGCAATAGATTTTTTGAAAATTGAAAAAACCTGGCTCAGACAGCCAGAATTTCACGTTTTCCGACACTCTCGATCTTAAATTATAGAGGGTTTTAGGGCCCCGTTTCTTATCAAAAGTTTAGTGACGCGATATGTGACGGCATCTAAAGTAGTTTCATCCATTTTGATGCAATGGTTTTCGCGGAATCATGAAAAACGTGTGGTCAGACAGCCTGATATCCGGCTGTCTGAGCCATTTTGTTTTTGCAGATATATAACGAAATATTACATTTCAGACTCATCTTTATGGATTTTACTTTAGTGACGCAATATGTGACAGCTCTCGACCAGATTTGAACCTTCGTTACCCACGCGTTTAGGAGAAATTCTAAAAAAACTGTTGGCACAGACAGCCGGAATCCGGCTGTCTGAGCCATCCAGTTCTACCACTTCCAGGTGTTCTTGGTAGCTGGAAACTCATCTAATCGTTAGTGACGGTGATGGTTAATACGAATTTTCGTTTGTGTCGACTCTATATGCCGGCAAACAAAAATTATAAGCAAATCAATTGTTCTCCATACATCGATGCATTAGGGTGACCACACTTCCCACTATATTAGGTATGCAAATACTAGTATAGTAGAAAATCGAGGCAACTCGTTTTACGACAGCTGCTTGCCGTGTTATTTAAATACGTATTTATCTGTGATTATTACCATGTCCATTTTATCTGTGAATGCGATATTTAATTTAACAATATTTACCATACTTTAGAAATAGCACTAGCACTCGCGCACGAAGGGTTCCGTATCATTTAAAAATGGCAAAAAGCGGAGCCTCAGTAATAGGGTTCCGTTTTACCCTTTGGGTACGGAACCCTAAAAATCATGAATTTCTTATTTCCTGCTCCTCGTCCCCAATGAGCCGTGGGCATGTGGGAAGAGTTGGTAAATTACTCAATAAAATGGGAAATGACTCGCAAAATAAAGATATTATTTATATTCATTTTCTGCATCTTGACCCAAATAGGCCGTAGGCATGTGGGATGAGTTGATAAATTACTCAATGAAACGGGAGATGACTTGCAAAATAAAGGTATTATTTAAATTCATTTTTTGCATCTTGTCCCTAATGGGCCGTTCCAGCATTTCCAGTAAAACACAGCAAATTACTCTGAATAAGAGTGTTCAAACAAATTTTCCTCTTTAATTACTTACCCTAAACAAGTCACACTTAACCCAAAAAGCAATTATTAGTGTTGATTGGTCCTTCATACCAACGTATACGCAAATACGTATTTAAAGAACACGGCAAGCAGCTGTCGTAAAACGAGTTGCCTCGATTTTCTAATATACTAGTATTTGCATACCTAATATAGTGGGAAGTGTGGTCACCCTAATGCATCGATGTATGGAGAACAATTGATTTGCTTATATCTTTTGTTTGCCGGCATATAGAGCCGTCACAAACGATAATTCGTATTAACCACCAACGTCACTAACGATTAGATGAGTTTCCAGCTACCAAGAACACCTGGAAGTGGTAGAACTGGATGGCTCTGACAGCCGGATTCCGGCTGTCTGTGCCAACAGTTTTTTTAGAATGTCTCCTAAACGCGTGGGTAACGAAGGTTCAAATCTGGTCGAGAGCTGTCACATATCGCGTCACTAAAGTAAAATCCATAAATATGAGTCTGAAATGTGATATTTCGTTATATATCTTAAAAAACAAAATGGCTCAGACAGCCGGATATCAGGCTGTCTGACCACACGTTTTTCATGATTCCGCGAAAACCATTGCATCAAAATGGATGAAACTACTTTAGATGCCGTCACATATCGCGTCACTAAACTTTTGATAAGAAACGGGGCCCTAAAACCCTCTTGAATTTAAGATCCAGAGTGTCGGAAAACGTGAAATTCTGGCTGTCTGAGCCAGATTTTTTTCAATTTTCAAAAAATCTATTGCGTCACAAACGATGAAACCTAGGTATATTGGCGTCACCTACGATTCGTTATCAGCCTAGATATGTGAGATCTCTCTACGACTCTGGCTCAGACGGCCGGAAGTACACCTAAAACTATGCCCTGCAATATTTAATTATCATAAAGATAATTATTTAACAAATAATACTTATAAAAACCGCAGTGGTTTTTAAGTGCCTACATACAGTTTTATGATTTTATCTTCGAATATTACGAACTCCCTTACCAACTTTCATTCAAACATTATTTCAACCTTCAAGCCATTTTTAAGAATAAAAAGTAAGTAGGTAGCTTAGGTAGCCTAAGCTCTTGTATCTGCACCAAATTTAATCAAAATTGGTTCAGTAGTTTCAGCGTGAAAGCGTAACACGGACATACAAAGTTACTTGCGTATTTATGATATTAATAATGAAGTAATTAACAGTAGGAATTATAGCCAACCATCCCTCGTTCCCCTACATATTCATGGTACGAGACATGGTTCAAATGTGCACCGAACAGGTAAATTACACAAAGCCAGGTTACGTTACCACGCCGACTCAATAATGCGTCGCTCCACTTACTGTATTTCCTTCGGGAAATAGAAGCCACATCGGATATCATGCGATGGAACCGATATTTGTTATGAAAATATTCAAAAGTTTTAATTTATGAACCGATCAGAAATATAAGAATTGAGTATGTTTTAAACATAGGTTCAATAATGTTTAATAAGGCAGCATGCAAATTTACTAAAATTACTAATCATTATCATCATCACCAGCCTATATCAGTTTACTGCTGGACACAGGCCTCTCCAAAAGGAGGATGTTGCCATAAGCGCCACGCTTGGCAGGCGCGTTGGCGATCGCAGTTTGGCCAATGGTGGAGAGGAGACGCTGCTGCCCGTCTTCTTGTGGCGGTTCTTCTGCAGTCGCCTCTTACGACACCTATAGGAAGAGAAGGGGTGGTGCAATTCTTTTAACGTGCCGGCACCTACGACACCTATAATAAAAAGTAGTAAAATTACTAGAATTAGTAAAATTAATTAGTAAAATTACTAATATCAAATGTTTAATTGCTAAAGACACACCGAGTACGGCATAAGGATATCATTCTGTCACTGTCAATGATACATAATTATATTTAATAACATAACAGTGGATAGTTAAGGATTTAGTTTCGTAAATAAAGTACTACGGTACCCTTATTCCCTAAAAATTAGCAATCAGCAACAATTGCGCAGTCATCGCCCGATTGATGGTTAGTGTCAACATCTATGGGCAGCACCGACAGTAGATTGCTTTGTTTTTGTTTTTTGCAAGATACGGAATCAGGGTACAGGTCTCTCAGTCGACGAACACTAGCATCTATTAGATAAAGTTATCTGTGCAAGAAACATAACAATGTCTACGTTCCAACCAGTTTAGTTGTTATCGTAGTCGGCCTAGTAGTGGGTGTATGAGAAAATAACAAGTTTGTACGAGATACGATTCTTATAATAATATGAATAGAGTAATATGGTTCAGTTATGTTGAGCTCTTTTCATTCAACAATCCTTGTTTTGTAAACATTTTCTTGCTCGTGTTCCATTCGTTGTGTAAATATTCTAGAATACGAGATCAATAAAAAATCTTATAGTACCTATCTGAATATATCTATCATTATTTTGAAGTTAGAAATTAGCTTTTTATAATGCGAGGTACCAGACAATGTGTTTTACCAGCACACAGCACCAATTTAGAAAAGATTCTAAATTGACCCGTAATCGAACCCAGACCATTTAAGTTCATGGCAAATCTACCATATCTTTAATACTTTTGTCAAATAACTACCTATATTACCCTCGCGGGCCCATTGTGGTTTGGTGGTGGGGTGTTGTAAGGCCAGGGCTAACCAAGCCGCCTTAAATACTCTGACTCGGCTTAAAGCCTAGTTCAAGCGATAATAGCTACGTGTCTTCCAAAGCATGGAGGTGCTTGTGATAAATGTCACTAAATAATTAGTCACCCATCCATTCACAACCGCGGCGTGGGTTGCTTAAATTTAGTCTTCAATAACTGACGAACTGACTAAGTAAAACTGACGGCCGATGAAGCAGAAAGGTTCTGCAATGGAGGCCACATACCGGCAAGCGCAGCGTGGAACGTCCACCCACAAGGTGGTCAGGTAACCTGGTAAAAGGTTGCAGAAAGCCGCTGGATGCAAGCGGCTTCCAACCCGCCAATTTTGATATCACTGGGAGATGTCTATATTCAGCAGTTAACGTTCTATGACTGAAATGATGATAATGATGATGAGTATTCTCTGACTGAGCTACAAGCAATTCAACACATTTGTAAATTCAAATTTAACATTAGATATAACATACACAATCAGAAACCTTAATCTTAACTCTTAACCAATTCAACGAGGTTTCAACCCAAGAACAGTCTGAAACATGAACTGACAATATGGAACAACTCGCCCCACCCATTCTATAGCTTCGCAGAAGTGCAAAACTTTCAATGTACTGAGAGGGTAAGTTTGAGATAAGAGGAGGCAAACGTGAGGGGAATGCCTCAATGTATGCAGTTTTTGGTACAGAGATTGGGTTGTGAAGTTTCCTACTCTTTATTTAGCTGTCTGACAAAGTGCAATTCTAAAAAAATTGAATTTTGATGTTACTAAATCCGAAAATAGGAACTGTTTGTTTAATATTGGGGGGGTACTAATTTCTTAGTTGATATCCTTCTAAGATAAGACTCTAAAGCTGAAATACAGCAACTTATAATAATATAATATAATATTGGACAACATCACATACATTACTCTGATCCTAAGGTAAGTAGCTAAAGCACTTGTGTTATAAAAATAACGACGGTGCCATAACACCCACTTCCGAGCCAATATAGAAAACTTCGTTTTCTACATCGGGGATCGAACCCGGAACCTCAGAGATGGCGGCACCATTTAAAGTCCGGCGTGCTCGCTTCTCGGCTACGGAGGTCGCCGTCTTTGGCTCGCCGTCAAACTTTGTCTTGAAGACCAATATTAATCGTAATCACCAAGTACACTTATTCGGTAATATCTGATCACAAAAAAATATTAAGAAATAATAATTCTCTGTAACAATCAACATTTCTTACATAAGATGCACGAATCAAGAGCACGGACTGTTCAGTTCAAAAGAACATTGTTCATTAGTTCGGTTGAAACTAGTGAAGCGGTAATCTTTTCATATTTTCATCGCTATATTTCTTTTCTTTAATTTTAAATGTAAAATTTGGATGGATGGATGTTTGTAACTCAATCATGGCAGAGCCGGTGAACGGATCTAGATAAAATTTACCACAGAGATGAGAGAAAGGTTATAGTCTGTAAAAGCACATACTTTTTATTAGAGAAAATTTTACGATTCCCGGGAGATATATTTGTTTTGTTTTTTACAGAGCTAGGAGTTGACATATATTTTTGCGTAGTGCTAGTTTAGGGGTCAGATAATGAGAATTATGCTCTTTTCATCCCGGAATAAGGCATGCCCAAGTAGCAAACGAATGTCTTAACAAGTTATTGAATATATCTTGAAGGTAAAAAGACTAATTCAAGCTGTTGTCTTAGCTAAGACTATTATGTCCCTGAAGATATCTTGAAGATATCCCTCAAGGGAGTTAAGGAAAAGTGGGCACTGTATTAAAGAAAATCTTAAGACAGAGTAAAGACTATTGTTAAGACAAACTTTAACCCTATTTAAGACAGTGGTTGTGATGTTATAGATTTAACTAAAGGCAAACTTAATTCAAAATAGTTTTGAGCAACCTTAGCTTGGTATTGGGTATTCTTGATATGCTAAAGTAGCGGTAGTTTAATACTATTCTATTTAAGTCTTAAGGAATATAATCTCTTAACGAAATCCTTTTTGAATTCAGCTCAATCAAACTTTAGATAAAGTTAAGGTATGTTAGACTTAGTAACTATTCTATTTTGCTACTTGGGTGATTTATAGGATAGCATAACAATTATATTTAAGGCCACTACTACTACTCATCTCCCGACACAACGAGACCTGAGCCAATTTAGAAAAAAAAACTAAATAAACCATTTGCTTTTAAGGAATACGCCACTAGTTGACCAGGTCGTCAAATAAATTATTGTGTTTAAATTCCTTCGGATTTAATGTCTCGTATATTACGGTCAAACTTAAGTTCAGATGTGTTGAAATGAAAAATATTTATTTGGTTAAAAAAATAGTACATAATAAGGTCACAATAAGATTTTTAATACCAACATAATTCGTTTGGGTAAGACTTGCAAATTTAAAATGTTTGTCCTTTGAACCTTGCTACATTTTAGTCCTTTCATTACTTACCATCAATCTCTAGCTAGCTAGTTTTTAGAAAATTTAATTAACACAATAACAAAATCAAAATGATCGTCGTAGTCTGCCACACCTAATGAAGCCCCAAGTAAAATAATAATAATTATCGATAACTTTATTTAGGTATTCTACATCACTAATCTGACAAAAACAATACCTCGATGTTTTCTTTTTCACCGAAGTTTGATTTCTCGCGGGATAGCCGGTTCAAAACAAACCAGCTGAATTTTACGACTCAACAGATTTTCAGAACGATATCGTGATTATTATGTGCTGTAGGTAAAAAATGTTTGTAGACAGCGTTGGATTTTTAAATGCAAAACTAGTCTTTACTAAATATCCGTATTTATTACCTAACATTTTATTCTGCAAATAAAGATTTTGACTTTTACATACACATGATAGGAAAAGAAAGTAATGATAATAAATACCTTTTAACTTATTTGTATTTGAGTCCATGTGGTTTGAAAGCGCTACTTTTAAGCCATCGCGCCAGCAATTTTGAAACACTTCGATGACACTTGGAAAGTTTTTAATAACAATCAATGAGGCTGGAGAATGACTTTGACAGTTACAAAAGTTCTGGGCCCTAACCATGAACTGTTAAAACAATCTCAAAGTTGTCAAATCTGTCAATTTTGGTACGTCATTTCATACAAAATTTGACAAAATGATAATGTTTGACAGATTTGAGATTGTTTTAAGAGTTCGTGGTTACCGCCCAGAAAAAAGATTGTATATTTTTATAAATTATTTACATCATACTTTATTTGCCGAGTGGATTATCGATTAAAAGCAGCATTTTATTTTATTTTTATAATAAGATACTGAAATTAGTTAAGGGCCATTCAGGTTTTGGTAGAGAATGCCTTAAGGCATCAAGTCCGCCAATTGTAAATCAATTTCGTTCAATAACAAATAAAATAAAAACATAATTAACAAAAGGTTAATCATTAAAAGGCGGTACTATTCAAATACAAGTGTGTTAACCGTTTATCCGCCTCGGAAGACAAACTGCAGGCCCCGCCCGCCCTCTGTTTGGGCGGGAAACTGTTTCTGGGCAGTTACAATTGTTTTAAGTATTTACTTGGTTCGGAGATAAGGGGAAATTGCGGTGTTTTGGAGTTCTAATTAGAATTTATGGTTTTTGCATGCTAAATGTGCCTTTCATGCCTTTTAAATATTTAAATTTCATACCTACCTCTACGAACATTTCATTGTTTTTACATTTCATGTGATAAATTCAGTAAAACCTTTATAGGGTTCCGTTGTCCAGGCAAGAAACCTTTCTGGTTTCGTCATATACGTCTGTCTGGCCGTCCGAGGTTTTGCTTGGAGACTGTTGGCACTAGAGAGCTGTAATTTTGTGGAGGTATGTATGTCAATCACACCAATAAAGTAGCAGAATAAAAATTTGAAAAATATGTTATAAGGTAGCTAACCTAGCTAGCCCCTACATGTAACGTAGGAATGTTTTTTTTCATCGTCTACCTCATCGTGTGGGGTATCGTTAACGATTTCTGGATGGTAAATCATGACCTATTTATGGAAAAAATACCTTTAATAAACCGAGTTAGCAAACTTAAATTAATCTTAAGAACACTACTCATTTAACGGTTCGTATACTCCTCGAACTGAGATTTAAAAGCCATTCAAGGATCAGAGCAATGTTATGTGATGTTGTCCAATATTTATTTATTACTGTCTGACCCGGCGAACTTCGTGCCGCCTAATTTATGCGTCTTTTTCATCAACTTTTCTAATGTTTTTATTATTTATTCTGCTATTCGAGGCAGAGACAAATCCAAAAAAATATAAGCCGTTCTCGTGTTATAAGTGTTGTAACAAACCCGACTTTGTTTTATAAATTAAGATTATTTATTAATTCTCGCAACGGCATTTTCACTGTCAAACATATATAAGTAGGTATTTTATATTTATCTAAACCACTCGCTCCCGTACTTTTATAACACACTTTATTATACTGTGTTTAAACCAATTTAAACATAATGGGAATTGTTCTCTGTGTTGTACTTGATAGTGGATACCAGTGTTCGTTAAAACCTATGTCGGTTTATGCAGCACTTTAACTAGAAACTAGAAAACATATGTATGATTAAAATAAATAATAAATTATCTATGTATGTTACCATGATCCAGACACGTGTAACAAATTTCAAAACGGTTTGGTTATTTTTTTATTTAAATCTTTTGTAATAAGTAGGAAAAATGTTTAGATACCCTAAATATGAACAGTTTACAATACTTCCATTAAAATTATTTTATCGCAACTGAAATAGAACAAGTACAAAACTGTTCAAACTACGAGTAGCAATCCGTTCACGCCATTACCGATCGTTAATGCTCCCACACTTTTAATATACGGTACTCGGTATAAATATTACAACGCGGTACAAAGAGCAAAGAGTGCTCGAGTTTTATCCATTAATCATATTAGTTTGCGAACAAATGCCAGCTGGGGCGAGGAAGTTACCGGGACTGTCCAATATTGTACCTCACACCACACTTGAACATAGACTAATAGAAATTGTGAACAATGATTTTGAAAACTGTGTGTTTGGGATAGATTTTTGAGGAGATATTTTAGGCTGTGGGTCTATGTGGCTCGATGTGTGGTGAAATAGTAATGCGGAACTATACTTACTATCGATATCAGGGTTTCAAATTTAAGATATTTTGGTTGTTATATCGTTATAAATATACAAATAAGTATCGAAGTAGGTAGCGATGATTTTCTTGCGAAAAGGATTATCAATCAATCATTGGTGATAGGTATTTCAACTTATCTCTGCCCGCCTAGCTAACACTCGCATTAAGATTAATTAGTTATAAAAGTAAAAATAGTGCTATTTATCTTTTTAGATGTTTTAATTACCACATTTTAAGACAATTATAAACCTATCTTTTACTATCGGTAAAGATAGGGTGAGAGCTTTGCCTAGCTGTGATACGATGTAGGTATATAGACATACAATTTAACAGATATGTTATTCACGGTTTTTGAAATTTCGAATACTCATGGGATTGATAGGACTTCAATTCTTTCTGCTCACACTCAGTAGAGTTTTCTGGTAGATTACAATTAGAAAAAGACATTGTTGTTTTTCTTTTATTTCCATGTACCTTTATTGATAATATGCCGACACGGAAGACGAGGTCATCGATACCTCCACATCCCTAGACCAGAGTAAGCTGCGGTTATGGACACTAGGCACGAGTTTTCTCGAGCAACCGCAAACATGAAACGTCGTGCAACGCGCGCCATGATAGATTGCGACAGTTTCACGAGAATTTATTTGTTATTTCAGTTTTTGCTTCGATTTTATTTGAGATTTCGTGTCGCGTGTCTTGGATTAAGGTGGTCGTGTTATTTTTACCCACGAACCAGAAAGAGGTTGGAATATGATTGAAATACGAAATGTAAAAGTGTAATGGCCTGGGGGTTTAGACAAGTAGTAATAGCTTCGTAGCGAACCGATATCGAAATTCGTCATCGCCTGTCAGATCACTTTATTATTATTGAATTTCGTGATCGTTTTTAAATTGTAGCTTTGGCTACGGCTCCTCGTGCCCCCTCTATCCCCCTCGTCCCCTATAACAGGATTATTATCCTATATTAGGATGCTATTTGCTGCCCGTCTGTCTGTGTTATAAAGATACTCTTTATTACACACCAAACAAATAAATTACAGTTGATATTTACAGAAAGATGTAGTACAATTAAGGCGGTCTTATCGCTCAAAGCGATCTCTTCCAGACTACCTTCAGGCAGAGGACAACTATAAAGAAAGGGGAATTTATAATAACTTTACAATTAGGACCCTATATTATGCGACATGCAAAAACTGCGTTAAAGTCTCTGACTGGGCTATAAACTAGTATAAATAATAAATTAATTGAAGATAAATAACACTTTAAAAAAATCATCGACCTCAGGTGGGATCGATGATTTTTTTTTTCAAGTGTTATTTATCTTCAATTAAACCTTGCATGGAATTGCTAAAAACAAAATTTTTTTATAAATTAATTTCACAATCACAGCTATTAACTATAAATAATAAATTGTTTCCACAATCACACCAATTTATCTAGCCCCAAACTAAGCAAAGCTTGTACTACTTATGGCTACTAGTTAACGGATAAACATACTTTAATACGTCTATAAACATCTATGACTTAGGTGCTAATGCTCGTGCTCTTCACACTAAGATTTGCCCCTCGCGGGATTCGAACCCGCAACCGCCCGGCATTGTAGTTCGGGGCCCCAAACTAAGCAAACTTTGTACTATGGCGACTAGATAACTGAAAAAAAATACTAATATACGTTTATTAAAACATTAATGACTCAGTTACAATGCTCGTGCTCATTTCAGAATCTTATTTACATTGCTCCTGGCGGGATTTGAACCCTCTACCACCAAGCTTTGTAGTCCGAAATGCGAACCTTTTTATCAGTCTGTCGTCAAAGAAGGATGTTTAGAGCGTGCCTTCCGAAGCCCTACGATAAATGCTACTTAAGAGGCATATTACAAAATTTGACAGATTTGCGGTTTTTTAAATCATTAAACGAGTCATTGAAATTATAAATCGAAAATCGGAGGCCGCTCCGAACTACAAAATAACGATGTCAAACATATTAATAAGTCATAACTGCAAAAGCGGTATAGATTAATAGGAACGTGCAAAAAATAGGGAATGGACTTTTTGCTTTGTTCCATAGGTTATGATGATTTAATAAAAAAATATACTTTTAGGTTTTCCTCTTATAAAGTACGTAGCGGCTTCCGATTATCGATTTCTCTTTTATAAGACCAGTAATCACCAAACAACCGTAAAACTGTAAAAATTTTGTAATAGGCCTATTAATATCGCCATCATGACGTTTGGAGTGGACAATCACAACCTCAGCATAGATAGGAGAACTTGTATTTATTTGTTATTTACTTGACACAACTCAATAAAATAACGAATTTTGATAATAACACCGAGGTATTCGGTTACAAACTTAAATTTAAAATGAAAATACGCGTACAGTAGCATGCAATTACACACTAAGTGTAGTTATGGACGCTTTGTTCATGGCATACAGAAATATACCTTGCCAACATTTTGTGTTAATTTCAGTTCGTGTGATAGAGAAATATAATATTGTGACGTTACCGCCATAACCACGGCAGTTTAGGTCGATTCAGTGTGACCATATTTAAAAATGTCTTACTTCAAAATACATAGTCAGCTATAATTAAAAGCCTATTTTTTATGAGCTATGCGCTAAAAAACCATAAAATGTCATCCGAAAAGGTAGGTAGTAATTTACGCAAAGCTGCTAGACTGCATGAATTGGGTTTGGGAGAGACTATCGGTCACGTCACGGTAATAGTAAATCGGGTGTAAAAAAAGGCTTAACGAAGCTGAACACCACATTTTCTATGTATTATTACGATCATTTTTTTCTTTTACACTATACCTGGGAAATGACGGGTTGCCGTGTTATTGACAGTATAGTATTACCTTGCTATCGTTTAGCAGCCGACTGGCGCGGGCTAATAATGATATTTAGTAAAATGACCTTACCCGCTAAGTTCATTTTGATTGAGGGGAGCAATCCCGGCTAGATGGACCGATGACCTGAAGACGGCAGCTGGCAGCGACTGGATGCAAAGGGCGGTAGATCGTGCGCTGTGGCGCTCCTTTGGGGAGGCTTATGTCCAGCTGTGGACTGCAACAGGCTGATATCATGAGGGGAGCAATCTGGAAGTAGTTCTTTTTGCCAATCGTCGTTATGACACGTCGATACTGAATTTTTAGGAGCATTATTTTTGACGTACACGTTTTGTAGTTACAGCACTTGTCTTGTCGCAAACTATGCTCGTTTTACCTACTGTTTCTACTGCAATTATGTTCCCACAACGAGTGTTGCGAGTAAATCGCGACAAATAAAGAGTAACCGGCACAATACGGACTATTGCGCGAAATTGTGCTAGCGTAAATCGCAATTAAACGTTTTGACATATTTTGTCACATTGTAGTTTCGGGTTCACTTCATTTTATTTATTTTTGAGTGTATTCATTGTGGTGCAATCCGAAACTATGACCTTTTCATGGTAACTGTTGGACCTTTTCGACTCGGTTTGCCCGACAATGAATACCCAGAATTATACCGGAATATGGGTTTTATTTATTTGATACTAAAAAGAACGGTGAGCATATTGAGACAGCTGATTTCACATGAAGACTATAATTTCAAAACTGTAATAGAATGTGAATTTTTGTTTTTAGCAATTCCATGTAAGGTTTAATTGAAGATAAATAACACTTGAAAAAAAATCATCGACCTCAGGTGGGACTCGAACCCACGTCCCATCGCATGAGGTCGATGATTTTTTTTCAAGTGTTATTTATCTGTAATAGAATGAACAATAGAGGAGAAAATAAAAAATAAAAGACAAAGAATAAGATATAAGGTATATACAGTAACTCATTAGAAAGTGCAGAGAGAGAGGCAGAATGCACAGAGAGATCGAAAAGGCTCCACTGACAAGAGCAAAGCTCATAAATAGGATGAGTATGAGCAACTATAATGTAAACATATATATAGGCTGTAAACTTTAATAAAACTATTTTAGACTTGGGTATTAAATATACGCGGAAAAGTTTTGGTCAAAGTGTAACTGTGATGGGCATAGATGTTTTAATAATAGAGTATTTAGGTACCGAGATCTAATTAACATAGTACCTTTAAGCTCGGCTTCTTGTTATTATATTTTTATGTATCAGACTAGAATAGGTACATCACAATTGATTTTCTCAAAAAACGACTTGTTCTTTAAAACAAACACAACCAAAGTATAAACGATCAAAATGGCGACGATGTCCGACCCAAGAGTACAGTGAGACCTCGTTTTAAAGCGCTCCCGTAACTCTATCAGTCAACTTGTCAAAAAAGAAAGCGGCGCGGTTAGCAAAACGGCCGAGCACGACGTAACGATGTTGCCTGTGGGAGCTTTAGGGAGGCCAGGTGGCAGTGATTGGTGAGACTAGGAATTTTCACACATTTTCACTTGTTTTTGATCTGGTTCTTCTATCTATTCTTTATTCTGTTGTATCTTTAGTCTGCTTTGTTACATGCATTAAAATTTTTCTTATTCAATGGGCTACTGAGATCTGATGATATAAATCAGGACTACTAATTAGTAATTTTATCCTGCTATCACAAATCGAATAATAGCGGATTTATGTCAAATTGTATAAAAAAACATGTCAACATTATGACGATCACCATATTGGTTCGCACTCCGGACTACTAAGCCAGGAAGTTGCGAGCGCGAATCCTGTAAGGAGAAAATGTTAGTGTGATTAGCACGAGCATTTGTACCTCAGGCGTGGATGTATACAAGCGCATTTAAATATGATGTACCTATATCGATTTTAGTCTATTATAGATTGTGGAAAGTATATAATATTCGAATAAGCAAGCTGAAGTGGCAGTGGGCCGGCCATATTTGTCGCAGAACCGATAACCGCTGGGGTAAACGAGTTCTTGAGTGGAGACCGCGTGTCGGCAAGCGTAGTGTGGGACGCCCTCAGACTAGATGGAGTGACGATCTTCGCAAGGTTGCTGGCAGGAGCTGGATGAGAGTAGCCGTGGATCGTGCAGAGTGGCGTGCAATTGGAGAGGCCTATGTCCAGCAGTGGACTAGTGTGGGCTGATGATGATGATGATGATGATATAATATTATTATTTATCTATGAAGGTTTTTCGAAATCATAATATAATCTCTTTAATCCAACCACGGCAACAACAAACATGCATCGGCTCCAGGTTTTTTTGGGAATGTCCCAAAACTATCACATACATGTAGTGACCCTAAAAGCAGTCGTGGGCGACAATTGACGGGATTACAGTGTGCGGGAGCGTGACAATGCGAGCATAGTTCACTACGGAAAAACGTACGATTCCAAATTGTATGGTAAAGGGAACGAAGTGGAATACGGACTCAAATCTCTTCATATAATTTTAACATTCTAGCAACTCAACTAAGGTAAAAGCTGTCAAACACATCAAAAGAATATTACCAGATTTGAGGTAAGGTGAAATTTTTCCTAGGTTTCTATCTACTACTCGTGAGATGTTTAATGATAGAGCTGTCAGAATTCACTCGATGTAACAACATTAAACAGAATGTCTTGCCGAAAAATGTTTTCACCGCCTTTATAGTGCAACCTGAAAAAAGTTCATATTTGTAAAAAAATGTGATTAAATTCTGCAAAAAGGCCACTTAAATAAATTTATGTCTATTACTCAGGATGATAAAGGTGTGTTTTCTATTCATATCTACAAGTAGGGGCCATCTTATTCTGTTTATTCATGGAATAGGCTTGATCCAGTTCAGTTACTTGATTGATATCAAACATTCCAAGAATAGCAACATCGAATCGATCATTCTTCGTACTTCCCTCACAACTTCTGTCACTTTCAATTTCCACCGCAGCCATTTTATCACCAACAAATTGGCAATCTCACGCATTTTAGTGCCAATGTGTCTTTATTATCCTTTTATTTCGTCATACGTCTTAGAGACGGATGCACTCGTAAAGTCGTATTGATATTGATGCTAACTCTGAGCCACATATCTTGAATACGGGCGATCTCTTATTCGCGAATCCATACATTATTATTGGCGTGCCGCAATCACTGCCGAGCCTGATATATTGAGTAGGAGAATGAGGCGCGCGTGAGGGGAACACCTAGCAGCAAAGGGGTCATACGGGAAAGTTTTACACACGTGTGCCCTCTATTATAGGGTATCTGTGGGACGGAATCATGAGGACAAGATTATCCGCTGGTACAAGTCTACGTGAGAAGCAAAGGAAACATCGTTTTTCGCGTGGACATGGTAACAACTGTAAAAAACATAAATAATTTAACTGAGAAGATTAAGGTAAATTTTTACTTATAAACCAAGCATTGCATTTGGTGTTTCATGTACATATACTGAAAATATACAAAACTATGAATTCTTATTTTATCTACATTACTAATATAGTTTTGCGAAATAAATATTTTAGTCATCATCAGCTGAAGTAGGCGATGGTGAAAATATCTTTTTTTGGATTAAATATAGAAATACATGTAGTTACAGTTCTGACCATCTTATTGCAATTCGGTATGCGAATTTGAACAGCTATGGGCTACTTTACTTCATTTATAAAGTACAATATAATCTTTTATAATGCGCACAGCTAAAGAATGTTATTCCCTGCCTGCGTCTGTATTTCCGAGTGCATATAACCTGACTCTCTTTAAGTCCAGAGTGAATAGCTAAGCGGCATGCGGCATCTTCTGGGCAAGCTCGCTCCATCGTAGATCCCATCTATGCTCTAGAGCAAGATTGGGGTCAAGAGTAAGCCCATCTCAAATAAAAAAAAAACAATAAGACTACTTATTCATTTACACTTAACGCGTCTGTTCCATAAAAAATAACGATCCGTATGTTTTCTATTCAGGTAAACGTGCCTCAAGTAACGCCGAACCAAATTTGAATTGACGTTTTTTGCTGATAACGACGCTATAAATTGTTGGATCGAAAAAAGTTATTTTTTCTTAAATCCCCGCGAATGTCGTTTTAACTTTTATTCGAATTGCTTCTAGCAAATGCTGCTAATCGTTTTACAAAAAGTAGATGAAGATTCAAGATAATTTAATAATGTGGTTGTTTCCATGCGCTATTTCGAATTTCTCTTTATTCTTCTACAATTGAAATGTTTATTTAATTTTGTTTGTTTTCGTAGTTAACTGTGATTGTGGTAGGGCTTGATTTTAGTTTGTGTATTCATAACTTACGTTACCAAACCTTGAACAAGTAACAAGCGTTCTCGCTTTAAATATTAAAATTTAATTTGCGCTTACATTGCGAAGGCGGAATATTCCGTGACGTCACTCGCGCATACATTAGATGCGGTCAGTAACATAATTCTGTTAATTTATCCATTTGCTAGGTTAAGAGCATTTCCATGGCAGGATATTTCATACATACTTTTAAGAACAAAATTTCGAAATGGTTTAACCTATTTTAATCAAATTTAAAACTTCTAAAGGTTGGTACTGACCGTCGTTACGGGACGAAGATATATTTATTTACGAAAAAATGTGTGCGAAATATGACAAAGGAATCTTGATGTAAATATTTCTGATAACAACATGTTTCATTGATATTTATCGTATAAATTTAACTAAAAGGGCGAATGTATCATGTAACAAATCGAGCATTCGGGATATCAGTACTGTCAGCAACGAGCCGGATTGCCACGGAATTTGGCATGACGTATCACAACATTCTCGCTGCAAATATCACATTAGGTACACCCTGTAGCGCTAGTCTGTACCAAACATAAGGCAGAAGGCGCGTAAATATATTCCCACAATCAGCAAAATTTAGAAGAAAAAATGAAAACAAACACAACACAGCAATTACTGTGTAAGCATAATTTAGAGTGACAAAAAAAATCCAAAGAAAGAAACAATTTTTTATTCCGAAAATACAGGGTAAACAAAAGAATGGTACACTCCTTAAAACCACGTGATCAGCTGGTCATATACAACAACTTTTCCTATGGGAGCAACATCGAAATCGTGATTTTATTTTCAGATGCTCCATACATTATCATCGAGGTATGCGAGTAAGTTTGTATGGGGATACTAAAAAAAAACTATCGATTTTAATGTTGGTCCCATAGAAAAAAATTTTGTATAGGACCAGCTGATCACGTGGTTTTAAGGAGTGTCCGAGTCTTGTACACCCTTTATTAATATACACCCTGTATTAATATATTTAATAATAGATCCTGTTATCTACGGTATCTGCTATATTTATTTAAGTAGTAATGAAATCCATTTCAAAGGTTTTCGGCTTGTTGGCTTACGTAAAAGGATGTGCTAAAGTGCTGAGGCTCTGCAATGTAACTCTCTTAAAGCTTGTTTTTCTTTAAAAGATGTTATATCTAAAATATAATAATTATTATTGCTTACTTTAGTTTCAAAAGGAGAGTTTACTCTAACATCTAAATGTTAAGATGCGTACGTTTTTTGCGTCATTAGTTAAAGTAAGACAATCGATTAAATATTCATACTAGAGAATAAACTCTTTTTTTTTGTCTTTTTATTATCAAAAATGATTAGAAAAATATAAGCTGTTTTATTTACACCGTGTTAACAAATTAAGAGCATTTCATAATTCAATTTTCATCGCGTATTTACAAAAACAAAATGTTGTAATAAATAAAATTTAATCTACTATTCATCCCAAAATGTCCCTTACAAAGCATGTTTAGGGTAAAACAAGATTACTAAAAAAGCTCTTGCAAATTTAGGTGCTGACCCTTACGTGTGGGTAAATTATGGGCTCTAAAGTATACCAATATATACTTGCGAGCTACTTTGTCACTTGTGAGTCGTAAACTCGCTTTGGTTCTATCGAAAATACGTAAAAGAGGTATGATAGAGTAGATTCAATAGATTTTAAGCGGTAAAAACAAAAAAGAAGATTATTTATTCGATGAAGTTGATTTTTATACTGATTTTTACTGTTTCATCTGAAACGATCCATTAAATAGTTTTGTTCATTTTGGACTTAACATTACAGTTACTTCAATAGATTTTCAATTTTAATATTTTACACACACACACACACACACACACACGCGCGCGCACACGCAAACACACACACACACACACACGCGCGCACACACATACACACACACACGCACGCACGCACACACACACGCGCACACACACACACACACACAAACGCGCGCGCGCGCACCTTCACATTTTTATTTTGTTATCTGTTTAAATTTTCATATTAATAAAATCAAAACTCAAAATGAAATCATTGATTAAGCAATAATCACCTCGAACAGTGTCGCTATATTGTAACTTTTAATTATGTACACCTAGCCTGACTAAATAATAAAGATTTTATTATTTTATTATTATTATTTTAGCATTTATGTTTATGGATTTGACAATCTTTTATTTATAAATTGAGCTTTTCACAAAATTAGAAGTAAATTAAATACTACTATAGACGGCAGCTTAGTTCAATTCACTCGTAACTAGAGAAGTTCAAAACGTAAAATCAGAATCACGAAATGTACAGTATTTCTAACTAATCTGCGACCAAACCGCAGTCCAACTGTATGTCCTAAATTACCAAAACTCTTAGTACATGGAAGCTCTGAATGGAGTCCGGCCAAATACTTGTCATAATACTGATTGGTATAGAAGACTCGTTTGTGTTTGTTTTATATCCAGAAAATTTTATGATAGTTGTCTGTCTATGCAGTTGTTAAATCGCACTTGCAATAAGAGAAAGAATTACAAAATTTTAGAAATTAAAAAAATGGTTATGATCGAGGGAATCACTCGGTTTCTTTTTCTGATTCTTAGTAATTTAATTTGTGTTATTAATTGACGATTCTATAAAGCGTAGGCGTAGCGTTGTTTAAGAAGGTCAAACTCAAACTCAAGCGTTTATTTGCCAAGAACACAGTAAATAAAGATAACATTATTTTAAAAGTAAGTAGCGCATGTGTCCAGCCTGCTCGCAGACGTGCAAAAATTCAGTTATAAAATTACACATAATATTGATGTCAATAAAATTAGAATAGAATAATTAATGTTAGGTAGTTGAAATTAGATTAGACATTACAATGTTGTCGCCAATTAAAATATTCATTAAAATTATAAGAAACATTTGTCCAAGAGCCAATTAGTCAATTTCCTCTTAAATATTGGACCTCGAAAAGCTATAAATGCTTTATAAATGTCATTAATTATCCATCTAAAATTTATCACTAATGCTGCATTTTCCAGCTCATCTTCTACCTATTTGATGAATAAGGTTCAAAATATTTTCTGTTAAATTTTAAAGCAATAGGTACAGCACTAACTAAAACGAGTGTTATAAGTGTTTCTGTAAAGGACCATATTTTAAAATAAATAGAAAAATAAATTATACGTGGTTGACAAAGGAGTTCTTACCCAAACTGTGGTAGGAAAAAGCCTTGCTGCTTGAAATCGAATTGCTAAGATTTGCGCCGCAGTTTGAGAATTGCAGTTTGTGTTTAGGCCCTTTTTGTCGTGGAAAAATGGTTTACGCATTACCTGTTGTCTTATGGACCTCGGCAGGTTATGTGGGACTCTTTAACGAAATGGTGGCACTTCTCACCACCACTCAACAAGTATACCCACTAAAACCTCCACGTGTTTCTGTCAGGACACTATTAGTGGTACGACAAAGGATCACTGTTAGCATGCACTCCGTCATTTATAGTGATCCTACTGCATATGTCTGATGTGAACTCATGTCCTTTCTATTCCACATTGCTCAAAGTCTAAATGACTTCATTAGTCCATGTAGCATTACACTATTACTGGCCTGTCTTGCGTGGTCTCGCTAAACTGGGATACAACCAGAAAATACGAGACGATAATTTAATGAAACCGCCTTATTCCCGTTTATGCGACGCTCTGTCTTTATCTGAAATTAAAATCGTGTTTGTCGATACGAGTGGTTCTGGTTCATAGGGCGAGGAGTGCAGCAAGCACGTTTGAAGAGATGCGACAAAATATAAATAACGAGAAATGATCAGCTATGTATAAGTTGCTCGCGTGTAGAGGGTTCCGAACTGCATATAGGTTTTACTGTAATTTATAGACTAACTACTACGGAAGCACTACTTTGCAAGCCTGTTCTCGTATATTTGGTAAGATTTCATTTAGACGGTGATGGTTTTATGAGTGACGTTCCGTATCAGCATGCACAGACGTGTGCCTGGTCAGTTTTTACTCGTCCGCTCCTCGGAACATGGCCCAAGCCGAGGTCTGAGCCTAGAGAGCTCTTGAAGCCTAATCCTTCCCCTTCGAAGGTTTGTCTACATTCTCAAACTAGTCTGTAATTACCCTGCATCATCTGAATCACGACGTGCAACTTCTTCTTCTTTGCATGTCGACTCAGGCTTTCATATATGTGAAGACCAAAACTCAGCCACTGATAGACCACTATCGGTGGCCTTGCAAAGATATTCGCGTGTGCAGGTGTAGGGACACGCTGGGCATGTCAGAAGATGAGCCATTGTCTGGGGGGAAATACGACGTACAACGACTAGTCGGGATCGGGAAGCGAAGCCTGATGCCTGAACCACAAACAACGTACCCGCTGGCCGACCGCTTCTAAGGGTGATGCCTTCCGAACTTACCAATCTGCCCCGTGAAGCTGTACAAGGCCTTTTCCTAAAACAAAAAAAAAACCTTTATGATTGAAAGTGGGAAAAAAAGTTCTGAGCTGAGGTAACTATGATTTAGCTACATAAGAGTTTGAAATATTGGCTGATAGATAAAGCAATGTTAACGGACTAGCTGTTCTAATTAAACTGTGTTTAGATAGTTTGCGTAAATATTCCTATATAATAGGGGTTTTTTAGTGCGGTCAGATTGGGTAGAGGGGACTATTGTTAATAGTAATATCTCAGAACAGAATATTACCGTTATAATTTCAGATAGGGGTGTTTATTGTCGATAGAAGATATCGATAATGTAACGTTAGTTGAGTGATTGAACTTAGTAAGTAGTAGTATTTATATTAATATAGAAAACTAAAATGATTAGAGGGCTTAGCGGAAATCGCTTTGTAGTGACACGATAACTAAATCGCCATCACTTCTGAGATAACTTACCACGTGATATCACGACGGCATACATTATGTCAATCCTATACATTTTAAATGTTTTCCATATTCTTTATCGTTTTCAAATTGTTACTTTCGTTAAGGTTAGTTGGTTTGATTAGGTAGGTATTCGTTTCGAAAAAAAAAACATCTCTAATACTAGAATCTGATACAATTTGATTTAAGTTACGTTGAACGTTTTAAAGTACCTGTCTAGTTATTATGAGGGGACTCTATTAAAAAGTTTTATTGAATTTCTTCTTTAGACAACTTGGTCTCATAACTATTACTCTGTTCGGGGTACGCGTTACCATAATCCTAGATACTACCAGTCTAGTTAAAAAGTATACTTAGAAAGAGATTGCCACCCCTAGGCACAAAAAAAACTAACTGTCAAATTCAAAATATCCCTTTCCTTCTTCGAATTTGGACCTACCTTTAGTATTGCTATGCATAAAAATAATTTAACATTATCTCAATCAAAAACATCTCACGTACATGTCACTGAATATCTCAATTTCCAAATGATAGCATTTACGAACGTGATATCTTTTAGCAATGTCATATACGCGATCGCATGTTCGAGTATCAATAGCACTAAAGAAAGAAACATCTTCATTTCAAACATTCTAGATGTCAAACACAGATCGAACAGACGACCAGTCCAATTTCGAATAATGTTTTGTCCGTTTGATGTAAAAAAAAAACATTATTTGTGATTTTAAAACAAAGTTTTATATGTCAAACATAATTTTTAGGGTTCCGTGCCCAAAGGGTAAAACGGGACCCTATTACTGAGGCTCCTGTCCGTCTGTCTGTCTGTCCGTCTGTCTGTCCGTCTGTCACAAGGCGGTATCTCATGAACCGAACCATCTGTGAAAATTTCAACTGTCTAGCTACCAAGCTAGACAGTTGAAATTTTCACAGATGATGTATTTCTGTTGCCGCTATAGCAACATATACTAAAAAACAGAATACAATAAATATTTAAGGGGGCTCCCATACAACAAACGTGTTTTTTGCCGTTTTCATAGATGGTACGAAACCCTTCGTGCGCAAGTCCGACTCGCACTTGGCCGGTTTGCAATTAGGTAACCGTAACAAAAAACGAGAGTAAATGTCAAAATGTATTTATTCTAGATTAAGGTCTTAATATATAATAAAGATAGTTTAATAAACTTTGCGTTACAGAGGGCGTTCGGTGAGAAAGGTTATTTAAACAGAAAAAAGTTTTGTTGATTCAATACTTTAGTCGTAGAAGACAAGTGTCTCAGAAATAAAACCTTTTTCTGTCATGTTTCAATGTTATGAGATTATTAATGTTGGATATTTTTGCGCAAAAAGTATTAATATAATATTTACGCCTTTAGAGTATCAAAATACACCGAGACATTAAAGTGGTAGTTTTCCCGCAGTAAAATGATTCTATCTAAGTACTACAATAGATTAATGAAGTTTTTTTTTATTCAAATCACCTGTAGGCATTCAAATTCAAATCGCCTGCAGCGCGTGCGATGCAGTTTATGCTGTAGTACCTACTTTGTGCGGGACCTTCTTTTACTTCAAACATTTACTTTGTGTAGTAGGCAGTACCCAAATACGTCACATCTGGTAAAATAAACTTTCGATTTCTCACGCTTTCGAGGTGATGATAAAATTTTTGATTAGTTAAGAACAAAAATATTTTTATTTAAAAAAAAATAACTCGCATGGTTCGATAGTACTTATACTAAAGGTAAATCGTTCTGCCGCGGGAAGACAAGCACTAAAATGCATTCGGTGCATATTGTTAAACACTTAAGTAAAACACATATTCGGGGTGGCATTGCCGGTTCGGCAGTAAATGCCGATCAACAAAACCGTCAAAAGTTTGTTACACAACACTCAGATCTGTTCAAAAAGGCCAGTGATGTTTACGCTCGAAATACTAGAAATAGTGACAGACTTGTGTTAGACTTTAGTCCAAATACTTCGATGTTCCCAAAGAGCTGCTACTGCATGTGCGTAAAAATATTTAATAAAATCCCCACACAATTTAAGATAGGAAGTATAAGTCTTATGACCAAAAAGTTTCGGGAATGGCTGATTATCAAATATTATTATAGTATTAATGAATTTCTGAATGACATTACCTAATGCTGATAGTGGCTATAACTTTTTTTTTCAAAATTATTTAATTAGCTTTAATTGTAATTTTTTAATGACATCGTTGCTTATTGTAATTCAAAATTTATTTATTAATTGACTATTCTGGCACTGACATTGTAATGTATAAATCTAAACCAATTTGAAATTGTATGTTATAATATGTTAATACAAGTATAAGTTTGCATGCTGTATTTTATGGCTAAATAGGTTATAAGCAACTATTTCACTGTATACCAACTTCTGGTCAACTGTCACCAAACCCATTTATGGCAAATAAATGAATTATTAATTATGAATTACGACCCAATGCATCTACTGACTGCATTACATAACACGTATTCGGTTTCGCCACCCGGCCATGTCCATTAATGCCGGCTTGGACATGTGTGTTGCAACCTCTAACTGTCACTGTCTTGAAGAAAAAAAAATATTTTATTTAACTAGGTCGAGTTGTAATTTTTTAAACATTTTAAATAAATAATCGCGTAGACGCTTGATACATCAGAATCGAAGAATGGCGTCACTTTCTCTTCGGTGGATGGCATTAGTGGTGATTCATAACTTTTGACTAAATGATTTAACGTTTTTGCTAGATTAGCAAATATGTAGTGTTAGTTTTGTGATCAAGATTTATCAACAATAAAATTTAAAAAATTCTAAAAGTTATTTTTTTCCATCAGTCTTATTTCGCCTAAGTAAAAGAATATTCTTTCACCCTTGTACAAAAATCTAGGTCCTCCCTTTTAAGTTACTGCCTTAGTCTAGTGAAACAATGCATTTTAAAGGCAGTAACTATTTTACTTTACATTGTAAAGACGGGCTATAAAATCTTAGGTTTAATTTGTAATGGAATAGCAGTGCTGTTTTTATCTTTAACTGACCAAACAAAATGATTCCGGTATTAAAATGATTCTAATCACCATGTTGAAATGACAAAGATTGTAGCTATAAACCAACCCCTCTAGCATGAGCAGCCAAACACGATATGATATGATACGATATAGTGATTTATCGAGACCTAACTTTTAAAATATGACAACATAGCCGCCATCTTGAACTTTTAACAAAACAGTGAGTATGTCCGTGCCGGCGACACGGTCATGCTCAATTTTTCGGTAAAAGTTCATATTTTGACAAAATATATGCAATAAATCGCTTTATCATATCATATCGTTTTTTGTTGCTCATGCTAGAGGGGCAGGTCACTAAAGAAGTGAGTAACCTGTACCTGTGATTCACAATAAATAAAAATTTATTCAAATTTATTCAAATCAAATGATTTGATTTGATTTTTGAATAAAAGAATTATATTTAAAAAAAACCGGCCTACGTCTGAATGGGTTCATCCAAATAAAACGATGTGGTTTGTATGAAAGGTCCTTTATATGTAAATGATCTTAGTCATGGAATACAAGCAAAGATCAATCAAAATAATTAATTAATCTAAAGATGGGATAAATTGGCCATATTTATTTTAATCTAAGTTAAAGAGCGTGGATTTGGCACACTAATTTAAAGCTCAGATAAATTTTAAAACCTCTCCAAGTAGCAGTTCGTACCGTTATCTCTGTGCTAAGACGATTACTAAGTATTTAACTGAAAGGAACCGGTTGGAACCAGCCGGAGCCGGTATAAGATATTAACTAGATAAAACCCCGGTATAAGATCTAAAGGTGCATTTCCAGCACAGTTGTGGGAATGAGCTAAGTGGCCAAAAACAGAATATGATGACTTTATTTTCTTAGCTATGCTCAGTGCAGCGTATCTCTTAAATATCGTGAGGTCTTTTGACAGAAGATCCGTGCCAAAAATGAGAAACGGTGTAGAATTTATGTTTGAACCGCCTACATGTCCCGTTCTACAGGCAGTTTTTTTTTTGATGTGATAACGTCTAAAAATCGATAAACAGCTGCATAAAAATATTACGTTCTGTGTGCGAGCGAGAGTGCGGAACAAGCGATGAGAGGCACGATTGGCCTAAGCGTTCGGCTTGCGACGCGCATCCCTCCCTTCCACTCCATCGGCCGATGCGTCCGAAAAGCATCAATGTTCCGTTATCATCAAACGTTATCACGTTAAATTAACGTCTGTAAACCGACTTTACACACAACCAATTTTTTTCATGCCTAAATGACAGAAAATCGTACTGGCTTGACCGCTCATTCGTTCTTAGTTAACCATGTAAATTTTTAGCTTATTTTTTTTTCTAATCCACCAAACTTATAGTATATATTTTATTTTTTAGGTTCATCAACTGTTGGTACAATAATTCTAGCTTAAATACAGGGTGTATAAAAGAATAGGACACTCTTTAAAACCACATGATCAGCTAGCTGGTCATATACAACAACTTTTCCTATGGGAGCAATTTCAAAATCGTGATTTTAATTTCAGATGCTCCATACATTATCATCAAGGTATGCGAGTTTGTATAGAGAAGCTGATTTTTTTTATCGATTTCGATGTTGTTCCCATAAAAAAAGTTGTTGTATATGACCAGCTGATCACGTGGTTTTAAGGAGTGTCCTATTCTCCTGTACCCCCTGTATAACATTTTAAAAGGTTACAAGTCAGTTTGTTCAACAGATTAATGATTGATAACATGAAAAATTTGTGGGTTACGCGAAGATCAATATTTGTTAACATTTTTTGCTTAAAACAGAATTTATCGCAACCATTTTGCTAATATGCTTTGACTTTTGCTATCGCACCGAACGGATTCTTCGCTCATATCTGCTGGAAACCCACCTTTAACCAGATAAAACTGGATCACCCGGCGGAGACGATGCATACTTTATAAGTCGGATGCCCCGTGAATAAATCATTTGGTCGGTACTATCTTCGGCCGTGTTTTTGGAGAGTTCGTATATCAAGTATGAGTTATGGTTGTATTATTAGCTTCTGTGTGATGAAATAATGCGCTAAAGAAAAAGGGTGTAAGAGATCTGAACCTGTCCCTCTAGCACGAGCGACAAAACACGATATGATATAGCGATTTATCACCTCTTTACTTTAAAAATATGATTACATAACCGCCATCTTGAACTTTTATTGAAACATTAAGCATGTTCGTACCGGCGACATCACGGTTATGCTCGTTTTTTCGATAAAAGTTCATATTCTGACAAAAAATATGCGATAAATCGCTATATCATATCGTGTTTTGTTGCTCATGCTAGAGGGGCTGATGAGACTAAAAGCGATAAAATGAAGGAAAGAAGAGAAGGCTCACTCCTTCAAATAGATGTAACAGGTCACAAAAAATGAGGGTTTCATTTGTGCCATAACACAGTTCTTTGCGGCGCAGAAACGCATACCTAACAGATAAGCCAGAACGAAATCCTTTTTTTTTTCTAAAATACCGTAATAAGGTGAGAACTGACTGATGTTACGAGGCGTTATGTAACATTAGTATGTTACACTATGTACAGAATTCTGTGTGAATTCGGCTCGCTGCTCGCTTGTTTCGTACTGTTTTCACAAATGCTCGTAAAGTGTCATACATTATTTCAAAATTTACTTCTCAAACTTATTAAAGTGTACAAAAGGTGAAATTAATGCTAGAAGCATTACCTGTCAGTTAACCTATAGGTCATAGTAAGGTAGCGTGTGCAGTGAAAACACAAGACAGAAAAAATAACAATTTTATTCAAAACAGATCATATCTAATGCATTGTAAATTTTTGTTTTTAGCAATTCCATGCAAGTTTTAATTGAAGATAAATAACACTTGAAAAAAATCATCGACCTCAGGTGGGACTCGGACCCACGTCCCATCGCATTTTTTTTTTCAAGTGTTATTTATCTTCATATCAAATGCACTTTTTATACTCTTAAAAACCGGCCAAATGCAAGTCAGAATTACGCACGAAGGGCTCCGTACCATTAGCTATAAAGACGGCAAAAAAAACACGTTTGTTGTATTGGAGCACCTGGAATATTTATTTCAATTTGTGTGAGAAAATAAAGAAATATTATTATTATTATTTATTCTGTTTTTTAGTATTTGTTGTTGTAGCGGCAACAGAAATATATGAAGTGTGAAAATTTCAACTGTCTAACTATCACGGTTCATGAGCTACAGCCTGCTGATAGACGCCCGTTCTACCGTTTGGGTACGGAACTCTAATAAAAATGTACACTAATTCTTTAAAAAACTGTATTCACCACGGTGGAAGGCTAGTTACAAAATAAATCTTTTTTGTATACCCAAAATGTATCTCACATCTCAGCTCCATTTGACGTAATTCAAGCGCTGCATTGTATTAAAAAGTCGCCCAGTGCATAGAGTTAGGTAATCTCGAACAAAACGGGTTTCATATTTCAGGAAATCCATTTACTGGGCGCCTGGCCCGGCTTTGTGTTGTGAATTTTTCTCTCTTAACATTTTAAGGCGATAGCGCGTTTTTTACGGTTTTTTGTGACGTATGTTTTTATGGAACCACTGTGCGGGATTTGAATAGAGTAGTTGGGGGGTTAATTGTTTTACAGTTGGGGTCTTTATGGAAACAAACTTTTTTTTACCATTTCTATCTATCTACACGGGTTTCCTGCTTGGTCATAAGTTTGGATCAAACAAAACTTCGGGATTTATTTGATTTAATTTACTTTTAATAATAGGTACACTGACAGATTACAATCTGTTTATACTGAGTTAGTTACATTATATAAAATATATAGGTTAGACTATAATCCATAAATAGTTATACACAGCATTAAAATGTTTGTGAGTGCAAAATTATAATACTATAAAAAACTATGGTTCAGCTAATTACAAACAATCGATCTAAAATACCATTCAAATAGGTAACCCTAAGGGAGAGAGGATGTCCCGCTTCTAGCGTTCAGTGTCGGCTTTCTTATATGAAGAGAATTTACTATTAAATTTGTATATATTTACAACTGTAGGTATCCTTGCCACCACAAGCTAGGTCATTGTAACTACACATTCGAACTATTGGATATTAAGATATATTATTTGAAATCCTAACGATTCATATTACCCCTTCTGCTAGGAAAACATTTTCTGCACATTCATAAAATACTTGGAGTGGTAGTCCACACAAAATCGGTCTGTTTCTTCCGTTTGAGACTGCGTATGGGAGACCAGCAGGGCTAGCATGCGCGCATCGGTTATTTTATCGATAGACAAGACAAATTTTGTCTTCGACGATATTTGTCGTTTTTCCTAATTACAGACGTCTCGAATCCTTTTTCTTAATATTTTCAGGGTCTCCCGTTCATTGTAGCTACTTATTTTAACGTTAAAACACGGCATTGCATGATATTTTGGTTTTTTCTTTGTTCGTCGAACGTCAAAAGTCGATAAAATACCATGACAAAATTTTATCGCGTTGCGCATGCTAGCCCTGCTGGTATAACAGTTGACTAACTGTCAAGAACAAGACTTCTTTGAAAGTGTAACGACATGAAACTATAAACCGCGAGAAATGCAATGCCGTATGTCGGGGGTGTGTGTGTGTGTGTGTGTGGCAAAGGAAACCGCTTTACACACCAAGCTGAATAATGCAATACTTACGTCAAGTTCTTACCAGTTAGTCAATATACCCCCTTCTCCAATCTACCCTACCGATGATATTTTATATCGATATCTATCTACTAATCGATAGTATTAACTATCGATAATTTTAATAATAGTGTAACTGAAGTTTAAGATCAACAGTAAAAGTACTGATAATTTGGTTTTAATACTACAAAAATTGTGTCAGTAACAGCGGGCATGCGGCTTGCGCTATTCTTTGCACATCCGCCAGATTTAAAAAGGTGATAACGATTTCTCCACTAAATAGAAATAACTTTACGGTTAGGGTCAACCTTACCTGTCTAGGAACGAGATAAGGCCTTAACACGCTTGAATGACCTTGACGCGTCGTGCCCATACTAGTCCAAGAGCCAGCGACGGCCAGACCTTCGTTATATCATAAAAGCTGAAAGTTTTTCTATGTGTGCCTCTAGTATAGGTAGGAACGATCCCCACCTATGATACTTGGGTAGTGGTTCCTTTGGCAGGTAACAGGTAGCAAAGGTGTATAAAATTCCATCTAATATTTATTAATCTATTAAACTTAATTTTTTTATATTTTATTCATAACAACATTAAAACTCGCGTTACTCATTGCCAGACACTTAGTACGGTTCCAACCCCCTGCCGGACACCCCTAAACTATAATATTTTTTAATTCTACTTACGTTATCTTGTAAAAGCTAAATTTTATATATGTTTTTTGGGGAACTATTAAGCGATGTTTCCCTAGTAGCCAGACATTTTCGAGGGTTCTATCATCCTGACAGACACATTGAATCGGGCAGAAGTTGTGAGAGCGCGGAGCATATGTAGTGAGTGAAACAGAGCGTTCGGTTTATTGCAACTTTTTACTGCACATCAGCTGTTGTTTATTTAGAATTGTCTCGTGATCTTTTTTTTTAATTTATCAAGAAGTTATATTAAATAAAATTATTCCAGTCCGGATACAAAATTTTTAACACAATATTAATTAAAAATCTTATAATAAAATATCAAGCATGTGAAAAAATTAATAACTTAATCCATATTATTTATAAGTTTTATAAAATTTATTGTATTTAAGTACAATTCAAGAATAATGTATTTTAAAACAAGAAACTGAGAGAAAAATCAATTTATTAAACAAATATTCAATAATTTATTAATTGTCATCGTTGCCATCGAAATCCTCAATTTCGTCTTCACTACCCGAGTCCTCGGATTGGTCATCATCTACTTCGTTTGTTTCTGCAATAGTAAAATAAAACCTAGTTAATTATAAATAATTATAAATTTGTATAAAATATTTTTATGTAATTATTACATACCTGATATGGTTTTCAGAGAATCACTCACATAATTAGGTAATTGATCCCCTTCAAACCATTTAAAATGGTATTTATCATTTTCCAAAATCCAACCATTATTTACTGGTTCATATGTTGTTGGGTTTTTCAAATGAGCATTGTTCCATATGCAACATATATAATTTGCTCGCAGAAATTGTTGGAATAGCTCACTTTTGCAAGGTGGTAAGCAGAGAGCAGCGGAGCATATGCAGTTACGGGTGTGAGTGAAACAGAGCGTTCGGTTTATTGCGACCTTTTACTGCGCATCAGCTGTCGTTTATTGTGTATTATTCGGTGAACGGTTATATACTCATAGTAAACGTTATAATATTAATATGTGTTATTTGTAAAATAAATTTGATCCAGTTTTAATGAAGTGTTATCATGAGTGACGAAAAAGTAGAAGTTGTTTGTTTTGTCTGTAAAAAAAGTGATGAAGATCTAATAATATTTTCCGAGGAAACTTTTAAAAAATGTCAGACTATTTTAAAATTAAGAAAAATACATAACCTGAAATATAAAGACGTTATTTTAAATTTTATATGCTATCTATATAATGTTGGTAATTTAAATGATGTTGATAAAGCTAGGCTACAAATTTTTATTGACTCTTATACCGTGTCTGATGTGAACGAAGATAAGAAAAAGTTGCGAAATTTTGACGCTAGTTGCTTACCACCTTGCAAAAGTGAGCTATTCCAACAATTTCTGCGAGCAAATTATATATGTTGCATATGGAACAATGCTCATTTGAAAAACCCAATAACATATGAACCAGTAAATAATGGTTGGATTTTGGAAAATGATAAATACCATTTTAAATGGTTTGAAGGGGATCAATTACCTAATTATGTGAGTGATTCTCTGAAAACCATATCAGGTATGTAATAATTACATAAAAATATTTTATACAAATTTATAATTATTTATAATTAACTAGGTTTTATTTTACTATTGCAGAAACAAACGAAGTAGATGATGACCAATCCGAGGACTCGGGTAGTGAAGACGAAATTGAGGATTTCGATGGCAACGATGACAATTAATAAATTATTGAATATTTGTTTAATAAATTGATTTTTCTCTCAGTTTCTTGTTTTAAAATACATTATTCTTGAATTGTACTTAAATACAATAAATTTTATAAAACTTATAAATAATATGGATTAAGTTATTAATTTTTTCACATGCTTGATATTTTATTATAAGATTTTTAATTAATATTGTGTTAAAAATTTTGTATCCGGACTGGAATAATTTTATTTAATATAACTTCTTGATAAATTAAAAAAAAAGATCACGAGACAATTCTAAATAAACAACAGCTGATGTGCAGTAAAAAGTTGCAATAAACCGAACGCTCTGTTTCACTCACTACATATGCTCCGCGCTCTCACAACTTCTGCCCGATTCAATGTGTCTGTCAGGATGATAGAACCCTCGAAAATGTCTGGCTACTAGGGAAACATCGTTTAATAGTTCCCCAAAAAACATATATAAAATTTAGCTTTTACAAGATAACGTAAGTAGAATTAAAAAATATTATAGTTTAGGGGTGTCCGGCAGGGGGTTGGAACCGTACTAAGTGTCTGGCAATGAGTAACGCGAGTTTTAATGTTGTTATGAATAAAATATAAAAAAAATAAGTTTAATAGATTAATAAATATTAGATGGAATTTTATACACCTTTGCTACCTGTTACCTGCCAAAGGAACCACTACCCAAGTATCATAGGTGGGGATCGTTCCTACCTATACTAGAGGCACACATAGAAAAACTTTCAGCTTTTATGATATAACGAAGGTCTGGCCGTCGCTGGCTCTTGCTCTATACATTTTCGCGCGTGCGGATGACCTCTAAAAAACGGAAAAACGTGTTTTTTAATGAAATTAATGCCTTTAACGAGAAATTTTAAATGAAACTCTCAATTCAAAACATGTGTATTTCCAAAATCTTGTGTTGTGTTAAAACAGTAATGAAGTAGCTTGTGTCGTTTAAGAGAACATTTGCAATTTATGAAAAAATAGACACATTTTTGTGCATGTTTTAATCCAAAGAACTTAACGGAAAATCAAAATTATTCAATTCAAGATGTTCATTAAATCCTCTTCTAGCATATCGTGTTTTATTTTTTTAGATTCAAGTAACAGGTATTCTGACAATTTGATTTTTATATTCGAGATTTTAGGCACTTGGGTGGTGTCAAGGCCATAACGCGCTAAGACAAAGTTATTGTGTAATATTTATCATTAAATAACTTTCTAAAGTTTTGTAAATTTTTGTTTTTAGCAACGCCATGCAAGATTTAATTAAAGATAAATAACACTTGAAAAAAATCATCGACCTCAGGTGGGACTCGAACCCACGTCCCATCGCATGCCGGGCGAGTGCTTTACTAACTAAGCTACCGAGGACGTCACGTGACACGACGAAATTACCCAAGTTATTCTTCTCGCTGTCGAAGCCAGCGTATCTCTGATCAATGTTGTAGCTATATGTATAGCTGAGTAGTATACTACCCGTCAACACCCGATAGAAATATTTTTACAAATATTTGACTATAAGATCAGAAATGCTTAAACATTGTAAATTTTTGTTTTTAGCAATTCCATGCAAGGCTTAATTAAAGATAAATTTATAACACTTGAAAAAAAATCATCGACCTCAGGTGGGGCTCGAACCCATCGCATGCCGGGCGAGTGCTTTACCAACTAAGCTACCGAGGACGTCACGTGCCACGATGAAATTTCTCAAGTGTTTCTTCTCGCAGAATTCTGAGGTCGATGATTTTTTTTTCAAGTGTAATTTATTTCTAAAGTTTTACTCACCAACCTATTAGAAACGAAGAATAATAAAAAAATAGAATTTAAGTAAGACATAATTTGTAACTTTTATCCCTTTAGTCTTACTTCAAAAATGATGGCCCAATACAAAAAAGCACCGGGTCAACACAACCTATAAACTCTTAAAGTTTTCTTGAAGCATTTTTCACGCAAATTTTATTTATTTCAAAACTCTACTCCTCCAAAGTGTTCTTGAAAACCTTACATATTCTGAATGGGGGGATTTTTGCAGACTACCCTCGTGATAAATTGAAAAGAGGCACTTGTCTTCGTTGAAACTAGGGATATAATTAATTTTACAATTCTAAAGTATGGAAATGGATTCTGGATGACAAGACTGTTTATGAATTAGAGTTTCATTTGTTTTTATTGAAGAATATATTTTGTTTTCTTTACTTGAACAAAAAAAAAACTAACAATTTCTTTTGTGTTACTGTTTTATTAGTAGTAGATACAATTAACAGTCGCACATTTACAAGACTCACAAATATCTCTTTATTATCAACAAAAGTCAACGTATTACCAAACTTCTTCAACCTCCACGATAATGATAAAAGGTTGTAAACATTTTGAGTCTTAAAAAAGGAAAATATCAATTTACGTTAAAATGCAATTATAAAGGTGTTTCCAAGACCCATAGATTTTCTGACAATATTCATTTAGGTAGAAATTTGAAGTATGAAATGAAATGAAATTATTTATTCGGTATACAAGGTGTACAAGAGAATGGGACACTCCTTAAAACCACCTGATCAGCTGGTCTTAAACAACAACATTTCTTATGAGAGCAATATGAAATCGTGTTTTTTTTCAGATGTTCCAAAATTATCATCGAGGCATGCGAGTAACTTTGTATGGAGCAACTAGAAAAAAAATACTCGATTTAGATGTTGCTTCCATAGAAAAAGTATATGACCAGCTGATCACGTGGTTTTAAGGAGTGTCCCATTCTCTTGTACATCCCGTATAGGCCCTTTTCCGGGCACTTTACACGTCCCAAAATATAGCCTAGCCCTTAGTATAGCTAGTAGGATCACTTATGCACATAAAAAATAGGTATAGCATGCAAGTATTGATAGATTGCAAATCACGGGCGTCGCGAGGTAGCATACAAAAAGGTTGGAAGGCAATGCGAAAGCTCCCCTTCAAAGCCGTCAGTAAACATTGGCGAAAGGACTTTACGTGTGAGACATACAGGCCTATAGAATGGCTGACAAAATGTTCATAATTTTTCTCAAATTAATTCATCATCATCATCATTTCAGCCACAGGACGTCCATTACTGAACATAGGCCTCCCCCTGTGGCTTCCAGATCGGCCGGTTGGAAGCGGCCTGCATCCAGCGTCGTCCCGCAACCTGTACCAGGTCGTCTGCCCACCTTCTGCGACGTCTGCTCAAATTAAGAACATTTATTAAAATATTAACAAACGTCAATAATAGATCGGACAAAATTGTTTTATTCTCTAGTCTCAGTCTCTACATTCTTAATTATAAATCTAGAATGGTTGCTGGTTCGATTCTCGCGAAGAGGTAACACTTGTCTGACGAGCGCGAAGTTTAATTTGTAGGCTTGAAATGTTTTTACATTTAGTTTACATTTAGTGGCTATTGTAAAAAAAAAACTATGTCGCAATAAAAGGATTGTAGCACAAATTTCGGTCAAAAATGCAAGCACGGTTTCTATTTTCTTTTAATTTCACTCTTGTATTCGTTTTCAAACGGGTGCCCATTTCTTACAGGTTGATATTACGAAACTTCAGCAATGAACTAATACGAAACTGGCCAAAATGCTAATCTGATTCCCAAAATTTTTACTTGTTTCTTTCATCATCATCTTCATTTCAGCCACATGACATCCACTGCTAAACAAAGGCCTCCCCCAGTGACTTCCAGATTGGCCGGATGTAAGTGGCCTGCACCCTGCCATCTTTACTAAATTGTCTGTCCACCTCGTGGGTAGACGTCCTACGCTACGCTTTCCAGTACGTGGACCCCATTCCAGAACCTGTCTACCTCATCGGCCCTCAGTTCTACGTACTACATTGTTTCTTTGGTTGTAGAAAACATTTTTCTTGTTGCATATTTTTTTAATCTGTATGTCCCAGCTAAAGGCCCAAGAGGAGCCCCGATCGTTTTCTTGAAAACTTTTTAGTTACCGAGAGATTGCATTTTCGCCCGTTCCTCACAAAGCCGCGAATGTTTATGTCCTCTGAATATGGAACGGGCTACATTGTATGTAGGTTCAGCACTTAATTCTAGCTTTTATTGTCGGCTGTAAAACCTCGACCTGTTTGTCAGATTTGCTGGATATCTTTGTTATTGAGATAAATTAATTTGTTGCAATGATAAAATCTTCCTGCTGCTCTGTTCCTTACTAGACAGGCCGCACTTGATTATTATCTTAGATGTGCCAAGTCTTGTTCATCTTCATCATCATTTCAGCCATAAGACTGCTGTTGACTCCTGAACATACTCACATGCCTCCCTCAGTGACTTCCAGATTAGCCGGTTGAAAGCGGCTTGCTTTAAGCGGCTTGTAGGTGGACGTTCTCCACTTTGGTTGCCTGTACGGAGTTTCAATTCCAAAACCCCACGGCTGTCAGTTCTACACGCCATGTGCCTCGCCCACTGACACTATAACTTGTTAATCCGTTGGGCTATGTCAGCTACTTTTGTTTGTTTACGGAGTCTAGTTTTAGATATTCTGTTTGAAGGGTAAGCCATTAAACAAGGTAAGCATACCATTTAGGACCACAATAACATCTCCAGTATTAACAGACAGTGATACCTACATTGTTGTTAAAATAAAATAAATGTTTAACTTAACATTATGATGAAAGTTAAGTCGCCTCGGTACTTTTCTTAAATACATAATATAGTGTGTGCTCATCGCACTACAAATTACGGATCCTTTACGGAGTTCAAATTTACAATAGCTGCTTTTCATGTTATATGATAACAATTTTGACTTCATTCATATCATCAGTTTAATTACATAGTATCTACATCCACTTAGATATTTGCCTCGTGAATTTGATCTAACAGATTAAAAATATTTTCTCAATTTAAGATTTATTTCAACTCTATTGCACATATTAAAAAAAACATACACTTCAAATTTAAATAAATTATAGATCCATTAACTTACCGTCAGCAAATGACTGTTTATGTGCTTGGCTGAATCATAATCTTTTCACGAATAGACAAAAGTGACCAAGAACAACGCCGTCATCGCTTTTAAACATTTTTAAAACGACTTCAAAACGGATAGTCGAATATTTTATGCCTTTTCACATCACGTGAAAAGAACCCCATAAAGTTGAAATAGAATGGATAGTGGACACATAATAAAAATTCAGACTTCAATATGAATTCGAGGCTATGAAATTCATAGTACCGCATACAATAACGTAAATAAATTTTCGCGGATGCGACCAGAATTTGAAAGGAAATATTCGAAAGATTTCAATAATATCTTTGCAACAGTTTAAGGTTTATTTTTCGGTGCAATATAAAAGTTTTCGTTGTAAATCGCCGAGATATTGGGCAATCTGAAACATCGGATGCCATTTTGAAATTAATCTTAAAATTTAGGAAGGATTTTTTTGTTTTTTGTATATATTTTGCTACCTTAACTCCAAGTATAAGACTGACATCCATGTTTTTTAATGTTGCTTCACAACGCGTTATCTGTAGTGTAGTCATGCCCTAAGAAAGTAAAAGGATGACGGCAAATCAGCAATAACATACCTTAAGCTAGGAAATTACATTTCTGAAACCCCAGGAATAATAAACAAATGTTGTGTATCGATAAATTTCATTATGTGAACACATTTCGATCAGGGAAGTGTATATCGATACACTTTTATCCCTATTTTACGGCACTATTCTCGATATTATGTTGTAAGGCAAATAAATATTAGTTATTAGATGTCGTCGAGTATGTCATATAGTTTTATTATTAGTAACGCATTTACGACTAATTTGATGGAAAGGGGGAGATGGGCAACTCTCGTTTGTTGTCGTGTGTCCGATGATCAGAAACTTTGTGTAATATTCGTGACATTTTATTGGAGATGAGTAGTCAGATTATTGAAGAAAAATTTCATACGGACTTTTTAAGATAGAGTAATCTTAGACTTTTTGTTGGGTGTACATTTATTTCTTGTTTATAATTAATATTATAGCGTTAAAGGACGTCACATCTAAGACTACTTAAGTATTTGATTTAAATTATTCTTAGATCTTGGTGCTCGTAGCTCAGTGGCGGCAGTTTACTTTAGTATCGGGTACTAAATTAAAGCAACAATTGCCACGGTTGTAATTGGATGGGTGATCATTCCGACCATATTCAATGACATTTATCACGAGCATCTTCGTGCTTCGGAAGGAACGTTAAAAGTTGGTCTCGGTTGATATCGCTTGATACTGATAGTGATGCCTAGTCAGAGGCTTTAAGGCGGCATGATTACATGTGACAGTAAGGTTTAGTCACTGGCCTTTCAACACCCCTTCACCGCGACGCACTGAGCCCGCATGGTGGAGTATGGCCCAAACCCCCTCATAGTTGAGGTGAGGCATGTGCCCTGCAGTGGGACGTACTAGGCATACTACTAATTCTTGATTCCGAAACGTATCTCCGATAGTGGATTCCTCGTCGGGTTAATCGCCGACATATCGTTTGGCTAATGGGTATTTCGGCGATAAAACTTTTCGACTATGAACGATTCGCCGACAGAACTATCGTTTATTATCATTTGAAATTATTGTTCAATTATATAGGTACTTACATCAGAAGCTCTTTTAAAGGCATTTAATATATATTTTAGTAGCAAAGAGATACAAATAATATACAGGGTTACTTTTGGATGCCCCGCCATATTTTTTCTCTCAATTCTGTAGAAACAGCACAACAAATAAAGTAATAAAAAAAATTGGACTAATGTTTAAAATAAACCTTCCGGATGGACATAGGCTACTATCTATCTTAAAAGATGGTAATTGTCTTAGAGTTGCGAAATAAATGTGAACACAAGCTCCAACCTTATTACATCATATCAAATGCAAAAATCACCGTACCTCATCATAGTTAAAGATCCCTAGTAACTTAATCCTAATCTAATCAAAACTTGTACATAATGACTAGAGAACGGATATACATGCTTATCTACATTGTAAAGATTTAAATGACATTTATGACTCAAATCTCAATACTTTGCTTATCACACAAATACTTGACTCTTGCGGGATTAAAACCCACAAATACTTGGTTTTGCAGTCCGGAGCGAACCACTTCATGACTAGACCAAGACATCACCTAATGTATTCTCTAATCACTTGTAGTCCTTTAATTAAAACTTTTTGATCATATAATATAAACTGTAACTAGGCCACATAAAACCATATATCAAATTATTATGCCACAGTATCGCTACACCTATATCATGACATTACGGCGTGTTTGACATACCGCTCCCCTGGGAAATTTATGCCCGAAAACCCGAAAATTGAATTCTAAAGTAAGCAGTTATCATTTCCACGCTAAATTATGTATTCTACTATATGAGGTGTGGGAAAGAAATAGTCTTTGTTTGGTTACTTTTGTCTCGTGGGGTTAGGAAGGGTTAGTTTAGTAAAATTTTGGGGCATTTAACCCTTTTGTGATGCATGACTTTAACAAATTCGCGAAACATAGTCCTGCTGACAGATAATAATAAAGTTATGATAGTAATATGATTTTGAAACAGTTTTGTTGTGATATATGTATTATAAGAAATTTTGCCATGGCTACTAATATATAAGGTGTTAACTTATCTGTTAACTCTTTTCTAGGAGGTGGTTCTACTGCTCAAATAAAACGACTTTTTGTATGAGACCAACTTCGAAATCGTAAAAAAAAATATTATATCTTTATACAAACTGATCTCAGCTGGTCTGCCGTTTTGTATGGGGAAATGGTTTTTTGTTTTGCGATTTTGAAGTTGGTCCCATAGAAAAAATTGTTCTATCTAAGCAGTACAATCATCCCCTAGAAAAGAGTTAACTGATAAGTTTACACCTAATTTGATATGTTTTTACGTTAACGCACCTTTTTATCTTATCGCAGTTTTATGCCACAGTTTGCTTCGTAGTAACTTTATGATCTATTCATGGATCATCTTCCCCACACGCACACATGCATGCAACTATCTAGCTAGCAAATTATTGTCCACCAAAAGATTATTTTTACATTAAAAAGTCTACATCTGAAGGACTTACCACACACGTCATATTGTCACTATTTTTATCTTTATTACACAAAAGAAAGCCACTTCTTCTCTCAAGCGTTACAACTTTCCTCTTTCCTCCAGTTTAGTTGGCTATCAATAAACTCTTAATTATCTTCTTCTTGTTTCGTTTCACTTAATACTTGTTTATCAAGATTTGCGACAACCAGATTGAAACGTACATCATATTAAAATTGGTGGGTTACTAAATTTTCCATGTTTATTCAAACTCCAAAAATATCTAAAGCTAGAACACTGAAACCTAAATCATTAAACAACGAAACACAAATATTATCAAAGCTTTGTCCAACCAGACAGACCAAATACGAGGCAAATTGTTATAATATATTACGCTTCTACAAACAAATGCCGGATGAATTTTGTTTTTGCAATGGATCAATGCTTCCCCGTTGCAAATATTTGGAACTTGTTAGTGGAACGGAATCATGGGACGTGAAAAATTATGGCCCGTAAAAAGTATGGCGGATAGAAAAATGTGCCCCGGAATTGACACCAATTTGGGACTCGTGTTTACTTATCCTTAGAGTGGTTTTGTAATCTTGTAATCACAAAACCACTCTCTCTCTCACAATCACATTGTTTTTCTAAGAATTTAATCATTATACGAAATACAAGAATAGGGAATTAAAGTGAATATGACATTTACATATTTCATAGGGCCTAAAATATCTGCCGAATTTCATAAAAATTAGCTTCTAATTGACATTTTAATCTGTGTTAATCTGCTCCCCTAACAGGCAATGATAATAAAATTGAAGCACACCCCGCGCTTATTAAAACAAAATTGCCATACATACGTTACGATTTATGTAACGGTTAATTAAACTTATAAATTTTGACTATACAACCGGTTAACTGAGACCCTTTGGCTTCGTCTCTTGTCATACGAGTAGGCTGTAGGTTATTTCTGTTGTTTCTGATTTCTATAACACAAGTGCTTTAGCTACTTACCTTAGGATCAGAGCAATGTATGTGATGTTGTCCAATATTTATTATTTATTAATTATTATACAAAATAATAGGATACTCCTTAAAACCACGTGGTCAGCTGCTCACATACGAGAACTTTTTTTACTATGGAAGCAAACATCAAAATTGAGTTTTTTTCGGATGAGATGTGAGTTAAATAATGAGCACAGATCAGAAAAAGGACATCCATCCATTAATATCTTTATGATAATGAGCCTTGGACTCACGGTCCGTAAGAATACAATACAGATACTACAACGCAACAATAGTTACAGCCGAATACCTTAAAAGTTTTGATTATTATAACGCTGTGACAAAGATACCTCTTAAAATGGTAAAATAATTAGGGACTAGATAAATATCTCAGAAAATGTTTACTAGCGTAGAGTATGTGATCTACTAACCTAGCCCAGCTGTACGCCCTGTTGAATATACAGCCTGAATCTATTAGTTGGTCAATCATAGGATAGCTATGCTTAGAGAGAGACCTTCTCTTGTGATGTGACCCTTTCCTTACAGTTTTTATGCGAAAGTAGAGCGGTTACATTTTGAGCATAGACTTTACGACTACACTGCAGAAACACCGGATGAATTGAGAGGTCAGAAAGTCTTAAATCTTTGAGGCCTTGCGGCTCTGACGGACGGACGGACGACCCAATTTTTTCATGCGACATAGTGTAAAACCGCGCCAAGATAAATTTTATACCCTTCATAACCTCGGGTAGGGTGACCAAGTTTTATCTTAAGAAAGTGTACTTTCAGGTCTGGGTTATACTAAAAAATAAGTAACTACTAGTTGTTTACTGGATTTAGCAAATTATAACGTTCTGAAGATATTGTTATATGTTAAGTCATAACTTGTATCAATCTCGATCGCGATCGTAGTTTAAACTTGATTCTAGGAATTAGGAATTCCGGGAATATTCAATGAAAACTTATGTTTTGTTGTAACAAAAACCAACAATAATGTCACCTCATGTATGAAGGAGATCCTATTTATTACTTACGAGTGTACTAAATGTACTAAATAAGTAGCTAGTTATGCGTAGTTTTTCTTCTTAAATCATCGTCAGCTTTTAAAAAACTATTACTGAACATATTCCTCACTCATAAAACGATAGAGCAAAAATCTCTTACACGACACTTTTAACATAAAAATGCACCAGACAACCAATTGTCCTGATCTTAAAGAAATAAAATAATTCTTATATTTCTAGTAAGAAATTTTTGCCAAGGTCGTTTCCAAGTAGTAGTAGTAGTAGTAGTAGGCATAGTCTTTCTGTATCGACACAAAACTAGAACCGAGCTAAACTTCACTATGCCAATCGGTTCAAATATTATGTATAATTCATGTAACTGCTTCTCTTTCATGCTCGATTTCATGGTTACCCTAACTCACACGACGTTAGCTGGGTGCGGTGTAGCGGGATTTATTCCGTTACATTTTAATTTTGGGGAAATTTCTCATCACCAGGCTCCTTCCGTTCGTACCTAAATTTATAACCCCCGTTGCCGGCATTAGACGAAACTCAAATAATATTTCAACGGCACAAAGAGACGATTTCAACCGAAATTACAAGCATTAATAAGCGTATTCGGTAAATTAAATCATGATAATGATATGAATGATGTGGTTAACATGATGTTTGGGTAATTTATTATCGTTAGTGCCAATTGTTTACGGTTCGGTTAACTTGTATGTATCTTTAATTTATGAGAAAATGTTATTATGATAGCAAATTAGAGGTTGCTAACGAAAACCAGGCTTAACATATTCTGTCACATCTCTGTTAATAGTAATCATTACCTATTTCAATGTTATCAAAATCGTAATCAAATTGTTATGTCACAACAATACGAACTCAATTGTCTTTATCCATTAGATGTACGATTAATTTTATCTTATATTAATACTTAAGGTTAATTTTAGTATTTACACGATTTGAATCATCCTATATTTTTAGTACATCGCCAATGAGGAATAAGTATAGGTTATAAAGTATCAACTACAAACTGAAAGACGCAGCATATATGTTTGTCTTTTTCTATGGGACCAGTGACATTTGGAAGAGACATATTAATTATGGTAATCGACTATTAAAAACGTATGTTAACCAGAATTCTAATTGAAACCATTTTTTCATAATCTATGACTGTATTAAGACCAAAGCATGTCAAATATTTCGTTTCTAATAGGTTTGTGTGAAGTAAAGTAAAAAAACGTCTCCATTCTTTTAGAAATCTTATAGTAATGTGATATTTTTAGCAAGGTTTTTTTAAGAATATTATTTCTCTATGTCTCACTAACATAATATATTCTTGTGACAACCAGATAAAAAACTTCAGTCAGATAAAATTTCATCCAAAAATCTTATTATTAAAAAAGTTGAAAACTTGTAAATTTTGTTTTTTTTTTGTTTTTAGCAATTCCATGCAAGGTTTTATTAAAGATAAAAATAAATAAATAGTTGAAAACTTGTGAAATTCTGTCATTCTTCTTTAAAGTCGAGTGTCCCAAGGGAATCAAACAAAAGAGCAATATCAATAGTTATTAATCAGAAACGGAACCAACAACGGACAGGAAGCAACCTCGACTCAATGAAACAAACGCCAGGAAGGCTTTGAATTTCTACTTTATTAACGTCTTATGTTTCTCTCAATAAAGTGCAACTTAAGCGATAGCCGAGGAATGACTTTTGTGATGCGGTGCAAGTAAGCGACGGAAAATTTTTATTTTAGTACTTTTTTGTGTTCCATTCACCTTTTTTGCTCCTGTGATATAACAGGGCCATAACCATGAACTCTTAAAACAATCTCAAAGCTGTCAAATCTGTCAATTTTGGTACGTAATTTCATACAAAATTTGACAGAAATGATAATGTTTGACAGATTTGAGATTGTTTTAAGAGTTCGTGGTTACCGCCCTGTACTACAGTTATAAAATACTGCCAAATATACCAATTCGCGGATGACACGTGCCTTATCTCAGCCGATAGCAATATGAAAGTGGCAATGCGGAAGTTGCAAGATGACTTTACAGCGCTATGCATGTGGTCACATGATGCCGGTCTGGTCCTAAATGCTGACAAAACCCATCTTATCCATGTTAGATCTGCGCACAACATTCGTGACTCTTATAGTGTACAGTTAGTAGCACACGACCACGCGTGCCTACACAGGTCTAAAGGAACTCAGTGCACCTCCACTACCACTGGTTGCAATACTATTGAGCAGGTTAGAAAAGCCAAATATCTTGGACTAACTGTTGATGATAGATTCAACTGGGCACCTCATGTTGATATGATCTGCGATAGGTTGCGACTTCTGTTGTCTAAGATGTACCAATTGAAATACAAAGTGCCATTTAAAATACTTCGTAACCTTTATGTTGCGTTGGCTGAGTCTATTATTGCTTACGGTATTACTAGCTACGGCCGTACCTTTAAAACCTACCTCGATAAAATATATGACTTACAAATAAGATTGCTCAAATTAATAGTACCAAAAAAGATAAAAAATAGTTTTAGAGATAATTATCATGCATTATTTAATTACTGTGAGGTCCTACCGGTACATGAAAAAGTTAAATATTCCCTACTAACCGAATATTTCTCCGGATCACAGCAACAACAGTTTCTGCGTCCAATAAGCCACAATATCCCTACTAGGCGAGTCAGGAAGAATGACATGGATACTAACACGATATCAAAAACTACCAATTTCTATGGTAAGAGGACACGTGAATATCTCATGCCAAGACTGTACAACAAACTGCCTGTGGATTGGAGAGAAACGCTAAATGAAAAAAATGAAAAAAATAAGTTAAGGAAATATTTCATAGAACGTATTGAATCTAATAATTAGTCTTTGTGTAATTGTATTTTTCTTTTATATATATATATATATATATATATATATATATATATATATATATATATATATATATACTTATATACATATTTATTAGTAAATGTATATGAACACGTATTCCTTAATGCTTACTTACTACCTTAATTATACAAATACCGTAAATTAATTCACCCCATCACATTCCAACTTACAAAACATACATCATCCTGTATTGTGCATCGTGCATGCAGCTAAACTTGTCTCCGTATTGTTGTCAGTCGGCTCGGCCAGTGCATGCGCAGGGCGCGTGGGCTAGTGGACAGTTAGCGGTGATGTGCTGATGTGCGAACGAGACGTAACTATGCGTAGGTACTGGCCGGGCCGCTGCGCCCGCCGCGACTTGGTCAAGTTTTAACATCGTCTTGATAGTTAATTTTTACTCCATGATAAAAATATGCTCAGCGCATTCGATGGTAACTTTTGTTGTTTACATTTTGTAGCCTTTACAATCTGTTGAGCAGTATTGGGTTTCGTTTGTAGATGTAAATTACCTATTTCTTTTTCTTAATTAAATAATACCTACTAATAAATGTACGTTGAACGATGTAATTAATATAAATATAAACTAATTGTAGCTTCGAATGTAAATGCCAATTCAAACCTAATAAGGTTTCATGGTATTTTTGAAACTGTATTGTGTTTATATTGTAACTGTCCTTTAATAATAAAAATAAAAAAAAATAAAAAAATGGACAACTGTGTACTGTATCTTTTGTGTAACTTTTGCATCATCTGTTAAAAATGTTGTGTCTTCTATTCACCTTTCTTGTTTTCTGCGTATTACAGAAGGTACATACAACCTGTAGGTACTCGTATATACCACAGTATACTGTTTCTTTTGTGTCACTTTATTTTTGTTTATAAAACATATTGTTTTATCAGTTACATTTCATAACTTTTTGTGTTATTTCCATTACTTTTTATTTCCGTACCAATACTATTTTTTTAAGAAAAATATTTTAGTAAATAACAAAAAAATTTAAATGCTTATTTTTCCGCTTTTTCATTCTGTTGCTTTTTTTAAATTCTGTTATTTAGGGGTTACGTTTAAGCAAACCTGTCAATTGAATTTAAATAAAACTTCGAGAAAACCACCAGTATAATAAGTCAGTAAATTTATATTGCATTTATACTGGTGGTATAAAACTAAAACAAGAATATTCAAAATGTTATATCTATTTAAAAATGTTGTATATTTTTTTTGCAAAGTTTTAAATATTTTCAAAACTTCAAACACTTTTGTCTTGCAGCTTATTGAAACCGTGTTTGCTGAAAAGCGTGAATTGTTTCTGCTTGTCTCGTTTCAAAGTCGGGTGTTTTTGAAAGCTATTGTTTAAGATTTTGCTAATTATTAAACGTGAACTCTGGGCGTTCACTAAATTGTATAGCAAGATTTAAATATACAGTGTGTACAAAAGAATGGGACACTCCTTGAAACCACGTCATCAGCTGGTTATATACAACAACTTTTACTATGGGAGCAACACCGCAATCGTGATTTTATTTTCAGATCCTTCATACATTATCATCGAAGTATGCGAGTGAGTTTGATAGAGCACCCAAAAAAATATCTGGATTTCGATGTTGCACCCAAAGAAAAAGTTGTTGTATATTATTACCCTGATCACGTGGTTTTAAGGAGTGTCCGATTCTCTTGTACATCCAGTAAAGAGGTCATAGCGTAAGTAAGAAATTGAAAACGATAACAAAGTTTGAAAATAATAATATGGAAATGACAAATTAAGTATGGAAAAATAAAGACGGAATCACACACCCTGTTAATTTAGGTATTAATTGTGAAATGTCTTCGTCTGTTTTTAACTTTTACCAGGAACTTTGAACAGTTTAAACGAAATGATAAGTACAATAAAGTCGAGACAATGTTGAATTTTATAAAACCGGCACGTATTTAGTTAGGGAAGGTAATTTAGTTCATGATATGAAATAGTTAGTATATACCCTTATAATTAGTTAGAGTTTGCGTCTATAGTATTAATTTGTGCTGAGCGAAGCACCTGCCCCTCTAGCATAAGCAACAAAACACGATATGATACGATATGATATAGCGATTTCAAGCATATTTTTTTGTCTAAATAATAATATGAACTTTAATCGAAAAAGCGAGCATGACCGTGACGTCGCCGGCATGGACAATTGGAAATGCTTACTGTTTCAATAAAAGTTCAAGATGGCGGCTATGTGATCATATTTTGAAAGTAAAGAGGCGATAAATCGCTATATCATATCATATCGTGTTTTGTTGCTCGTACTAGAGGGGCTGGATTTGATATATATACTCATGTCTACAAATCAATTGATTTATCTGATTTGTCTATAGTTTTTATTTTTTATTTATAGTGTTAGTAATTCTCAAGTCAAGGCCTGCCATGACAGATAGTTATTCAAAATTATACAGCAGGTGAAAGATTAAACGAAAAACGAACAACATAATTTATTATTTGCGACTAAGTGCGCAATCCAGAAGAAAAACCCTAATTTATTTTTTACATTTGACACAAAGTTGTAGAAAAACCTTTCAATACATAATACCTTCCAATTAAATCACAAATAATTCGGCCAGATCCGCTCCAATTAGGTATTAACCGGTTGAAATAGACAATATCTGATGTTGCAATAGTAACACAGACTAATTAGGAACAGTAACTGTTTAACGAGCACAGTTTCTACCAAGCAAAGAAATAAAAAAAGAAGAAAAAATAGGTAGAAACTCACAATTGTCAGTACAGAATAGTCTTAGATGCGACTTTTAACTGGAAAAAACTCAACAATAGTTTTCAAACAGATAAAATGTCACAGGGATTTATTTGAAAATGCTTTTTAGGGTTCCGTTCCCAAAGGGTGAAACCCTAATCCTAAGGCTCCGCTGTCGTCCTGTCTCTCTGTTTTTCTATTTGTCTGTCCGTCTGTCACCAGGCTGTATCTCGTGATAATTAGACAGTTGAAATTTTCACAGATGATGTATTTCTGTTGCCGCTATAACACCAAATACTAAAAATCTGAATAAAAGGGTGCTCCCATACAACAAACGTGATTTATTTGCCGTTTTTATAGATAATGGTACGGAACCCTTCCTGCCCGAGTCCGACTCGCACTTGGACGGTTTTTATAAATTTATGAACAAGCGAGAAAATAAATGTAATTCATTGACGAACCGATTGGTGAAATTGATTTACATTGCATGCAAAGGGTCTTGGCCTGAATTCCCAGTATGATTCAAATAAAGAAATAATATTTTCTAAATTGTCTTGAATCCGAGTGTGCTGGCTACTTAATTTTGTAGTTAAATTTTAACGAAACGGCAAACGTAGTGTAGGACATTATACCCTGGTGGACAGACGACCTGATAAAATTGATAAACAAGCTGTTGGAGGCAGGCCGCTTCCAATCGGACAATCTGAAAGTCATTGGGAGAACCTATGATCAGCATTGTACGCCCTGTGGCCGAAATTAATGATAATGATTAATTAATTTAAGTAGTATTAAGTAATGAATTAAATTAGTGTCTTGTAGTGCCGGCAAGTTAAGAATTGCACCACCCCTTATCTTCCTATGGGTGTCGTAAGAGGCGACTACAGGAGAACCGCCATAAGAAGACGGGCAGCAGCGTCTCCTCTCCACCATTGGCCAAACTGCGATCGCCAACCCGCCTGCCAAGCGTGGCGATTATGGCAAAATCCTCCTTTTGGAGAGGCCTGTGTCCAGCCGTGGACTGATATAGGCTGTTGATGATGATGATGAATTAATTTCAAAAATTAAGTTACCTTTTATTTCTATCTATGTAGGGATGAAGCTACTAAATGAAACCGAAAATCCAGCGGCCTCAAATCAAAATGAGTTACAGATTATTTCATTTGAATTAAAGGTATTCATTAACACGAGCCCAATCTAATTAGGATTAACTAGATACCGAGAACTGGTATTAGAATTAAAATCCAATACTTCCCTTAATTAAATTAGATCCAACATCATATTGATTTTAGAAAATGAATGGAAACGTAGCTCTTTGTGACTTGATTTGAATTCAAATTATTTTGAGTTTAAAGTTAAATTGCGGTTAATCCAGCAATTAAGTTGGGGAATCATAGCAAAAATTTGTAAGTTCGAATCCTACGCAGTCAATTTTTTTTTCGCGAATACGCCTTCATACTCTTGGGTGAGAAGGTAAAGAATGGAATAGAATGTATTTATTTGTCTTTAAGCAGGTTTAACAAAAGAATATTATGCAAAATTAATGTTATGAGACAAATGGTCAATGGCTCAGTGACTGCAGGAAACCCGAAAACTCTGTCATTCTGCCATAGCCTTTCATAAGTTTATCTACCTAACAAATTTAACTACATAAAAATCTACATTTAAATCTAACTTATCATAGGATAGTATGGTGTAGTGCCGGCACGTTAAAAGAATTGCACCACCCCTTCTCTTCCTATGGGTGTCGTAAGAGGCGACTACAGGAGAACCGCCATAAGAAGACGGGCAGCAGCGTCTTCTCTCCACCATTGGCCAAACTGCGATCGCCAACCCGCCTGCCAAGCGTGGCGAATATGGCAAAATCCTTCTTTTGTAGAGGCCTGTGTCCAGCAGTGGACTGATATAGGCTGGTGATGGTATCATAGGTTTTGTAAACGGTTAGTACGAACAAGTATTATGTACGAGCAGATAACTGTTGCGAATCAGTCTTTTACTTGGAAAAATGTACTGCACGTTAACTTTTTTTCAACATCAACCATTACCTATATACTTATAACTATCACTAGATTGTCACGTAAAATAAAAATATGATGTTTTTGTTACCTCTGTTTTTTAATCACCGCAAACCTGAGCCGTATCAACAACATCCATTATGCAGACTCTCCACAATTCGGCAGATATCTAAATTTACAACATCCACTCGTAAAATAATTAGCAATTTAACGTATTGATTTGTGATCAACGAAATTTACCCATGGAAAGGTAGAAAGGTTTAGTTGCAATGTTACTATGATCGTTTTGATATTTTCCATTTAACACTTACAAAGATATTTTATAGTGTTTTGTGGTTAATTAACAGTAATAAGTAATACGGTTAAATGGGTTTCTTTGTGTTTTCTATTGTCATGGTTGTCATTTTTTTTGTTACGTTCACGATTATCTTAGGTGTCACTCATAGCATGTACAAAATAATGACTCCCAGTGGCGAAAATGTACCAACATGTTTAAAATGTAAACTAGAAACTTCAAACACGTAGGTCGTGCATTCCTTATAACTTCTAGACGTCTTAAATGCTGATATTAAATTCATTTTTCTTTACTTAAAAAAGTCGAAGAAATCGCCGACAATAGAGATGCGTCACTCAAATGGGAATTCCTTTTCTGAATAGGATCATTGGGAATTTGTTCCTGAGAGCTGCATTTTAGAAGTCTGCTGCCGACAGTTGAGAGCAGGTCGGATTTAAATAGGTAAGCTGGAATTTTAGACTGCCATTATTCGTTTCTGTGCTGGTTGGTTAAAAAAGTTTAAAGTTTGGCTGAACGGAAGCGTAAGCGAAAACGAGAAAATACAAGTAATTTTAAGTATCCAATAATAAATAAGAAAAGGAATGTTTTTACCCGACTGCCAAACGAGGGTTATGCTTTTCGAGCGTATGTATGTTATGTTAGTATGTCTATTTCTTTGGCACGCCTTACAGCCTAAACCGTTTAACGGAAATTAAAGTATAATATATCAATAGATTCGTCTCAATTGTGGGAGTGACAAGGGGTATATTATTTCCCGAAAAACGGATCTGCAATACTGATACACCGATTTTGAAAATTTCTTTTATTAATTAAGGGTCACCTATTTTTAGTGCTAATAGTATTCAATACTTAATTTTCCAAAACTCCTACGGGAACAGGCAAAAAATACACTGAAAAAATAGGAAGAAAAAAATCGTTAAATGGATTTCAACATCAATGATAAGTCATTAGATTCGTCTCAGTTGTGGGAGTGACAGGCTATGCTATTACCCGGAATTCCTATTGGTACATGAATTAAACGGGAAAAACCGATTTCAGATACTACTTACTCGAGTTAAAAACTTTTTTTTCAATGAAGAGGTACAAATAAGGCTTTATAGTTCAATGAAAAGTAGTAGTAGAACACTAAGAATAAATTCAAAAATAAAATTAATTAAATAAAAAAATCAAAAAAACCCGACTGCGTAAAAAGTGAACTTAAAAGCTGAAAACAAGATTTAAAGAATCAATTTGCAGTCGGAGGCATCAAATCCATTAACAGCATAATGATGATTGATGTGGTATGCACTGCGTTAGTACCTAATTAAGTAATTTAAATCCGTGTAGAAAAAGTCGAATCAAGTAACATTTGATGCCTCAGACTGCAAATTGATTCTTAAAATCTTGTTCATCTTTTAAGTTCACTTTTTACGCAGTCGGGGGTTTCTTTTTTTTAAATTAATTAATTTTATTAAGTCAATTTATTTAATAATCGTCTTGGTGAAACAATTTTAGATTTTATGCAACAGTCATCTTTTTTTTTTGACTTGTCACCAGGCCTGCACTGCAGACTACGCTTTAGCTCCTAATACTGTTACGACAGTCAAAATTGATATTGGAATTATAAAGGAATGTATTGTATTTCATTCCTTGACAAATAATTAATAGAGTATAGTCAAGTTTTAGGTAATATAGTGGCTAAAGCGCTAAATAACGAAGCTATTATGACTTTTTCTATAATACTTAAAAATATCATTTTTAAAGTGATAAATCTATACATATAATAAAACTGTAGAGAGGGTAAATTCTGTACATTGAAGATATTTAAAAAAAAATACTACTAGGGGTCTTCATATGACCAACAGAAGCCAAAAATATGGTTTCTGAAATATTTGTCTGTCTGTCTGTCTGTTGTTCGCCTTTCACGCAAAAACTACTGGACGAATTTTGATGAATTTTTTTTATTATATAGCTATTAGTCCTCGGCAACATATCGGCTAAAATTTATTTTGAAGGTCTGAATACCTAATGTGGAACACCAGTCCCGTCTAATTTTTAATAGGAATTTATATAGCGCCTAAAGAAAAGTTGGTCAACGTCATCAGCACTTACTGTTGACATAAATAAAAACGAGGGTCTGGTCTACCTGATGTGAAACCCTAGCAGACCAGCTAAACTTTAAGAGCTATTGAAATAACGTCTTAGGAAAGGTTGTTCAGCATAATGAGCACATGCTGATAACGTAGGAAAATTAAAATTCTAATAGCTTCGACATGTTTATGGCATATGTACTTCACTAGCAAGATTGCTATACTTATTCAATGTACCCAAATAGCAACATTTTAGGAAATTTTTCTATTTAGGTCCGGCGCCCGACCCGCCTTTTCTACTTCTGTCGTAGTGACCAGTCTGTATTAGTCCAAATTATCTGTTATTTTTCGAATACATTTCGGAGACAGCCAAAGGAGCTGCTCATTTTATAACTTTGTTTCACCGCCAAACTAGGAGAGTCACAGTGAAAAAAATTCAGTTGAAACGGGAGTAAAACTTTATAAATCAATAGTGCTTCACACAGTCCACATCGTTGTTTGATAAGGCAATACCACTCGATTCCAGTAGTCCACGCAAACGAAGTTGCGGGCACAGCTAGTTCTTAATATAATATTAAATTGCGTATTCGGCGTTCGAGAGTTACAAAATGATAATAGTAGGTTTTACTCATACCAAAAGTGTTTTTGTAATCCATTACCTTAACCCTACCGCACTCTTTTCCCGTCCACAATATGCTGTCTAATTAGCTTTTCTGCTAATCGCTACCGCTTATGTATAACCAAGCATCAACTTCGGATAGGACATTAAGGTGTGCTCATAGCACGTAATCACAATTTAATAGATACTTCGCCTGATGTACTGACCGCGTGCTCCGTTAGCCGTTTGCTTTATCGTTAAGGTAATGGCGGAGATTACGTTAACGATGCTAGCTAGATGCGGTCTTTAGGGACATTGTGCGACTGATTTGATTAAGACGATGTTGATGAAAATTGTCTTGGAATGCTAAAATTCTTGATTAATCAATAAATTTTGACGAGTTAGATGTTTGACGAATGACAATTTATTATAAACTAAATGTACCTATATTAGTTTCAGATTTTTTCTCCTTGAATATAAAACAAAATAAATAAAAACTCTATTAAATTTAATATTATACAAGTGTATTTATAAATTGATATTTAAGCAGTAAGTTACTCGTATAACGTAGGTAGAGTTTTTTTTTAGAAGATTTTTAATCAGAAAATTATATTTTTATGTTATCGAGTCATATCAAATGTCTATTCTTATGTCTTTTCTTTTCTATTTAAAAGCATTGAGGGTAATGTTAGGAAGAGGACAACAACAACAGAGACCTCCTCTTTTTAAGGTTAAAAAGAGGAGGTGTCAAATTAAACCAAAATGTAACAAATGAACTAACGAAAAAAAAAGAAAAGGCTTTAAATAAATGATGGTAAGGACACACATATTACTTTATTTTTTCGTAACTTTCATATCTTAAGAAAAACACTGCAACATCCAAAACCAACGGAAACGTTTTTATCAGAATATCCAAAGAAAACAAGCGCATACGGAAAACGAAACTTAATTACGCAGTCATTTCCCAAGAAACTGCAGTCAAGTTCTATTGTAATACCGAGCTCAGTAGGTACCAACGTAAAATTATGTGAAGTGTACAATTTACACTCTAAAACACACCAAAATTCAACTCGCGTAGAGTTTAAAGTTGAATAAGCTAACAGTTCCAGATAAACAGGGAAGCTATTATTGTAAAAAATGCTTTTAAAATATGGCCTTTGTACGGATAAGGAGTTGCAATAAAAATATTCAGTTGTGCTCGCAATTGTAAGGTTTACCTTATGGAAATGTTATTTTTGCTGTTTGAAATTTAAGTAGCTTTTTATAATGCACGGTTGTGCACTGCATGCAACCTTTTATTCGGTCCTCTAAATCAGTTCCACGAGATATACAAGGAAAAACACATTAAAACTAAGATTAAGTATGTTTATCCGATATCTAGTCGTCTTAGTACCTGCAAGGTTGGCTTAGTTTAAGGTTAGTTTGTGTGATTATAAGAACTAAATCATTTTATTTATGGATGATTAGTCAATAACTGATTTAATCTTTGCTACTAACTTCTCTGTAAAGAAATGTAGGTACCAATATCAATTATTATTTTCTCATTATTTGGGGTTATAGTACGGACGCAAACAGGGCGTTCATTGCACAAAAAAAATGTATACGGGCAATTTGTGGCACTGCACCTGATGAGCCTTGTAGGCCACTATTTAAATCGCTTAAAATACTTACCCTTCCATGCCTGTACATCTTTGAAATTGCAAAGTTTGTAAAATTAAATATGTTCTATTTTAAGCAAGCTTATGAGGTACACACGCGAAATACCAGAAATGGTCATAGACTTGTTTCTGAAATAATACCAAGAAGTGCCCGATTCAGAAAAAACTGTTACTGGATGTGTATGCTTATATTTAATAAAATACCTCACAGTATTAAAGACTTGCCATTTAATAGGCTTAAGGTGCATTAAATAGGTGGCTAAATAAACATTGTTTTTACACCGTGAATGAATATTTAAATCTGAAATAATTACTTAATTCTGTGTTTCGTTTCTCTATGTAACTACTTGACATTTTGACTATTTATTTTAATTATGATACATTATTGTGTTTGAAGCATTGATTTTATTGTTTTTATAAAATTTAAAAACTTTGACATTCCAAGAAATAATTCAATTTAATTCCTTTCAGTAAAAATATTTTTCAACACAGTTGCTCGTAAATTGACTCTTATAACACCGTTTTAAGTTTCATAATTCATCATATTACGCACTTGTGCTGTAATAACATTATCGCACTAGTGCGGTAATGTCAACTTTTTTTTTTTTAAATCCAGCAAAAGGTTATGTCTAAGAACATTTAATATTTTACCAATATTAAATTATTTTAGGGTTAAGATGACAAATAAATATTTCATTTTATCAAATTGTATATTAATAAACACAAATTAACTTAACTTTCATTTTTAGAAACAATAATTTATCGTTTATTTTATTTTTTAAATCGCTGCTACTTCGGCTGAACAGACAGTTTTTCCTGTGCCATTATTAAACCTGCGCGCGCATCGTAATTGCGGCGCGCGAAAAAAACAAAACTTACATGCTATTTTCCCTAAATATTTGGTAAAGTTGTTGCTGTGTGGTTAATTACTATCAAAAATGTCTACTTTTAATAGTGAAGACGAGTAAAATGTTATTCAACCCCGTCGGAAATACTTATCGAGGCACAAAACGCAAGTGATAGCCTGTTGCCGCCAAAATCCAGAGAAAAACAGCAAAAACGGAGAAGGTATTTTAGATTTTTTTTTTTTAAATCCAGCAAAAGGTTATGTCTAAGAACATTTAATATTTTACCAATATTAAATTATTTTAGGGTTAAGATGACAAATAAATATTTCATTTTATCAAATTGTATATTAATAAACACAAATTAACTTAACTTTCATTTTTAGAAACAATAATTTATCGTTTATTTTATTTTTTAAATCGCTGCTACTTCGGCTGAACAGCCAGTTTTTCCTGTGCCATTATTAAACCTGCGCGCGCATCGTAATTGCGGCGCGCGAAAAAAACAAAACTTACATGCTATTTTCCCTAAATATTTGGTAAAGTTGTTGCTGTGTGGTTAATTACTATCAAAAATGTCTACTTTTAATAGTGAAGACGAGTAAAATGTTATTCAACCCCGTCGGAAATACTTATCGAGGCACAAAACGCAAGTGATAGCCTGTTGCCGCCAAAATCCAGAGAAAAACAGCAAAAACGGAGAAGGTATTTTAGATTTTAGTTTGGTTTTTTCCTAGCAATTGTGTTGAAAAACGTCGTATGCAACTCGTGTGCATTGATTATTAGACACTCGGCTTCCTTACCGCGCTCGCCTGCGGCTCGCGCTTACAATAATGCCTCGTGTATAATAATCAACTTTGCACACTCGTATCATAATGTACTATTAACTAAAACAGTATTTGTATGCTATTCATATATGGCTGAAAATTCTGAACTTCTATTATGTATAAACACCTAAATGTACCCTTTTTCAACAGCAAATAAATGATTATCTTACCTTATCTTATCTAAATAGCTTACTACTCACAAAAATATAATAGATATTAGTACATACACACACTAAAAAATATCTTGTTTTAGTTAGTATACAACAAGCATCCCTAATTCTCCATGTTTCGGGTGACACGTTAAAAGTTCCCGCCTATTACCTGTCACTTACAGTCCTAAGCTTGATTACGTCTGACAGCCTAGGTACATTCTTATTTTTTGTACCCTAGATGGAAACCGCACTGGGCCTGCATAGTAAAACATGGCTTGATTCTCCTCATAGTTGAGGTGAGGCCTGATTTGCCCATTGGCTTAGTAAACAAATTACCGTTTCTCGTCAGTATGTCAGTTAATGACGGATATGTCTGAACTTAACCAAAATTTGGATTGAATAGAATAGAATAGAAAAAGATTTATTTGACACACAGAATACAAAAGGAAAAAAAACATTTACAGGATAATAAAAAGCAATATGTGTCAAAAAGGCCCCCGCTTAGCATTTGTCGTGACAGTCAGGGACGTATCACGACGCTGGTTTTCAGCAGGGACCCTGACGGTAGGCTCGGACCATACCCGACCGGAAACCCGACTTGGTTAGCGCGGAATCAATCCATCGCTAAGCAAAAAGGTTGTTTCTGAACGGACTCTTGCGGATGCTTACGGATTGTATGCTTTTTTAACCGTTAATATAGTTATAGAACGGTTTCCAATTTCACAGCTCTGCTGAACGGCCCTGCATCCGACCGTTACTCAAAACCAACTACCCGTGACGTCAGAGGTCGCGTTTGATCGAACGCCAAAACTGCACGTTGCTTTTATTTGGCATTTTGATGGTTTGAAAATGTGTGGAAAATTCCATAGATTGCTAGTTCTACTACTCGTATGTCTGAGATTGAACTGCATGCCCGTGATAGCAAGATAGTGCGTTGTTAACTTTTTCTTTGAACGGATCTCTCAGAATATTGGTCGTGATGAAACACATTTTAATAATAGAAACAATATAATCAAGTAAAATCAGATATTAATACTGCAATCTTCCAGCCAAAATATTATGTAGGTAACAGTTGATTTTTTCTCGAATTCTCCATTGGTCACTGAAAGTTTTTAAAAAACCTATAGTAGTACATAGGCCTCTCGTTAAATTTTAAAGCCTATTTTTTCCTAACATACCAGTTTACGATTCCATAGTGTTTTGTATTGCATCAACTAGAATACAGTGCTATTACCTAATTAAATCCACCGCCTACTTTTTGTGACATTTGATTTTAGCCGTCTGGTTAAATCCAATAACAGCAATAATATTGTTCAGCGTATGTTTATTTGCGTTCAAAAATAGTATTCAAATATTCACATCGGTTCAATTTAGCGGATCACGCCGTTTAGACTTCAAATGGTTTGCACTTGCTAATATCAAATGAATTCAAAACGGATTCGACATTTGTAATAACACAAAATTGTACTCAAATAGGCTATAACAGATTTAGCACACGTAATGCGGGTGGATATTTAGTGTTGAGCCGTGAACGGGATCAGAACTGGCATCGTAAAGTCAATCGGAGAAATCTCGGAGTCACATTGTAGATGTTAATAGCGTGTTCTATTTTACGAGTATTCATAGGTTTAGGATTGGGTGGGTAAATGATCCATTTATATACTACGTTACGGTATACAATAAGTTCATCATCATCATTATTTTAGCCACAGGACGTCCACGGCTGAACATAGGCCTCCCCCAGTGCATCCAGCGTCTTCCTGCAACCTTTACCATCGTCTGTCCACCTTGTTGAAAGGGGACGTGGGTGGACGTCCCACGCTGCGCTTGCCATTGCGTGGCCTCCATTCCAGAACATTTCTACCCCATAAAGCAATAATAAGTATACAATAAGTTAAATGTTACAAATTGTTTACGTTATTTGATCCTTTTATCAGTCACCAGTAGTTTGAAAACATTACTTTGGATATAAAATCAAGCTTAAAGTTACTTAAATAAGTTTGTAATAGTAAATACATAATAATATATCAAACTATCCTACTATAAAAAGATATTTCTGCGGAAAAATCTGCAAGAAATTACTACTACGTTATTATATTATCTGAGTACAATGGATATTAATAAGTTTCAATAATCAATTCAATTACAATTTCTTTTTAAGAATGACATTTAATTGTAAAAAACACTTCTTATTTTAAATCTTAACAGCTTTAATGGGTCTTGTTGCTTAAATGGTTGGTCCCACAGAAAATAATGTTGTAAGAGGAAGAGACGACCTCCGTAGCCTAGAGGCGAGCACGCCGGACTAATATGGTGTCGCCATCTCTGAGGTTCCGGGTTCGATCCCCGGTCGGGTCAATGTAGGAAACGAACTTTTCTATATTGGCTCGGGTCTGGGTGTTGTGGTACCGTCGTTGTTTCTGATTTCTATAACACAAGTGCTTTAACTACTTACCATAGGATCAGAGCAATGTATGTGATGTTGTCCAATATTTATTTATATTTATCATATTGAGTTAATAATGAATGTGATTTTTTAGTTCACAAAGACCAATGGAAATGAACCGTTTGTAGTCTCGTAAATGCTGATCAACTATTTAGTGTAAGCCAGTGTTTATAACTATGATCTAAGCCTAACAAAGCATTTGAATTTATCAACAAAATAAATTCATATATTATGTAATTTACACTCTGACAGGTTTCGTCTGGACGGTATTTTATTATTACTCCGTAAACGAGCTAGGAACAGACGTCGTAAAGTCAATCGAGCAATCTCGCGAGACCTTGATAGCCGATAATGGCGAAGATGGCCTGTGTTCTAACGTACGGTTGTTCGAAACTACGGGCTCGAAGATAAGGCTTAACGATTCTGTGAAAGGCCTATTCTATTCATAGAGGTAGTTTGGGAATAACGGATTAGAGGTTACAGTTGACGTTGTAACTCACGGTCTTAGAACCCTACATTTTCGTATTATACGATTTGTTGTTGGATTTAAGACAATATCTAAATTGAACATTTGATTCAACCTTTTCTGAAAAGACTATTCTTTACTTTTTTTAGGCAGATTATAAAAAAAGTATTAGACACATTTTTTAGTTTTTTCACATAATCAAAATATTTTAGAGATATCCATCCATCCATCAGCCGAAAGACGTCCACTGCTAGTCATATGCCTCCCCCAAGGATTTCCACGAAGATCGGTCCTGTGCCACGAGTATCCAGCAGCTTCCCGCGACCTTCACCAGATCGTCAGAGATATATTGATTTGCAATGTCGCATGACATCATACCTAGGTACAATTTTTGTTGTTATAGCGGCAACAGAAATACATCATCTGTGAAAATTTCAACTCTATCTATCACAGTTCAAGAAATACAGCCTGGTGACAGACGGACAGACAGACAGACGTCCAGCGGAGCCTTAGTATATAGGGGGACCCTATTAGGTGATTTACCCTTTGGGTACGGACATTTAAGGCAGTTAAAATATATTTTTTACAATATATTTCTCTGAAATTGTCATGATTACATAAGTTACTGAAAACAGAATTACTGTTGAGCCCCTTAACGCTATCAGTTTGCTGAATTTGAACAAAGCCGGTAACACACATTCGTTTGACAGTGAGATAAACTGCACCAACTGCAATGATAACTTCTATCCCGAGTTAGCGACGTCATAGCTCGCTTGAAGACAATTTAGACGAGCTACTTGTATTAACACTGGTAACAAAAAGATTAGCTTTCATTTTTGCACACACATTTACAATTGTTAGTTCTGAAGCTATACTAATTTTATTTTAGTAAAGTGAAATAACAAAAAAAGGTATTATTTTATATAAATAATGACAGTTCCTGCTAACCTGAGATTTGAGATAGATATGTACGGTGTGTGTAGTCTTCATTGCAGACCACATCGAAACAAATGAAGTACCTACAAGTAAAAAAGCATTTATTACAATTTAAACAAGTGCATCCCTAGAAGCATCAGAAGAAGATCTCTAGAAGAAGTATAAGGATATAAGCACGTTAATACAATTTAAGGATTCTTCTTATATCATTTAAGTATCTTTCTCTGTATGTTGTCAACAATTTTTAACAGATCTCAATCAATCAATATTATTGACACGACTCACATTACAAATCCTCAGAAATACACGTTTAGCTCCAGACATCTATCTGCCTTTCACTCTCTTTTTGAAATATTAGTTTTATAGCGCCATCTATTGGACACGAACAATGCTAAGTTAAAACTACCTATTTGGTAAAGTCGCAAATCTACACCGCCCTGCATGGTAAGACGCCTCGTTAGCCAAGCGGAAGTGTCGCAAGATGCCTTTAGCATAGATTAGGCAATTCTGTAGAGGAGACGTCTGCTGATATGTTGCCGGTTTGAAATGAGGCTTTTACTATAGGGGGGTAGGGGATTTTAAAAATATATTGTTTTGAAAAACTTGTTATTTATTTAGTTTTGTACAAATTTTCAGCTAATCAGCAGTAGAATGATTATGAGGGGTCGTCAATGTTGATATCTCTTTGCTAAGATGTAAACGATCTATCAAACTGGTTCAATTTCCAATACGCAACGCAGTACACCAATAACCAGTCTCAAGAAATAAAAAAAAGGAAATCATCAACAATATATTTCGGATCCGATCCCTGGAAAAAGTGGAAAGTCAAGTGGTTTTTAGAAACATTCATCTCATCATCATCATCAGCTTTTGAAAGTACAATAAATAAATAAATGAATATTGGATAGCATCACATACATTGCTCTGATTCTAAGGTAAGTAGCTAAAGGACTTGTGTTTAGAAATCATAATCAACAACGGTATCACAATACCCAGCCCCGAGACAGTATAGAAAAGTTCTCTTCTTCATTGACCCGACCGGGGATCGAACCCGGAACCTCAGAGATGGTGACGCCAGTATAGTCAGACATGCTCGCCACTCGGCTATGGAGGTTGTCCAATGATGGAAGGCTCCCTTGGTCTTGGTCAGGCTTTGGACCGTTATTAGCATCACCAGTCTACTGTTCCTGTATTCAAACCCTGCTTAATCCAACTGGATCCAAAGAAACTTCTTTCTCATTGCTACTTTATCTTTTTAATTCGAAAAGCTATCTCGGTGACTTTGTTTTCTCTACAGAATATTGGATGACTTTGAGGGTATTTAAGCCATCAGTTAAGGAACAAGTATAAGTGCTGTAAGTCATTACTGGCTACATTCACTGCTAAAAGATTTTCGTTTTCAGGTTTTGAGCCCTCAACCAGCTGTCTATAGAAACTAGATTTCTTTTTGGCTGATTCAAAAATAATCAGCATCCAAAATGCACAATGAAAGGTGCGTCGGGAAACCCTTTTTAAAAGGGATAATTGAAGGGCTTTATTGACAACATAAAATAGCATGATCATTTTGTACATTTTAGATACGAATCGATATCACTAAATACCAGAAATAAATAAAAAAAACAGAAAAGAAGGTGATGGTTTTTAAATAAATACCATTATGCAAAGGTCGTTTCAGGATAATACGTTGGTTCTGAGCTCTCGATGCACAAGTCCGACGACTTAAACTTGAGGGAAATTTATTTCTTTACTCGCAGCTCCTAGTAAATCAGTTCTACGATGTTCAACGGGGTATTAAAGTATTAATGAAGCGAAGCCGCAAGCAAGAGCCGGTTAGAACAACATAAGCCCTAGTCCCTTAGCCCATACGCTTCAAACAAAACAATGCAATCTAATTTGCAAAGTTAACCCCCCGTTATTATTATTCGGTGTAGGTATTGCTCTGTTAATTAGTTTACGTAGTGCCAAAGGTTTAGGAGGCCTACTATCAAAGTGTTTCGTTTTCTCGTACGTATTAACCAACCAAATCAAAATAACCATTCACTTGTATCAAACCTTTGACAATTTGTGAACGATTGAAAACGGTCGGGATTTTTTCAAGGCTAGTTTGCGTTGGTCATATTTTGACAAAGGATAGATACAAGTAGATGGTCATTTTAATTTATTAGGTTTATTTGTAATCTATTTGGTTTATACTTCCGACCGAACCAAACTCTTTCGTAGTAGGCCTTTAGATCTAGGTCGTTTAAGCAGAGATTAGTTGTCATTGTTTTGGTTGCGATTTTTTTATATTTGCGTCTGCTGATTTTGGCAACCTGATTAGTGTATTGATGCTGTGATGGATGTTGACCCCATTCATAAATAATTCTAAGGCATCATTTATTAAAACAGACACTTTATTTTAGGCTTAATAACTCAGTAAAATTTCATTTAAGAGGCAAACTGATTTTTGATTGCTTTAAAATCGTTGAAAAGTAAGGCAGTTGAGTTTATCGGATAGTGACGTCATAATCCGATATTGCCATACAAATTATAAGGAAGATATCTGTTTTGACAGCTCATAAAAAGTATGTCAATTGAATAATGGTGTCAACTAGCCTATTATAAATAAATTTTTGGACAATAAACTAAGCATAGCCTATACTATGGCTACTTGATAACGGATAAACATACTTAAATAAGTTTATCAACGCCCATGACTCAGGCATAAATGCTTGTGCTCATCACACTAACAATTGCCCCTCGCGGGATTCGAAACCGCAACCGCCAGGCTTTGTAGTCCGGAGCGCGAACCACTACACACAGACGGTCGGCTTGAAGCATTTGATTCTTGGTTTGGGTTAATTCAGAAAACAATCATCGATCTAAACTAAATTGGCTTGGGTAGTGTTTTTTGAAAGGCTGCCTAGTAAAATACATTGTCTGGTACCTGTCTCGTTACATAAAGTTATTGCTTCGTTACTTTGAAACCATGGCAGTTAGTGTGATGTCTGCAGTAACGTCCTATGGTTACAATTATGATGCTTCTTCGTCTCCCTAGCGTTCTTCCCGTCTTGACAGAGTCCACTTTTCCACTCTTTCTTCTTCACTTCGCTCTATCTTGGGCATCCTCATCAGTGAGACCGCAGACTTTTTTTTACAACACTCAAACATTGCAACTTCGGCCGTCCTCTTCGCCTACTACCGGGTAACTTGAGGTTGAGCGTTGTATTGCCGATGTACTCAGGCCTCCTTATAATGTGTCCGTACGTTCGCAGCTGGTTTTCCTGTAGCTTATCGGCGATGTGACGTACTCCTAGATTGCCGCGTGCGTATTCGTTACGGATCTTGTCAAGCCTTGTCACTCCGCACATCCACCGCATCTTCATCTCGGCCACTTGAACGGTGTCAACATGCTTTTTTGTTACGGCCCACGACTCGCTTCCATAGGTAAGTACAGGTCTTATTACTGACCTGTAAATAAGTCCTTTCAGCTTAATGGGCATCTTACTGTCGCAAGTAACGCCGTTGAGTTCACGCCATTTGAGCCAGGCAGCTGAAATGCGATGCTGAAGATTCGCTTCCAACCTTACTGAAATTATGATGCTAATGTATATTTCTATTTGTCTTGCTTCTAGAAAGGTATATTATGTTTTATTTTTGGAATGATTATTCATTCCTCTTTGGTTACATTTTAATGTCAGACAAAGTTGCAAGCAGAAACTACCTATAAATAAATATTTTTTGGTGTTGTCCCTCATCGTGGCGTCTAATCCTTACATCTTAACATAAAACTGAACCAAAAACCAGTGTTTTCACACAAATCCTTCGTGTTTAATCATCGCAATAAACGCGGCTCAGACGAGACTAGTCCAGATGTAGCTAGGGCTGTCACCTACAGGATTTGTGGGGATTACTTCTAGCTTCTAAGTGTCTGACCTTCGTTAAAATTTGACTGACACTAAACGTATTTCGTGAGAAATGAGGATAAAATATTGTAGCAATTTATTTTAGTTACTGGAAGCTTAGGGCTGTAGATTACTTTAAGGCTTGTTATAGAAACAAGTGATTATATTGTATCGTAATAAATAGTTTTTGCCTTATATTATTCACTATAGCAATTATATTTATCTGGGTACCTCCTTTTCATATTAAACTTAAAACAAAACTTCTAAATTTATAAATAATGTGGCATTGTTTCTATCTATAAAAATATTGGCAAGGAAAATAATGTTGCATTTCTTTGGTTGTCTTATTAAGTACTTCGTTCTTACGCATAAAAAAACTTGTACCACCACTATCTGCTTTATGCTATTAACAAAAAAAAAAATAGCGTTTTGTTAGGATTTATTTTAATAAGAATAAAATTCAATATCTTCAATGAATATGTTTTATTTTAAAATCACGAAAAAGGAGTAATTCAAATTTTAATAAAGGTAGGTAAATTGTCTCTCTTTTCTGGGCTGAATGCTTTTTTTTAATTAAATAACCCAAAATATTTGCAAAACACGTAAAAGAAAAGCTAATCATAAAAATTAAAAAAAAGTAAAAACAAAAATACATTTTATTTCATTGCTAACCCTAAGATCGCTAAGCTCATAGTAAAGTCTCGCTCAGAGAGTGGCAAAGAAAGCGCTGGGTGTAGGAAAATCTCTCCTGAATTGAATTAATGCCCCGCCACCTAGTGATAAGGAGGGCACAATGAAACTCACTATTATTTATTCTGCATTTTAAACCCTATTTTTTAGCTCATAAAGCCGTTTGTACCGTGAACACGGGTAAAAATTTTGATGCTCCTTTCTCGGGTTAAGAAAGAGATAAATAATGATTTATTACGACGTACATTAAGGAACTGCTTATAGTTACTATAGGTACCTATAAAACATAGCCTCAAAAACGTAGGTAACTGACATTGTCATTGACGACCGTCTGGTGTAGTGGTTGGCGCTCCGGACTACAATGGCGGTTGCGGGTTCGAATCCCGCGAGGGGCAAACGTTAGTGTGATGAGCACGAGCATTCGCACCTAAGTCATGGATGTTTTTAAGTATGTTTATCCGTTATCTAGTCGCCATAGCACAAGCTTTGCTTAGTTTGGGGCTAGATAATTAGTGTGATTTGGAAACAATTTATTTATTAGAATAGTTTGTTACGGAATTGCTACCATGTACCTTATTTTTGAGTTCCCGATATTTCGGCACTGTTGCAAGCGCCATGATCACGGAGTGCCGTGCCTTGCAACTTGCCGAAATATCGGGAACTCAAAAATAAGGTACATGGTAGCAATCCCGTAACAAACTATTCTAATGTTAGTGACCATGAAAGTTTAAAACAATTTATTTATTATTATTATTTATTGTTTATATGAATGAAGACACATGACATATCAAACAGAGTACATTGGTTACAAAAGTGTTCTCTAAATGCTGCACTCAGAGAAGTTAATGAACAATGAAGTGTGGATTAATTGGTTTTTTCGTTTTATAATGGTCTTTATTGACGACCTCCGTGGCCGAGAGGCGAGCACGCCGGACTGTATATGGCGCCGCCATCTCTGAGGTTCCGGGTTCGATCCCCGGTCGGGTCAATGTGGAAAACGAACTTTTCTATATTGTCTCGGGTCTGGGTGTTGTGGTACCGTCGTTGTTTCTGATTTCTATAACGCAAGTGCTTTAGCTACTTACCTTAGGATCAGAGCAATGTATGTGATGTTGTCCAATATTTATTTATTTATTTATTATTTATTATTCGTATAGACTTAGGTATTACAGGTTTTTCATACGTAGCTTATCCATTAATGTTAAATGACGTCTCTGAGTGCTGCGTAAAGTCGGGTACAGACTGCTGTAACGTAACATGCAATGTAACATGAAATGAAAGAGTTTGCCGTCCACATTATCGAAATGTATCATGCAATGTAACAAAATTCCCATAGTGTGGACGCCTTGCGCGCATAAACCGTGCAAAATACGCGCACGAACAGAGCATTACAACACGTGCGCGCCGCGACCGCCATTTGTCGGTTTTTTCGCCGAACACAAAGGGGCGCGCAGTGTGCACGGAGCGTCAGTGTGGACGGGTTGTCTGTGTCTGTGTTGTGGAACGCGCGCGAACCATGGAAGAAAACACAGCTACGGTAGAGCTAGAGCTTCTCGGCAGACTGAGCATGTTCGCCGCGTGCACGTCGGAAACAGATGCGAGTAGGTACATGCTCGGTTCGTGCGCGCGCTGCGTCCACACTTATGAAATGCTCCTTTTATGTTACATTGCATGTTACGTTACAGCAGTCTGTACCCGCCTTAAGAGCTTAAAAATGTTGTAGACTTAAGTAAGATCCTCGGCAGTCTCTTTAAGCTAACTATTAAACAAGGCCAAAAGGTCTATGAATACTACCTACTCTCGTCACTTGATATTTGCGTTGTGAAATCGTTGTCTATGTCTTGAATGAGTGAGACACACTTTACAGCTAGTCTTAGTGTCTAGTCAAGTCAAATTTTCCAAATGGATGCTCAAGCTTATTTTAAGATGACTTGTGAGTAAACTTGTAAGGTAGTGCAGCTTTAGCTTAGTAGCGCTAAGGTAAGGTAGGGTAATGAGAACCTATACCAGGTTTTCATTTTTCCTAGCACTTGTTCCGTTCATAGTTCTTCTTCTTCTTCTTCCTCGGTCCCTCACTGATGAGGATCGCGACCACATAATATAGAGTTCCTCCACAGACTGCGATCATAGGCCATGTAGACCCGTCCATAATGGGATAAATGATATTAGTTGTGATTTTAGACCCGGCGAAACTTGGCTATTCAATTTGAAGGGATTGTCATGAGAACTACACTATCCGTAGTCTGGGAACCCACAACATTTTTGGATCATAGCTGTATTTTCAGTTTTATCTAAATAAAGGGGATACCTACACAGGGTGTACAAGAGAATGGGACACTCCTTAAAACCACGTGATCAGCTGGTCATATACAACAACTTTTTCTATGGGAGCAACATCGAAATCGAGATTCTTTTTTCAGCTTCTCCATACAAACTTCTTGCATACCTCGATGATAATGTATGGAGTATCTGAAAATAAAATTACGATTTCGATGTTGCTCCCATAGGAAAAGTTGTTGTATATGACCAGCTGATCACGTGGTTTTAAGGAGTGTCCCATTCTCTTGTACACCCTGTATAATATAGGTAAGTATAATATAGGCACGATGTAAAAGTGGTATAAATTCGAACAATAATTATAAAAATCTGTAGGATACTTGCTCAGGAACACGCGCTGAATGTATTTAGGGTCACCAAGATTAATATCAGAAATCAGAAATATTTATTTTCTTTAAACATGGTAGTAAGTTGATGTTAACAATGTTATGTCCTCTTGTTCGGCTTACTGCGCCATGCAATTTCAAAGTATGAATTATATTTATTTCTAGATAATATCACTACTAAAAACACAAAAAAATACATATTATTAAATTGAAAAAGACAACTTGTCCATGTCGAGATTTGAACCCTAATCTCCTGCTTAGCGCGCAGGCGCTTTACCAATTAAGCTACAGGGACATAATTCTCGACCGGACGAAATTTGCCTTCTCAATTTATTTGTGACATCAACGCCATCTAGGAAATGCTTCACGCATTATTTAATAATATGTATCGTAAATTTTTGTTTTTAGCAATTCCATGCAAGGTTTTATTGAAGATAAATAATACTTGAAAAAAATCATCGACCTCAGGTGGGACTCGAACCCACGTCCCATCGCATACCGGGCGAGTGCTTTGACCACTAAGCTACCGAGGACGTCACGTGACAAGATGAAATTCCTCAAGTGTTTTTTCTCGCTGTCAAAGCCAGCGTATTCTGATCAATGTTGTAGCTATATGTATAGCTGAGTAGTATACTACCGTCAACACCCTATAGAAATATTTTACAAATATTTGACTATTGGTTAAGATCAGAAATGCTTAAACATCGTAAATTTTTGTTTTTAGCAATTCCATGCAAGGTTTTATTGAAGATAAATAACACTTGAAAAAAATCATCGACCTCAGGTGGGACTCGAACCCACGTCCCATCGCATACCGGGCGAGTGCTTTGACCACTAAGCTACCGAGGACGTCACGTGACAAGATGAAATTCCTCAAGTGTTTTTTCTCGCTGTCAAAGCCAGCGTATTCTGATCAATGTTGTAGCTATATGTATAGCTGAGTAGTATACTACCGTCAACACCCTATAGAAATATTTTTACAAATATTTGACTATTGGTTAAGATCAGAAATGCTTAAACATCGTAAATTTTTGTTTTTAGCAATTCCATGCAAGGTTTTATTGAAGATAAATAACACTTGAAAAAAATCATCGACCTCAGGTGGGACTCGAACCCACGTCCCATCGCATACCGGGCGAGTGCTTTGACCACTAAGCTACCGAGGACGTCACGTGACAAGATGAAATTCCTCAAGTGTTTTTTCTCGCTGTCAAAGCCAGCGTATTCTGATCAATGTTTAGCTATATGTATAGCTGAGTAGTATACTACCGTCAACACCCTATAGAAATATTTTACAAATATTTGACTATGCTTAAACATTAAGCTTTGACAGCGAGAAAAAACACTTGAGGAATTTCATCTTGTCACGTGACGTCCTCGGTAGCTTAGTGGTCAAAGCACTCGCCCGGTATGCGATGGGACGTGGGTTCGAGTCCCACCTGAGGTCGATGATTTTTTTCAAGTGTTATTTATCTTCAATAATAATATGTATTCCACATATTGGCAAAGTAATTTGCTAAAAGAAATACATAAAAAAGTTAAGTTATTATGACACAAAAAAATATCAATAAAAGCTCAAAAATAACAAACAATTATAAATTATATTAGTCATAGAACATTTCATGTCATCATTATAAGCTAATAGTATGTCACATTATTCCTAGTCATAAAAAAACAACACATGAACATTAATAATTTTATGTGTTGTTTATTTAATATACCTAAACATTTATTTCAAGAATCTGTACCAGCCATAGGTAGTTTGAAAACAGTTAAAATGAGAACGTGTCTTAAAAACTGGGCCCGATTTTAAAACATTTCTTACAATTTTAGCTTGTACTTTTTAAACAAAGTATACATTTTAAATACTACATAATTATGTGATCAGATTCAGAATTAAAACGCAAGCACACTACAATAATTCTATGATACAGTTCCCAAAGCATTCGAGGCAGTTTTCAATACACGCTGCTCAGTATAACTTATTCAGCGCGAGACTTGGAGCCTTTTCGACGCAATTAGCCAGAATTGTCCCAGATGATGACGCTCTAGATGCACCGGGATGTTATAATAAAGGTGTGTGCATATTGAGTATATAAATAAGATTAGATGATGATGGCCAAATGATGGCAGCTATCGGAAATAGCTAATTAATACATTTATAGGTTGAAAAACTAGCCGTGCTATTTATATTTTTGGTCTATTTACAAAGTAGCCTTAAACTATTAATAACTTAATCTCTTCTCTTCTCAATCGTTACCCCATTATTGAGGATCGTGACTCCTGAGACGCTTCATGGTCTGCCGCCAACTGATACGGTCCGTCGCCCGGTGAAGGGCGGCGCTGACTGGTAGCTCCAGCTGTTCGGAGATCTGGTCCGACCATCTCTTCGGGCTGCGGCCTCTGGGTCTTTTTCCTTCAATTTTTCCTGTTACTACCAGCTTTTCTAGATTGTTGGCCTCTCTTCGTGCGATATGGCTAGTGGCTAATAACTTAATAATAACCCATTAAAAAACTTGACTGTAATCTTAACTAATCGTTATTGTTTGTTGTAATTTTTACAGACAGATTAAAAAAAAGTTTTTATAAAACGACCTTGAAAGTACCTCAAGGCAAAAAGTGAGTTTGAATATGGCAAAAAAAAAAATAAAGTACCAGATCAGTGACACTAGACAAAGAAGACGTATTAACAACTTTAGTTGATGATAATGCTGGTGATGAGTCCAAATAAAAATCATGTACTCAATATACCTACTTAAGTTCTTTTTCCACCCAGTAACCATCAGATTTAGGATTCCAAAAAAATCCTTTCTCTCATCGCCCCCACTATGTACTACATCAAAGACAAGTGATCGTATCGCCACATATCATTGTGCCCATTTAGCAATGGGATGGGTCGAAACGACCCGATATAAATCTGAGAGGGTTATCCGTCCGCCCGCACCTGCGAGAGATCGATCAGGGAACTTTCGTTCAAGTTACGCGTGAATGGCATTTTTGGGTTGACGGTGATGTGTAAATGTTTTGACGGAGCAATATTGATGCGAAAGTTTTAGTTGTAAGTTTGTATAAATAAATAAAAATCAATGTAACTTTATGTGCGTATATGCTTGTTGATAAAATATAGATCAGATTATGGTGAAATGTAGTTAGGTTTCCTGAGGCCCAGATATCTGAATTGAATTGAATACCACGTAAATGATATCGCGAGCAAGCTAGTATATAAAAATAAATTTAATCATGTTTGTTGTGTATGCATTTCGAAGCCTTTGATCATATTGTTATAAAAACGTCTTAAGAGGCTAGACTACTTATGAGTAATAAACGCTCGATTAAAAGCTACTAATAAAAAAATTTATTAATTTGCAAAAAAAAGTAATTATTAAACTACTATGATGATGATTTCGTCAATTTATTAATGAAATCGAACCAATAATTTCTGGTGATAATATTCAATAGGATCCTTCGCACAACGCACACTGTGGATACACCCTTATGCACACGTGCAAATCTATGGAATTAGGTATGTTGTGTTGCTTCAACCTCCACGTGACTCAAGAGAGCTAAGTAAGAAATCTTGCGAATTCAGGTAATAGGAAGTCTTAATTTAGTAACATGTTGCCATTAAATTTTCCAAATCATCCGTTTTATTGAAAACAGACATAAATGGTGGCAAGGACACAAACTTTTTTACCTTTGATGGCAGTCATTGTTGGTTCCGTACTTAAAGGGTAAAACGGGACCCTATTGCTAAGACTCTGCTGTCCGTCTGTCTATCCGTCTGTCACCAGGCTGTATGTCACAATGATAGTTAGACACTTGAAATTTTCACAGACGATATATTATGTATGTAACAACAATAAATACTAAAAACCAGAATAAAATAAATATTTAAGGGGTCTCCCATACAATAAACGTGTTTTTTTTTTTGATTGTTTTTATAGATATTGGTGCGGAACCCTTCATGCGTGAGTCCAACTCGCACATGGCCGGTGTTTTTTATGTCATAACTTTACTGGGTATAAGTGAGGTGGACCAAACCCAAATCATTGTTGCCCATAGATTTAGTGGAGCGAATCCTTAGTTGCCTGTGTCCTGCAGTAAAACGTAGTGTAATTTAGGCATACTTAATTTTTAAGAATAGTGTATTTCGCCTATAACGATAGGTAAACTTGACATTGAAGGGATTACAACGAAGAAAATATTTATAAAGACAAATTTGGCTATATCAAACTATTCAAACACGGTAAATACATTTACAATATATCACACTGTCATTCAAGTGTCTCTCTGGACGGGTATAATAATAATTGCTTTTCAACTGCGACGAGGAAGTTGTAAAGCAACCATGATTTGCTTGCTCTTTTAAAAAGGCCTTACTTTTATGGCCTTACTACAAAAATATACACTAGTGTTTAACACTTGTCTAAAGATTAGTCAACCAATTTGAAATGATTCTTAATAATACGTCTCGAATGTCTGATGTGGCAACATTTCAAATTGGTTGGCTAATTTTAAACATGTGTTTAACCCTAGTCTATCTTTTTTGTAGTTAGGCCATTAGTGTTTTTTTCAGGATACTGCGTATTTTTTATGCCATATTGAAAACTTATTACACCATTTCTTTACTTTTGGTTTACCATTTCCGAGTTAAATTCAGTATTTTTTTTGTTTATAGTAAAAGTTAGTCATAATTGCTAAATACTTGTTTTTTAACATTTTATCTACTATTAATGACGGCCTGAATTGTGATAGTAGGATAATTAAATATTTTTTTTCCACAATCACACCAATTATCTAGCCTCGAACTAAGCAAAGCTTGTGCTATGGCGACTAGATAACGGATAAACATACTTAAATACGTTTTATAAACATCCATAACTTAGGTGCAAATGCTTGTGCTATCACACTTACATTTGCCCCTTTTGGGATTCGAACCCGCAACCGCCAGGCATTGAAGTCCGGAGCGCGAACCACTACACCAGACGGTCGTTGTCTAATCAAGTAAAATATTCTGAATAAATTTTAAGAAACTCAGTTAAATTAATTCTGACAAGTGGCATTAACTCCATAGCCAAACGACAACGAAATTCGTCAACGCACCACTATAACAATGACTATTTACCACGTGATTTCGTGATATATAACATTTGCATTTTATTCGAACTTCGTTATCGTTGTCAGATTTGTTACTTTGGCTACGGCCTTTATTTAGAATTTATCGCTTGGTCACCCCACAACGGACCCTTTGAGCCTCTTCTGTAGACATTTTACTCCAATGTGTATTTACATATCGCTGGCCTTCCGTGTTATTAGATTTTAGAAGGTTTGTTTGATTGAAATACCCCTTTTCCTATAGAATAACAAAATGCCGGTTTTTTTCCATTTGAAGTCACCATTTACTCAATGACTAAGGCTTGCACTACATCCAGCCAACTATCTAGGCAGAAGCCTACTGCCATTTTTATTTCGTATGATGTTTATTAACTTTTCACCCTAATTTGTCATGTATACAAAATATTACAAAACATTAGTTTAGAAAACACCCATAAAAGCAATCCGGTTGCAGACCGAAGGTGAATATTGGTCGCATTCAAACAGGACTCAAATGACATAAGGCACAAAAGAGCTCGTTCCACATGCGACCGGCAGGGGGAGCTCTAAGAGTTTTTCAAAGGAGCACAGGGTCGGAGTGAGGTATTGAGTGTATCGTCAGTACAAGGAATGTCTTGTACTGAAGAAAATCACAATAGGTCTTCACAATAATCTTCACGTGTCGAAGCCGTCTCTCGTGGCCGTCTACCCGGTAGTCATCTGTTTCGTAAAAGGCAGTCAAGTCACTATTGTTTTGTCTGTCTATATTTAAATCGTAGTCATGTCATTGCTGGCCAGTCCTGACCAGTCAAAAAAGGTCTGTAACAGTATAGTTAAAACGAATCAGTTTTGGTGAATCAACGCAAAGGATAATAATTGACGTATTTGTGCACTAAAACTCTGAAATCAACTTTATACAAACTGTCTGACATAAATTATAATTTACTTATTTAAAAATTTATTGTACAAACTTTTAAATAGTGTGCAAAAGGTTGACTTGATTTTAGAAAGCAAAGCAAGTTAAGTTAATTAAATATTTTTTATTACCTGTTAATCCTAGCCCACATTAAATTTTGTTAACGACCTGCTCACATTTGACTCAAGTGATTGGTATAAAAAAATAGGATATGTAAATTGACTCTATTGTATTCTAATGACCTTAAAAAATTTTACCAATCCTGAGCCCAGCCCTGAACCACAGCACTCAGTTCTTTGTAGAAGCTCGGTAAATGTGATTTATGGTGCAACTGTCTTGGATTTGTCGCGACTCTGAAAGGTACATTCGCGGCGAAATTAGTGTCAGGGTTAGTGAAAAAATGGAGACTATTATTGATGTTTGCGCCCCTTAGTACCACGGGGTATAACCCTTTGTAGTACAAGTAGACAGACGTTATAGATAGAATAATCCACTTCTAAATGAAAATGTATGGTACGTGTCAAAGCAAAAATGAGCTACAACAGAAAGGTTTTACTAGTAGCAATTCAAACATTTTGTTATCTGCCTCTAGACTCCCATCATCAGATCAGCTTGTATCTAATTATTATTATTTTAATACAGATTCCTCATAACGGTCAAGTTTCAAATAGATTCAACATTAAAAGATGGTCAAACTCGACTATAGAGGCTTAACGAGAAAAAGCAAGCATTCGTGCAGTCACAAACGAGCAACGAGTTGGATTGATACGGATTTTTACGAATGACGTTACAAACATATTCGCTGCAAATGTTACATTACACCCCGTAATGCCTGTGAGTACCCACCCACCATACAAGTAACAGTTTCATGATCATCATTATTTCAGCCACAGGACGTCCACTGCTGAACATAGGCATCCCCCAGTGACTTCCATAATGGCCGGTTGGAAGCGGAATGCATCAAGCGGCTTCCTGCAACCTTTCCCAGGTCGTCTGTCCACCTTGTGGGTGTGAGTCCCAAGCTGCGCTTGCCGGTACGTGGCCTTCATTCCAGAACCTTTTTGCCCCATCGGCCGTCAGTTCTACGTGCTATGTGTCCCGCCCACTGCCAATTCAACTTGCAAATCCGTCGGGCTATGTCAGCGACGTGTTCGTTCGCGGATCTCCTCATTTCTGAGAATAACAGTTTAAATATAATAAAGTAGTCATAGCTTTTTAACAATATAAGCTTATAAAGTAAAAATATTTGTCTCTGAATGACATAACTGTGCGCCAACGAGTCTCCAAAATTGACTGGTGTAGGCAATAAATTAAAAATTTCCTCTAACAGTTTCATCCGTGACATCGCCGGGAGCGTTTCACAAACATTAATACCTCATCCAGGTTTATACCCAACCTCACTAAAAGCACCACCCAAATATAACAACCAGTACATATTTTTAGGCTCATAGCAAGTTGGTCTAAAAACATCTTAGAGTGTTACTACTAAACATACTAGCTTAATAAGCCTGTTTTCATAAAATGATTCTGCTTGTCTTTATTTAATGGATTTTTGACTTGATACCGTCTTATAAATCGATGAACGGCTCCACGCACGGAAAAATGACACCTTCCGCGTGCGAGCGAGAGGCGCGGAACAAGCGATACAGAGGCACGATCGGCCTAAGCGTTCGGCTTGTGACGCATCCATCTCTATTCCACTCCATCGGCCGATGCGTGCAAGTAGCATTAATGTTTTCTTAAATCACGTCCGTAAACCGACTATACAGACAACCAATTTTTTCTTACTCTGAATCATAATTATTGTAGATTTCATCGTAAAGTTACCCACAAACTGAATTTCGAAACTCCAAAAAAAGTAAATAAGTAATGGGTAATTTTAAAGTATTTTGTGATGATTATTACAAAATCAAAATCTAAATACGAGTAGTAGTAATTAGTTAGTAATTATTAAATATACTCGTATTTTCCTCATTTCTAAGTGCTGGCGATATAAAAATGCTACTTTTTTAGGTAAGTTTGAGTGAGATTGATGTTCTATCTAGGCTATGTTGAAACGACGGCCATATTGCCGTTTCCCAAGTAATTTATTACCATTGTTTTATAGTTTATTAAATTATAACAGCCTCTTTATATTGCTCTTACGCGGGATTTATACGACCATTTTAATATGTTCAGGTAACGAGGAAGCGCAGAGTTATCGGATTCAAAGCCTTTACAATAGCGATATATTTTATTGTTGTTCTGTATGTTTGATGTGTTTGACTTAGATTCTCTATTTTTACACAATTATCTTACTGACAAGTTGTATATATTAGGATTACATATAGTTTGAAGTCCTTAACAATGCGTTATCGTTTGAGTCTTATAGATAATTTTTCGTTATACAGGATATTAAATAAATTGTATATCAAGCCAAAACTAGCCTGTGTTAAACTTACTCATACATAAAAATACTATGGTGAAGTCAGAAATGTAATATCATAACTTTTAATGATTATATCCTGACTTCACTATTTGTTTTTTTTTCGTTTCTGGGTGTGCAGGTTTACGGCTCCAATAAATAACATTGCTGTCTAGTACTTCATAAGCGTCATCTGATCAATACTTAACCCTACGTTACGGACTTCCTGGGCTTTTATGTTACCTCAGCAGTATGAATAAGTTATTAAAAGTTTTAAACATACTTTAATATAAATGCCTATATTTATGAAATATCGTCTGCGTGCAAAATAATATATTAAAACCGGCCAAGTGCGAGTCGGACTCGCGCACGAAGGGTTCCGTACCATTTTCTATAAAAACGGAAAAAACACGTTTGTTATATGGGAGCCCCCTTAAATATTTATTGTATCCTGTTTTTAAGTATTTGTTGTTATAGCGGCAACAGAAATACATCACCTGTGAAAATTTCGTCTCTAGCTATCACGGTTCATGAGATACAGCCTGGTGACAGACGGACAGACAGACAGACGGATAGCGGAGCCTTAGTAATATGGTCCCGTTTTACCCTTTGGTTATGGAACCCTAAAAACTGCGTTCGCCAACCCGCCTGCCAAGCGTGGCGAGTATAGCAACAAAACCCCCTAGATGATAGAAGTCACTGGGGGAGGCCTATGTTCACCAGTGGACGTCCTGTGGCTGATATGATGATGATGATGATATTTTTTGAAGACTTTCTTTGACTTCTCTGATTTTCACTTCAGCACCACCACCTTGGGATTAATACTCTTTCAGACAAAAGAAGAGCATTTGAAACCAGTCCATATATTGGCGGAATGCCGCTTAACAAACATGTAAAAACATAGTCGAACTGAGAACTTCTCCTTTCTTGAAGTCGGTTCGAAATAATTAAATAATGTACAAGTGTCAATCGATTGTAATTGTATTATTAGCTTGAGCTAAGGAATATTTATAGAGAACCCTATCTGTGCGCAAGTACCATGCGTACTAAGATGGCGTTTCTAAATAAAGCTTACCAAAACAATCTTGTACAAGTATTTCTGGGTCATTATTCTAGTATTTTGCATGTATGTACTTACGAAGAGTACATAGATCTTTTTTATCTCTGCATCAAAGTTGTTTGACTCCTACATTTTTCTCTTGGTTTCACGTATAGATAAAAGCAAAATTAAAAATTTTGAAAAAACCCACGACGCCTAAATCGTTATTGAAAAAGGAAAAAATAATTTAAAAACCCTCGACTTAAAGACTTAAGTATGTAACGAGAGATAATTAGCGTACAAGTAGAGTTGATCTATCACGGAGTCGTTCATTTAAACAATAAAGTATCAGTTTTCGTAGCACTTCCCTACGTATCTAACTGGTTCTCGAAGATATAGATGTGTCAATATCATATTCAACTACCTATGAACTTAATAAAAAACCCAAGAAAATACGTTGGGGGCTGCCCTATCACTGAAAACCTAAAACTGGACCTATCACTGAAAACCGCATCAAAATCGGACTACTAATTTTGGAGATAATTTGGATTCCACAAACAACCTCTCACCCCAAACGCATATACCATCTCCGTTCCGTCGTGGGTGAAAAGGACACTTCTTTAACTAAGTAATCAGCTGCTTACATACCTTATCTTTTGCTTATGAGTCCTATTCCGTGTAGGTGACCGTCTGGTGTAGTGGTTCGCGCTCTAGACTACGATGCCTGGATGCCTTTGCGGGTTTAAATCCCGCAAAGGCAGGAGCATTTATACCTAAGTCATGTTTATTTAAAGACGTATTTGAGTATGTTTATCCGTTATCCAAGTCGCAATAATACAAGCTTTGCTTAGTTTGGGGCTAGATAATTTATTGATTGGACTAACTTACCTAGTGACGTCCAATCCTAATTATGTGAAGTAATCTCGTCCTCGTTTTGTACTATGTAGTAGGCACCTTTGTGTAACTACGCGATCTACAATGTTTAAAGTATAGCGCCTTAGAGCGCTATTTATACTGAAAAAAATAAAAAACACAACCAATGGCATCCTGTCCCTGGTGTCACGTTTGACATCTGTCAATCTTAATGTCATTATTTCAAAGAATAGGTACACAACTTTCAACATCAAAAAAGGGGTCATAAAAGCGTATACATATATTAAGGACAATATATATAATTATATATACATCCGTATATATATATTTCTAAAAAACCTAGAATCAGGGCTGGGCTGGGATTAGAACGAGGACGAGATTACTTCACATAATTAGGATTGGACGTCACTAGGTAAGTTAGTCCAATCAATAAATTATGTTCCATAATCTCGTCCTCGTTTTGTACTATGTAGATGTTCAAAGAGGAAAGTTGTGTTGCAAAATCAATAAATCATTTATTATGATCACATACCTAATGATTTGCTGAAGTTTGAGATGTAAAAATTTTTAAGTGTTATTTTATGAAGTATCTGTTAGTAAGTAGATACTTCATTCAAATTTTATCTAACGCGGGTGTAGTTGTTTGATTTATCATTGGAATTAATCAATCAACTCTGAATATCAAAACATCTTCAGATCTATACAACCCTGTATGATAATATAACTTTGCATGATGTAACCACCATGTATAATGGTGCAACCCTGTATGATAATACAACCTTGTATGATGTTACAACCCTGTATAGTGGTACAACCCTGTATGACGGTGCAACCCTGTATGACGGTGCAACCCTGTATGATGGTACAATCCTGTTTGATAGTACCACCCTGTATGGAGGTACAGCCCCGTATGATAATACAACTCTGTATATTGATGCAGTCAACTGATGACACCGACGACCGTTGTACCATACTTACAGGTGAACCAGGAAGAAGAAGCAAATCACTCATAAACTCTAAAAAAGTAATCTAAATGGAAATGGGAAATGAAACTGACGCAATAGCGATTTTCGCAATAGAAATTATTTATGCATAAACTAAAGTTCACACAAACGGAGTCGCGGGCATCAGCTTGCTTAATGTTATCATGAAAACAAGAAAATGATTTAAGCTAAACCTAGTCTCATTTATCTAAGAGAATGTACATACTTAGTAAATGGGTAGGTATTTAAAAAGGTAACTTTACCCCAGTACAAGTGGTATATGGTAATAATTTTATAAAAATGATTATTTTATTATATTCAAATAGAACCCTTGGTAAATAACTTTAATGAACCATCTGTTCAATGTACGGTAAACAGCACGTTTAAAGTTACCACCCAAAAAGTTAAAAGTTCTTCAACAGATTTTTTAACTTTAAGCCTGACTTGCAGAAATCATTTTCAATTGATAAAAACGATGATTTGTGGTAGGTCGACGAGCTGTTGTCTGTACTTATCAATGGTTCAAAATAAATCAATATTAGTGTTTAATATGGCAAATACTTCGTTACCTATGTGTTATTAAATAAAAAATAAAACTAATAGAAATACTGCAAGTATTGATTCAGTCGGAGAGGGATTCACATACATATTTACTAGCAAGGAATAACCCACCGATTCCGCGTAGACTGAGATTAGTTTCCTTTAGTTAACAATGGTTTCAACATTATTATAGTTAATGAGATTAATTTTTGATTAATCTTGTTAGAAAACCATTGATAGAAAACAAATTAATAATATACAACTGGAAATCAGTGTGAAACTCCTGCACTGTATGTGGATCTCCAGGGGGGAAATAATAGGTTACTGAAACAACACAGTTTCTGAAACCTAATAAGAGGAAGATTCAACACTTAACTGATCAATGCTTGTTCAACTGATAAAATTAAAAATAAAAACTTACCAATAAGTCTCATCTAATAAGATAGAAAAAATATTCAAACTTGAATTTTTCTGTGGTCCAAACATCAGTCTGGTACCCTGACAGCCTCAATCCAATAACGAGGAGTGTGAACATATTTGTCAACTACTGCCAGCTGTCACCAATGCCTTGATTGCCAATTGTATTCGGTTTATTTTCAAATTTTCAGTTGAAATTTTCATTTTATATTAATCATCTCCATATACTTGCTACTTTGATAAAATAACATGTCATACAGGTAGGTACTCTTAAGTTTGGAGCTTAATAATAGCTTGTAGTTTTTATGAAACATAATTAGTAGGTATTATATTAAGACAATTTTAACTTGTTTGGGATGTTTTATGTTCTATTTACAAAATCTGAACTGATCTAAAAATGTTTCTTAGTCTTCCATGGTCTACTCAACTGTAAAATAAAATTATTTGTTACAAATCCATATGACAAGTGTATAAGGGTCATATAATGGTATTACAAAAACTGAACTGATTTAAAAATGTTTCTTAGTCTTCCATGGTCTATTTAACTGTAAAATAAAATTATTTGTTACAAAACCATATAACAAGTGTAAAGGGTCATATAATAGTGTATCATTTTTGTAAATGCCTATTAATAACGCTTCATAAATCTTGCCATAGATTTTTGACTGACTCTGAAAATTTTGGAATACAGTGATTAGTGTTTATAAAATGCTTTTTACAATGGTTACATTATATTATTGCCAAAAAGTAAATAAACCTTTTATTTGTAACCAATAAGATGAGTGTGCCTTTCTCTTGAATTGTTCACACTTGATGAAGGCAAGTAGCCTAGCCTTGACTTTCAGCCAGACTATTAGAATAGGTATTATTAAGTGCATTTATAGGTTATTATGAAAACTTTGAATTATTTTAAGGACGTAATGTATTAGATTTAATGTAAGTCTAAAAAAGGGATTTCACATAACTTATGAAACATAGGAAACAATAACACAAATATGCACTAGTTAACAGACCAATTGTAATGGTCTTCAAGCAAGGACCTAGCATTCCCATGTTACAAGGTACAAGATTATGCATATGACCAAGGGCAGTATGCCCGACCCGATTGGGAATCAAACCCTGCAACTTCCAATGTTAAAACACTACACCAATCTGGTAAACAGAATATCCTTTGATTACAGATATTATTTAGTGATTGCAAGTTATGTTTATTTATTTATTCAAACTTACAATTTTATGAAGAAAAAAAAAATATATATATATAAAAAAACACAAAACTGTGGTTTAGATTTTAAGTATGTGTATGCCAACTATTATAAACTGGCTATGCTTTATAATGTTCTTCCTCTTGGGCCAACATCAAGATGTACATCAATAATATTAAATGCTTGAGATGGAAATCCACACTGCGAGAAGTCACAATTGGTATAAGTGCTATTTCATTGTCTTGTATGTATGTGAATGCAGCAAAAAAGGCCAAGTGTATCTGAGACTTGGTAGCCTTATATATGTGGAAGGCCCAATTCTAAATTAGTAAATATATTAGAAACACATGAAATGTCAAAAATTTAAAATCTAATTGAAATTGTCTAGGTATGAGTCTGTGACTTGGTTACTCAGAAGTCTTTTAGCCTTTAATATCAGCTGATAAAGGAGCTTCTTTTTGTGATTTCTCTTGAGTCAAAATGTTGGGTAGAAAAAACTGCTAAGATCAAGGGTGGACACTGTCTTGGTGTCTCAGTACCAATATTTACCCCCTCCTCTTTTAATTCAGCTTCAGTGGTGCTCAAGGAGCAGTGTCACCTTGACATTTTGTATTCAAATATATATTTAATTTCAATTGATGAAGTCAGTCTATGATTGCTTTATATAATGAATTGCAGATCCACAATATGTTAATTAATAATGTTAAGCCACAAGCTGACCCCTCGTGAAAGCAAGTGGAAGTGGTAAAATTCTGCTGCGAGATAGAAAAGGTAATTATACTGTTATTTTGGTAATTATTTATGCGACATCAAATAAGCTGGAACAAATGTGTGATGTTTACAGCTTACCTGCTGATATTATTAATCCTTTGTAGTATATTTGTGGTGCAAGACATTTATTCGTTTCACGGTCAACCCTTTATCAAGACTACTAGGGCCGATGTCATGTTGTCTCAGGTCAATATCTTGTGATGACACATTAGAATGAATAGCCCAATCCACCATCAAGGCTCTGTTTTGTAGTCATTCTGAGACAACGCAGCAGCTAGAATGAACATGTGATCACCACGGCCAACCTCCCGTGAAGGCTCCGGGTCGTCATTGATCATTGGTTCTGAGTTGACTTCCGTTGTTTTCTTGATTAATTTCTCACAGGCTTTGGTCTCATAGTCAACCCTTCATGAAGACTACTAGAGCAAATGTCATGTTAAGTCTCAGGTCAATATCTTGTGACGACACTTTAGAATGAATAGCCCAATCCACCATCAAGGCTCTGTTTTGTAGTCATTCTGAGACAACGCAGCGGCTAGAATGAACATGCGATCACCACGGCCAACCTCCCTTGAAGGCTCCGGGTCGTCATTGATCATTGGTTTTGAGTTGACATCCGTTGTTTTCTTGATTAATTTCTCACGGGCTATGTTGAATGTGGGGTGAACAGCTAAAATGATCATACTACCATCACGGCCGATTGGTTGTGGCTGTCGATTACGAGGAAATCCTCGTAAAAGCCCCGATGTCAAGTCAGCATAGCAGCACTCCCTTGTTTTCTTGATTAAATTCTTGCAGGTTATGGAGGTCATGTTTCGGTAAACGTAGTGTAGGACTTCTCTTAACTCCATGGACCGACGACTTCAGAAACACGGCTGAAAAAGAAACTGTGTGCCAAGCAGAAGCGGGACTGCAATAGATAGGCGGTGTCGACGTCGTTTTGAATCACAAATAGTTATAAAACATCTCCAATTGGCACTCTTTCTTTCTTGAGACTTCGTCAACCTTACTGGCTTATATTTTATAGTCTAAACACGTTACTAATCCAGTAAAATACTAAAAATAAACGCGTGTGAAAAAAATTAGGTACGATCGCGCAGCGTACAAAAAAGTACAATGACATTAAGATTGACAGATGTCAAACGTGACACCAGGGACAGGATGCCATTGGTTGTGTTTTTTATTTTTTTCAGTATAAATAGCGCTCTAAGGCGCTATACTTTAAACATTGTAGATCGCGTAGTTACACAAAGGTGCCTACTACATAGTACAAAACGAGGACGAGATTATGGAACATAATTGGTGTGATGGTTAAAAAAAATATTTATTTAATTTTATTTCTTTGTTAAACCTGTAGAAATGAGTTTTATGTAGCCTCAGACCCACCAGCACGAAACTAAACTCCTTTTGCTGTTAAAAATAAACAGCGAAGCCAAAATTTGGAAAGGTTTCAAGCTCACGTACAACGTAAGCGAAAATGATTTGTGTGCATATTAGCGTACTGCGGTGCAACGGTGCATAAGAAATGTATGGCTTTCGTGCGTAGTCGTAATAAATTCAGGCTCGTATTTTTATTATAGACAAAATAGGTATCTTTATAGCACAGAACATCTTACTATGTTTTGGGTCTGTACTACAATTGTCGCCGGTCCGAAACCCGCAAGGGACGTGTTTATGCGATGATAATAAAATATTTGTTTGTACCTAATGGTGTTTTCATAAAGTAACAGACTACTAGCACAGACATCTGTGCGGGTAACTTGTTTATTTATTAAAGCACCCTAAGCCTCTGGATGTAATTAAAATATAAATAAGTATGTCTATCTATTATCTAGTTGTGAGACTATCTATAAACATAAAATAAACACCGAATAATTCGGGACTCAAGTAATTGGTGTAATTTTTAAAAAACGTTTATAAACAGATAATCGATTCTGACACCTGAATCTGGAATATTATTACGGTGGTTTATCTTGAATGCAACATAGCATTTACGTTACACAAGACTACTAAATAATATACACCGTGAATTTTTAATTACCCGAGAAATTTAACTAACATACTCAGATATCGAAATACATCGAATTTGGCGAATAATTTTTTTTTTTTTAAAATGTATTTAAAAGGTCCGAACCAAAATCCACCTAATTTGGTCGCGTAATATTGGCGTACGGAAGGAATAACTATGAATGAAATTTTTTTCATTCATAATTATTCCTTCGGTACGCCAATGCCGTACGCCGTTCCTTTTTTTTTATTCGCCAAATTCGATGTGTATCGATATCTGAGTATGTTAGTTAATTTTCTCGGGTAATTAAAAATTCACGGTGTATTTCGCAAATCAAAGAATTTAAAGCCAGATATTTAGTTCAGATTTTATTCTATTTCAAATAGAGAGTTATCCATACGAAGCTAGACCGAAAGAAGTGCTTTAACCGTGTGTAAACCTTTTCTGACTCATGGACTCGAATCTCTCCATCCCATTTCACCCTATTAAGTTAAGGTCACGCTAAGTAAGGGTAAGGTAGGGTTACAAAGCGGAGAGACATTGAAAGAAGGAACTGTGTTGTCATACAACCGTCGTTGCCGTGCGATCAAATTTGTAGCTAGGAGAGAGTGGGTTTGATTTCCTCTAGTGGCATTTTTTAGGGTTCCATAGTCCTGACAAGGAACCCTTATAGATTCGTCATGTCCGTCTGTCTGTCTGTCCATCCGAGGTTTTGCTTGGATACTGTTAATCCTAGAGAGCTGTAATTTTGTGAAGATATGTATATCAATCACGCCAACATAGTGGTAGAATAAAATTGGAAAAAAATTTTTTTTAGGGTACATGTAACGTGGGAATGTTTTTTTTTCTAAGTCTACCCCATCGTGTGGGGCATCATTGAATAGGTCTTTTAAAATGACTTAGGGGTTGCTAAGATATTTTTCGATTTAGCGATCCGTTTGTGACATTTTAAACTCTAAAAGCTATTGGCTTGAAAAATCTTAAAAATTATGGATAATAGTGCTTATCGTGAACTTTTATAGAAAATCATAACGGGTAAGATAGCTCAGTTAGTTTAAGAGTAATAGTCGTTCAACTTAGTCGTTCAAAATTCCTTAGAGGATAACATTAAAAGTGACGTAAATGAAGTTATTGTTAAAATAATAATGTGGTAACGACGAGCAACTACGGAACCCTACACTGCGCGTGGCACGACGCGCACTAGGCCGGTTTTTTGTGATAAGCATGCATTTGTATCAAAGTCATGGATGTATAAAAACGTATGTATTTCTATCTGTTATCTAGTCGCCGCAATACAAGATTTGCTTGGTTTGGAGCTAGATAATTGGTATGATTGTATTTTTTTACACAAATGACAAAAAATGGAGCGCTTTCGTTTCCAGTTGTCGACAACACAGTTAATCTTATCAGCTTGCTGCTGACAAAATTGATTTATGCAGCTATTTGATTAACGCATTTTGGTTATGCCCACGAACAGGTTAGACACGCTACTCTCCGCTACGCGATGTATGTAGCGTTCCATGGAACTAATTAGAAATGGCCACAAAATTATGCATTATTAACTACGTCGAAATGAGTTCAAAGTATATTCTTTTAACAATGCCGAAATATCGGGAACTCAAAAATAAGGTACATGGTAGCAATCCCGTAACAAACTATTCTAGAGTTCAAAGTATTCTTAATTGTGGCGTTTCCGAAAATCTAGAAGTATGCGTGCTGTGGTATATAATGTACCCGTACCCTTTTAATAAACAATTAAATTTCATTTTATTTCATTTCAATTTATTTAATTTCATTTTATTAATTCACGATTTATGGATATGAAACGAGAATCTGATACGTCGACTATAAATTTGTATAACTTTTTAATATATAAATTAAAATATTGTGTCTGTAGAAATACAATAGTATGTTTTTAGCCTTAGCTTTTTTCCCGACCCTTTAACTCTTCTGTTTATCGTCTGTTAGGGAATCCCGTTGTTTTTTCTAGTAGTTGGATAATTGAAAAAGTTTTCTTCCAAAGTCAACCTCTTTTCTTGTACAACTGTCAGCTTAGACTCAATCCAATTGTCTTCAACTATCAAAGTTCAATTACCTTGGGATAATATTGTATTAAACTAACCATAAAGAATTAAAAGTCCTACCAAACGGTGGACTGACGACCTAGTCATGGTAGCGAGTAGTCGCTAGATTCAAACCATACACACTCACAGACATGCACACACACACACACACACACACACACACACACACACACACACACACACACACACACACACACACACACATACACACACCCACCCACACACACTCACCGAGAGAGAGAGAGAGATAGAGAGAGATGGAGAGGGGGAGAAAGAGAGAGAGAGAGATGAACACACACACACACAGCGAGAGAGAGAATGAGAGAGAGACATGTACACACACATACACATACACATGTAGACGTACATACCTACACCACGCCGTCGCTATACGTAATTTGTGCCTACACTCGACTTGATTTCGTTTGTTCTTTTTTGTGTCATTGTAATTTTGATCGATTTTATTAGACAGTCTGACCAGTCCGTCAATTAGTCAATCAACCTTTACAAGGTCCGTGGGTGGAAGTATTTTTTTTTTATATTTCATACTTTTCACGAATTAATATTCATCTCACAAGACCATCTTGAGCCGTAACAATATTTATGTAGTCCCATTAGATTATTGGGCTCTTTAGAGAGCCGCTTAGTTATCAAAATTCATATCGTAATATACCAAAACGGGCTTCAAGACTGCTTACTTAGAATTATTGGGTGTCTGGGGATGTATCGAATCTATATGAACCATATATCGATTACTAGCTGATAAGTTTATCGTTGTATCTGTAAAAATGAAACTATTTTTGTAATAGTGGGTACCAAAAGTTTTTTAGTCATAAAATAATTACCCCGAAACTCTCGGCATAGTAAATTTCATAAAATCGTTGGAGTACATGGTACATCATATATTTTGTTTAGTTTTATTATTCTCTTATTTTTGAAGTTACAGGGACGGGGGGGGGGACGACGACACTCATTTTATCACTTTGGAAGTGTCTATCGCGGAAACTATTGAGTTTAAAAAAAATCTATTAGAAACCTCAATATCATTTATAAAGACCTATCCATAGATACGCCATACTTAAGGGTTTACAGAATACATCTACTTACCAAGTTTCAACAGTATAGTTTTTATAGTTTCGGAAAAAAATGGCTGTGACATACGGACGGACAGACAGACAGACAGACATGACGAATCCATAACCGTTTTTTGCCATTTGGCTACGGAACCCTAAAAATAATAAACTTAACGCAGAATGACTAGCAAGATATGCTAATGAACTGATTTTATTAATCTTCTTATTAATAGAGAACGCCTTATCATTAAAACCAATTGTACTGTATGAACACCCTGTATATCATAACTATACTAGTGGACTATGTAATCAAATAAATCAGATTATATAGGTGATTACATAGTCCAATACAGGGTGTTCATACAGTACACAATAAGACCAATTTAATTTTGCAAAAAGGCTTAATAAACTAACCGCTTTTACACACATTTGTGTAGGTAACTACCAAAATTGAAAGAAAATTTAGGTTTAACATACAGTTGTTATGTGCATATTTATTTATCGATACTATTAAAGTATCGATACTTTTACTAGGTGCCTAGACAAGCTTTAAACACCAAAATTTAATGGCCTTAGAGTCATATTTTGAGCTGGCTGGCGGCGGGGCGATTAGCCACGCGGCCAGCCAATATTTATTGGGCAAATTACCAATTTAATGGACAAACTAGCCAAGCAAATTGAATAAAACGAACCCCTACTATGAATAAACTGGACGTTTACAGTTCAGTATTCAGTTATCAACCTCTAGTTATACGAGAGTAACTTCGACTTTCTTACAAAGTCAATCGCTAAAATTCTTGAAATTTTTATACTTGTAGATGGCTCGTATATTATAAAAACCAAGTAAATGCCCAAATGAAACTACTTTTACGGATTATTTCGCGATTTATTAACATTTTATTTAACCTGACGTTTCGAACACTTTACAGCGTTCGTGGTCACAGGTAGACTAAGGTGTTATTCGTCTTTACAATATTTTGAAAAAATATAAACTACCGTCACTCAGTTATTATTAATTTGTGTTCCTATCTACGCAAAAAGAGCTAATTGTATCTAGAGGTCTTGCAGTGCGGGGCCTAGCATGGGATTTCGTTAAAACAGGATCCCATGCTGGTGGTATTTTCCAGCCATCTTCTCTGTTGAAATTCGGGTGTCTTCTAATTTCAATTGCCTCCCGTAACATGCGAGGAACAAATCGTCGTTCTCTTGCAAGGACTTTGATTTGATGTCGGCTATATGTTCTTTTACCCGCACGAACATATAGCCGACATCAAACATAGACGGAATACTAAGTCTGCAGTGTGTGAACATGCCTTAGATACACCCAACCATTTCATACGATTTGACCAGCCTAAAGTCCTTGCAAGAGAACGACGATTTGTTCCTCGCATGTTACGGGAGGCAATTGAAATTAGAAGACACCCGAATTTCAACAGAGAAGATGGCTGGAAAATACCACCAGCATGGGATCCTGTTTTAACGAAATCCCATGCTAGGCCCCGCACTGCAAGACCACTAGATACAATTAGCTCTTTTTGCGTAGATAGGAACACAAATTAATATTAACTGAGTGACGGTAGTTTATATTTTTTCAAAATATTGTAAAGACGAATAACACCTTAGTCTACCTGTGACCACGAACGCTGTAAAGTGTTCGAAACGTCAGGTTAAATAAAATGTTAATAAATCACGAAATAATCCGTAAAAGTAGTTTCATTTAAATGTATCGTGTTCGCGTAAATAAAAGACAACAGTAAATGCCCAAATTTAAGGCTCATAGGTACTTCGTCCTGATTCCAAAAGTCCTGAAGTATACTCTTGATTACAAAAATAATAAATTCTTGGCCAGATAACAGATTAAACATTAGTTAATTACATCTTCAATGATATCCGTAATTTGAGTACAAATATCATGCCCATCGCATTAGTTTGAATCACATGTGACTCATGGGACAGGTTAGTTATTAAACATTTCCGTGCATATTTTAATACGATTTCTGCTACAAAGTAGCAAGCGACTTTCACTACTGCGTTTTAATTTGGTTTTTAAATGGGAAACCGCGCGTCTCCCGCACAGTAGGTTGTTGATAAACAGTTTGTGGTTATGCAATTAAACAGATTTGAATACATATTCTGTGTAGTAAACAACATGTACTTGGTAACTACCCATTATTTTAACCAACGACACATAGTCGTAAAAGAAGTTGTTTGTCAAAAGAAATTGATTTTTTCCACAGTGTAAGAGAACTTCTTTAAAAAGGGATTTAAATATTTTTCCAGCATTTCAGACAGCGCCGAATCTCATGATAGTCGCGTCAGTTGATGTGTATGGTTAAAATCATTTCAATCACAGAACTCACCACTTTTCGTGAGACATAACTACTTTAAAATAGTTTTATGAAAATTTTGAAAAAAAAAAATTACCAACATTATTATTGTCATTCCTTGGCTGCAGTTTCTTTTATTTCTGAGTAATTAATGATATTTTCCTGAATTGGGGATATTCCAAAAATAAAAGCTGTTAAGAGGACCTTTTGTATTTTAGAGAAATTGTACATAATTAGGTCCATTAAAAATTTAACCACTCAAAGAAAACAGAAAATATAAATATTTATCTTTAGCAGGAAGGAAAAAAATTCTAAGAACATTCGTTCAATTATCTTCGAACGCAAAATAAAGGAACCTAATCATGATCGCTTACTCTATCATCTGTAACGTCTACCAGTTTATCTTGAACTGTACCGTCGGTAACCATTAACTGGATTACAGACCAAGTTACAATGGCCTTCGTGCAGAATAATGTCTCCCAAGTATCTAACACAAAAGGTTAGGAGATGACATGTACTGATTTATGCGGGCCCAGCTCTTTTGTGATGTTGTCACTTTGATATCGAATGAAAAACCGCTACGAATTTGTTCTCATAAAAATATCTTCATATTCTACGGTTCAGTCATATTTCATTGACAGTGGAGGTGACAGTTTCGATGCATCAACGCAAAATAGATTATGCACTTGTTATATCTGTATAGAAGGTACTTAGAGCATTCAACCAACATGCTCTAAGGTATAGTATGTCTAAATTTTTTTTTATGTATATGTCGCAGTTTAATTTGAAAAATAGGATCATCGCGAAAATCCTTGGACGATTGCAAAAAACCGGATAATTGGAATCGAAAAATGAATTTCGGAATTATCCAAGCTATTTTTAGGATAATTGCAAAAATCCTAGTTCGTTTAGGACGATTGGAAATTTGAACGCTGATTGTCTAATATATGAGACGATTTAAAATATCTTAATTCTGGTTGGCCAGAACATAGCTCTTCAAAAATAACTATAGAGATAGAAGAGTAAGTCTTTAAAAAAAGGCTTTTTGCAATCGTCCTAGGATATTCGCGAAGATCGGATTTTTCAAACTATCTTACGACTTATATTATAATGCTTATTAAATCAATGCATTATGAGGAAATAGCAAAATTCCTTCCCCTTATCTACATTTAATATTGTAACTTTTCATTTGCAATATTTCAAATACCCCTTTTAAAGGACGACCGTAAAGAATACACTTCCCCACCGCCAACAGAAGGCGTGTCGTAAAGAGGCGACGAAATCCTGTAGCACGAGACGGGGAGCAGCGTCTGCGTGCGAAATAATAAAAAAACTGCGCTCGCCAACCTGCCTGCCCAGCGTGTCGAGTATGGCAAAAACCCCCCGATGACAGAAGTCACTGGGGGAGGCCTATGTTCAGCAGTGGACATCCTGTGGCTGAAATGATGAAATACCCCCTTGACCCTAATTTGATATTTCATATGACGTGGCTGATCGACAGTTTCATCTACAAATACAGTTTTAAAAGTTAGCCGCATAAACATTCAGAGCCCAGGACACAGAATAAACATTAAAAAAAATACTTACCTAATGTACGAAATAGAACCAAATGCAAAGTTTTTACTATAGACAAAGATAATGAATAAACTTAAACATTTATGATAGTATTTATTGCAACCAAGCTGCTCTGTCAGACGTCCTTCACCAGGTGGACAGAAGATCTAGTTTAGGTTGCAGAAAGCCGCTGGATGCAGACTGCTTTCAACTGGCCGATCTAGAAGTCATTGGGGTAGACCTATGTTCAGCAGTGAACGTCCTATGGCTCAAATGATGATGATGATAATGATTATTGCTCGTGCATATTTTTTTCCTGGCTGGATTCGAACTAGCAACCGCATGGATTTGTAGTCCGGAGCGTGAACCACTAACGGTGGAATAATCAGAATTTATTATGTGCTCTTAATCATTAATGACCAATTAATTACCTGGCAATTTAAACGAGCGAGTGATTTCAAACCGACAAAATTATTTGCTACATCATATTTGATTCATATTTTAACAACCTATTTGTAAACCTAAATAGCATTATTTTATGTGTGCTAGACTCGATTTTAAATTATTATTCCTCTAAAATTTGGCTTTCACAGTATTTTTAATGACATATAAACCGTCTTTCCTCTAACCTAGCATAAAACTTAATTCAGCTTATTATTTCATTATTCAAATACGTACATTTACATTAATTATAATTTTAGTTCGCTAGCTGGCAATCACTCCTACGGGATTACGGTAGGTGCCGCTACGTCGAATTATGCATACGAAAATGTCCCCAGACACCGCAATATCAGAACTGGTAATTAAGTCAAATCAATCAAGATGTGTGGTGATGATAGTTATTTTGATTGCAAAACTAATCAACTGCAATGACTGTAAGATGGTCTGAAATCTACTTTAACTGGGATGATGTCGTTAACTCTGACCTTATTCAGTTTTTAGAGCGTATATATTACGCGTTATTTTCGTCAAATAGTAAAGAATTTGAATTATTCATTTTTCATGAACAGAATAACTCTTTAAATAAATAATAAAAAGCCTACACTAGATATAAACTTCGTAAAGATAAATAACACTTAAAAAAAAAACATCGACCTCAGATGGGACTCGAACCCACGTCCCATCTGAGGTTAATGTTTTTTAAGTGTTATTTATCTTTAATTAAACCTTGCATGGAATTGCTAAAAACAAAAATTTACAATAAACTTCGTAATATAAAAATCTACTATTACTAGTGCTATTGCAGCATAATTAATAGTGTTAGTATTTTACCTACTACGTAAAATAAAGGTGGCATTTATACAGACAGATATATACCATAAACAATCTTTACTGAGTTTACGTGACCCAAACTGAGTTTACGTTTGACCCAAACCTGATCAGTTTGAGTGAAGTAGGTAATATAAACTTTTTTCACCTCGCACTTTTCCCCGTTTCTATGAGGTCAGGGTACGCTGTACCATAATCAGAAATGTTACAAGTCCAGCTATTACATTTATGGCCCTTACACATTGCGACTATGCAGCGATAAAAATGCGCATTTGACTGCATCGCGACAAAGGTCGATAGAAATATTTGTAGAGCGCTGGTGTCGCGATGCAGTCGCGCGTTTGTATCGCTGCAAAAAGTCGCAGTGTATAAGGGGCCTTAGAGCGTTTGTCTTCGAACCTGGTTATTGAACCTGATTATTTTGAAAATATTTTCCTCAAAATATTTTCCGTCATTGCCAAGAGTAGTATCATTCCATATAATTTCGAATCATTTAAATTTACATAGGTAATATAAAAACACCATTTAATTATGAGACGAAGACCTTTTATTATTATTATGTTTTGTTTATTATTTTAACTCTCCCATTTTACAGGGGCAAATTTTCATCTTTGCGGGCTTTTGGCCAAGCAAAGATGAGGATTTTGAATTTAAATAGTCGGTGTAATATCGGAATCTGAACTTAATTGAAGAAATTTACGGACTATTCTAAGTGTATTTAGTATAGCAGCTTTTTGAAGAGTTATGTATGTGTACTTGGGCAGATTTAAAATGTCGAGGCTTTTTATTAACTGCTTAGGAATTACTCCAGTGGTAGAGACAACTATTGGTACTATTGTCACATGTTCCATTTTCCAAACTCTTTTGATTTGGTCTTGCAGTTCTGTGTATTTTCTATTTTTTTCTATTATTGTGGATTGTATATTATTAGTATTTGGTACTGCAATATCTATAATGTATGTATGTTTATTTTCTTTGTCTACAAAAGTAATGTCAGGCCTGTTGTTATAAATTGTGTTGTCTGTTAAGATAGTACGATCGTAGTATAGTTTGTAGTTTGAGTTTTCAATTGCATGTTGTGGAGTGTATTTATAATATGGTGTATGAAGGTCATTTGACAGATTATGTTTTAAAGCTAGCTTTTGATGGATGATGTTAACAAGTTGATTGTGTCTATGTGTGTAATCATTCTGTGTTAGTGTAACACATGCTCCAGTGATGTGTTGTATGGTTTCTGGTTTATTGTTGCATTTCCTACAAAGATCATTACGGAGGGTTCGGTCTTTTATAATATATTTCCTATAATTTTTAGTAGTAATCACCTGATCCTGAATGGCAATAAGAAAACCCTCGCTTTCAGGAAACAGTTGCCCTGAGTCAAGCCACTTATTAGAAGCTTCAACATCTATATGCGCTTGGTCTAGATCGTGTGGGTGTCTACCATGAAGTTCTTTCTCACGCCATCTCTTTAGCTTAGATTCTTTGTGTCCTACAGCATCAATTGGTTCCGTGTTTTTGTCATTTAGGTTAAGAGGGGTAAACTGTTTATCTAATGTTCCTATAACTTTGTGTAGATTGCTGTTTGTTTCTTTGTCATGGAAAAAATCCCTTAAATTTAAAATTTGTTTCTTGTGTAACTGTGTTATTTCTATCAATCCCCTGCCTCCTTCTTTCCTTGGTAGCGAAATCCGCTCTATAGCAGATTTAGGATGATGAAATCTATGCTGGGTGAGAATGGTCCTGGTTTTGATTTCTAATGCCTGCAATTCTGAGTTGGACCACTTTATTACACCAAATGAGTAGGTAAGTATTGGTATCGCATAAGTATTGATTGCCTTAAATAAGTTTTTGCTGTATAACTGTTTATTACTTATTGAATGAATCCTCTGGAAGTATTCGGCTTTTAGCTTTTGTTTTATTTCGCGGTGTTCGATTAATCTAGCTTGGTTGTATCCTAAATATTTATATATTTCACCCTTCTTCATTGCTGTTATACATTCCTCTTCCCCTAGGCTATAATCGCCATTCGCAACTTTACCCTTTACTATATTTAATTTTTTACATTTGTCTAACCCTAAATCCATTTTTATGTCGCGTGAAAATTCAGTAGTTTTGTCTAATAACTTATTCATATTTATTTGTTTATCGGCGTAAAGTTTAAGATCATCCATATAAAGTAAATGAGTTATTTGATGTGAAATTTGTCTATTACTTTTGATGTTAAAACCCTTGTTGGATTCGTTTAATTCATTTGAGAGTGGATTTAGGGCTAAACAAAACCATAATGGGCTTAATGAATCACCCTGGTAAATGCCCCTTCTTATGTAAACTTCACCTGTAGAAATGTTATTTGCTTCTGAACGTAGATTAATTGTCGTTCTCCATGAGGTCATTGCGTTTTTTAGGAATTCAATAATTTTAGGATTAACTTAATAAATATCCAATATTTCAAGTAACCATGAATGGGGAATACTATCAAAAGCCTTCCTTTAATCAATATAAGAAACGTATATGTCTTTTTTGTATTTATGTGAGTATTTTAGTATTGTAGAGTCTATGATAAGCTGTTCTTTACACCCTCGATGAAATTTTCTACATCCTTTTTGCTCCTCTGATAGTATGTTATTAAATTCAATGTGTTTATTGATTCGGTGGGTGATGCATGATGTTATGATTTTATATAAAGTTGGAAGGCAGGTAATTGGCCTGTATTGTGATGGATCCTGTGTCTTGTCACTTTTGGGTAGCATGAATGTGATTCCTTTGGTAAGGAATTCTGGGAGAACACTTTTACCTTTTATAATATCTGATATCTGTTTAGCAAGAGTTTCATGAAGACTGTAAAGTTTTTTATACCAAAAGTTTTGAATACTGTCTATACCGGCTGCTTTCCAGTTATGGGTTTTGTTTATTATAACTGTTAATTCATCTGCATCTATATCTTCTAGCTGCATTTCCTGTATTGATTCCGATCGTATTTTTTCATTTAAAATCCATTCAGCGTCTTTGTTGTGTTCTACATTATTAGACCAAGTGTTGCCCCAGAATTCCTCCAAGGATTCTGCTGTAGGAGGATCTTCCACATTGGTACTTTGCTTTAACTGCCTGTAAAATTGTTTTTCATTTGCTGTAAAGAGTTTGTTGTTGTGTTTTCTATTAAGTGATTTGTTGTATCTGTTCAACCTATGAGTCTTAACTGCTAATTTTTGTTTTAGGGTATCTAGGTGTTCATCTATTTTTTTGTTCGGGTCGTCGTATCTACCGTGTGTTTTAGTTTTTTCTAATATAACTTTTACTTTCTGTACTAATTTTTTTCCTCTATTTCCATTTTTAAATTGTGTAATTCTTCCTATGTCTTGTCGTAACTGTTCTATATCTTTTTCAAGTCTCATTTGCCATGCTGGCTTTTTTCTGGTGGTTCTATTTGTGTGTGTTTTTATTTTGATATTGAGGTGGTCAATGATTGTTAGTGCTGTGCAGTATACGAGAGTATGTGTGTCTACAATACTTTCGATTTCCAGCAATTTACATGGCAAAATATCCTGATTAAAGATATTAATTATACGTGATAATTCGCGAGATGTCCTCAACTTTGGGAGTTTAGCTCTCAGTGTTGGGTTTGTGTCTTTGTATTTTATCAAATTTGTCTCTAAATTTTCGCAGAAAAGTTGTATGAGTTGTGGGTCTGTATTTTTTTGTTGGTTTATGTCATTTAATTCTTGTGTTTGACTACTACTTGTGTCTAATAATGTGTTATATAATTCTTGAGTACTCATTTCAGGAAAAAACGTTTGGCTGTTTTGATTTCTAGTTATTTGAGTATCCTGGCATGTCAAGGTATTGGAAGATGGATCCTGTGACAAATTTTGATAAGCCTGATTGTTATTTACTTGCAATGCCATTGAAACTTCTTGTTTTATTTGCTCTATTTGTGCATCAGATAAAAATTTATTTCTTATGATGGCTCTTCTCTGATCAGATAATCTCTGTTCGCTAACGTTGGTGTCGGGGTATTTTTCAAGGAATTTTTGAAGTAATATTGGTCGGTATTGGGTTAAATCTGTCTCTAACATAGTTATTTGAAAGTATGTACGCATTATGAAAGTGTTTATATCCGAATCCCATCTCATGCGTACACGTGGTTTGCCAGCTTTGGTGGTCGCAGGCTTCAGTGCCGAAGCTGCCTGCGAAGCATCCGTAGCTGGTAGAGTCTGTGACTCCGAGGTCCTGACTGAAAATTGGCGAGACGTGGCTTCTTCGGGTCGCCCGGTGGGAGTCCGTTCGCTAAACTCTCCACCACCGACGGTTCGCATGCTGTAACACTCAGCGCCGGCTCCAAGTGTGCCCCGGCGGTAGCCCCCGGGTAGCGGCATCAAACGTTTACTCATATTTCTTGTCTCCATTTTTTTAAAAGGGGGTGTTGGGACCGTTAGTTCAAGAAGGGTAGCCTAGATGACAGTGTTTTTTTTTTTTGTTAGGTTATATTTTGCAACCAGTACCTTGCTTCTCGTAAGCCCCCCCACCACGTCAAGGTGGCCCCATGGGGGGGTTATTATTATTATTTTTTTGCGGAGGGACCTGTCGCTGACGGCCCATTGAAAAGACCTTGTCAGCTACAACCGGGCAGAGATGGCGAGCGCTGAAGACGCTCCAGCCTAGGTCCGCCCCACTAGCGGTCTCCGCGACCCGTCCGAGTACGAAGCCTCAGGCTCGTACGTGTCGGGCCCCATACTAGCAAGCGCGATCGGGCCAGACCTTTTATTAGAAATCAAGCCGAGTATATATGTCAATCTCAAAAAACCAAACTATACCGCGATGCAACACAGGATAGCGCCATCTATTGACAGTCGATTGAACTAATTGAATGTAATAGCAAAAACTAACAATAATTTAACAACATAACTTTTGAAGTCTTTATAAATAGTAGGTTTAAACATTGAGAGGCTTTTTATAGAAAAAAAAACCGTCATTACTCGAACAATACGTCGAAACAATAAAACACCGTAGCCAGAACTAGACAAAACTACTCAATAACGTATTCGTGTATTGGGAAATAAAATTCCGTCGAATTCGGTTGGTTTGCGGATTGCGATATCCGCAAAGCATTTATAATGCACGTGTCTACTGGGGAATCTAGTTTTAAGGTTGCTGACAGTGCATAAGCGAAAGCGGGAGCGTAAATTATCTACAAAAATACGTTAATATTTTTTATTGGATCAAAGCTTCCCTGTAAACGATGTTCGATATTCATATTGTTTTCATGACAATATCAAACGATTTTTCATATTGTTATCGACAACTCAAGTATTACGATACTTGTTGTATACTACGGTATACATGGATTGACGACCTACAACAATAAATATTGACATTGAGCTGCTAGCAGTGCTCTTCTATGGGAAGACCTATGTTTAGAAGCGGAGTTTCAAAGGCTAATGAAAACTATGATAGGAGTTGGATTTTCTTGCGTCCAATCTTTAAAAGAAGCGAGCTCAATTATAATTTAAGTGGCACAATCAAATGCTGAAATTTATTCGTTATTACAAGTTGAAAATTATTTATTTATTCTTCATTCTGCATTTAACAATTGTTAACATAATACCAAGAAGCATTTTCTACCAGTCCACTAGGGACGCACGTATTTCTATCAATACTTCGTCATAGGATGATGAAATCGCCAAAACAAGTGGATGTAAACGCCTTCCGTGTCATGTACAGAACAAAGAATACGTAAGTCAAGGTCAACTTTCTTTGGGCTAAATGAGAAAATGAAAAAAAAAAATTATAATGACATTTTATTCTGTTAACCGCTAAAGCTTAAACCAAGAAACAACCACTAGGTATAACACAGCACACCGTGTAAAAGCAATTTCTATCCACAAGGTATCTACGTTTGCCTCCTTACAATTTTATTCTATGTGAGAATAAATTTTATGTGAGTGCAATGGATATTTGGTATGCCATATTGTGGTAGTTTGCCAAGCAATTTCTTGTTGAAGAAACAACCCGAATTTTCCTACAGTAAACTGTAAAAATACACGGCAGGGGTTTTTATTTATATTTTAAACAAGGCAACTATGCAAAGCATTTACTGGTGTATTAAAACATAATTTATTAGCATACAGAACGATAAGCAAGCGGCTTTCGACCTTAAGCATCTAGTAATGTATGATTGATGATATTTTATAAAACAGTTCAGTCTTTGCATGAATAAATTTGGCGCAGCCTATGGTTGAACATTGTTGTCAATTTACAATGCTCCAGTCAAAAGCACAGTGTTTCTCCACACTCGATAAAAACAATGCGAGCTCTGCTCAATGCTGATTGTATGATAATGATAAATTTGAATTTCGTCCCCAGCCGCTTTTGATTTCATAATTAAGTCGGTGGATTAATTAATGAAGTGGACATCGAAGAGCGCGTTGTTCGATGAAAACTGTGGGAGACACTGAGTTTTTAACGTCATAAATGAGTGCAAATTGTTGTGAAAAATATGTCATTTCTGGACAAGCATATGTATTGCTGTCTTTTGTATTACAGATGTTAACCATCAGCTGCCATTTAAAAATAAATGGAATGGTTAGGGTAGCACATCATCAAAATGATTTGCCCAGATTCGATCACCGATCAAGATGATTCAGAAAACGAACTTCTGACTCGGGTCTGCATGTGTGAGTGCCTCATAATAATGTTATTTTTGACTTTAATATTTTCCTTATTTATGAGCTGTATTATCAGCTCATGTTAATCCACTGCCGGATATAGGCCTTTCCCGAAGCACGCCATGGAGCCCGGTTATTGGCTATCTTTTTTATCTGCAGCCAGCAGCTTTTCGTATAACGACATTATAATATTATTATTTTTGAACCTTATTAACGCCTTATGTACTTTAGTTTAATATACTCGTAGTTATAAATTATAAGATTCTGCTCACAAGTAGGTAGAGCAGATTTAAGCATCTAAGTTTAGATTTTTCGGTACTACAAAATTCATAATTTGTTGATCCTCATTTATATTTTCATTTGTGGAATCTACTCCAAAAAATTAATTCACACTTTCGCACTTAACTGCGGTCTATATTCTCCCAGTTTCCTCAAAAGTTGGCACTAGCCGTATTAAAATCCTCGGCCCATTGTCCTGGGCGGACAAATTAAAATGTCTTGAGCACCAAAGTGCACTATAACTCAACATCTTTGAGGGTCCTTGACGGTATTATCTGACTTTCCCATTTCGTTTCTTGGGGGTCCGCTACCAAAACAAGTTTGTTTAGGGAATGCAGGGGTAAATCATGTAAAAAAAATTAAAAAGAAGACCTAATCATTAAATTTAAAAATGAACTTATTTACCCGATTGCATGACAACTTTTTGGGACAAGATCGTGGCGATGTACTAGTACAATAACTTAATATGCTATTAAAAGTCGCTGGTTGTGATCTCACTTGGGAAAGTCGTTTATTGTCTAGTTTAATAGGAGTCTACTTATTACAGGTACACAGCAAATATTATTATTATAGTACCCTCATTTTTAAGACTTGAGTAAGGCAGTTGAAATCAGAATGATAAAATTTGACATTTGCAATATAATTTAAGTTGACATTGTAAACTATTTATGTACTAAGTAATAATCTTAATTTCATTTTGAACTCGAACACTATTTTTTTATGATTTATTAAAAAAATATGTAGTTATATCCTAATTAATTGTGGATTACGTTGAAAACCCTAGATTTTTCGAGTTCTCTTAAAATAGTTTAATTGTTAGTATGTTCGTGATCGACGCATCAACTGGATTGGCACTAACAGCCAACTGGTGTAGTCAAACTAATTGCCTGCGGAACCTCGGCTTTTCCCGCCATAAACTGACTTTTTCCCTATTTTTTCGTGCGCTTGGCTTCTCTCCAGATGCTATTATAAAGTTCGCAGTTTTTTCCCTTGGGCCGTTGCTAGGATACGGGGGTCACGAGTGTTGAGGTGTGGGATTTAATTATAACGAAATTGCAATTATGTCGGCCTAAGTTGGGTGGTCGACGATGACGAAACCTAAATCATTTCGGTTCAGTCCAATTCGCAAGCATTTCCGACTAATAGGCTAAGGTAATGCATTGACATACTTGTGTTAGGAGGTACCAAACATTCATTTTTAACGGGTATTGTCAACCAGCACACCTAGACGTGTAAAAATTTAGAAAAAATAGTTTTCTAAACTGTTCTGAACGTTAAATAAAATCTATTAATTCTAGCACCACTACTCTAATGGGGGCGTCAAAATAAATATTAAAAATAGTCTACATTGATTTTACAATGTAGTGTAACTGCATTAATAACGGCGTTAGAGATTTTTCCAAAAGTTTTTATCAGACTTTGACAAACTCAATGTTTTAAAATATATTAGTAGAATGGTCCTCAACTGACGCATAATTAATTAGGTTCTTACAGCCCAGCACAGACAACACCACACAACTTGCACTAGTAAGGAGAGTGGCCCGATTAATCCTCTGTCCGACTTTTGGAGCGCGTGTACAGTAGTGTTGTTCGTCGTGATACAAATATATCGATAGTTTACATACTTGTGCAGATATACCTACTCCTTGCATTGCTTTTTACGTTGATGAAGTTTGCTGTTCAAAGAAGAGTACACTTTGATAGACCGTCGCAATAAAACTTTTGGACTTTTGCTGTGTGAGTTAGTCAAATAATGTGCAGACTTGAAATACGTATTAATTACTCAAATAATGTGTGTCTGTCAAGACCTGTCTATTAGAATTTGTTCTTTTGAACTGCGCATCGGATTTTATTAGTTTAGTAAAAATTTGGTGCCCCAACAAGTAGCCAGCAATTTCATAGTACAATTTTTTACTCATGTTTATCGATTGACCAGTAAAAAATGTCTAGCTTTCCCATCACTACCAACCAGATAAATGGTTTGGTCACAAGCAAGGGCGTGTTTTGTTGCGCGACTCGACTGACCAGGATAGCACTCGGGTTAAAAATTACCAGCTATCAACTACCCGTTGAATTAAGATAAAGTTCGCGATTTAGAAAAGGAATTGTTAATTTCAGTTTCATCGTTGGGAATACAATGGTGCTTTTGTTAATTTTAACTAACTTTTATATCTTGAACTATTTATTCGCTTGGTAACAACATTTCATTCTTTATTTCGTTCTTGGTTGGAGGGATCTAGAGGGTTCCTATTTTTACTAACGCTGGAATTTATACGCCAGTTTTAAACATTTTCAGGCCGTGATATAAAAATAAACTTTTGTGTTTGGTTGATAAGATAAGTCATAAGGTATCATACAGTATTGATGACATGCTTTTAAAGTTGAGAAGAGTTTGAAAATTCCATTTGCGTAGCTCAAGCTAGATAAAAAAAAAACTGGATTTGTGTGTTTCCTTGAATGATATGACTAATTTGAAGTAATTTATTTTAAAGATTAATCGCCTGTACTTACTAATTAATTTGTCACTTTGCATGCCCAACTATATTAGGCAAAACATGTCATAGACCTTTATTTTGTGTAACACCTTTAATACCATGTTTTATTGCAAATAAAGAATTTGAATTTGAATTGAATGTATGTTGAGACTTTAAGAAATGAAATGGATACGAGAGAGTGGAAATATTGCTCTCAATTTTAAGCAGCTGTCAGTATTATACTTATAATATTAAAAAAATGTTACAGTATGTTCAAAAAGATCCAGGTAAGTTTCTTTTTGTCGCTTATTTTACTTTTATTAAAAGTCCATAATAAGACCTTAGTGTAAAACTGTATTCTTGCAAATAAATATTTGATTTGATTTGATTTGAGTCAATAAAAGAAAATATAAAAAGTAAACAAAGCTACTAACAAAACAATCGGTCACCTTGACTCTCTCTCTCCATGAGTTCAATGAATCAATTTTTAAATCACACAGACGAATGTTATACGGCTGGCATAAGAATAAAAAAAAGAACTTCTTTGTTCAACTGAAAATTGCTAACAATACAGTTATCTTCGTTAATTTGCTTCGTCTCCGAGTTATATTTTTTTCATCAAAACTTCAGTTTGGCCCTTTATCTTCAATTTTTGGGGCATTTAATCAAGGCGCCTAGTTGGAATATTAATGGAGATATTCAAATTTGGACTAACACTGAAATTGGGAGCTTTCAGTGAAAGTTCCACAAACGACATGGACAAATTGAAGCCTCCCGCAGAAACTTGGAACAATTTAACTTAAACTTAGCTGACAGTAATTGCGATTGTAGTTGGGGGAACAAAAAAAACAAGTACTTCTATTGATTTCAAACAATGATAGCCATTCTTGCCAAAACAAGATTGAGATTATTATCATCATATTTAACTCACATAAGTTTTTCCCAATATTCACCACTGAGCCTAATCCTCGGCATTTTTTTCTACTCTTTTGCGTATATATCATAGCTTCAAATTTTTAGAAGGTGTCCTAAGCTGAGTTTGATTTTTTTCTCCACTGAAGAACAAGACGTGTACACAATAAATAATCGATACTACAGAAAATTTGACCAGCCTCATTACCAATTCAGTATGCTTATCATTTTATACTTTACCAGATGTGATGATGAAAAAAACTCATACAAGATTTAAGTTATTTGAAAAATTTCGAATGATATTTGATTTTTATTTAATTGAATCGAAATGCACTTTAAGGTTTTGATGTTGTTTTTTATTATTGCTTAGAAGTATTCGATCTAATCTTGTTCAAAAATATTTAATTATTTTTTTATTGAATAATAGACACTTCATACTTTTGCGATTAAACTTTGATAAGTGCACACCTTGGGACTGTATTTTTAATTCAATAAAATATAGAAGATAAATAACACTTGAAAAAAATCATTGACCTCAGCTGGGACTTTATCTTCAATTAGACCTTGCATGGAATTGCTAAAAAGAAAAATTTTCAATAAAATATAACTAAACTAAAGATTCTGCCAACAAAGACGCAAGTTTTACATACAATTTATAAAATAAATCTTTAAATATGACCTCCAATATTTAAATAACGGGACACCTCCTTTTAGGGTCAAGCTATCCATCTTACCCAAATTTGGACCCTTTAGCCGTCGGATAAAGGAAAAGGTATCGAAAAGAAACATTAGAAACTCGAATTTATCTGCCTTTTTCTATTTGTTAACAACTTGTACCTTGTCGTCTAGAAAATTGATGATCAGAGTTTTATCTCTTTGACAAGTTTGCAGAGACACAGATGTATGTATATGCACGTTTGGTCTTGGAATCAAGGCGATAGCATCAGTCATAGGATAGTAATAATGCAACATCATCATCATCTCAGGCTATTGCAGTCCACTGCTGGACGTAGGCCTAATAATGCAATACAATATTTTTATTAACAGAGTACTGTGAAATGGCAATAAACAAAAATATTTTTCAAAGCATCAAAAGATTTCATCAACATCAAGACATCGACGACCTCCGTAGCCGAGAGGTGAGCACGCCGGACTGTATATGGCGCCGCCATCTCTGAGGTTCCGACTCCGATCCCCGGTCGGGTCAATGTGGAAAACTAACGTTTCTATATTGTCTCGGGTCTGGGTGTTGTGGTACCGTCGTTGTTTCTGATTTCTATAACACAAGTGCTTTAGCTACTTACCTTAGGATCAGAGCAATGTATGTGATGTTGTCCAATATTTATTTATTATTTATTTATTTGTGAATAAAATAAAGATAAAGCCAATTGTCTGTTTCATCCCACTACTTTTATAGCGCATCATGACTATCAACGTTATCATCATTGTCATTATCAGCCTACAGCTAGTTAAAAGCCTTGTCCATCAAACCACCACTGCTGTTTCTACAGACAAGACTAGTCAACAGCCTAGTATTTATGTCCTAGAAATATTTGGATTCCAGAAAGATTGCTCTATAATATATTGGTTTGAACCAAATTTTACTTGAGACAATTTGTGTTATATATGTGTACCCGATGATTAAAGAGCATTGCCACTAAGTTCACAAGATTGCCTAATAAGATAAGAAGAGAGAATAAGAGAAATCGATTAAATTCATAAAAATGCAAGTGATGTTAAATTCGTTCAATTGTAATCTCGTAATGCGATTATCAATGATACAAAATTATAATTAAAAATGACAAAGCAAATTATGCTGAACTATAATGTCATTATTCTCTGTAACCAATTATGTAGTAAAATAAGAATATAATTTTTAGTATTACGTTAATTTAAAATTATATTGACTCTGCATTGGCTTGCTTCTGAGTGTGTTAGAAGGAGCCCCCAACAGAAATTACTGCCTGGTACCTCGATAGAAGATAATGTTAATTCCTTTAAAATACCACGACACTTCATGTTATCTGAAGTATTATTTTTATTGAAACTTCCGAACTTTTCGATTTTAGAAGCAGTAGTAGTAACTCAACTAAGTACTTACCTCGAACTTTTGGGTAAAGTTCGACTGCCTGATTTAAATTGGTCTTAATAGATTTTTCGCCCATGTGTAACCATAACTAATTGTAATTTCACCAGTGACTATAAGACTCATTAAACTTGTGATATTTCCACTCTGTGTACAGTTTAGTTTATCACAACAATTTTAACACACCTCAAGAACAGTAAGTTTTGCCGGGTATCTCAATTCTCACAATTTCACAGCAATAATAAGATTTTTCGTTCCACCCATGTTTAATATATTGAACATATCAGATACATTTATTTTATAACATTTCGCATTACCATTCTCGGATTGAGCAAATCCACATTTATTGGCCCAAAAAACTTTTCCTATAAATCCAGAAGGGAGTAAAGAAATCGATACGGAATCTCGTTCGCTTATGTTAAATTACATAAACAAATCCTATCATCCGATATCTGCCCTTGATAAACCTTGACATCACATTTCTGTAGGTCTCCGGTATAACCAATACGTTTGCTTTAGAGATTGAGTCAATGAGATTTGCCAAAATAAATTTGATACTACCAAAACCTTTATTATAACAGCAGAAGATTGAATATCCCTTGATGGAGGTACCAGATAAGTTTGCAGATAACCTTGGCGCCAAATAGACTAGATCTATTCGTTCATACGATACGAGTCGATACCGTCACGTACGATTGTACAAATAGCCAAATTGCCATCTGCTGAAAATTCGTATGCTACTTTTGTGCGAGGAAAACAATGTGCAAGATTCGTCGACTGTGACTGCCGTTTTCATGTATTTTGATATTGAGTTTGCATTCATAAAATATTTATAACATGTAAATCATGCATATTATGTTTGATCGAAAAATAATTCTCAACTGAAACGACCCTCAAGATTATGGATGCGATTTCGCTTATTCTGATTTAGGCTATGGGTTACTTATTGTAACTCAACTCTTATGCAAAACAAAGATTTTTGACGAACTTCTTTACTTAATTTGACTTTCGGTAAGATTAGAAATCTCACACTTTTAATTATTTTTTAATCATATTTTCTTTTATAAATATTTTTTTTTTAAATATGGCTGTAGCCATGTTTGTTCGCGCAATTGCATTGTAACTAATGAAATTACTCAAATTACTAAAATGTAACTTGTAAACAAGAAATCTCCAGCAAAGAGGTACATTAAAGTTCGCCAGTGCAAAAATATTTTGCTCCGATGCGTTCAGCGGGTCTAAAACGGCCGCATTGGATGTTTCATATTTTGTTCATAATATGTTTCATTTAGAAAATCTTAAAATGACCAGTTATTTGATGAATCATAAAATGAGCCTTGAACATTTCATATTTGCAGTTCATCTAATTTGACAGTTTTGTATGGAAATTCGTAATATGGTCCACTTATTATGTAATGAGTAATTCATATTAAATGTCAATTGGTGAACCACCATTTTAATGTTATTTTTATTATTATTTTGTATTGATATTTGCAGAACACACAAAACTTGAGTATTTCGAAACATTTTGTTCCTTTCTGTTGTTAAAAACATTCATTTTCACAAAAACCGTAAAATTAGATTGGACGCGTCACTATATTTTTTAACGTAGCTACATCGTCATCAAATATAATCCATTTGATGAAATATGATTCATATATTAATGTAGCCGTTTTAGGGTTTGCAAAGCATTTCCGCTACTAAATGAATCAGATTAAAAATGAAACATCCAATGCGGCCGTTTTAGACCCGCTGAAGGTTTCATGGTATTTTTGAAACTGTATTGTGTTTATATTGTAACTGTCCTTTAATAATAATAATAAAAAAAACCTTTAGAAACTACCATGGACTTTCATTTTTCCTTATTTCAAAGCTATTTATTTCCATTACAGCAATCCCAATTTAGTGCTAACAAGACATTTTTTGGCCAAAATAAATCAAAACAATACCGGGGCATCGACCCACGAAACACTACGCAGTTTTCATTCTGCCCACTTTAATATTTTATTACCGTCCTACTTAGCCGAGCAAAAGTTTTATAATGGTTTTGGAGCTGAGCCAGAGACATAGGAAATGAATATCAGCTATCCTAGTACTAGTCAAGCACCATGCAAAATATTCTATATGTTTACAAACCATTATTGTACAGATCTAATTGCTTTTTTCTATTTGATTTGTTTTGAAGCCTTAGTGGTTTTTATCATTTTAGGTTTTTGTTTTGAAGCCTTAGTGATTTTTATCATTTTAGGTTTATATTGATCGACTTTCCAAATAAAATAAAAGTGAATTTTATTGTTAAAAAATACTTTGAGGATAGTTATAATTCCAATGAAGATGGAGCATAAACTTTATTACTTTACGTGTCCAGATAAACTCGATTTAGCGTGTTAGTATCCAAGACAAGACTTGAACACAGTCAAGTTATTTTTAGGGTTCCGTACCCAAAGGGCTACCTATTACTGAGGCTCCGCTGTCCGTCTGTCACCAGGCTGTATCTCATGAACCGTGCTAGCTAGACAGTTTAAATTTTCACAGATGATATATTTCTGTTGCCGCTATAACAACAAATACTAAAAAGCAGAATAAAATGAATATTTAAGGGCGCTCCCGTACAAACAACGTGATTTTTATGGATAATGGTGCGTAACCCTTCGTGCGCGAGTCCGACTCGCACTTGGCCGGTTTTTTTGAAGTATGTACATAGTTTATACATGCCTTATAACATGGTCTGGCCGTTCTTTTAGCTGCTAACCCAAAGATGAAGTGAATGTATATATGTAGTATAGATACAAGCGTATCGTTGCAGGCTTTTTGCAACCGAACGCTGAATGGAAATTGAATCTGTAATTTCATATTTGACGCTGAACTCACTCGGAGTTTTACAATTTGGGTGCTTCGAAATTAAAGATATTGATTTCAGTTTTTAGGGTTAAGTATATTAAGGGTGTCGGTCTGGAAGTCACCGGGGGAGGCCTATGTTTAGCAGTGGACGTCCTGTGGCTGAGATGATGATGATGATGATGAGGTTAAGGGTAGAAATATTAAAGTAAATTCTCTCCACAATGACACCAATTATAGCTTGTATCCTAGTCGACATAGTTAACCGACTTCAAAAAAAAGGAGGAGGTTCTCAATTCGTCTGAATGTTGTTTTTTTTTTTGTATGTTTGTTACGCGATTATGCCGTCAATTATGGACCGATTTCAAAATTTATTTTTTAGTTTAAAAGGGTATACTCCCGAGGTGGTCCCATTTCCACCAAGTCAGATTCTGATGATGGGATCCCTGGGAAACCCTCAATTTTTATAGGCGCCCATAATGTTTCGCATATATTTTCTGACTCGATGCTGATTTTTGGGTCTGGTAATCATCATGTCATGTTGCTGACCTGATGACGGAAGCCACAGAACTCCTTAACGGATAGGAGTTAGAAGATAATACTGCAATTTGTCGACAGAACGTATTTGGGAGTGTGTTGAGCAGACGTGGAGCTTATGAGGTACCAGACCGCCAATTTTTATTTACTGGGGGGGTACCCGCACACCCAGTAACGAAAAAAAATTTGAAAGTTCCTTTCTTAATTTGACTTGTTATTTAACGCAAGACCTTATCCTATGGTTTCGACACCAAAATAGCCGCCGTTCTGGTTGGAGTGTAGGTAAACCCTTTTCTTAAGACTTAAAAATTTTCGTCGAAAAATTGACCCTATATAACACCTTATTTTTATCATACCATTGGATGGGGGGTCCATAGAGGACCAATATTAGTTAAGGTTACTTTGCTGTAAAGTAATTTTTGGCGAAGTTAGGAGGGAAAAAATAGAGGACTTAACACTTAAAATTGTAAAATAAAAAAAGTTTAATAAAAAACTAAAAACCGACTTCAAAATGAAACTAAAAAGCGAAAAATAATATTGACTAAAACATATCTAATCAGTTCTTTTTGGAGTCGGTGCGAATGAACACATTTTAACTCTCGATGGCTGGCACCGACTCCAAAAAGAACTGATTAGATATGTTTTAGTCAATATTATTTTTCACTTTTTAGTTTCATTTTGAAGTCGGTTTTTAGTTTTTTATTAAACTTTTTTTTTACACTTCTAAAGTAACTGTAGACCTTTGTTTTTAATGTTAATTTCTTTGACATACAGATGAAGAGATCTTTCTTCTCAGACTGAAAACCATATTTACCATTATAAAAATACTTTTAACGGTAAAAGGCAAAAGATAAAATACTTTTATTCTAGATCAAAGGGTGTAGAAATAATTGTAATACAAACACCTTATCAGCTTACCACAAAACGTTAAATTTATCTTATAGATTATTATATTTGTTTACGACTTAAAGTTAAAACTCGATTAAAATCTTGAATTTTTTTAAAACGTTGTCTTTTTTTACCTATTGTAGCTAGCGACTTAGGTGGGCTTGCGCACCATCGAATTAGTTTAATACGAGATTAAGAAATCTTTCTGACTTTGTCATTGTTATACAAACTCACAGCTATAGATTGAATTTTAGGGTTTCGTACCCAAAGGGTAAAACGGGACCCTTTTTATAATACAGAGTCTAGGTTAGGTTAGGTTAGAACAGTGGCCATAGAAAGCGCGAAGCCGAGCGAACGGTGTGAGCGAAGCGAGCGTAGTGAGCGTGCCGCGACAGCGGCCGGCGAGCGCTCGATTAAATTTTTTGCTTCCGAATATATTTTCAAATTAATATATTTTTGTATCGTATGATTAGCCAGCTAAAGTGGCAATGGGCAGGGTACATAGCACGTAGAACTGACGGCCGATGGGGCAGAAAAGTACCTACTGGAATGGAGGCCACGTACCGGCAAGCGCAGCGTGGGACGTCCACCCACAAGGTGGCAGACAACCTGGTAAAGGTTGCAGGACGACGCTGGATGCAAGCTAGGATGGGAGGCCTATGTTCAGCAATGGACGTCCTATGGCTAAAATGCTGATGATGATATTTTCGTATATTTTCGAAACACCAAGTATTTTTTTGTAAAACAATAACATGTCAATAATAGTTTTTGCTAAATGTAAAATTGCGAAAAGTTGATTTGACAAAAAATGTTTTTTCGGCAAATGAAAATTTAGGAAAGATAGTTTGGGATGTGATACTTTTGTAAACGTTTTGTGGCCAAACATTAGTTATCCAGAAAACGAAGGTTTCCATACTGTCTCGGGTCTGGGTATGGTAGTACCGTCGTTGTTTCTGATTTATAACACAAGTGCTTTAGCTACTTACCTTAGGATCAGAGCAATGTATGTGATTTTGTTCAATATTTATTATTTTAAAAAAAGGATTACACCCTGTATCTCCTAACTCCAGTATTCAAAGCAGCTTTTCCCACTGACGTTATCAATACTCCAAACATTCAGGCGCATAACAAAAAAGGCTTTCGCGCGCTCTGTTTGTAGAAGGCGCCGGGTTCTTGTTTGTTTATGAAAATTGTGCCTAATCCGTATTTGTTCAGCCGGCCCCCCCGACATAATAAATCTGAATATAGTAAGTTCCGGTGTTTTTGAAAGATAAAATTACTCAGTGGGCTGACCAGATTTGTCGAATGTTTCGACAAATCTGGCCAGTGAAGCGGCCAGCGAAGCGGTTAAAAGTTTGTTGGAGCATCATCATAGCATAAAATGGCGTTTGATGACGCTCCAACAAATGGAGCAAATCAGATGTTGAGGGAGAATATGTTGCTAAGTACATATAGGTTTATGTCGTATAAATAAAATATCAGATTTTGTGTAAATAGCTTAGGTCTTTAATTGATTGTTTTTTATTTAATTTGTATATATTTTTCTGTTTTAGGTTTACGTTACTTTTGTTTAATTTTGTGAATATTATGTGTTATTTAATTAATTATTTCATAAATAATTATTTATTATTTTGGCTCAAAGAAATAGTGATGCTTCTTTTGTCTGGCAAAGGTGAGGCTTTGTTTATGTCATCTTGTATTAATGTCTTTTTCTGTCTGTTATTAATTTGTCTAATGTTATTGTTTGTCATGATCTATTTTTTGTTTTTTTTCTTCTCTCTCGTGCCGTGCTTTGTACCTCTAGCTCGGTCTAGGCTCTGCCGGAATCCGTAAGCATCCGCAAGAGTCCGTTCAAAAACAACCTTTTTGCTTAGCGATGGATTGATTCCGCGCTAACCAAGTCGGGTTTCCGGTCGGGTATGGTCCGAGCCTACCGTCAGGGTCCCTGCTGAAAACCAGCGTCGTGATACGTCCCTGACTGTCACGACAAATGCTGAGCGGGGGCCTTTTTGACACATATTGCTTTTTATTATCCTGTAAATGTTTTTTCCTTTTGTATTCTGTGTGTGTCAAATAAATCTTTTTCTATTCTATTCTATTCTAAATCACCCCACGACCTGGCGACTTAATGATCTTACTCTCTCTTTCATCATATTTATTAAATCAAATTAAATCAATTATTTATTTGCCAGAATACACTTTACATTATGCAAGTTACACATTGCAGATCTTAAAGTAGGTATTACCTAGGTATTCAGCCTGCATGCAGGAGTGCAAATATTAATCAAGATTTGACAATTTTTTTATAAGTCGATAATATAATTAATCATAAAATGTCAAAAAATTTCATAACAATGTCATAAAATAAAATTAAAGTCAATTATAGTAATAACCATGTTTAAATATTCTATTAATACATGGTGTACAATAGGATGGACACTCCTTAAAACCACGTGATCAGCTGGTCATTACAACAACATTTTCTATGGAAGTAACATTGAAATCGAGTATTTTTATTTAGCTGCTCCATATAAACTTACTCGCCTACCTCGATGATAATGTATGGAGCATTTGAAAAAAAAACACTATTTCGATGTTGCTCCCATAGGAAAAGTTGTTGTATATGACCAGCTGATCACGTGGTTTTAAGGAATGTCCCATTCTCTTGTACACCCTGTATAAAACAGCCTATGTTAGTCCACTACTGGATATACGTAGGCCTTTTCTCATTCACTATTTTAACGGAAACTATTGTTATGAATCATAGGTAATTTACCTGATAGGACTAACACCCTTTTTTGGACTATAGACAGTCCATACAAACAGTCTGGTCAACAACGAGCGTCACCGATGTTGAGCGCCGGGCGAAAGACCATTACGATTACGTGATTGGCTAGTAGTGCGACGCGCCTGCATCGCCAGCCGTGATTGGTTGTTACGCGCGCGGACACGCGTTTCTGATACGATGATCGTCTCGTAAGATGCGTAAAGCGATCTCCACTCTTTGCCCCACCCCTTAACATCAGAGCCGGGTACTGAACTACTGAACCGGAATGTAGTCATTGGTAAAATAGTATCCTAGGCGAGTTATCTTTACAAACCGACTTACTGTCCCAGTTTCTAGTTCTAACTACACCTACTGCATTTGTCTCCTTGTATCGTTGGCATCTATCGCATGGCAAAAATGAATATGTAACGGAAACGGCACGCTTATAGTTCTACCCGTTCTGTTTTTTTGGAGCATACGTTTTAATCCGTACTTCTGAATCGGTTTTGCATTTCTGATTTGAGTTGAAGGACTGGCTATAGTCTAAGGTGACTGATATTGTCCAAAAATGTAGCAAACTGAAGTGGCAGTGGGCTGGCCATGTCTGTAGCAGAACCGACGAGAGGTGGAGCAGGAAGGTTCTCGAATGGAGACCACGCTTAGGCAAAGGTAGTATAGGACGCCCCCCGGCTAGATGGACCGATGACCTGAAGAAGGCAGCTTGCAGCGATTGGATGCAAAGGGCGGGAGATCGTGCGCTGTGGCGCTCCTTGGGGGAGGCCTATGTCCAGCAGTGGACTGCAACAGGCTGATATGATGATGATGATGATGATGACAGGCTATAGTTAGGTTCTTAGTCCAAAAGGGATCTGACGAGTTTTTTGTCACCGTTTTTTTTTTAAGATATCCTCTACGTAATGTGTTTTATTCTGCTAAATAAAATTAATTAAAAACAATTAATAAATTTAAATAGACCTCAATAATCCTCTTATACTCCTAACATGTAAGAATAAAGGAGGTATTTTACTCCATTACAATAACAGTTTTCCTAAAGCCACCAATAGATGGCGCTATGAACACTTGACTCGCGCAAGTTGGCTCTCTCATTTTATTACGCCTACTTATATGAGTGATGCATGGTTTTGTAAACGCTCAGACTGGTACGCTAGTAACTCGATCCCTACTAGATGCCTCTCTGGCTGTAAGACCAAGGCTGAGCAAGACCATAATGGTCTTAATGTACTTCTACTAAAGTTTTTAACCCTGCTGTATTATCATTACTTTTATACCAATATTCGTACAATAAAATAAATTTAAGTTTACCGACTTCGCAATGTATAAAATTGGCAATAAAACCTATTATTTTGCCAAAAAAATTAAAAAAACTTTTGTAATACTATATAAAACAAAATGAAATAACTCTTGGTTTTTACACGACTGATTGGTTCTTAATGACTCTAATATTGGACTAAGTAAAATGTACTTTTGAACGTGAATGAACGACAAATTTTCATAGTAGCCCCCCAAATCCGCATCGGTATTCGTAGTGAAATCGCGTGCGAAATGCAATAACCAAGCGTGAGGGTGAAATGATTGAAAAGAAAGAATCGGCCAAGAGACTTTGGAAGTATTAGAAATGTTTTATGAAAAAACAAGAAAATCGTACTGTCAAAATATTGATAACATTTTAATAGTACAATTGCCCACTTGCGCCCCACTATACAAATCACATTTATTTAATAAAGACAATAGATTAATTAAGTTATTAAATTTATTTAATGGTTATCCTTTATCTTTTAAATACTAACTTTTTATTCGCCTAACAATCGGCCACAAAAACTAAAACTTTATTTTCAATTAAAACTCATGTTTTCATTTCATGCGAAAATTTCGCCCAGGAGAATAACAAAAAAGTTCACGGCAACTTTTTAACTATCCCAACATTAAAATTTGAGTGAAAACTTTAACAATTCGAAATTTTCAGGCTTTTGTTTTGATATTTTTTTTTTTTTTTGTCAAACTTTCCAATTATTTCGCATTCGTAGTTCGAAATTTGAAACTTTAGTTGGATCTTCGAAGTAATTGTTTGATTTTAAAAATAATAATAGCTTTCTTTTTAACGCTATCAATTTTAATGAGATTGAAATTGCGTCGATGAAAGCTTCGGTTTTGCATAAGGTAGAAAGAAAGCCTTAAGGGATTACTTCATTTTATGTCTGTCTGTTCTTCTCTCAAAATCCTTATTACCAACTCTTGGCGGTATCTTGTTGAAATTATATTTCATAAAATTATAATTATATGAAATACTCAACCAGGTTTGCAAACCTTGTTATGAAAAGAAAATTGTAAGTTAGCGTAACCAAAATACACATCTGTTAAACCGCTAAAATTACATCTTTCTGTAAATATAAACTAAAACTTCTATATTATTCTTAGACGTAGGTTCGAGTCCCACCTGAGGTCGATGATTTTTTTTCAAGTGTTATTTATCTTCAATTAAACCTTGCATGGAATTGCTAAAAACAAAAATTTACAGTAAAACTTCTATGTTTGGTGTGTATCAGAGAGTTACTATCTATTTAGGTTTGGTGACAAAACTAAACAAGATGACTATTTTTCACGGTTTTATTATATTTTATGTATGTTTTGGAGTTGAAAGAATTCAGAAGGCCGAAAAAAATCCGGGAATCAAACGTGGGATGTGAGAACAAGTGGGTTAAAGATGGCAACGACGCTGAATCCAGAGTGGGTCTTGGGTACGATAGTCGTCGTCGTCGTCGATTTTTAACGTTAGTTTGAAATATCTCTTTCAGGATGCCGCTACCGACATTACTATCAATCCCAATTACATAACGTAATCTCCATCAGGGGGTCCGATTATGGCATGCCAAAAATAAATCAAGTCACACTAGTCAGAAACGTCCCATAACTAGTAAGTTATGCGGCTATCGCGTGCGTATGAAATGTTGGATTTATGATGTTGCGGTCACAGCGCGAAACTAGTCACTAAGAGCTTTGATCAGGAGGCCTAATACGAAAGCGTATCGTTCGATCGGTTGTTTTATGCTTTCAAATTAAAATATCTATTTACTTGTATCAAAGGTTTGTCAATTTATGAACAATTGAAAACGGTCGGGTTTTTTACACGGCTAGATTGAGTTGGTAATATTTTATCAAAGGATTGACAATGAGATTGGTTATTTTAATTTCTTAGGTTTATACGTCCGACCAAAAGATACATTCTTCAAAACCGATTAAGAATACCTAGGCACAAGTCATCGCGATATCGAGAATCTTTTAAATTCTATACAGCAAGCATATGGAATGACCTGCCTCCTCCGTTAAAACTAATAATTAGTATCGATTATTTCAAGAGTAATTTTTTATATTTCATGTCAAAAGTTTAAAAATGTTTAGGCCCTCGTAACATGGCTTCTCGCCTAACATTAAAAGAGAAGTGGAGGTGGCTGAAAACCAGCGCTGGGTGGGATCGCGTTCCCTCTTCAGCACAAGCTGAGCCACCACCAATTGCTTTTCTAATAAGTTAATTAGTATATAAGTGAATGTATGTTTGTAACGCCATGAAAGCTATAAACCATTTTTTATTTCATTTCATTAGTGGTATTATAAAATCAAATTATGCTAAGTTTTATTTGATTTCATTAAGTAGTCTCACAAAAATGAAAAACATTACACACTAGCGTCTTTCGAGTGTTGACGTCGTGGCAGCGTCCAATCAATGTTGACGCAACGCTTTTGCACAGCAGCATTTACTTAACGCTGATTGGACACTGCACGTCGTCGACGCTAGTATGGGAAGGCCTTAGACATTAAAAAATACCTATCAATGTCTATAATTTACAGAATTTTATATTTGCGATTCTATTTATTCGCGGTCACTTCTAATTTAAACCTATTAAAACTTTCTTACCGCTACATGTAAACCGGGGACAGGAATAAGGGGGAAGTGAGGGGTATAATTTGATGCAGGCCTAATCATATTCATTAGGGATTCGGTGAAAGGAATAGAAGTGTCAGTCGGCATGGTAAGTGGGGTTTAGTTAGGCGGATGAGTGAGGTCGTAAATTAACTATCTTTGTAAATCAAAGTCATTGATGGGCCAATTTGTAGAGATATACAGGGTGTAACAAAAAGGCGAAATAAAATTGAGTGCAAGTGCGAGTCGGAGTGCGCGAGTGCGCACGAAGTGTTCCGTACAATTATCTACAAAAACGGCAAAAATTTACGTTTGTTGTATGGGAGCCGTCTGAAATATTTATTGTATTCTGTTTTTCAGTATTTGTTGTTATAGCGGCAACAGAAATACATCATCTGTGAAAGTTTCAACTTTCTAACTATCACGGTTCATGAGATACAGCCTGGTGACAGACGGATAGACAGACAGACAGAAAGACAGACATACAGACAGACAGACAGACATACAGATAGATGGACGCACGGACGGACGGACGGAAGGATGGACGGACGGACAGCGGAGCCTTTGTAATAGAGTCCCGTTTTACCCTTTGGGTACGGAACCCTAATAATATACAGTTATCTTGTTATCTTATCTATATGTCTTTTCTTCCCATTCTATCTAATCCAAAATGATATTCCTATAACGAGCTGTTTGTTTCGATCTCGAACTAATAAATCGACTGAATATAAGTAAACAATGACCGTATTTTTTCCCGTCATCCCCTCGGAACGGGAATGAAAGAAGGAAAGGGAAAATAAACTGCGACAACACCATTTTGGTGTTGTTCCATCTCGTGCACACTTGATTGGTCATAAATACTTAAATAGAAAGAAAACCTTTCTTTGCACGACTTTGAAACTTAATATTATATTTTTTGTGTTTATGTCTGTATGAATTGAAACGGATTGTACAAACAGAAATGCAAGAAGTCCTACCACAGTGTGATAATTATATTATATTGAGCATGAGAACGATAATTATCCGGAATTCAAGATCATTTTTTCTATTTCTTGAATTACAAATTGTTTTTGATTATTTTTCAATGAAGTTTTGTATATTCCCATCGACATTTCCCCGAGAGGGTAACAACTCGCGCCTTGCATGGCACGCGTCACGATAGCATTGCAAGTTTTTACATGAACCCCCCTCCCCCTACTAGTAATTGTCGTTTTTACACCGGCCGTTATTTCTGTAAACGTTTGCATTTCTTTGACTTGTTTACGAGTAGAATTCTTGGAGGCTTCTAGGAGGGGTTTAGTCGTATCGTGTGATGTCTTGCCGACATGCATTGGAAAAAAACTCTAAAAGTGTTTCAAAAAATGTCTTTTCAAGTAATCAAACAAGAGCCATAATGAGAGGAAAAAATGCATGAAATCCTCAGGGCAGGTCCCGCCTACGGAACCGTTTAAGTCAGTCTGTACTTTCTAAGGTAAGTCTGTCCTCTGACAGTAACATTACTACACCTATAATTAAATCCTTATTCTACCATTTAAAGCTTAATTGATGATGTCAATTGTAATCGGTATAACTGTAAATTAAAAACAATTGTATATTTATACAGCGAGCTATGGAAAGGTCGATGCTTGGGATTTCGTTAAAGGACAAAATCCGAAATGAGATCATCAGGCAGAGGACTAAAGTAACGGACATAGTCCAAAAATGTAGCAAGCTTAAGTGGCAGTGGGCTGGCCACATCTGTCGCAGAACCGATGAAAGGTGGAGTAAACGGGTTCTCGAGTGGAGACCACGCCTAGGAAAACGTAGTGTAGGACGACCCCCAGCTCGATGGACCGATGACCTTAGGAAGATGGCTGGCAGTGGATGGATGAAAAAAGCGGGAGATCGTGCTCTTTGGCGCTCTTTGGGGGAGGCCTACGTCCAGCAGTGGACTGCAATAGGCTGAGATGATGATGATGATGATGATGATGTATATTTAACTTGTAATTTTGTCTTTATGAAAAACAAAACACAATTCAAGTACTAAAATATGAGTTAGAATAAAAAGATCAGAAAAATTTATCAAGAAACTTCGGAATATACTTCCAGCCGCAAACAAATAGACACCTGATTTGTGACGTAAGTTTCCAAATGTTCCCAATCGCGTCCTTCGATGTTACCTTTCATTGAAGGTTGTTGACCTTCCGGGTCAATCGATCGAGGTCAAATTAGTCTAAGGTCAACATTCTAAAAGCTAAGGGCGATTGATCAGATTCGGAGGCGAGATTACAAATCCACTCCCGATAATTTATTCTCTTCTCAACGTTTTGTGGACGTTAAAAAAGCAGTGAGGCGTGAAATTTCGACGACAATCAAAGATGGCAGATGTATCTTTGTGATCATTTGTGTGAAAAAGTCTTTTATTGGTTTGAATGTAGCATGATTATTTTTGACATCTATTTTATATTAAGTTATTTTTCTATGAGAATTTCATAAAAGATTTCGGCAGCTGTCGTTGTAATAAGATTATTGTTTGTAACAATAGTTCAAAAAAACCTTTTCTATGTGCAATAAAAGCGTTTAGAAAGTAACGTAGAGGAAAAGTAACGTAAAGAACAAGGCGCCTTAGAGGCATATAATATTAGAAATAAGTTAGTGTAAATCTCATTTTGAGTGGACTTGTAAGTTCTTATGAGAAATAAATTCCTTAAACCTAACGTAAACATACACATTGAAAAGTCAACACAAATAAAATTGCGACGTAAGATTCTTCGATTGCTTCGATATTTTTAGTTACTAGTTTAATACTTTTAGTTAGTAAGTAATTACTTAAATTTAACATGAGTTCAAGTCTAAGTTAAGCCAAGTCTTAGCTGAAGTCTCTACGTACGCCTCTCTAGAATCAAAATGCAAATTAGTAGGTCATACTATATGGCAGTAAAAATACATAAAACGAATCTATCATTAAAACTTTTTTCAAAATCTTTTCGATATTACCTCATTTATTAAAATGTTTTAATTCAGTTAATGAATACATAACGAACAAGTAATTAAATTATACCTTTATAATATAACCAGTAAGCCATAATGGCTCTGAAAGTTTAAGCAACCTCACACAATTGTTCAAAAGTTTTAACCACTATTACTACTTACTCTTCTTCTTCGTGACACTCTTATCAGAGCGGTCGTGGTCATCGTATGCCAAGCTTAGAGCCCGATGTTATGCGCTTCACGATTTCTCTCCACTAATAGCGATATTTGGTTTGTCTGGAACACTCATACAATGGATCGCCAACTGCGGATTTGATTTGGTCGGTCCATCGCATAGGTGATCTTCCGCGTGGTCTAGATACTCATTATACTTATTCATTATACTTATTTTAATAATATCTAGATTATAAGCTGCTCTCTACAGTTGCTCTACCTTTTAGGTTACTAAGTTTTTAAGTTCTGTTACATGTGAACCTAACTACCTACCATCAATGTGCATCACTTAGTACGCAAATAAAGATTTTAATTTGATAAAAAGTCCTGACAGACTCAAAATCTTCGTAACAAAGAAGGAACTGAATTCAATTATATAAGTACTTGTTTATTAAAGTAAGGTATGATTTAATAATAATTTATGATGGTAAATCATGAATTAGATTTAAATTTTGTAGCTGTTAAGTGATAGATTTAATGTATTTTCTTCTTTTCAGTTAAATACAGTTTGTGTACACAATTATTTTACAATGTAATAAGATGTCATCAAGGTAAAAATTATCATAATTTTCACATTTAATTGAGAACCTTCTTAAAAACTTTTTGATGTCTGTTGAAAAGTAAAAACCAATAAAACCAATTTATTTATGTAAATAGGCTTAAACTAAGCGCTTTTACACGTCCCAATATTTTTTTCCCTACCACTACTTCGGGACAATTTTGGGCTAGCGCCGAGAAGAAAGAAGTAGTGCAAGAAACTCGGTCACTATTGTCAGCCTCTTTATAAATAGTATATATTTTACATTACAAGATAAATGTACCTGTGCGAGCAGGGCAGTATTTATTACCAAATATTTTTATCATTTATATAATAATTTACAGTATAATATCTTTTTTTCATTAAAGTTGTTTTAATATGCGATTTAAACTTTAACAGGGGCAGTTCTACAATAGACGCTGGTAATTTATTAAAAAAGCGAATACATTTTTTGTACACAATGAATTTACAATATAAGTAATAAGATGTCGTGAAGGTATATTATATCAGGCATCGAATAATAATTTTAACGTTTAATTGAGAACCTTCTAAAAACTTTTTGATGTCTGTTGAAAAGTAATTAAGGTTATTCAGCAAAATTCTCAGAAATCATTCTTAGACTTTAAGATTAAGTAATCTTTCATTAAAATACATAAGATATTATAAACAAGGCAATTTGGTCCAACTTATATTATGTACGAAAGTTTGTGAGGATGGATGAATGGATGTTTGTAACCCTTTTACGCAAGAACTATTAAAATATTTCGATAAATATTTACGGTAATGTTATAGCTCATGCATTAGAATACCACAAGGTATACAATTTATAAATATTTAGTATAATATGGCCATATTAAGAATAAACTAGAGAGCACCCAAACAAAGTCACGGGCAACAGCTAGCCGGCTATAAACAAAAGACGTTTGACGCCATCTTACGGAAGCTAACATAAACGGTTTGACATAAAAGATAAATTTTGACGCAGCATGAGCGGAAATTAAAATATACGGAACTAGGCGAGGTGCTTATTCAACCAGCCTTCCCTGTGGGATAGAGGGATGATCGAATAATGTACGGTATGAAATATTGCAAAAAGTGTAATATTTTTTTGAATATTTAGAAATTGAACACTTTTTACTAGTTAAATATTGTATAATATTATGTATTACGCTTATGAATAATGTATTTCTATCTGATATTTTATTATTTTATAACTTTGTCTTTAATTTGCTATTTTTCTGCACCGCCTGTTCCATGGCTGGTTGACAAGCATTTTTTTTTTTTTGTTTTATTTTTGTATAAAAAGTATAAATAAATAATTATGTAATACATGTCTAAACATACTTGAAAATCCCATTTTTTTAAATTATAATGCTATAATTATATTACATGAATGTTTTATATTATGATGACATGATGCTTTAGATTTTATACGTATTAGAATTTTTGATCTTTATAACGATCGGTTGCTCTAAAAGAGGGTCTTGTGCGAATACCATAATTTGTCATATTTTCTGTCATAACTTTTTTTTTGATTGAAATTCAAAAGCCATGCATTTCAACATGCAAAATTAAATTGAGGTATAAAGTGAATGGTATTGAGCACAATATCAATATTTTCTTCTTTGTGATAGCCTGCTCTGAACAGTCGTGGTGATTCTGACAAACGAAGATTATCCCTTAGATGAATCCGTCATATTAAAATATCAATGCACAGTGCTTAGGGAATCTGGAAGGTATGTAAATATTGAGATTACACCTAAATAATGTGATAACTGATGAAACTGCCAGATACCAGAGAGAGAAATCTGATTTAGTAGTGAATTCGAAGTCTATCTTACCCTACCCATCAACAAAAGTATAAAATTGTTATTGCTTCTTCTCCTTTAAATATAAGATTTTTAGGGTTCCGTACCCAAAGGGTAAAACGGGACCCTATTAGTAAGGCTCCGCTGTGCGTCTGTCTGTCCGTCCGTCTGTCTGTCCGTCTGTCACCAGGCTGTATCTCATGAACCGTGATAGTTAGAGAGTTGAAATTTTCACAGATGATGTATTTCTTTTGCCGTTATAACAACAAATACTAAAAAACAGAAAATAATAAATATTTAAGGGGGCTCCCATACAATAAACGTGATTTTTTTGCAGCTTTTATAGAAAATGGTACGGAACCCTTTATGCGCGAGTCCGACTCGCACTTGGCCGGTTTTTTTATAAGGCTTTTCAAAAGTCAGTTAAAATATGAAATTTCGATACAAAAAAAATATTATTATGGATTGGTTGGGTAAGAATGTTACATACAATCCACTTCGACTTGTTTGATTACAAAACGAGAACTATGAGAAGAGGACGACACAAGAATGGCGTCATATCGCTACCATCTCGGTCCGCATCATCGTCCCACCAACCTCTATTTGCAAGCCTCGATGGCTGAGAATGCGAGCGGTGATTGGCTCCACTACACCGTTACGGAATCGAACCCAGCAATTCTCTCGTAATCAGTATCGGCTTTGTTTTTTTTTTTTTCGCAACAGCCGTCCTATTCTTGCCGGTTCGTTCGGCTGCCGGTTAGTGTTGAGATTGGTTCTGACATGAATGTAAAGGCACAATAGATTCAGATACAGCAGATTTAGAATATGAAAGCAAGCTGAGTGAGCATCGAGATAGGCATGAGAGTTTTGCGGAAAATCGATACTATAGGAGATATCAGCTTCTTCAGTAGAAATTGCGACTGAGTAAAAGTGGCGTAGAGCGCCAATCATTCAGCAAGGTGAAAGACCCAAAAAATAAGTATAAGAGGTTTGAAGAGAACAGCTAAGGATCAATTCTTTATGATATAAGAGGTTAGCTGCAGTGTTCTTAACCTAAATGCCTATTGTATATTTATGCTTGAGGCCCGGCATGAGAGGTAATAAGTCTCTGTGTAAATCCGCGAACAGACAGACGGACGGACATGGCGATAATATAGGTAAGTCTACTAGATCTACCTTACTTGTATCTGAATTCGCGTTTGTTTTTACAATAAACAAACATTTCACAGACTAGATGACTAGCGCAAATACCAAGATATGTTTCAGACCAATTGTATTTGTAAGCAAACAAGTTCTTGTGATATTCACTTATCATATCTTAACTTGAGACACTAAAAACCTATTCGAAATGAGAATGTTTGATGTCAAATACTAATGTCAATGTTGATTTCACATTACTGAAGTGAATGTAAATAGTAAAAACAAGTTCAAGATGTCTGAAATATATTAGAATCAGTTCTAAGGTTTAGTGTCAGTACAAATCAGAAACAACGCCGGCACCACAATATCCAGACTTAAACTAATATAGAAAAGTCCGTTTTATACATTGATCTGACCTAGAATTAAACCCGGGACCTCAGAGATGGCAACTCAAGTTGGGTGTGCTCGCCCCTCGGCTATGGAGGTCGTCAAAATAACTTTCATTGTAATCTAACACTGATTTAAGTCGTAAAACACTACGACACTACTACAGGGCTGCAAATTTCTAATTCAAGGCATCAATGTTATTATTAACATTTATAATTTTCTTTTTTAAACAATATTAACCGGTACAGAATCTATTAAAGACTCACTGTCCGTTTCATCCTCATTCATTAAAAAATAGGATGAAAACGATTGATTTTAAATGCCAAAAACTTATTCCCAAATCAAATTACCCCATCAACTCTCAAGGCATCACGAATCAAGTAACACTACACTCGATATACGACCAGGATCGTCTGGCTCCGGTCCATCTTAATTGAATCGGCTACTAAATAGGGCGGCAATTTGCTTAAGTGCATCTCAGTGGTTCCCCAAAATTGAATATTTCTCAGCACTCTACCTGAAGTAACTCAAAAATACTTTGCTAATTTTTCTAGTTCAATATTTTGAGGGTTATCTGACCTTTGACAATAAGATATGTCGCAGGGGTTAAATGAGAATTACTACGCATTGTCTGACAATTAGAAATAAAGAACAATTATTAAATAAAAACAAACTTTTTTAAACATAATTTCTTACTGTGAAACATTGATAACTTTTGTTTTTTATTACTAAAATCTCAGACAGTTTTGAAGTTAACATCAAACATAGAAATGCTTTCAGAAGATTTGGTTGAAATTATATATTTTTACTTAAGGCCTTAACACGCTTGAATAACCTTGATGCGTCGCGCCCATACAATTTCGCGCGTGCAGATGACTCTAAAAATCGGAAAATCATGTTTTTTAATGAAATTAATGCCATTAACGAGAATTTTCAAATAAAACTCTCAACTCAAAACGTGTATATTTCGAAATCTTGTTTTGTGTGAAAACAGTAACGAAATAGCTTGTGCTGTTAAAGAGAACATTTGCAATTTATGAAAAAAATGACAGTTGTTTGTGCATGTTTTAATCCAAGGGACTTAACGGAAAATCAAAATTATTCAATTCAAGAATTTTATTAAATCCTCTTCTAGCATATCGTATTTTAAATTTTTAGATTTAAGTAACAGGTATTCTGACAATTTGATTTTCATATTCGAGATTTTAAGCACTTGGACGGTGTTAAGGCCTTAATAGACAAGTATCAATAACCGATTGGTGAGCCGTATGTACTTAAATATACCTTTATTACATTAGAAAAAGGTTTTGTTCAAATTTTATTTTAATTTTATTTTATTAGGTCTACTTACAACTTATGTACTATTACTTACGTCTAAAGAACAATTGCATAAAACTAAGAATTAAATACATAATTTGATGAGAGACAAGTAGACTCCGCTTGTTTTAACAATGTGTTATACATAGATAATTAATAATAACTGTCTGATTAACCTAACACGGCTTAAAATTGCTTACTACAGTACCTATTTTAATAATTATTACCTTAAACTACTTTGCGTATTTTGCTGACAGAGTCATGGAAGACATCAGTCAGTCAGACCACTGTAATGGTTTATCATTTTGGAGAGGCGAGGAATTACGGAATTGGAACCCATGACTGTGAGGCACAACGGAACCCTCAGCGGTGTTATGGGTTTTCGAGGCACTCTGCGTGAAACATGTAACGACCATACCCTTTCAAATCAAATAATGATTTAAGTAATTAATAAAATAAATATTAAATTTTTCACTCACTAGGATTACATTAACACCGCAGGCAAACCCATGTGTATGCCATACGCTTCGGAACGGGCACTTTAAGCTTTGTTTCTACTATGCTTAAAGTCAGAGGTTGTCAACTTTTGAATGATCTTAAAATAAAAAAATATTAAGATTTGATTTGTCCTCAATAATGTACGCAAGTCCTAGGCATATAAGCTAGTTTAGTTTAGTAATTTACATTTTGTCAAATAATTTGATATACGTAAGTAAACATGGACACGCAATATTCATATATTTTCTAATGAAGGAAAAGGGAGTAAATATATATTCACAGACAGTCATGTTTGTTTTAGTAAAATATAGTAAAATAATAGGACTTTAGGAAAGTTAGAGTATTTGTTAGAATATTTGCCGTGTTATGCTGAAATGGGGCTCGTAGATCATAGAAGGTTGAGTACCTCTGCAAATTGAAAGATTTCGAACGTCAGCTCTTAAGACATGGGGCGTGGGACGCAGGGAAGAAATGTTATGTTTAAATAGTTTAGCAGGTTAGGCTTCAGGACAGTTGGTGTTTCGCATTGATTGCACCTGGATGGTGTTCGCGAGTGTTCAACGGCTGAGAACGTGAGTTATAGATTTTAAGAAGTCCGGGTATTTTAATTCAAATATTTAATGCCAAAATCCTTTTCAAACCAGTAATTGACAGTAATTCTAGACTTGATTTATGATAATTTAAATGTTCTTTTATCCCACATCATTCCTTTTCATCAGGATTTTAACAGTTTTGTTCGCTGCTAATTTACCTAATTTCGATTATTGGGTAAAATTATGTGTGCATTGATTTATAATCTTAGTATGAACCCATTTTTAATATCATGATTCTGTGTGCATGTTAATTTTATTTGACTTTTTTGTTGTGTTTTATTTTGAGTGTTTATTTGTGGTACTTAAATTAATGCGGATTATTTAAGTTCATTTGAGCTTATCTTACGTGTTAAAACTCTTAGAAATCATTTAACAGATTCTAATACGATTTACGTATCAAAACGAGACGGTTTGCGCTCATTTGAGCTATTTAACTTTGACATATTTCTACGGTAAATCAATTTGATTGGTTTAAATCAAGGTTATTTGATCTTGTTTTACATAAAAAACCCCAGTGATTTTACTTAACAAATATGACTGTCGTTTATCTTTTAAATACTTATTTGTTCGATTGATTGAGCCAAATTACAACAAAACAGCTTTTTGAAATCTTCATTTTACCTATTACGTACCTATCTTTATTTTACGTCTAACATTACTAGGAAGTTCGTTTGAAGGTTACTAGGTTCTTAAGTATGTAGGTCAGGTAGAGGTACCGTTAGGCAGGCAAAACCCTTTTTCCTTAAAATCATATCCTTCCTGATACCTGTCTAATCCAATCCTCTAAAAATAGCTTCATTTATTTAGGTTAACGGACGTAGTTATTAGGTAGTTAGGAAATGAGCTATTTTTAGGTATCCATCCTTATTAAATCCTTTTCATAACTCCTTTATCCTTAAGACTGAGTAAAGAATTTAATATTAATTTGTGATTAAATTAAAAAATAAGTATTTTATAAAATACAATTTTTACTGCTTACTTCCGACTATCATGAATAGGCTACCAAGGGTCAACTATACATAATAGAGTTCAAATTCAAAATAATGCTGGTTGATGTGGGAGTATCGATGACTTCACAAAGGACACAATGCAGATTTCAGGACCCCGTCCTCTACAAGTTGTCATAGATACTGTTGAATCAATCTGGTATTGTATTGAATTAATTACAACATTTATTTCATATCCAAACGGTTTTGATTGATGTGGGAATGTCCATCTGGCATTACTTATGCCATGGATATTGTTGGATCAATCTGTATTTTATATAGAGGGGTTTTGTATAGAGTATCGGTACCTTACTATTTAGAAAAGTGGTCTGAATCTTTAATCCGAATAATGCTGGTTGATGTGGGAGTATCGATGACTTCACAAAGGACACAATGCAGATTTCAGGACCCCGTCCTCTACAAGTTGTCATAGATACTGTTGGGTCATCTTGGTATTATATTGGACTAAGGGATTCAGATTACTTATTTCGGTTAGGTAATTTAATAACCCCAAACCCTTGGTTGACTTTACATGAAGTCGAGTAGGTAGGTTTTAGTTTAAGTAGTTAGTCTGGTATTTTATATTAAATATCTTAGGCTCAGTCGTTCCCTTAGTTGCGCATATTTACGCTAAATGCGTGTTTCAGACTAGGTCCTATTCCCGGAGGTGGCAGATTGTTTGTTTGGCGATATTTGTTTATCACATGGCCACCACTCCTGATGGGCGTTTGGTGTTGGGGCTCATCAGGCGCCCTTCGGGGCGTTCCTTTTCCTCTTCCTTGAATGCGCACAAACCCAGGAAACTTTGGAGAAAACTTAGTTATAACATTCACGTACCTCTAAAAGAATTTGGTTTACTATTATTAACACAACGTACGGTCCTACCATCAAAACTAAACGATCACACAGCCATTTTAAATTATCACAGGCCAACTTTATTTACGTAGTCCATTTCGATCTTAATTAATATATTTACATCATTAGATTTAAAGACCGAGAGGGGCGGGTGGTTACAAACATTCAAATCGACGTCGTTGTGTGAAAGATATAAAACCCAATCATACTTCCGACGATTTAATTTGTCTCGGTGATAGGTTTTCGAGAAGTTACTAAAATCTTTGAGTAGCAGCGTAGTGATCACCAAAATTAAGTAATCTCCGTCGTAGATGAGGAGGTGTTTAATCACCAACCATGTTTAGTGACAGTTATCACAAGCATCTCTAAGATGTTGAATGGAATGCTGAAACTGGTAAATAATGGTCCCGTCCTTAATATTGTTTTATACTAGTTGTTAAGTCTGGATAGAGGCTTTTATGTAGCTTGATTAAATCTGACAGTAAGTCTTACACACCTTACAAGTTACCATTTTATCAATCCACATGGAGTCCACGTCGTTTAATATGACACAAATCACTTTATACTTTAGGTAAGCCCTGTGATTTGCACTAAGACGTATATTAGCTTATTTTAATGGAAATAATGTTTTTTATGACACAAACAAAAGGGCAATGTCAAATAACATAAATTAAACTAGAACAATTAAGTGTTGCGAACATTTAGTTTAATTTACCTTATGAAGTGAAAGCCTTAAGTTTGTACCCTGCGGTACGCTTAAATTAACGTCTTATGTAGCACATGTTGAAGGATGTTTAAGCCGTAAAATGTTTCATGGCTCTTATTTATAGGGTTTACACATAAAAGACGGAACAAGAATACTGTGAGAGATATAAAATAAAAGTAAAAGGAAATAAAATTGTTTCTGATGAATGCCGCTGTAACCTTCAGTTTTGATTACTTCAGTATAGCTGAGCTAATTAATGTTAAATGATTCAGCATCATCGTTATCATTCGGTCATAATACGATAAGATATGTCATCTTAATAAATACCGCATTTTTAAACTCTCGATGTTTACTCGGAGATCTGACCTTCGTAACTATTAGGCAGGAAACCAGCTTTTGAATCATGGCGACTACACCTAGTAGTATGCTATCTGAATTTTGACGACCTTCATAGCGCGAACACGCCGGACTACATGGCGTCGCCATCTCCGAGGTTCCGGGTTCGATCCCCGGTCGGGACAATGTAGAAAACGAACTTTTCTATATTATCTCGAGTCTTGGGTGTTGTGATATCAAGTGTATCATTTTTTTTAAATGTGCAGTCCAGTAAATTAATGAAATACTTATAAAACTAGCATTGTACATGCTGAAAATTTTAAGATAAGTTTTTTTGTCGTAGCGATTCATGGTTGCTTTGTAATACGCACGATGAATAAGATTTTGAATTGAATTGAAGACTGAGCAAATGAACTCAAAGGCAAGCAAGTCGTAAATAAATAGAAACAACAACATAAAAATGAGTTTTTTGTTCTTTAAAGATTATGTTTTTCTAGTTCGAAAAATCCAACAATTTAAATTTAGGTAATGCTAGTCTAATAATAACAAAGAAGGCTTACTAGAGAACACGTTAAAAACTCATCTTCTATAACTTACAACAACATTGTAATAACGTGAAAATTTAATATTCAAGGTCAACAAACCGACATAAAGGGAGACAAATTAATTTTAATATAATTTCGTAACACTTGCCGTCAACCTTTCGCATATGAAGTAATTAACTCGTTTGGGATGTACTGCCAATTTCAGCCGTCACATGTATTAACACGTAGAAGGCATAACAAAGGACCTATTAAGTCTTTAATGATAGGACTTTTTAGGGTTCCGTAGTCCTGACAAGGCACCCTTATAGTTTCGTCATGTCCGTCTGTATCTCTGTTTGTTCGTCCGAGGTTTTGCTTGGAGACTGTTGACCCTAGAGAGCTGAACGTCCCCCCCTCTAAAAGCTAAACTATTGGCTTGAAAAATCTAAAAAAATTCAAGATGATAGTATTTTTCATGAACTTTTAAGGAAAATCATAACGGTTAAGATCCGTTAGTTCAAGAGTAAAAGTCTTTCAAAAATTCCTTAGAGGAAAACATTAAAAGTGACTTACATGAAGTAATTGCTGAAAAACTACTCTGTCAAGAAAGTACCAGGAAAAGATTAATAATACACAAAGTGTTAGTTATTTATCCAAATTTATTTTATCACCTTCAAAGTATGCTCCTTCAGAAGCGATACACTTACGCCAACGAATAATCCAATCATGAAAACATTTTTAAACGCTTTTTCTGGAATCGAGTTCAGTTCTCGCCGCGAATTCTCCTTTATGTCGTCTACCGAATGAAACCGGGTGCCACGAAGAAGTAATTTGAGTTTAGGAAAAAGAAAGAAGTCGGCTGGAGCCATAAATGGACGCATGTCCTCAGCGACTCTTTTGCGATTGAGTTTTTGGAGAAAATTCAGGTCTTTTGGGACTAGCCGAGCGGCAACATTTTTCATACCCAATTGATTATTTAAAATGGTACGAATCGACTCGTGTGACACAGAAAGTTCGACGGCTAGCTCTCTCAAACTTGAATGAGGATTTTCAGTCACTATTTCCTTCACTTTTGCGATTTTATCTTCAGTAGCAGACGTTGATGGTCTACCAGAGCGAGGCAAATCTTTCATCACATCTCGACCGCTTTTAAACGCTTTGTTCCACTCGTAAACACGTGTTTTTGCCTTCTGTAACATTTTCAGAGACTCCGAACACGAAATCCCATTGGCGATGCAAAATTTAAGACAAACTCTTTGTTCGACGTTTTTGTCCATTATGAAATTCGCAATACACACTAGATATGGTATAACTAAAAACAATACTGTATTTAATCTTATTATCAGATGTAACTCAAACTCCGCGCTAAAATAGAAAACAGTTGTGCCAATCTAACAACAACAAAACAAATATTATTTGGAATTTGGAACCATAAAAAACATAAATTCCCGAAACTTTTTGACAGAATGTATATTGTGGTAACGACGAGCAACTACGGAACCCTATGCTGCATGGCACGACACTTGGCCGGGTTTTATTAGAAATTTTGATACTATATCTCTGTGCTTTATCTGAATGGCTAATGGGGGATCGCAGCTTCTCACACCTCATTCATTACAATTTGGTATCCCCATTTGCGTCTACGATACTCACGCGAGTATACCCACCTTAACTTGTTAATATCTCCTGCCTAAGTATTACCACGGAACGCTTTTATTGGGGTCCTACCTTTATTTAATTGAAGTGTTTGTGATTTAGTGAATTGCTTGACTGGATACAGAGTAGTGTTGTGAATTGTCTAAATTTGGGAACTTCGGTGTAGGATCTTTGGGTTTTTGTAATTTGTGACTAAGAGTTCCGTGGTTATACGTGAGTACTTTATAAAATTGATTTGCTTATTGATTTAAATCTCAGAATTCGTAATATAACACTACTAATAACTTTACTTTTATAAAAACTCGGTTGAAAATTATTTAATTGTATAATTGTATAAAGTGATTTTTGTCGGTTTTATGTCGTTAAGGTAATAAATCTATAACAAAACCTCTATTTTAAACAGGATATAATTTAAATCGGGCACTCTTTGTGTGTCCTATTAAAAAATGACCGTCCCAATTAGAAGTACTACTGAGAACGAAATTAAACTCAAAAATTATACACATCACTTGAAAATATTTTTGTACATTTTCTTGAAAAATATTATGTCTTCATAACAGACGAATAAAACCTCTAGAGTCTTCTCCAACACTAGTACAGAATGGTACTTAACGTGTTAAAGTATCATTGCAGTGTGAAGCGAGATTTGGCTGATAAAATTTCAGTGGGTAGTACGTAAGACGTTCTGAAGAGCCACTCTGCATCTCTTGCTGTTACCTTCGTAGTCGAAAATGTTGTAAGTTAGAAGCCTTGAACTGGGAAAGGTTTTCGTAATGTTGTTTTAATTTACCTTCAGTCACTGTAGTCCGTTTTTTTCTGACTAGGGAATCTGAAACAATGTAGATTCCCTAGTCGTATTATGTTTGTACATAACGTATAAGTTTGTTTTAATTTTAAAAGGGTATTTATAGTAGCTATAATAGGCTTGTGTCCACTAAACATAAATTGGCTTTTTTGATATTTCTAATAATTATTCACGGTACGGAGAAAACAAAAAACAAGTTTATTCTTTATTTTGAACAAGGATTTTCGAAATTTTTAGGAAACAATAACTTTAAAATTTGGCTTACATTCACGTGACAGTGAACACCAATCAGAAATAATTACGTCACGCCATGCGAAACGTCGTTGGTAATCTTAACATTTTCGGACAATAAATTGTTTCATTTGATAAATATCCCGTTTTAAGCAATCTCTGTCGGTTTTTTAAATCATATTGAAAAAGACTAGTTTAAAATTCACTATGGAATTAGGACTTACACAATTCGTTTTGCCATACGTGACGTCATTTAGACGCTTTGAAAGAGTCAAGTTTTCGTGGTGAATTCAAATTGATAATATACGTTTTTTTTGTGTTAAATGGACATTATGTTAAATCATAAAACAAATTTTAAAATTTTGTCAACTAGCCTATCCTAATCACTTTTAATGATTTTAAATTAACTCAGAAGGATGTCTTTTCTTTATAATTATAGCATATTTCGTGTATCTCGGAAACCGCTTTGGATAAAATTCTGCATTTATGAGATAAGGTTAGGACCTGCAGGCTAACTCTTGAATTTGATTTGAACTCGATGTTCGATCTTGATTCGACCTCGTCAAAATCTGAACTCGATAATAAAACGGTACTCCCGAACTCAATCGAATCGAAATCGAAATCGAGTCGAGATCGATCTAAAATGGCGATCCGTTAAGCATTTCCGGTTGGTGACGTAATCATCATAGACTCAAAGGTTCTTTATTGTGTCACTACAATTTATGATTTTTAATTTAAAATCGCTACTTTTGCTTCCAATACAAATATATTTAGAATGGTTTTCGTAATTAAACGCAAATTTACATCAAGATATGCCAATAACTAGTAAATCATTACTTATTTTTAGTCAAATTTGGAATTTTGTTCAAATATTTGTTACCTTAGCGTATAAAAAAAAAAAGTGACACTTGAATGATGTAAGTTTTAGCGGCGGATTTGTAAGTTGTATTGTAAACTCAAGTATTTGAAATAGGGTAAGTAAAATAAGAGTTATAAGTTATAAGTGCTTGTTAAAAAATGTTAAGTGGTTTTGTGGTGCCCATTTGACGATGTTTATGTTGTTCATCGACATGGGTTGAAATAGTTAGTCAGGAAGTGATCCCTGTGCTAGTGACTGCTGCTAATTTATTTAACTTCAGTGATATATTTTCAATAGTTACAGGTACTATCAATTAAAGCTCTCCTTGTTCTAAAATTAAATTGTAAACGATGTAAAGTCGAGCTACGAGGTGAAGTTAAAGTGAAAATGATTGCTATTGGAATATACCTAGCATAAAGAAGTCTTTTTTTTACTATATTTTCAGATCATGAGTCAAAGTGCACGGCCTACTTACCCACAGTTAGAAACTTTAATAAATTTTTTAGAAGAAAATCCAGGAATTGCAAAGGGTCATCTGCGTTCCGCTCAAGCAAAGTGGGAGACCAAACGTAAATGGGAGCAAATAACAATAACTCTAAATGCTATGGGAGGAACGCAAAAAGATGCTAAAGGTTGGAGTAAGGTAATTATTATAAAGCAAACATTGCTAGAAATTAACAATATTTTGACTTTTTTAAACACAACTAACTTATATTGATAGGGACTCTCATTATAGTTTTAGGCTTATAATTTTGTATAAGTAGTATTTTGTTATATAGCAATCATTTATCCAACTTACTAAACTTACAGTATAGCAAAACTAGAAAGTTGTTGAGTTTCACAACATTGTACTATAATAAACCAACATCAATATATTTAGGTGTATCAATAATGCTATTTTATACATAATATTATGCACATTATGTTCATGGTTTATTTTCAATGGGTTTTCAGTTTTGGACTGACAAAAAATATGCCCTAAAAAAAGTTATAGGGCAACGCAATGCAGATGCAAACCGAACCGGAGGTGGTGGGCCTGCCAACTTACCTTCACTCACCAACATTGAGGAGAGAATGGTGGCTATACTGGGCGGAAGAGGCTTTGCAGAAGGAGACACTCAGTTTAGTGTTCCAATACTGCCATCTCAGGTAATATTTTTTACTATAAAATTGTTAAAAAATAGTTTGGTTGCAAATTTAATGTTTAGAATATTTTAATAGGGGGATATTGTTTTTATCATCATTTGCCCATCAATTCATAACATGCCCAGATTGAAGTAAGGATATCACCATTACCAATATAATAAAGATCAACAATTAAATGTCGATTTTGTTTTTCTATTAACTAATTCTGAATTATTATTGTGTTTTAGGAGCAACCGTCAACAAGTACTGCACCGACACCACCAGTAATAGAGGAACAACCTGAAGAACTTATCATCTTGCCACCACCGGGAAGTCCAGACCATACTCCACTTTTAGCCTCTACCCAATCTAGTAAGTTTGTGTTAAAATTTATTGTTATGCATTACAAACTTTGAATTTCTGTCCCTCTTGCAAATGATAATATATATTAATAAAACCATACTTACATACATATTTTATTTGTCAGCTCCAAGACGAAGCCCTCGCATTCGATCTCGGTTGAGTCGTCAATCAAATAGACCTACAATAGACCGAGGAAGGCGATCTCAAATTCAAGTCGAAAGAGATCGCCTTGTCTCCATTGAAGAGAGGCGGGTGGAGGCAGAGCTCTTACACGCTAGAGCTTTGCAAGAAAACATGGCTGGACTTTCTGCAGCTTGTAATAATATAGCTGAAGCCATAAGTACAATTGGGACAAGGGTGGTCAATGCCATAGAAACTTTCATGCAATCCCGTTAGGTGGACACTCTGGCATGATGGGCCGGGGACTTATGAGAACAAAGACAATTATATATTAAGGGCAGTTAATTTATAGATATTATTTGAACCAAAAATGTTTACCGAAGACTGTTATCTGTGCCATACATTTAAGCGTTACAAGTAAGGGTTGAAGTTATATATTTTTATGTAATAGTTATTAATTAAGAACAATGTTTAAATAAAAAAAGTTTAAAAGGTAATCTCTTAAATTTATTAATTCCTTTGCCGCCTCGTCCACAACATATCAACAATGCGTTGCCGCGCTTCGACCCCTCGTCGCAATTCTAGGGTGGCGCCTGCGCCGTGGCCAGGCGCGGTGGCGCGGGCGCGTGGTGGTGGGGGCGCGGGCGCAGGCTCCGCCGGCTCTTGCGCAGCGTCTTCCTCCGCCACGTGGCGCGCTAAGCTGGGCTCGGGGACACGCGCTGCGTTGCACATGTTATGTAGCACGCAGCATGCGTTTATGATTTTAGAAACCATATCAGGTTTGTAATGAAGCACCCTATGCTTGAGTAGACACCGCCAGCGCGCCTTTAGCAACCCTATGGTTCTTTCCACTCGGTTACGTGCTGAACAGTGTATCTCAGTATACAATTCTTCTGCAGAACCAGCAGCGGCATTAACAATTGGAGTCATCATGTACTCTCTTTGTGCATACCCTGAGTCACCTGAAAATAAAAACAAAACAATTATTTTAGTTCAGTTTCACCAATAATATATATTTTTTAAATTTAAGCATTACTGTTCTTCACTTATGCTTCAACATACTCTAATAAATAAACAATATTTAAATTAAATTAACACTTACCTAACAAACACACAGTCTCTCCATGATTCACAAGATCTATTAAGTGATTTTTGACTGTATGTTGGTTGAAGATATGTGAATCATGAGTAGCACCACCAAAACATGCATCTACACTGATAATATTCAAATCAAAATCACATATCTGAAACAAATTCATACTTATTTATATCAACCAATAATAATAATATTAAAAGCTTCTAAATATGTTTACAAATTATTTTATTTATTATAGTTATAAGTGAATTAATTATAAGTGAATGTACATACAATTTGCACATTTCTGGAATGGTAATGTTTGCGGTTGAAATACCAATCCTCATTCTCCGTTGGTCTCACCATGGCTACATGGGTTCCGTCTATGCAACCAATCACACCAGGTATTCCGTATTTCTCATAGAATCTGAAATAAAAACATTTTATTTATAAAATATTATGTAATCATTGTTGTTGTTTTTTTTTACAATAGTTATATATTTACTTTCTCTTTATAGCGTTCCGTTCATCAGCACTACTAGGGAACTTAATATATTCCCGGAATATAACTGGTTGGTTGAATGCATTGGTCACCTCTCTGATGCACCTTGATACTGACTGCTGTGACATAGCAGTACCATGGGATCTTCCAACGAGACGTTGATAGCTCCCTGTTGCATAGAAAGAGAGAGCAACCAATATCTGAAACAAACAATGAAATCTAATAAATTCCATTTAGACTATTTATGAATTGTTAGTAGGTATTATTAATTTAGATTAATACCTACTGTAGTAGTATAGTAGATAAAAACACTATGACTTAAATAAAATACAACTCGAAACTCACCTTAAACTTTATAGGAATATCACTTCTACGGGATGGTGATTTTAAAAATGGGGAGAGCACTTCAACTAGCTCCACAAAAATGTCTTTTGTAACCCGGTAATTAGCCACAAATTCTGCATCACTACTTTCTGTAGCTGCTGCACTATAGCGAGCTATTTGCCTCATACGTCTTCTTTGGCGTGCTTCAACTTTCTGGGCTTCTTCCAATAAATTAAATTGTGCAGCAAGGCAAGCCATTCTACCTAAACACACAAACACCGATTAAGCTTAAAAAATGCAAATATTGCAGTCACTTTCACTCACGAAGAAAGTTTATTGGATCTTATAGCATTTTTAATAAAGAAACTTACCTATTTATTATTTATTTACTAATAAATCACACTTTCGATCGAAAAAAAGTAGCGTCTTATGAATCGAGAGCTTTGACATATGTTTTCGATTTCAATGTGACGTCATCTCGACCTTGATGGCGTCGGGAGTAAGGATATACGGCGGTTTTCGATTTCAAGTAGTTCACAATTCGACCACAACTCGATTGGCGCTTATTCAAGTTCAAGAGTACCAAATCAATGATTCTCGACGTTGATTCGATTTTGATCGTAACTCGAACTCGTCAAGAGTAAGCCTGCTGTTTCACAATGCACGAATAAGTTCTAAATAAGCTAAATATTTTACTTATCTGAAGGATAAACATGATTTTTGCGTTTCACGACCGTCAAATAGCGCTACATGACACATCAATTCAAACATTTTTACCCTCTACATATTTTTATCATTTACTTAACTTAATCCGTATAGTAAGACAGACCCCTATAGTCCCTAAACTATCAATAATACCATTCTCTTATAAAAAACTTGAAACTAGCAACCGCCAAGTCGATATATCATAAGCAGACAGCGGAACGACCAGCAAAGGTTTTATTTTACTTCGCTACAAATTTATCGTTGCACACTTCCGGTGCGGTCCGGTATCGCTTCCGGTTTCACATCCGGTTTCTCCGCCGGTGTTTACCGATGTTATCGGTTCGCGTTAATGGGTTGTGAACTCGTCTTGAATCTATTTCGTGGGGCAAGTGAAACGTTGAGATAAGATCGTGAATTATAGAAGAAACTGTTTAAATTGTACGTGGTTTGGATAGTAAAATTTTTTACATTTTAAATTTTTGTTTTTTAGCAATTCCATGCAAGGTTTAATTGAAGATAAATAACATTGATTTTTTTCAAGTGTTATTTATCTTCAAAATTTTTTACGTTATAGTGAGAAATAATAGTTAAAATGTACGGGGCCCATCTAATTATATAATTAACCTTTTTTCATCATCATAAAATTACAGTTAAAACCTATTAAACGTCCCACTGCAGGGCACAGGCCTTGCCTCAACTATGAGGTGGTTTGGGCAATACTCCACAACGCGGGCCCAGTGCGGATTGGTGGAGATGTGTGGTAAGGCCTGTGACTAAACCTTACTGATGTAATCAAGCCGCCATAAAGCCTCTGACTAGGCTTTACGACGAATATGGCCTTAACACCACCCAAGTGCCTAAAATCTCGAATATAAAATTGTCAGAATACCTGTTACTTGAACCTAAAAATTTAAATACGATGCTAGAAGAGGATTTAATGAACATCTTGAATTGAATAATTTTGATTTTCCGTTAAGTTCCTTGGATTAAAACATGCACAAAAAAGTGACTATTTTTTCATAAATTGCAAATGTTCTCTTAAACGGCACAAGCTATTTCATTACCTACTGTTTTCACACAAATCAAGATTTTGGAAATATACATGTGTTAAAGGCATTAATTTCATAAAAACATTTTTTTCCGATTTTTAGAGGTCATCCGCACGCGCGAATATGTATGGGCAGGACGCGTCAAGGTCATTCAAGCGTGTTAAGGCCTTAAGCGATATCAGCTGGGACCAACTTGTAACGTGCCTTTCAAAGCACGGAGATGCTCGTGATAAATGTCACTAATGGTTGGTTGCTTAACTTTAGTAATGGATACCAAAGTGCTGCCGCCACTGAGCTACAAGCAACTCTGATGCCATTTGGCTGAAATCATCATCATAATTTCAGCCAAAATGACATCCACTGCTAGACATATGCCTCCCCCAAAAACTTACAGATTGGTTGGTTAGGAACGGTGTCCAGCGGCTTCTTGGAACTAACTGATTTTTTGAGAAGTCATTAGATATCCATTTTATTCCCTTTTTCACATCCTTACCTTACTCTATCATCAGATCAGCACTACAGTATCAAATCATTGTTATCATATGTCAATTCATTTAATACATACTTTATCATCATCTTCGTTTCAATCAAGACGTCCATTGATGCACATAGACTTCTTCGAATTAAAGATAATGTACTTATAAGTTATTAAAGTTAAAATCGACTTCCAAGATTTGAAAACATTGTAGAAGTTAGTTAACTGCACCTAAGTTAGTAACAAAATAAGTCAGTTATGGCTGTTCAAAAGACGAGTAAGAAGAGTATGGCGTTTTAACAAGGATTTATCTACGGCTTATGAAATGAGACAATTTATTTTATTTTATTTTATTTAAGGAAGGTTTTTTCTTAATAGAAGTAGTCACCTTCATAGAAAACACAAATTACATGACACCATGATACTTCTTACTAGCTATTTCTACAATTTATACCCTTAATTACTAGTTTATACAGAGACCTGGCTGTATCAGAATTTATTTTATTTTATTTAACTAACAACATGGATATCAAATAGATCGTTATTGTAAACTATTAATACAAGGTATTTACTAGTAGCATAGAGAAAAAAATATACTAGTAGATATTAAATTGAACAACAAACGTTGATTTTTACTCGTATAATAAATAATAAACTTTAACAATAATTTATATTAGATTTAGCAAATCAAAATTCTTAAAGAAAGAATAATTGTATGTATGGGTTTAATAATAATATTTAATAATCCATAAAATAAAATAAATACTTTAAAAACAAAAGCCGGACACAAACTTTGGAAGTCGTGCGTGGTAAAAAAAACCCTAACAGGCATAGTTCAAATAAAATAATAAATTACCAAACTATTTAAAAGCCGAAACAAAAAACAGTATATATTTGTTAAACAATTAAAGAAAAAATTAATAGCCAAATGCTACTACGACTTAAAATAATTCTTTGATGATAAAAATATTTTATGCAAGTTCCTTGGCAACATAAAAAATGTTGGTCTACCCTCCACCCAAAAACTATACCTACTTGACATACTGTATTAACCTGAGTGATCCTCTTCTGTAATTTAATTGAATCTTAGTTTCGATGAATCTCGTGTATTACTTCTTGACATTATATACTTTTATTTATTTTATTTTGCGAATTTAATGTGACTGTTTTTGTTTTGAATTTTAAATATGACGATTTTATAATTAAATAATAATAATAGTGAGTTTGACTTGTAAATATAAATAAGAATGCAATTCCCTTACAGGGTCCATAAGTATGATCTCACACAATGTAACACCTTATGTATACACTTATGACGCAATAAATGAATATGAATATGAATAAAAACCGGCCAAGTGCGAGTCGGACTCGCGCACGAAGGGTTTCGCACCATTATCTATAAAAACGGAAAAAACACGTTTGTTGTATGGGAGCCCTCTTAAATATTTATTTAATTCTGTTTTTTAGTGTTTGTTGTTATAAGTAGCGGAAAAAGAAATTCATCATCTTTGAAAATTTCAACTGTCTAACTATCACGGTTCATGAGATACAGCCTGGTGACAGACGGACAGACAAACAGACAGACGGAAATCGACGCCTTAGTAATATGGTTTTACCGTTTTGGGTACGGATCCCTAAAAAAAATCACAAAATGGTTTCTGTATATCTCTTACCATAGCCATCCTCATTTATAACCTATCGTATTTTAAAACTTAATTTGTGTTATTCTGTACATCGAGAATCCAGTGAAGAAACCTGTATTTAAATAGTTCCCTGATTTAAATTTAAAGTAATTCAACTAGTTGGCTATTAAATAATTTCTCAGCCTTTTGATTTGTCACGGACTTACGAAGTCGTTTAAAAGCTTTTAGGATAATTTGATTATATTAATTTACCCTCACAAAGTTTAACTTTATTAAAGTGTCTTTTTGATTATTAACTTGGTGGTTCTCATTTAAGTTAATTTAAATAGTTTCGTACCAATCCCACAGGGCCCTTAATTGAATAAGTATGACCCAGGCAATATTTTTTTTATTTATTGAGAAGAAGATTCACCATCATCATATCAGCCTGTTGCAGTCCGCTGCTGGACATAGGCCTCCCTCAAGGAGCGCCACAGCGCACGATCTCCCGCCCTTTGCATCCAGTCGCTGCCAGCTGCCTTCTTCAGGTCATCGGTCCATCTAGCCGGGGGGCGTCCTACACTACGTTTGCCTAAGCGTGCTACACATCAATACACATTACAGTTTAGAGTCATATGGGTAACATGTGTGAAATATGTCTTTATAGGTAAATACAGCGTTTTAATAATTCAATTATTTGTTATATTTTGCGCTTTCATAGCGGATCAACGAATGATTAATTGCTTTCCCAGAGTTCAAAATACACGTAAATTTACTATAACACACAATACAGGAGTACAAAAGAATGGGACACCCTTAAAAACCACGTGATCAGCTGGTCATATATAACAACTTTTCCTACGGGAGCAACATTGAAATCGTAATTTTATTTTCAGATGCTCCATACATTACCATCGAGGTATGCCAGTAAGTTTGTATGGAGAAGCTGAAAAAAATTATTGATTTCGATGTTGCTCCCTTAGGAAAAGTTGTTGTATATGACCAGCTGATCACGTGGTTTTAAGGAATGTCCTATTCTCTTGTACATCCTGTATAGGAAAGCAGTTGGCAGTAGCTTATTTTGTACTGACATGGGATTGTGATCCCAGTGATCAATTTTCAGCTACTCCTCAGTTTATACTGGGATAAATCTAGAATAATGATACAAAAATATATTGATTTGGCAAACGATGCACCAACCACCCTGTATAATTGTGCCTAACAACATACATCCACCAAAAGTCTAGAAGTAATGAAAAATATTAACCTCGTGATGCCAATGCCAATTTTTTTTTCTAGGGCATTGCCCAGTGATAAAACAAATGAACCAATATATTTCTGAAAATAATTTAATAGATTTTTTTTTTAAAGACCGACTAACACACGAACACACAAGAAAATCTTAAAATGGGGTCAGTCTGTACCCTTAAACTGTCAGAAATAACATAAATAAAATCGCGGTTTTTGTAGAGATTTTTACCGCAAACACTAAATGACACCATAAGGCTCCTATGATTAATGTCAGGTTAACCATGAAATTAAAAGGTAACGAAGTGTTGCTGACTGAGCAAAGTGGTTTTAACATGGTAGTTAACGTGTACACAATAAAGTTATGTTTGGTAGGCTTCCTCGATATTGGCACTTCATAGAGCGATGGTAAGTTTGCATTTACATACATGGATATTATATAATACTAATAAACACATTTATTTCAGACTAAGTCCATAATTGTTAGTATACAAAAAACTGTTAAACTAGTGTTAGTTAGTATAAACTTAAGACTAAAGATAATTTGGGGAAATGTATAAAAATCTTCAATAAAGTACCACAAACTCTTGTTGACTTACCTTCAGTAAAAGAGTTCAAAAACCACATTAAAAAAATCCTTATGGAAAAAGGATACTACAAAGTTGAAGATTACTTGAACGACAAGAGTGCATGGACTTAATAGCCTGCCTAGCTCGCACTTACACTATCTTGTAATTGTATTTCCTGTAATAAAATCAGGCTGACAAAGGTGACTGAGTTTCTTGCACCGTTTCTTCTCATCACCAGCCGATATGTTGTCCCGAAGCGGTGGTAGGGCTAAGTTATATGTTGGGACGTGTATAAGTGCCCGGAAGAGGGCCTATATACAGAATAAAGAATTTCATTTCATTTGAGATTTATTTTAATATTAATATGCTGGTGATCACCAGAAGCGTCGCACGAGGCGCGTGCACTCGCTATTAGTGAGAGTGTGCAGGCGCACCCGGCGCAGCAGCATCGGTGAATCCCAGCGTTCAGCCAAAGCGTTGAGGATGTGGTTCGGGCTGCCCCGCAATCGATCCAAGAAAGATGCACAACGTTTCCTTATGATGGCATTGAAGCCATCTACTTGTCTTTCTGCGAACATAGTTGACGCGCTGCAGTAGCGCGGCAACTCGAGCATCACCCTAATTATACACTGTGAATTTTTAATTACCCGAGAAAATTAACTAACATACTCAGATATCGATATACATCGAATTTGGTGAATAAATAAAAAAATATGAGAAATTTATTTAAAAGATCCCTAACATTCCTTAAATAATATGCACCATAAAAGTCCTGCTAATTCAAATAGTAATCATTATCATTCCAACATTAACGGAACCAAAATCCACCTAATTTGGTCGCGGAATATTGGCGTACGGAAGGAATAACTATGAATGTTTTTTTTTTCATTCATAGTTATTCCTTCCGTACGCCAACGCCGTACGCCGTTCCGTTTTTTTATTCGCCAAATTCGATGTATATCGATATCTGAGTATGTTAGTTAATTTTCTCGGGTAATTAAAAATTCACGGTGTCTAATCTTTTGTTTTATAGTTAGGGAAAACATTGGAAGTAATCTGGAGATTCAGATAACAATGCCCACTCTAAGAGATAACGATGTCTCATGATTATTCTAATTAAAGCTTGACTTACCGAATCTCAGATCAAAGTCAATGTACAAACGGAAAAATGCGCTAGGAGAATGAAAAAGCCTTTATACGATGCCAAGCGAGATGTATGTACAAAAGGATTTTTAGGGTATCTGTACCCAAAGGGTAAAACGGGAGCCTATTACTAAGGCTTCGCTGTCCGTCTGTCTGTCTGTCTGTTTGCCGGTCTGTCGGTCCGTCTGTCACCAGGCTGTATCTCATGAACCGTGATAGAGAGTTGAAATTTTCACAGATTATGTATTTCTGTTGCCGCTATAACAACAAATACTAAACAACAGAATACAATAAATATTTAAGGAGGCTCCCATACATCAAACGTCTTTTTTGCAGTTTATATAGAAAATGGTACGGGACCCTCCGTGCGCAAGTCCGACTCGCACTTGGCCAGTTTTTTAGTTAAGTCTTATAAACTTTCATTAAAAAATCACGCAAAATGTGAATACGGTGAAGAAAACTATTCAATGTTTGTGCTGTTTTGCCTGTTTTGAGCAAATCACGATTACGATTTTTCGACGGTTTTCAAACTTTCCGAGCACATGTTATTTGATTTAAATTATTATTTTTCCAAAAGTGTGTTTCATTTATTGAGTATTAATGGATCACTTTTAACACCACGCTACACTGACAATAGGTGGACGAAGAACGTGACCATGTGAAGTGAACCCCATGGACACAGAGCCAACACAGGACACAGAGCGGAGGCCAACCAAAAGCAAGGTGAAAGGACGAAATTGAGACCGTCGGAACAAGAAACCGGCCCAACCTGGCATAAAACCGGGATGAGTGGCAATCTCTGGAGGAGGCCTTCACCCGAAGAGGGGTTCAGATGACATGCTTACCGGACTAATAATATATACAGGGTGTAAAAAAAGGCTTAACGAAGCCTTAAACCACGAATTCTATACATAAAACCAAGAAGAATGCAAAAAAAATAATTGCTGGGAAATGACTTTTATTTTTGGGTATCAAAAAAAATCTAACCCGCAATGTATGGCGCGCACGCCACAGACTATGCCTGTGTGTGTAAGCGGATCATGTTTCTTTGTAAAAAAGTTTAGTATTATCAAACAAAAGTCATATTTGTAAAAATCTTTGAAAAAAAATTGTAACTTTGACTGTCAATAACTTGGTAACCCGTCATTTCCCAGGTATAGTGTAAAAGAAAAAAATAATCGTAATAATACGAAGAATATGTGGTAGTCGGCTTCGTTAAGCCTTTTTTTACACCCGATATACCCTGAACGCCAGACTAGTGCACATGCTAATCTTCTTTATATATAAAACAAAGTCGGGTTTGTTACAACACTTATAACTCGAGAACGGCTGTACCGATTTTCATGTTTTTTTTTTGGATTTGTCTCCACCCCTAATAGCAGAATAAATAATAAAAACATGGAAAAGCTGACGAAAAAAAATTAATTATTAAGCGATACGAAGTTTGCCGGCCCAGCTAGTGGAAAAGAAAGGGTTTTTTTTTTTTTTTAACACTACTTTAAGAAAATAAGCTTCTGTTTTAAATCCCATTTTTACCTTACCAATGTTATAAGATAGTTGTCGAATTACACGTATTAGTCATAAATGTGCACTAAAAGAGTGAGCATACCGCATGAATTTTGACGATGCATCCATCTAGTCTGTTATAACTAAGCGTAATGTCAGGTAATTTACCCGTTTACTTAAAGAGATGATAAAATTCTAATACTCATCAACAGGATCCCTATCAAGCTTACCCACCGGTGGCCGCGTAATAATAGATTTTTTATTGTGTCTCTTGACCTTGGCCTGACAGGGTAAAAAATCAATTTTCATTACCTACCTACTCAACTCGTTCACAAAAAAATATTTTGATATATCTGTTTTAACTTTTTTTTTGACGACCTCCGTAGCCGAGAGGCGAGCATGCCGGACTTTAAGGCGCCGCCATCTCAGAGGTTCCGGGTTCGATCCTCGGTCGGGTCAATGTGGAAAACGAACTTTTCTATATTGGCTCGGGTCTGATGTTGTGGTACCGTCATTGTTTAATTTAATATAACACAAGTGCTTTAGCTACTTACCTTAGTATCAGAGCAATGTATGTGATGTTGTCCAATATTTATATATATATTTTAAAAAAAAACTCCTAATTATACCAAAAAAGTTGATAATTTAACTTATAAAACTCGTTTGTTTAGCACATAAGCCCCCCTTACTGTACTATCACTTCAGGGAGTAAAATATTGGCTGGTGGCTAGTAGAAGATGATGGTAACTGAATATTATAGTCCTACAAACTATTATTTAATTCTGTATTCTTAGTTATATAATTGTCCCGAAAAGTTAAAACTACACTTACTTATCTAAGTGACTTAATTTTTGGGCCCTTTTCATACGATTTCAATGCTTTACCCTAACTTAGGTGCCTTTTAAGATAGTTTTACCTTTTGGTAGTAAACATTAGACGTAAATTAATTTCGTTCCATTAAATTATAATATGAATACATAATATGTTTTCGCTACAGACTAAAAAACAAAGTGCTTACGGATTTAAATCCCGCAATGGACGTTACTTGTGTTGGTGTGTATCAGAATCATTTATTTGAAATTGAATAATGATGATTGAATATTAGTGATGAGCGCCAGCATTCGTATCTAAGTCATGGATATTTATAAACTTATTCAATTATGATACAAGCTTTTCTTCATCATCATAATTTTAGCCACAGGTCGTCCAATGCTGAACATAGCCCCCCCCCCCCCCCCCCCCATGACTTCCAGATTGGCCGGTTGGGAGCGGCTTTGCTTTGTTTGGGCACTGATCAGGCAATATAGTTTGATATATGGTGGGGCCTGTGTTTGGAAATTGTAATTTAATAAACGACAAAGATTTGTAGCGTTACATAAGGCTACATCCAGATCTATTATATTCTAGATTAAAATACTATTCTATTCTAGATCTAGCGAATGCGCCGCAAATGCGCAGCATGCATTTTATGCAGTAACGGAACGTGTGATGCGCGCGTGCAGCTCGCGAGTGGTTCGCGCGCTGCGCACGTGCTGCTCATTCGCGTCGCATTCGCCATATTTGGACGTACCCTAAGACTTCGAACAAAGAAGTAATCCCAATTCGCATAAACAGTAAATCTAATACTGACTTTTTTATCAGAAACCAGTTCGTCTGACCATCATCAATACCATCAAAGCACTTCACTCAAAGGACGTAAAGTTAACAAATCGATGGTGGCGTAGTTTCGGGAGTGCTATTCAAACTGCGATGATCTAGATACAAAGGCTTGTGGTGTATCCATGAGGATTAGTGAACAAACTTGCCCGTAGTCTTGGGACCTGGCTTACAGAGGTTTTATTGTTTAAGTCTTCAGTGTTAAGAGATTAGTAAAGGATATTATTTAGCTGACTGCTGCGAAGTTTGTAGGATAAATCATTTAAATATTAAAATCAATGAAATCAATTTTAAATGCAAGGTGAATAAAATCTGGGGACACGGCAGTGCCCCCGCTAAGTCGTTATTTTTTTTCCATATTTAATCTCATGACATAGGAGCTTTTTAATAGTTTTAATAGTTTGTTATACTGTAAATTTTTGTTAAAGAAATAAAATTTTTGATTTTTTTTTTTTTTTTTAATACCATGCCAGTGTGCTGCGGACTATGAAACAAGTCGTAGCGGGTTCATATTCCGTAGTATTTGTATTCTAAGTTTCTTGAATTTGCATGTAAGAACATTTGTTCGAGTATTTGTATCTAAGACATGGACTAGACGACCGTAGCCGAGAGGCGAGTATGCCGGACTAGGCATCGCCATCTCTAAGGTCCCGGGTTCGATTCCCGGTCGGGTCAATGTAGAAAACGAACTTTTGTATATTGTCTCGGATCTGGGTGTAGTTGTGCCGTCGTTGTTTCTTATTTCTGTAACACAAGTGCTTCAGCTACTTACTTCAGGATCAGAGCAATGTATGTGATATTGTCCAATATTTATATTTATTTATATTCATATACGAAATGTTTGTATCGATATTTAGGATATATGTATACGCAATGTATTTATGAATATATTATGTGTTTTGTTTTTAGTTTACCCTAAGTTTAACCTAATTATCTAGCCCATAACGAGCAAAGCTTGTTCTGCACAAGCTTTGCTCGTTATGGGCTAGAAAATTAGGTTTTTTTTTTTAAATAAATATAATTTTAAAACAACACTGTACCAAATCTTTGAATAGAGAAAAGTAAAAGGTATTTCTATCAAAGATTTTCTCAACCACCATTACGTTCGTGACTCGGATCCAATCTTTCTCGTGAACGCCAGAAAATATGAAAATTTTAAACGCGTACTCGCTAAACATTTGACAAGCACGTACAAAGCATCAGCTATGGGAATACCGTCACAAAAACGCGAGAAATTACGTTTGGACGCCAATAACTTCCGCTCTTCACGCATGCAAATAGGTGTACAGAAAGAGTTGGAGGTTGCTCGTATTATTATCGCCTATGGAGATGAAAATAAGGTTCAATTTTTGAGCCTTCCGTTGACGATTGTACAAGTCAAAAAACTCGGGAAACTTAGTGAAACTCAACAGGTGAAATTTGGTGGAGGCGCGTCACTACGACTAAAACAGTGATGGGATGAATCCAATTTTGTGTTATTTTTGCATAAAATGTATTCAAAACTAGGGGAAGGTTGTGATTGACTTATCGTGTAATGCGCCTGCACCGCCGGCCGTGATTGGTTGTTAGCTCCGTGCACACGAGTCTCTGATACGATGATTGTCTCGTAAGCGCAAAGCGATCCTCACTCTTCGCCCAGAGCTCAACATCGATGCCGCTTACAGTACCATTTCTAATTAGCCATTACTTACAGAGAGAAAAAAATAAATCTTGTTATTCAAAAACTAATAAGGGCAGTATATCAGACAATATCAATTTTGTGACTTTCACAATTAGGGTAAAACAGGGTAATACGCCCCAGTTGACAAAACGCCCCACTACTCTCACACGCAAACTAACACAGTTAGGCGGCGCCACTGACGCGCATTGAGTACACAACAGTCGTATGAGAAGATAGCGGACGATTGCAAGTAATTGCTTTGCTGGTGACAAAATTATTGCTTTTTTTTGGTTTTTGGTGTTTTGTCAATTTGCGGTAAGTGTCAAACAAACTTTTATAATTAAAATATTATGTTTTTCATTTCAGTTTCATCCACATACCCTGAAATAAGATAAAATAACCTCTGGGCATATTGAAGACACATTTTTACAAAACGCCCCATGTGCCTGAATTTAAAATGCCCCACTTATAATATAAATTATAAAATGTGTCTGCCTGACTATCTTTCTATCTATTGATTTATTTAAATTCGTTGAAGTTTCTTGTATAATGTTTACAGACGATGCCTCGTCAGCACGTGAGGAAGACTTTACGTGCAACATGGAAAGATTAAGACTTAGAAGAAGCTATGAGTGCCGTAAAAAGTAAGAAAATGGGAGTGAATGAAGCGCATCAAGGAACTTTGGTATACCATCCAGAACCTTGAAAAGACATCTTTTGACTTGAAAGTTAAAAGATGTTTTGTAAACTACGTAGGGCATTTTACTCAACAGTGGTCAGGTAAAACGCCCTCACACCAAGTATAAAAAAATGCCATTTTGCATTGCGAGAGCAAAGGGATCAAATATTTTTGTACAAAATTGTTAATAATGTAGTTGATAGCCCTTATCTGCTAAGCAAATTATTCTTTAAATGTACCAAATTTCGCACTCGACAAAAGAGCACTTTTGATGTACCCGTTTGTAGAACTAGATACCGTAGAAATAGTTTTATAAGAGCCACAGGCAATCACAACTCTAAATTTCGTCACATAGACATTTTTAATGAGCGGTTGATACGGTTTCGTCATCGCCTGAGATCCATTTAGAGTATTTCAGTCTTTTTTCAGTTTTTTTGGCCCAATAGATTTTAATAAAAACTAACACTAATTATTATTTGCTTACTTGCTGTTTTTCGTATTTTGTCTCCATATTGGCAAAACTGTATTAATTAGCTTTGGAAACTTAAAATGCTAGTGTATGATTAATTAATTTTTAAGCTAAACGAAACATTGTAAAGCTGTTTGTTTCCTGAATAAAGAAAATAAATAAATAAATATTTTTTTTTACTAAAATGTCAAACATTAATCAGAATAAAACACTATTTTGAATACTGAACTACAACTAGTTTTATTCACAGTTAAGAAAAACTGGGGCGTATTACCCTGTTTTACCCTAGTATTTAAATGCATAATTTTTCAATTTGATATAGGTATACCCATGACCAAACATCCTGTATGATGTTAATCAATTTCTGATAAAATTTGTCTTCTTTTTTCCTAATATATTTCATATTTTTATTTTTCTAAGGTTTCGAGGTCCTTTTTTCTCAAAGCTTCTAAAACATTAGCCAATAAACAGAAATCAGAATTTACATCGAATTTATTATTTCTATTCCCAACCCTAGGCAGGTATAACGAGAAAATTACGAAAACTGTAAACGCGTCCGGTAGATGATTTGGCCCGGAAGAGAGCGCGCGCGCCTCTCGCGCTCATTTCCGTTCTGTACGTAGAGGGCGCTGTGAGTTTAAAAAAACGCGGCAAAATGAACGCGGAAGAGTTGGCTAAATAATTGAGAGAGTAATAAGTACAATGCAACTGTGTAGTAATTATGTAGGCCCTTGGCAGAGTTAGTTATGTTGTGAAGTTATTTTGTAAAGGGAATAGAAAAAGTAAAATAACTTTCTAAGGCTTCTTGGGGTCATTCAATTCAATTCAATACTGGTAAAGGTTTCAAGAAGCCGCTGGATGCAGGTCGCTTCCTACCAGCCGATCTGAAAGTTACTAGGGGAGGCCTATGTTCAACAGTGGACGTCTTTTGGCTAAATTGATGATGATAATGATGACAGTGTCCTGCCTTTTTCAGTCAGTTTGCAAAAAGAATAGGATAGATTATGACAAAGTTACATCTAAAGTTTGTTGTCCATTAAGTGATTACAATAGCTTAATAAACTTAACACAGATAATCTCTTCAATTTATTTTATCAATTAAAACTGACTAAGCAGAAATCGATCCTGGCACCTTTGCTATAAAGGTTAATGAAAGCATTCGAGTCAGTTGTCGAGTCGTCAAATTGTACTAAAGTATTATCACATTCTACTTACTCTTGACTTTAATGCGTATAGTACATTTATGTATGTTAGGTCAAAGCTTAAGTACTCGAATTTAATTACTAAAAGTCCTCTTAAGACGTTAACTCATTAAAACCATCATAATAGGCTCAGCAAAAGCCCATACATACCAGAATAAGGGTATAATTACACAAAGCCACTTCAGTTTAATGACTTTTATTAACCCCTGACATGTCTGTGCATTATACGACTCTATAGCATTTCTTAAGAAGTGCCATTGTTATTTGTATGGGATCATTAGTCATTCTCGTTTGAGTTACAACGCGAAAAATAGAACTGCTTTATCGCATGAAAATTATGAATCAACCGACATTGCAAACATAAATCATATTAAGTACAAATTTTATTTAAATGACCCTTAGTAATTACCCTTAATAATGCGTTACTTTTTTAGCGTTATTCAAAGTACTTATTAATCATATCAAACTGTATTTGATTATAAAAATGTACACTTTGTACAATGTCGGAAATAAATAAGTAATATTAATGTTTAATTTTGTTCTTTTACTGTTTTGGATTAGATGATACACAGATTGGTAGAAGGGTGATTTGCACTGGTGTATATTCTTTTCTTTGTTATTGTTTGTTAGGATTTGTTGTTTTTTTATTTTTTTTAATTTAATTATTTTTGATTGTTTGAGGCCCTCGCAGAATATCAGTGACGCCTTAAGTTGCCACGGCGAATACTGAGCGAGGGTCCTTTTTGGCACGTTTTTATTTTTATTATTAATATTATTATTTTTGTGTCAATCTATGGTATTTTCTTTTTTATGTTTGTGTCAATTTTGAGTGCCAAATAAATAATATTCTATTCTATTCTATGTAAGGCTAGCAAGTGCCTCACCTTACTGTCAGATGTCAGATATAATCAAGTAACTCAAAGGTATTCCACTAGGATTAACAAATAATGTTAAACTAAGTATTAGCCAAAACTAACTTTCAGCGTTTTTTCCAAAGCATCAAAATATATAAATGATGTTTTGTTTTACTTTGGTTACGTGTGCAAATAAGATCTAACGTAAGTTTCTAAAATGTTCCCCAAGTGTGTTTGGAGCTTCCTATATTCATATTCATTTTTATTTATTGCATCTTGTTGTTTACATAGGGTGTTACAAAAAATGGTTGTCACAAACAAGGGCACTGCAAAAATCTTAAATTACTAATTACATAAAATTACTTGCTACACTACAGTTTAATAATTACTTGCTAAGTTGCTACACTACAATTTGATACAATTATAATAAGTACCTGTACAATATTATCTATTAGAGTATTTTATTACTCTGAGCTATTATTGACTAACAATTTTTCATATTAAATTAGCTAAGTGGTATATATGTCGCAGTATGATAGTAAAAGCGGGTATATAGTCATATCCCTAGGGATATAATTATATACCGTAACATAGTTATACGAAAGCGATTCATTGCTATCTTACTAGGAATATAATTATTATACGGTTCAAGTTTAGTGATATAATTATATTACTTGATTAAATTTAGTGAAATAATTTAGGCTTAGGCAAACGTAGTGTAGGACGCCCCCCGGCTAGATAGACCAATGACCTGAAGAAGGCAGCTGGCAGCGACTGGATGCAAAGGGCGGGAGATCGTGCGCTGTGGCGCTCCTTAGGGGAGGCCTATGTCCAGCAGTGGACTGCAACAGGCTGATATAAAGATAGTAATGAATCGCTTTCGTATAACTATGTTACGGTATATAGTTATATCCCTAGGGATATAACTATATTACGGCTTTATCTATCATACTGCGACATATATACATTTATTATTTGTTTTATATGACTGACTTATCATCTAAATATTCCTTTATAGAATAATAAGCCTTATCAAGAAGAAGTTTTTTAAAATTATTATCAATCAATTATATATTCGACAGCAGATGGAATTTTAAAGGCCAATATGATACAGGTCAGACAATTCCAAATCAAAGTTGCCGACATTGGTAGATAGACCTAAAACGACGAATGCTGAACCTACTCAATGACCAATCGACTGTTCCTATTTGTATTTTAAATGCTTTAAGATCTGATCGAGAAAAAGTTGTTATGTTACACCACAATTTCCCTTTAAGAAATTTTTCATTAATAAATAATAAGTAAATATTGGACAACATCACATACATTGCTCTGATCCTAAGGTAAGTAGCTTAAGCACTTGTGTTATAGAAATCAGAAACAACGACGGTAAAACAACACCTAGACCCGAGACAATATAGAAAAGTTCGTTTTCCACATTGACCCGACCGGGGATCGAACCCGGAACCTCAGAGATGGCGGCGTCATATACAGTCCGGCTTGCTCGCCTCTCGGCTACCGAGATCGTCAAAATTATTTCATTATTATAATTAAACCTTACATTGCCTTCCGCTTCACATAATTTAAACTCCCAAAAGAAACTTCAACTGCATCCAGTGTAATAATGAACAATTAGCTACTAATTTCAGGCGGTGCTCGAAGCTCTACCCTGGCCTGTCGCCGACACCCGAGCTTGGCTCACTTTGAAAACAGTAAACATATTCAAATTTGTACAGTATCTCAACTATAAACAAACACCTGGGCCATTACCATGAACTCATAAAACAATCTTAAAGTTGTCAAATCTGTCAATTTTGGTACGTCATTTCATACAAAATTTGACAGAAATGATAATGTTTGACAGATTTGTGATTTTTTTAACAATTCATGGTTAGGGCCCTGTACTAACTTAGTCACTTATCTTTGACTTACACTCAACGTAATTTCTTAGTAAAGTCAATGACGTAAATAAATAGAAGGTTTTCAATTCGTCTGCTTGTTTTTTTTCAAAGTCACTAAAATTTATCGACTATTAAACCAGTTCCAAAAAATACTCAAAAATGAAATTGTTGTTTTGTCCCTTAGTATTTATTGATTTATTCATTTAGTGACTTTATTTCTTTTAACAATTTTAGTATTTAGAAAGTACAGAATGTAACAAGCTATGTAGATGCTGTTAATAGTGAGTTGGTGATAAAGTTGTAATAAATAAATAAAGCACTGACAAGCAAATGAGAAGTGTACTGATAAGCTACTGAGTAGTACATGTTTACTGTGGCTTAGGTAAGCTTTGACTCGTTTTAGTGACGCTTTTGTTTATATACGTTTAGAACAAGTCGACGACTGCAGACTTCACCGTGTTTAGTGTTTGCTTGGTAAAGAGCTAGTTTGTGTTTAGCACAATGGCTTGGAAACGGTGACTGCTTTACTTTACCTCGCGTTATTTAAAATTTTCAGAAACATTTTATGGACTAGGTATTTTTGGTTAGCTATATTCATTCATAGTCATGGTTTTCCGGTAAAAGATGGCCAAAAGATATATCTCAATTCGTTTTTTTAATCTTTCTCTCGTCTCTTTCTATATTCATTTTAGATCCATGTTCTTATTATCAAAGTCACAGCTTATCGTGGTTTCAATCATTTTACATCCTGATACGAGTGTGGACTATCTTTTTGATCTGTTCCATTATTTTTCCTTCAGTAAAATTGTGTGATGAGCTCGAGCATTTGAACCTGAGTCATGGACGTTTATAAAAGCGTATGTTTATCCATTATCTAGTTGACATAATACAAGCTTTGCCTAGTTTGGGGCTAGCTAATCGGTGTGATTGTGGAAACAATTGAAAAAAATGTAAAAATCTAATGTCAAAACTTATTAATTTAAAGAACCCACATCCTAACTATTGTGTAGGTATTTACCAAAATATTTAAATTAGATCGTCGATTGTTTATCTATTTTTATTTTTTATTTTTTTTAATATTGGACAACATCAAATACATTGCTCTGATCCTAAGGTAAGTAGCGAAAGCACTTGTGTTATAGAAATCAGAAACAACGACGGTACCACAACACCCAGACCTGAGTCAATATAGAAAAGTTCGTTTTCTACATTGACCCGACCGGGGATCGAACCCGGAACCTCAGAGATGGCGGCACCATTTTAAGTCCGGCGTGCTCGCCTCTCGGCTACGGAGGTCGTCAAAATAGAGGCAATAAATTAACCTTTTGCATAAACAATTTTATTGTAATTACGTTTTTCGTTTATAATTACTCCAAATGATAAGTGTCATACACTTTGCAACTAACATTACTTAAAATCCTTCATAAGTGTATTCCGCTTTCATTTAAGTATAATGAGTTGCATCATTTCGGTGCAATTCCGCGTAATTTAAGCTCCCAGATTTGCACAAAATAGCAAAGCAAAAACCGTATTAGTACGAAACATGCATGCCACCAAAGTTTTAAATTTCCTCATACATTTTAGAGTTTCGCTTTAACTTATGATTATGATTTACAGAGAAAGCTAAACATTCATTTAAATGCAAATTGTCTAGGTTTTACTATTGTATAGTGAGATTTGAGTCATAATTCTAAAGTGCATATTACGATTTAAATGTTCAATTTGTTTCTTAATCAACCTATAAATAGTGTGCCAGAAAATTTGATATTGTAGTATTTAAAATTCTAATACCCATCAAAACACTCGTTATCGTTTGTATGGATTTATGATTTTTTTTTACAGTCATAACGTAAAATGTTTGACTGTACAATAATTATCATATTGACGATCTCCGTAGCCGAGAGGCGAGCATGCCGGACTAGGCGTCGCCATCTCTGAGTTTCCGGGTTTGATTCCCGGTCGGGTCCATGTGGAAAACGAACTTTTCTATATTGTCTCGGGTCTGGGTGTTGTGGTACCGTCGTTATTTCCGGTTTCTATAACACAAGTGCTTTAGCTACTTACTTTAGGACCAGAACAATGCATGCGATGCTGTCCTATATAAGGTCCGATTTTATTAGTGTTCATCCTGTTAACCTGTGACTATATAGGTGAAAAGCAATCGTAAAAACCAATTTTCAAATGTGTACCATAAAAACTAAAAAAGTTAAAAATCAACAACATTGACTTCATATTGCATAACCTCGTCCTATCTTTGCTACGTTTAACCATCTGATTATCCGTCTTATTCCTTCCCCTTGTACAGAGCGAGAAAGAGTTGAAGATAGGACGAGTTTATGCAATATGAAGTCGATGTTGTTATTTTGTAATTTATTTTTTAACTTTTTTACTTTTTATGATAGACATTTTAAAAATTAGTTTTTACGATTGCTTTTCACCTGTATAGTCACAGGTTAACAGGATGAACACTAATAAAATCGGACCTTATATATTATTGCAGTGCTACTTTCAATACTTAACACCATATTGTTTACTTAGTGAAATACTTTTGGCCAGTAGTCTTCTCTTCTTAAAGATCTTTATCCATTGCTAATGACTCAAAATCCCATATAAGACTAATCAAATCAATACACCACATTTTTAGAGTCACATGAAACTATGTTAAGTGCTTTCATAGTTTGATAAATCTTATACACGTACCTTATCCATTTACACTTTAGCCTTACTATATCTCATAACCTTCAATTTCAACGATTCCAAGGATTTTTCAAACACAAGAAAACAAAACTACTATATTATTCACATCTCATTGGCCTAAAAGGCGCCAATCATGCGAGATCGCTTCAAACTCGTAAAAAGCACAAAATACATAACATCCGTGAAATTCGAGATGGCACCAACCTTTCCTTTCACCAGTATCAACACCGTGAACATACTCGAGATATTTCTATACAATCCATCAACCACAATGTTCTGGGAAAATTTGTAGATTTAAATAGAAAGTCGTCCATGTATGCTAAATATTTTAAGACTCGCGATTTTGAGGAAAATTCTTCGGGAATTTGTCTTTACGATGTCGATCTGGATCCTTTCTGTTAATCCCTCTTTTTTTGCTTGAAAGGAGACCCGTAACTGATTAAAGGCAAGGGAAATTGGGATATCTCTTTTAACCGACACCGAAAAAGAATCGCAATTGGAATCGTGAGTGTACACGCAGATTATACCTACTCAATAATGTAGAATACGTCATTGTGTGTTTTTTTTTCATCGAATGGTTTAGATCGTTTTTTCCTTTGCTGCATTTTTTGGTTATTTAATCTTATTAGTTCATAATTATTTGTTAATGTTAAGTGTAACATAATCCTTATGTTAGTTTCTAACTCGTGTAGTTTGCTATAAGTATTTTTACTGAAATCTCATTTAAACTGTGGTTCTTACAACTGATGGTAACACGAATAGTATAACTTTTTAAACTATCTTGTTGCATTTTTAAACATAATCATTACACTCTAACGGGATTTCATGCAACTACATACCTAAAACGATTTGTTTTTTGTCCCGACGTTTCGGCTCGATTACACGAGCCGTGGTCGCGGGTTGATCGTTTTAGGTATGTAGTTGCATGAAATCCCGTGAGAGTGTAATGATTAACACGAGTGTACCAGAAAACTCGATGAAGATATCTAACAGTAATGTAAACAATTTTATGTTGTATTAACGGACAGCTCAATAAAGTGTTTTTGATTTGATTTGATTTGATTTGATTTGAATGGGGATTTCTAGAAGAGAGGATTTTTTACAGTAAACTGCACATTAGTTCCTTAATTCTTTGTTCACATCAGTGTCGTTTAGACAAAGACAACCTACGACAAAAATAATGATATATCAAAGTATAACACCATTCCTTTTAAAACCCCAGAAAACGGTTAAAGGAGGTATTAACATTGATGTAAGATAATAAACTCAATTGCAATTAAAAAAAACGGCGAAGTGTGAGCTGGACTCGCGCACGAAGGTTTCCGTACCATTATTTATAACAACGGCAAACAAATCACGTGCCCCCTTAAATATTTATTTTTATTTTGTTTTTTAGTATTTTTTTGTTATAGCGGCAACAGTAATACATCATCTGTGGAAATTTCAACTATCTAACTATCACAGTTCATGAGATACAGACTGGTGACAGACGGACAGACAGACGGACAGCAAAGCCTTAGTTATAGGGTCCTGTTTTACCCTTTGGGTACGAACCCTAAAAAAGGGAGTTTTACCATAGTAGAATCAGAAAAGTACGCCAACTCGAGCCCCGAGCGAGCGATAATTACCTAAACATGTAGGGCTGTCGCTTATTAAAATAATACCAAACCCTTCTCCATAATTTATTGATGTTTAAGCGGTCGCTTTTTCTCGGTTACCTTATTGAAATATTGTTTGCAGCTATAGTCAGAATGTAAATATATAATGAGATATCAATTTTTTAAAAAATGACATATTTTCGTCGAATGTATGTAGCCGCGTGAGGTACCTACAGACCTACATGTTAGCGATGTTAAATAACTGACGATGATTCATTAAATAAATCAGTTTAAAATAAATTAACTACAAAGCGTTATCTGGGCCCTAACCATGAACTGTTAAAACAATCATAAATCTGTCAAACATTATCATTTCTGTCAAATTTTGTATGAAATGACGTACCAAAATTGACAGATTTGACAACTTTGAGATTGTTTTAAGAGTTCATGGTTATGGCCCTGGCCAACGAAACCCGCATCAAATATTTCCTAAACATTTTCGACAAATAAGTTTCAGCTAGAAACAAATGTATGTAAATTAGATAAGATTACTTACCGTTCTGGTTCGCTAGGTAATGTGAAGAATGACATGTCGACCTACTTTTCTGATTCTACTATGGTTTTTCCGATTTACGGTTTTCGAAAGACATAGGAATTTTAAGTTTAGTTTTTTCATGGTTTTAATTTCCTTGCAGTTATAAATAAATAAATAAATAATAAATATCGGACAACATCACATACATTGCTCTAATCCTAAGGTAAGTAGCTAAGCACTTGTGTTATAGAAATCAGAAACAACGACGTTACCACAACACCCAGACCCGAGACAATATAGAAAAGTTCGTTTTCTACATTGACCCGACCGGGGATCGAACCCGGAACCTCAGAGATGGCGGCGCCATTTACAGTCCGGCATGCTCGCCTCTCGGCTACGGAGGTCGTCAAAGTTATCCGAAATGAGGTATAAAAATCCATTATTATTTTTGCCTTAGAACTTTGATTTTTTTCTCAACTGAAATTCGAGGCCTGGGCGCACCCCTACACGAATTTATCAAATATCAAAAAGAGTGTCATCAGAGAGACTGACAGACGAACAACATGGTGACCTAATAAGGGTTCCTTCAAACTTTTTGGATACAAAACCCTAAAAATAAAACGTTTACCACTGTAAACGTAGTATACATGTGTAGTTGGCACGAAATAAACGACAACAAAATTTTAACCATGTCACATTCGTATCAGTGTAGTACCCTTCACTTCAAGGGTTCTCTCCCTAAATTCAGGCCCTTGATGGATGTTCCTCGACTCGTTGTGCCACGAACGAAACGAAATAATTATTCCACAGTATTATTTGCGGTTAATTCGGTCGTTATGGCCCACGGTTAGGCTTTTAGGGTTAACTGAGTTTTAGCAACGAGCTGGTTCACTTTCGTGTAAACAATGAGGTGGTTTTGGATAAGTGGTTGCGTGGCTTTAAAATCGGTTAATTTTAAAAGAAGTTATATAGTTGAATGGTTGGTCTCTATTCATGCGTTTCTAAAGAAAAATATCCAGTTTTTGTGAGAACTCATGATTATCAACTACTTTTCCTATTAAACTAAATGTATCATCTGAATGAATGAACCTACGAGGATAAATGTATGTAGATTAGATTAGATTACTTACCGTTCTGGTTCGCTAGGCAATGTGAAGAAAGACAAGTCGACCTACTTTTCTGATTCTACTATGGTTTTACCGATTTACGGTTTTCGAAAGTCTTTAGTTGTGCTTTTTGGAAAATTTCATAATTCTAGACATGGAAGACATCAGAAATGAGGTATAAACTAAATGTATTATATTAAGGCCTCCCCAAGACTAGCGTCTTTTAACCGTTGACGTCGTCGCAGCATAAAAAAACGAACCAACCATTATAATTACCTTATTTGAAATTTGAATAAAAAAATATTATAATTTTTATTTGAAGTCTCAAAAAGTACACCATAAAAGCGGCATTTCTTCCAAATTTGCACTTTATCCATTTGCGTTGCTCAAGCCTCCCCAAGAAACCTTGTTAAAAGCTAAATTGTTTCAGCCAAAACGGAACCGCTACCAAGTCTTAATCTCCGAATTAGTTTTAATGTTTCAACTCGGGATTTAATTGGAGTAGGTATTTTATTGCAGGGCGGCCGTAACCCGCTTAATGACCTGCGTTTTAATTATATTGCCTACTTGGAAATGTGTGATTATGAAATTATTACAAATCGCCTTGAACTTTTGGGGTTAGATCGTAAACTGGTGATCTAAGCACAACAACACTTCTTTCAGGACAAATTAGCTGGTTCTCCCTGATCTTTGCCTTCATTAATAATAAGAGGTGTGCTGTTTCAAGGGAGAACTTCACTTGGGGGTAATAATTGATGATAATTATGTCTCTCCTGGCTAGTTTAATTCCAGAATGGCGTAAAAAACATCACAGCAACCTTAACATAAAAAAACCAGACTGTTAAGAACCTTGGCTACTCATCCAGTTTGAACAATGTTTCACCTCATCGCTGAACAATTGATATAAATCTGCTAGTACAAAGTTTCCAAAAAATATAAACATACTCACATAGAATTAAAGTCGTGATTTATGTAATCGTGTTCAATGTTAAATATTTCATATCAGTTAAAGCTCGTGACAATATAAGCTTGTTAAACATAAGGTCATGATAATGCCAAGAAGAAAAGCCGAAACCAGCGTATAGGTTGTTAATGTTAGACTTCCGCCCTGTGGGACGCAAAAAGACTTATAAAAACTCAATTTTCCATCACTTGCAGGAACCGCGATCACATGTGTCAGCTACAAGTTTCTAATAGAAAAAGTTAGTTGCGATACGCTCCGCGCTGGTATGAGCAACGTGTCGATCTGATATTTCAGTTTTTAATTTCATAAAGTTTTGCTGCTAGACCGTGGAAAATACATTTAAATTTGTTTGAAAAAATAAACGTCAATGGGGAATTGTTCAGTAAAGCATGGCTATTTTCTGGATGGGAGGGTAAATTAATAAATAATTAATTTATTTGGCACAAAAAAGAAACACATTAACAAGAAAAGTTAAAAGCAATTTAAATGTGCCAAAGTAGTATAGGATCCCACTATAGAACGACTTTCACCGAGCTGGTTAATTGACGAAAAGTATTTAATATCCAATTAAATATGTAAATAAAAATATTGCAAATGGGTTGTCTAAAAAATTTCAGTCCAGAATAAGATTAATTAAAATTTAAAATTATATATTTTTTAAATATTTTACTGGTTTGGTTAATAGAAAAATTCCATAGCAATCGAAAATATGCAGCCCATAGAATATGCAAACGTTAGGTTGACTATTCTTTTCCCGTCACAGCTCTTCGGTAGGCAGGTATAAACAGGTAAATCGATACTAGTAACTTGCACCGGTGAGGTTAATAAATTTAAGTTTAATTAAAATAAAAATTATTTTATTACGCATACGGTGGTATAGGGTTGTCTGCGAAAAATCAGTCCAGACTTCCGGTTGTCGAGCTTTAAAAAGTGACAAAGTGAACTCCTAGCCTACCTTACCCTAACCTAACCCTGAACTGAAAAAGGGGTTCAGTGACATTTCATCATCACCAGCCTATTCCGACCACTGCTGGACACAGGCCTCTCCAAAAGGAGGATTTTACTATAATCGCCACGCTTGGCAGGCGGGTTGGCGATCGCAGTTTGGCCAATGGTGGAGAGGAGACGCTGCTGCCCGTCTTCTTAATGGCGGTTCTCCTGTAGTCGCCTCTTACGACACCCATAGGAAGAGAAGGGGTGGTGCAATTCTTTTAATGTGCCGGCACCACACGACACATATAATATATATCTCCCTAAATGTCACTGCACCCCTTTTTTCGGCCATCGATTCGATCGATCGGTTATATTCGATTTGGTATAACTACTGATAGTATAGATCATCTTTTATCTTCAGTTCTACAGGTTTACTACCATAGACAAACATAAAATCCATAAATGAGATTGTTTTAAGAGTTCATAGTAACCCCATAGGTCTTAGAACTTATTGTCACTTACAATTAACAAGATACTTTTTGAGGTAGGTATGTCATGTGCTTAAAAATAACCTATACCAATATCAATAACTGATATCCTATTTGTTTAGTATTACAGATTAAAAAAGTACGTTATCCTATCAAGCTTCAATTTCCCCACCGGTTGGAGCGCATAATAGATTTTTTATTGTGTCTCTTGACCTTGGCCTGACAGGTTAAAAAGAGATCATTATTATTAAAGCAACTGACAATACACCTCAAACTCGTTTAACCAATAAACTTCGGAATTTAGCTCAATATCCAATGAAGACGCTACTCTGAATTTAGCATATCGTTATTTGCCTGTTTGTTTAGGCTATATGCAAGCAAACAGTTATCCGCTCGAGTGTGTTACAAATGTTCAAATGAGTTAGTTGATGTTTAGGATATAAGAACTTGCACAGCTTACTTTGATGTCATTAGATTGTGTGTTAGTGTCTTTATGCTTATCCTCTGAATGATGATATAGTGTCTATATAAGTTCGCTTTTTATACTGGCGGAACTTTTACCATTTATTAACTGATGAAACTTTAACAGAACTTCTAATTATTTTAGAGAAACCGGGCCATATCATTTTCGTTCTTAAAAACGGGCTAGTTTTCATTTTTATTTTTCCTAACAAAAAAATAATATTTTTAAGAGCATCTTGTCTAGTCTGAGACATCCCTACGTCATCGCCTCTGTCTCTCTTATTTCAATCGTGCCCCACTCTTCCCTTATTTCATTCAGCAAGGAGCACATGGTGTTTTATTTTACGTTGAAATTAAAATAGTAGTTTTGGCGTTTTTCTCGAAAACTACCGTATACATTTTTCTTTTTTTAAACAAAAATTATTCGTTTATGTTTTTTATAATTGCCTTATAAATTTCACCAGTTTATAAAAAGTGACCTTGTATATCATCATTTCAGAGGACATCCACTGCTGAATAAAGACCTCCTTCGGTGACTTCCTGATTGGTGGTTGGAAGCGGCTGCATGCAGCGGCTCTCCTACAACCTGTAACAAGTTTTCTATCCACCGTGTATGTAGACATCCTACGTTGCGCTTGCTGGTACATAGCCTATGTCTTAGAACTTTTCTGTCCTGATAAAAAAACTGACTTGAACCGGGAATATAATCCAAAACCATTTCTGTCTTATTCAGAGTGCCTTTGCTAGTACGGGACTAAGGTTAAAACACTGATTTATGTACGTTAGTACAGTGGTTTAACCTTAGTCCTGGGCCATAACCATGAACTCTTAAAACAATCTCAAAGTTGTCAAATCTGTCAATTTTGGTACGTCTTTTCATACAAAATTTGACAGAAATGATAATGTTTGACAGATTTGTGATTGTTTTGTATGAAATGACGTACCAAAATTGACAGATTTGACAACTTTGGGATTGTTTTAATAGCTCATGGTTATGGCCCTGGACTAGGAAATGCACTCTGAATAAGACAGTTTGCGTTTAATACTCGCTGCAAAATCACATCACTCGGATCGACAAACACATTATAATAACAAATACCAAATACCTACTGTTATAAAAATAATAAATAATATAAAAAGCGGTCTAAAAGTCTTTAATTAACAGAAAGCAGTTTAGATTTTTAGTATTAAGTCTTAGTAAATCTTAAGGTTTTACTGCAAAATCTTAGGAGTTACCGTTCTTAGAGTTTTTATAGTTAAAAAGCGCTTCCATCGACAAGTTAATAAGCTAAGTGCTAACTTGCTAGCAAACTTGTGAATTGTAAATTTATTGCTCAATCGACCATTTTACTTAGAGCCGCGACTAGGATACCGTGACCGTACATATTAGGCTGCGTCGTCACAGTCTTGGAGCTCTAGTCTAAATGGTCGTGTAGTATGCAACGAAAGCTGTTAACTCCAAACAATGCCTTAGGTTAATGTGTACTGATTCTAAGTTTTAAATTTAACTGAAGCTCGATCGTAATTCCAGCGAAATTAATAACAATTTTTTTTTGCCATGACAAATACTAAGCGGGGGTCCTTTTTGGCACGTCTTGTTAATATTTTTTTATTTCTTATTCATCCGTCCAATTTTGTGTGCCAAATAAATATATTTATATTTCTTTTAAATAAAAATCTATGTATGATGTGTGGAATTGAACGTAATTTGTGTGAAAGAGAAGACGGAGTGAGTTTATCCTTACATCTACACCGTGAATTTTTAATTACCCGAGAAAATTAACTAACATACTCAGATATCGATATACATCGAATTTGGCGAATAAAAAAAAAAAAAATTATGAGAAATTTATTTAAAGGATCCCTAACATTCCTTAAAAAATATGCACCATAAAAGTCCTGCTAATTCAAATAGTAATCATTATCATTCCAACATTAACGGAACCAAAATCCACCTAATTTGGTCGCGTAATATTGGCGTACGGAAGGAATAACTATAAATGATTTTTTTTTCATTCATAGTTATTCCTTCCGTACGCCAACGCCGTACGCCGTTCCGTTTTTTTTTTCGCCAAATTCGATTTATTTATATCGATATCTGAGTAAGTTAGTTTATTTTCTCGGGTAATTAAAAATTCACGGTGTATATGTGAAAATAAGTTACTGTTTTTTTAGGGTTCCGCAGTCCTAACAAGGAACCCTTATAGTTTCGTCATGTCCGTCTGTCTGTCTGTCTGTCTATCCGAGGTTTTGCTTGGAGACTGTTGACCCTAGAGAGTTGTAATTTTGTGGAGATATTGTATATTATCACGCCGAAATCGCTTACGGTAAAATAAACATTTTAAAAATACTTTTTTGGGTAGCTCCCGTACATGTAACGTGGGGATTATTTTTTTCATCGTCTATCCTACCGGGTGGGATATCGTTAAATAGGTCCTTGAAATTACTTAGGGGTGGCTAAGACAATTTTTCGATTTAGGGATCCGTTTGCGATATATTAAACTTTAAAGTGCCAATTTTTGCTCGAGTAGGGCTTCCCCCCCAAAGCTAGAGTATTGGCTTGAAAAACCTGGAAAAAATCATGATAATAATTGGAATCGGTGCCAGCCATTGTGAGTTTAAATGTGTTTATTCACACCGACTCCAAAAAGAACTGATTAGTTATACTTACATTAGCCCTCTGCAACTGACGTGCCTAAATTTTTACAATTCTGCTGATATGGTAGTTCACCAGACACTACTTTAACAGCTCCTATACTTATAAGTATAAGTTGATTACCTTATTTGATTACTATTTTTAGAAGTCTTGAGGGTTCTTTACTGTTTGAAATTAATTATTATATCTAAATAAAAAGCAGAGTACTAGTTTAGAATGTTTATTGAGGAAGCTTACATCAGTCTCACATCCTACATTATGTCTAAACATAATTTTAAAAAATATTATCATTGTGATTTTTTACAGGAACTTTAAATATTTATTTACGACAACACCTTTACTAATCAGTCGAAAAAAAATAAGAAACATTAATTGATTCAATCAAAATTGACATAACTACAAACTTTTACAATTTTTTTGGGATTCTTCACAGAGTGACTTGGAGCATTTGTTGACAAATTGGTTCTTAACAATAACCGCAGCAGTATTTTTTCGTTCATTTTATTGTTGTTGGACAAATAGAACATAGCTTTCTGCCACTTAAAGGAATATACCTAGTCTTTGGAGGTGGAGGAGGAAGATCTTTGCCCAAAACTCTACTACTACTTCTTGGTAATCTTTCATTCTAGCATTGACTGGTCGAAAAGCTTAGACCAAAGTTGAAAATAGCCTTCGAAATCAGGAGGATTTGGATGCTTTGGTGGTCTAATTACATTGTTGGCTCCTGTTCGTGATGCAATCTTGACTATTTCTAAACTATTTTTAAATTTATAATGTGGAAGTTTTAGACGCTCCTCTTCGGCTTTTTCTTGAAGCATTTCCCTTAGGAAATAACCTTCTCAATGGTTCTTCTATGTTGGAAACTTCGTCATCTTCTAAATATTCCATTTCTGGTACAAATTTGGGTCATCGCCTTCATCTTCAGAGTCGCTAAATTTATTTTCGATTTTTCTAATCAAGAACTCTTCAATCAAATGATCGTTGCATTAAAAAGCTTCAGACATCGTTCTTATAGAACTGCGAGAGCTATTTGACTGACCCATTTAAAAACAAGCAATAATTTGTTAGCCTAGAAATTACCATTTACAATATACTGACGTGTTGTCTAGAAAACATTATGAAAATATGATGAATTCACTGAGGTGGTTGTTTAACAGACACATAGCTTAACGCTGATGTGGTTGACTCGTAGACACCATCCCTCAGACAGCGACTCCTACGCACTCCGCGGCCGCTATTGGTCAATTGACGTACGGCGAAGACCGCGATTGTAAGGTATTGAGAACGCGGACGTTGCACTTTGAAAATAAACGACTTAAAAATATTTTTCAATTTTGCGGTGTCTGTCGGATTACCACATCAGCCACAGAGGGTTAGTTAAGGAACTTAGTTATTAAGGTTAAATGAAAAAAAGTGTATTATTTTTTGCTTTTCAGTTTTTCGGCGGTTTATTTTTTTTGTTAAAAAGTTTTTATTTAATGATTTTCCGTGGATATAAGATCAGCATTAAAATCTGAGAGTGAACAATAAATCACCCCTATTTTCCCACCCTAAGGGTAAATTATATTTTTTCAAATTTATATGCGACCAATTTTGAGGTTTCGAGGGTTTACCTAATAAAAAAAGAATTATCAAAATCGGACTACTCTGTAAAATGCTATGCGTGGTCAAATATTACAATCAGTGAGTAAGCAATCAATCATCCCCTGTTTCCTACCCTTAGGGTTGTTTTTTTTTCAAATTTATATGGGACCCCTTTCCCACTATACCCTTTCTAATAAAAAAAGAATTGTAAATTTTTGTTTTTAGCAATTCCATGCAAGGTTTAATTGAAGATAAATAACACTTGAAAAAAATCATCGACCTCAGGTGGGACTTGAACCCACGTCCCATCGCATACCGGGCGAGTGCTTTGACCACTAAGCTACCGAGGACGTCACGTGACAAGATGAAATTCCTCAAGTGTTTTTTCTCGCTGTCAAAGCCAGCGTATTCTGATCAATGTTGTAGCTATATGTATAGCTGAGTAGTATACTACCGTCAACACCCTATAGAAATATTTTTACAAATATTTGACTATTGGTTAAGATCAGAAATGCTTAAACATTGTAAATTTTTGTTTTTAGCAATTCCATGCAAGGTTTAATTGAAGATAAATAACACTTGAAAAAAATCATCGACCTCAGGTGGGACTTGAACCCACGTCCCATCGCATACCGGGCGAGTGCTTTGACCACTAAGCTACCGAGGACGTCACGTGACAAGATGAAATTCCTCAAGTGTTTTTTTCCTCGCCGTCAAAGCCAGCGTATTCTGATCAATGTTGTAGCTATATGTATAGCTGAGTAGTATACTACCGTCAACACCCTATAGAAATATTTTTACAAATATTTGACTATTGGTTAAGATCAGAAATGCTTAAACATTGTAAATTTTTGTTTTTAGCAATTCCATGCAAGGTTTAATTGAAGATAAATAACACTTGAAAAAAATCATCGACCTCAGGTGGGACTTGAACCCACGTCCCATCGCATACCGGGCGAGTGCTTTGACCACTAAGCTACCGAGGACGTCACGTGACAAGATGAAATTCCTCAAGTGTTTTTTTCCTCGCTGTCAAAGCCAGCGTATTCTGATCAATGTTGTAGCTATATGTATAGCTGAGTAGTATACTACCCTCAACACCCTATAGAAATATTTTTACAAATATTTGACTATTGGTTAAGATCAGAAATGCTTAAACATTGTAAATTTTTGTTTTTAGCAATTCCATGCAAGGTTTAATTGAAGATAAATAACACTTGAAAAAAATCATCGACCTCAGGTGGGACTTGAACCCACGTCCCATCGCATACCGGGCGAGTGCTTTGACCACTAAGCTACCGAGGACGTCACGTGACAAGATGAAATTCTTCAAGTGTTTTTTTCTCGCTGTCAAAGCCAGCGTATTCTGATCAATGTTGTAGCTATATGTATAGCTGAGTAGTATACTACCGTCAACACCCTATAGAAATGTTAATGTTAATGTTTACAATGTTTAAGCATTTCTGATCTTAACCAATAGTCAAATATTTGTAAAAATATTTCTATAGGCTGTTGACGGTAGTATACTACTCAGCTATACATATAGCTACAACATTGATCAGAATACGCTGGCTTTGACAGCGAGAAAAAAACACTTGAGGAATTTCATCTTGTCACGTGACGTCCTCGGTAGCTTAGTGGTCAAAGCACTCGCCCGGTATGCGATGGGACGTGGGTTCAAGTCCCACCTGAGGTCGATGATTTTTTTTCAAGTGTTATTTATCTTCAATTAAACCTTGCATGGAATTGCTAAAAACAAAAATTTACAATGTTTAAGCATTTCTGATCTTAACCAATAGTCAAATATTTGTAAAAATATTTCTATAGGGTGTTGACGGTAGTATACTACTCAGCTATACATATAGCTACAACATTGATCAGAATACGCTGGCTTTGACAGCGAGAAAAAAACACTTGAGGAATTTCATCTTGTCACGTGACGTCCTCGGTAGCTTAGTGGTCAAAGCACTCGCCCGGTATGCGATGGGACGTGGGTTCAAGTCCCACCTGAGGTCGATGATTTTTTTTCAAGTGTTATTTATCTTCAATTAAACCTTGCATGGAATTGCTAAAAACAAAAATTTACAATGTTTAAGCATTTCTGATCTTAACCAATAGTCAAATATTTGTAAAAATATTTCTATAGGGTGTTGACGGTAGTATACTACTCAGCTATACATATAGCTACAACATTGATTAGAATACGCTGGCTTTGACAGCGAGAAAAAGACACTTGAGGAATTTCATCTTGTCACGTGACGTCCTCGGTAGCTTAGTGGTCAAAGCACTCGCCCGGTATGCGATGGGACGTGGGTTCAAGTCCCACCTGAGGTCGATGATTTTTTTCAAGTGTTATTTATCTTCAAAAAAAGAATTATCAAAATCGGACTACTCTTTAAAAGTAAAAAATGTTACCTCTCTTGCCTGACGTTTTGATCGGGTTACACCGACCGTGGTCGTGGACAGGCTGACTAAACTATCATCATTTGATACATTTTGTACCTAAATTATGATCGCGTTAATTTCCGTTTCATTGAGTTTTAGAAATAACACAAATCAAACATGTATTCATTTATTCTTTTAGATTCTTATGAAATCTTATCTTATGGGTCAGCCGATTCTTATTTTTTCTTACCTATGGTATCTAGTCTTACGTAATAAGGCTCGGACTTTACGCTGCCGGAATCTGTTAGCATCCGCAAGAATCAATTCAAAAAACGACCTTATTGCTTAAGCGGATGCCAGACCGGGATAACGGGATTGAATCCGCGTTAACCCGGTCTGGTTTCCGGCTGGGTAAAGTCCGAGCCTAAATGAATGGCCCGTAAGAGTTCAGACCCTGATGTATCTCTTTACACTGCCTAGTTGTCCCACTGTCCCGCCCGGGGCGCCTCATTCGCTAGCTCCGCCACATCCTTTCAAGCCTCGTATTGTACTGCTTCCGCTGTGCTAAAGGTGATGACATACGGGTTTTAAGTACTAGTTTTTGCGTTTTACATTACGTTTTTACGTATAGAATTTTGCTTGCAGTTAATCTGGGAAGTTTATTTAATACTTTTAGTCAGGATACGGTTTGTTATTTTTATGTTTCAGTGCAACCAATAAGACTGGCAGTTGGTAGAGTTTGCCACTAACTAGTCACTATTATTTCTACTGCCCACAACTATGATGTATTCCAATTAGAAAAATAGCAAAATAAGCAGCATATTTACCAAATGAGCGAGTTAAAGCTGTTAATTACTCTTAGGTTCACCGATTGCTATACCTACTTAATATTGCGTTTCATAAGTGTGGTGCCGGCACGTTAAAAGAATTGCACCACCCCTTCTCTTCCTATGGGTGTCGTAAGAGGCGACTACAGGAGAACCGACATAAGAAGACGGGCAGCAGCGTCTCCTCTCCACCATTGGCCAAACTGCGATCGCCAACCCGCCTGCCAAGCGTGGCGATTATGGCAATTTCCTCCCTTTGATGCCTGTGTCCAGCAGTGGACTGATATAGGCTGGTGATGATGATGATGCGTGTCACAATTATACGAACAATGATAAAAACTAAAGTGTTTGCAGGAAATGGATCCAGATCGTTTCTCAATGGGTTAATTCCAAAAACAATAGGGAAACGATTTTAAGAGATACACTAACAATGGGTAGACTATAGTCTTGAATAAGGAAGTATTTACTTTTCGAAGAAATCACATATGCGGCTTTTATCACGATAAAAAAAGATTCGATTATCACCCATCCATCCATCAGCCGAAAGACGTCCACTGCTGGACATAGGCCTCCCCCATGGATTTCCACGAAGATCGGTCCTGTGCCACCCGCAAAAAAGATTCGATTTTACTTTCCCCAAATGCCAGTTCAGTATTGTCACTGTAGTCGCGCCCTTACCCGAATGCCATCTTGCTAGTGTTTGTTTAGTACTTCAATCTACCACCGGACTCTATTCTGGATTGAGTGACGCTCACCTTTTGTACTGTCATAAACAACAAACATAATCCCTCCAACTTTAAACCTTATCTCATTGACTTACGAACTATTTTGCAATCTAAATGTTCGTTGTTTAAGCTTGTTTCTTGAGGGCACTTGGTTTTGTATACTCGTATGAAAAGGTAAACTATGTTTAATAAGCCAAACATGGAAGGCATTGCTTTTGTTGGCTTTGTCAAAAGTGAGACAAAATAATTAATAAATTGGTAAAATAAGTTCACTTAAAATCATACTAATTAGGGGGTTAGCCCTAAAATAATCAGAACTTGTACTTTAGCGTATACATTTAAATAACGGATTGATATATCTGAATACACAAATAATATTATATCTATAATTTTAACCATCAACCCTTAAGGCCTTAACACGCTCGAATGACCTTGACGCGTCGCGCCCATACAATTTCGTGCGTGATGACCTCTAAAAATCGGATAAACATGTTTTTTTATGAAATTAATGCCTTTAACGAGAATTTTCAAATAAAACTCTCAATTCAAAACATGTATATTTCCAAAATCTTGTTTTGTGTGAAAACAGTAATGAAATAGCTTGTTCCGTTTAAGAGAACATTTGCAATTTATGAAAAAATAGTCACTTTTTTGTGCATGTTTTAATCCAAGGGACTTAACGGAAAATCAAAATTAATCAATTCAAGATGTTTATTAAATCCTCTTCTAGCTTATCGTATTTTAAATTTTTAGATTCAAGTAACAGGTATTCTGACAATTTGATTTTTATATTCGAGATTTTAGGCACTTGGGTGGTGTTAAGGCCTTAATCAAGTAAAAATTTTTCAATGATTTTTTTAAGTGTTATTTATCTTTATAAAATGTTTCAATCAAGAAACATAAGTTTAAAAAAATCTTAAAATTTTGACTGGCATTACCGAAAGCACCGTAAATATAAAGAACGATGACAAAAAGTACAACTTCTTAATTATCACTACTTTTTAAAATAGTTTAAATAAAATAATCAATTTTTAACTTGAAGTTCTAGCGGTTAAGCTTTGTAAAGTAGTGAATTATCTAATGCTGATAATAATAATCGATCCGACACACCATTTACTAATTATCACACCAATTAATCGAACAATGTCTAATCGACCGCGCGTGGGCGCCCTTATCATTTCAGCAACTAAGCTTCGATATCCAAGCCATCACCCAACCTCGACTAATTTACGACACAACACGAGTCGTCGTATCAATCAGGCTCGTCGTTGCAAGCGAGCAATTGTCAAAATCGTGACGCCGCCCTAACTAGTGATGTACAAGCCTCCAGTCTTTGAGTTCTATTTTGGAGACTTGAGTCGGATTTGCAGGGTCTGTGAGCCTAAAAGCCAAGGAGCCCCGAGTCCAGTTAAGCGCGAGCTCTCTGAGCAAGAACTCGAGCTCGAGTCTTAAAATAAACGAGAGCTTTTAAAAAAAGCATGAGTTTAAAAAGTGTACTTGAAACACGACGTTCAACAAAGGCTCGAGGCTAGATTTAAGTTTTAATTTGAATCAGTAAATGAATAATCGTTGCTTTTTAAACACATCACAATCATCACAAAAAAGACTAGAACCCAGAACAAAAACTCGAGCGCAGAAAAAGATTCGGGCGCAAAAAAAGGCTCGAGTGCAGAAAAAGTCTCGAGCTCTTATATCACGCTCTGAGGCTCACATAAACTCGTAGTCATTGAGAAATCAGTTTAAAGACTCGAGCTCATATGTCACGCTCTGAGGCTCACATAAACTCGTAGTCATTGAGAAAGTCGTTTAAAAACTCGAGCTCACATGTCACGCTCTGAGGCTCACATAAACTCGTAGTCATCGAGAAATCTGTTTACGAACCCGAGCTCATATGTCACGCTCTGAGGCTAACATAAACTAGTAGTCATCGAGCAATCCGAAAGCGTCAAGATCTGTACACGACTCCAAGTCCTAAGTAAAAGGAATCGGAGAGCTCGAGTCTTGTACACCACTAGACGCCAGCCTAACTAGTTGACGTTTAATTAATAGGGGCTTTCGGTGCATGTGCTAAATGCACTTTCAAAAGCAACGATAAGTCTATAGAAGTAAATTATTTGTTATTTTAGCGAACTTTTATTAGTTTTACTTGTAACTTACTATCACGTTTATTCAAATCTTGTATGAAAGTTACTTGAACTGACTTTTATTGAAATTTTTTCAGTATCTGACATTCGAATAACAATACGCTTATTTGATACTATCGTGCTGATGGTGCTGATCTGATGATGGAACCAGGCGGATAGTTGAACTTTTTTAGGCTCATTTGATTCTTTCTAACGAGTCCATATACGACTATACAGGCTGTTAGGTAAATGTTATATCTAGCCTGAACTAGCCTATGTTACCATTATGCATATAAGTACTATGGTGAAGTGAGAAAATTAATATTATTGTCATTGTTTAAAAAACACACATACAAATCGGATTCAATATTTTTTGTTTTGTTTTAAAATTAAAATGTTGATATCAAATTTCTGACTTCACCATACCTTTTATATGCATTATATTAACATAAAAACTAGCCTATGTTAACATTGGCTAGTCCACTTAATATACCATTAACCTTACACCCTGTAGAAATGTGTTTATAGTATTTTTATTCCACATAGCCCAAAAATGTAGCAAGCTTAAGTGGCAGTGGGCTGGCCACATCTACCGCAGAACCGATGAAAGGTGGAGTACACGGGTTCTCGAGTGGAGACTACGCCTAGGCAAACGTAGTGTAGGACGCCCCACAGCTCGATGGACCGACGACCTTAAATTAAATTGTTAAATTGTTTCCACAATCACACCAATTATCTAGCCCCAAACTAAGCAAAGCTTGTGCTATGGCGACTAGATAACGGATAAACATACTTAAATACGTTTATAAACATCCATGACTTAGGTGCAAATGCTCGTGTTCATCACACTAACATTTGCCTCTCGCGGGATTCGTACCCGCAACCGCCAGGCATTGTAGTCCGGTGCGCGAACCACTACACCAGACGGTCGTCCTTACTTACGGTTACTTAATTACTTGCTTACGGTCGGACCTTAGGAAGATGGCTGTCAGTGGATGGATGAAAAAAGAGGGAGATCGTGCTTTGCCTTGCTCTTTGGCGCTCTTTGGGGGAGGCCTACGTCCAGAAGTGGAATGCCATAGGCTGAGATGATGATGATGAGGGCAATTTTGAAAACCCATAGTTTTCTGAGTATCACAGTAAACGTGTGGCTTTTATTGATATTCAAATTTAATGCAGGTATTTGGTGGACCGTGACGTGTGTTGGGAAAGGCCTATGTCCAGCAGTGGACTGGCGTAGGCTCTAAATACGATGTTCCACAATTTATTTTAACAATATAATACAAATATAAACAACTGTTTTAATTTTTTTTTGTTTTTCCAACAATGTTTAAAACAAAACAAAGAAGATCGCACTGAGCTATTTGTTAGCTACAAGACTAAGTGAGAACCCGTAGGAATACAACTTGTTCAAACTTGAATTTCTTTTTACAATGTCTGAACATGGTAATTAGAAAAGTTTCTGACTGATTCTAGATTTATTACGGAAATTGTTTGCGAGTTATTTATGAAAATTCTAGTTTACTTTTGTTTTAAATAGACAAGAAGGTACATTATTATGATAAATAATACTATGATACAAGAACAACACGATTTACGAGTTATAATGACATCGATTTTTTTATATGTTGGTCCCGAGTAGTTGATCCTAGAAAACGATGTTATCGAAATCGATAATTTTACCAATCCCCATACAAACTTACTCGCATACCTCGATGATAATGTATGAAACATCTGAAAATAAAATTACGATTTCGATGTTGCTCCCATAGAAAAAGTTGTTGTATATGACCAGCTGATCACGTGGTTTTAAGGAGATGGACCACTTTTGTACACCCTGTGTAACTCATTTTGATATTTTACTATAAGTAAAATTACGACATGTTTTGAATCCATTTGTAAATTGTAAATGCCTGCATACTTAACTGGATCCAAAAGGTACCAATAAATCGATACCAACGATTCAAAATTTCTTACTAGTTACTGCCGAAACATTTAAATTACGACTTCTAAAGTCGTAGTTTCCTACTAACCCAAAAAAGTTGCCTAACTATCGACTATCAATTACAGTTGCTTAATAGACGTTTCGTGATTCCCGATAATAACGGCAAATTCCACAAAACTGTTACCCGAACCATTCAATAACCCTCAAAGTTAAAAAGCGCTTCAGCAAAGTTAAAAAAAAATCGAATATCGGTCAATTACGAGTCAGACTTTCGACGGTTCCGTATAAGCTTGTAGATATAAAATAGTCTCGAAAATTTTTACCAATTTTTGAATTTGTCCAAAATCCAGATGATGATGATATCACAAATTTAGAATAGAATAGAATAGAATAGAATAGAATATTATTTATTTGGCACTCAAAATTGACACAAACATAAAAAAGAAAATAACATAGATTGACACAGAACTAATAATAATATTTATATATAAATAAAAATAAATAAACGTACCAAAAAGGACCCTCGCTCAGTATTCGCCGTGGCAACTTAAGGCTGCCACGACACTGATATTCTGCGAGGGCCTCAAACAATCAAAAATAATTAAATAAAAAAAATAAAATAAATAATCAACAAAATCCTAACAAACAATAACAAAGATTCAATTTTTAAATTTACTGTTTTGGATTTTTCTTTCTTTTGGTACATTGCATTTTGACAAATTTCATGATCAACGTCATCAGCAACTACGCTGGTTTAAACAGCCGAATCTTTAAAGTTTGATTTTGTTTCTTGATGGGCAAACATATCACAGATTTAAAAAAAATTATTTTTACATTCTAAGTACGGAGTCATAAAAAGCGACTGTTAGTAATGATTTTGAGATTGAAGACCGTCTGGTCTAGTGGTTTTCTCTATAGATTATAAAAAATAAATATTTATTATTCATAACACAAAGATCCAAATAGTGTACAGCAAGAATATCAAAAATGTTTATAGTACTGTAGTTAAAAGTGACTTAGTTATTTTACTTAAGTGCACAAAGGGACGCGCTGCTGTCATATTTCGCGTCGCCACTGCCACAATTCCTGATGAACAATGCATTCGATCTGTTAGTCCTGCCATTGATGACCTACGGAGCCGAACCGTAGAACATGACAGTAAAACTGGCCCAATGACTTTAAGTCACTCAGCGAGCTATGGAAAGGTGCCTGGAATTTCGTTAAGGGATACAATCCGAAACGAGGCCATGGTGGACTGCAATAGGCTGACATGATGATGGTGGCATACGCTAGATTTTATTTATTTCTTCCAAAACCTTATGCCCATATACAATGTGATATGGGCGGTACTTCTAACCCGTTAAGGCTAAGTTCAGTATCTTATTTAATTTACAAAAAAAGTAATTTGTGGTCAAAAAAAAATCTTAACAAAAAGGTTTTTTTTAAAATAATTTATTGTTTTTTTTTTCTAGCCAAGGAAACCCATAACACCATTTAAGTTTATGGTCAGCTACTACTATGTTCTATACTATGTACTATGTTCATTTGGTTATCTTGTGGTATTTCTTGCATGTTACACGACACCTAAGACCTTTGTTAAAGTGTTAAAAAACTAAAATGGCCGCTATTCATACGGGGTGAGGGTTTGACCCCCAAATTATTATTTTTGTCGATAAAATTTGATATCGCTCTTAGCCTTAACGGGTTAAAAGTACCGCCCATATCACATTGTATATAACGGTTTAAAGTCTTTGATTTATTCGTGTTAGAACGGCACTTTTAACAGGTTAACTATTAATACCGAAGCTTGTGCAACTCTAGTTAAAAAAACTTGAAAACACGAACGGAGAGGTATCGACAATCCGTCACTTCAGCAGAATTTCAGCTTTGAATTTACTGGTAACTTTTTCAACGTGTTATGAAAGACTGTTCAAACTTTATTTATGACTTTTTAGTTATCAGAAAAAAATCAAAAGTTAGAGTTTGTAGAAAGTAATATATTTTGACAGAAAAGTTTGCTTGATATGACAAAGGTACAATTAAAATTATGTCTCGAAAGTTTGTTTGGCGTTATACAAGTTAACACGCTTTGATTTGCTCGCTATATTGTCATCACTTTGATGTATTAATCCTTTTTGTTTGTTCTTTCTATAAAGCTTGTGAAAGGGAAGGATTTTACTTATTTAATGAAAAACTTTATTTTACTAACAATAATAGTTTTAAAAAATCTGTTATATTTCCAGCAAGGCTAGCATGCGCGCATCGGTTATTTTATCGATAGACAAGACAAATTTAGTCTTCGACGATAATTTTGTCGTTTTCCCTAACCTAACGGATTAAAGACGTCTCGAATCGTTTCTCTTAATATTTTCAGGGTCCTCGTTCTTCGTAGCCACTTATTATTACGTTATCACACGGCATTGCCATGATATTCTGGTTTTATTTGTTATCGTCGAAGACAAAACGACATATTTACGTCAAAAGTCGATAAAATGCCACGACAAAAAATTATCGTGTTGCGCATGCTAGCCCTGCAGGTGACTATTAAAACATTATTACCCTTCAAATACAAGTTAAAGGTATACAACATAGAGGTCATAGACAAATATACAAATTGGTAAAAATGAATCAAAATAATATAGGTAACAAAATTAGAAACTCAATTCAATTTATTTTAAAGCATTGATTTATTTTCACTTAGGCTTGCGCAAACAAGGAACTTTTTTTATAAAGACGTTGAAAACTTTTGGGCATCAAAATCAGCCCTATAAACGATGTGAATTATTTTGTTTCACCTTGTATGTATTTATAAGCTCCTAATCATCCTACTGGGCCCCAAGTCTGCTAATTTAAAGTGGCATAATTGAATATCAATTGGATCTCATTGTAATTGCTTAACACGTTAAATATTCTGCTACCAATTAACTGACTAAGACAAATCACTATTAGTATTGTATACCCATTATTATACACCTACGCTACACAATAAAGATAGTATGATTATGACTTAAATTTAAGACTAAAATTACTTGCAGAATACCAAATTTGCTTTGGTATTCTGCTACTAATTAAATACTTAAGAATTAAGTTGGTAGCAGAATACCAAAGCTATCCAATTGATATTTATATATGTCACATTAGCTGACTTGGGGCCCTGAAGGTAATTCGACAGGTCAATAACTAAACTTTTTCTGTATAAAAACATCTAAATCTCAAAAAGGGCAATTGAACAGCTGGTCCCCACGACGGTTTAGTACGGCGAAGCAGTTTTTGCGATTTGTCGTAATGTAATTAACACTCCTTGTTTTTAATGCAGTCCAGTTTGTCTATAATAATATCCTGGATATTACGAGTCTTCATAGAAACTCGTGTGCGTTAGCCGAAACAAAATTACTAATATTGGACAATGAAATCTCACGTACATACATTTTTCGGATCCAAAAGTATGTGCTCAAGTACTTGTGTTAAATAAATCTGAAATATCGTCGGTATACACAACATACAAACCCGACACCAAATGGAAACAGACGAAATATATTTGGTGGACAAAACCGTACTTCGAGAACAGTTTCTCGTCTGTGCAAGCCCTAATTCTAAAATCGATTCTATCTTATAAACATTACATTAAACAATCTCATCTTGTGAACAAAGTGCTAAAAGCAAATAGTTGAAATAGTTAAAAATGTAAATTGCGCCTAGTACTTCTATAAGTATCTTTAAGCCTACCCTTTTAAGAAAATGAATTGAGCAAGACTGATTTAAAAAATCATAAATGTACATAAACTGCAAAAGCACGTAGATTATTTTCAAACTAAATACACAAAAGCAAAGATTGCAGCGTACTAAAATTGCATCAAGATTACAATTTCATGATCACTTAGACTTATGTCACGATAGACTACTGAAATAACAAATTCTCACTTTGTAATGCTGACAATGTTAGATTTTTAATCAAACGTTGTCTGCGTTATGTTGGGGCTTCACCTGCGTCTAGTGTCGTTATTTAGTGCTCTATTTGACGTAATACGCAGGTGTGGCCGGTCTTTGTGCGCTAATTTGCTTTAATAACATTAGACGTTAGTCGATAGCTCGGACCGCGGTAACTTTTGACACATCAAAGGGATTAAGCGGGCGTTTAGTGCGTTGTTGTGGCTACACCTACTATACTAAACATGTTAAAAACAATCACATTTAAAAACTCTTTGTGAAATAAATGTTAAAGTGCATAGTTATTAAGTTAGGATGGAGTAGACAAAATAATAAAAGTATTGAGCGTTTTATTTTATTTTAAAGACACACTCACAGATCACACGCTAACTAAGTCGTTAGACGCTAGAATCAAACGTCAAATAAGTGTGGCCACGCACTTAGCGCGTAGCTTAATACTTTAATTTAGTTAACGCTAGTCATGCCTTTATTTGAACGTTAGGCGTCACGTAGGTGAAGCCCCAGCATTACAAAGTGCTTGCAAGTGCTAAATCATGCTAACGGTTCTCGTAGATACCACAAACTGCAATCTGGAATATTATCAAATCAGACCATTTTCACTCTCTGCTGCGCATAAGCCTTAATCTGTTTTAAATTAAACGAAAACAAGCACATATGAAACAATTAGTGAATTGAAGTGCTAAATCAATTTTAAATCAAAGCCCGAAAGCATCACTAGTGTTCTTAAATTAGAGTACCCAATAAAGATTTTAATTATTTTAATTAGATTATAGACTTATATGGCATTACTACAAAAGATAGACTAGTGTTGAACACTTGTCTAAAGATAAGTCAACCAATTTGAAATGTTTCTTAATAATGTCTCGAATGTCTGATGTGTCAACATTTCAAATTGGTTGACTAATCTTTAGACAAGTGTTCAACACTAGTCTATCTTTTTGTAGTAAGGCCTCTAGTGTTTGAAATGTTAAAATGATTACAGGGCGCTTTTAAGTAGCAAACTACAGAAATATATACAAATACAAGGTTTTTATAATAACTCGTGAACGTAAGCTCACTGTTGAGTGTTCGTCACATCTCCTTTAGAAGTCGTGCGATTGAATCAGGAATTCAGAACGTTGGTTTTCTGGTTTTTTTTCAGAAAAAGTCTATGGTTCTATATCTACAAGGTGTAACAACATTATTATTGAATGTATATTATATAAAAAGTATTAGAGTGCAAGTTTGGTTTAGTTTGTGTTCTAATGTTTGGTCATCATCATCATCATCACCAGCCTATATCAGTCCACTGCTGGACACAGACCTCTCCAAAAGGAGGATTTTGCCATAATCGCCACGCTTGGCAGGCGGGTTGGCGATCGCAGTTTGGCCAATGGTGGAGAGAAGACCGTCTTCTTGTGGCGGTTCTCCTGTAGTCGCCTCTTACGACACCCATAGGAAGAGAATGGGTGGTGCTATTATTTTAACGTGCCGGCACCATACGACACATAATGTTTGGTGAAGAGATAGAAATTGAAATATTATTGTATTCGACGCGCATCGAGAGTCAAGTGACTTGTCTCGTAGACAACTTGCTTTAACCCCAATGGCGTCTTGAAACCTGCGTCTACGGGAATCAATTCACGGAATCCTAAGCAATAAAACACTAAACATCAGTGTTTTACTGTAAACACTGTCAAATAACAAACTCGACATCGAAATCTCTCTTTTAAAGAGGTTTTATTGTCATTGAAAAATAACTTAAAATGTACCGAGGATCATGGTCATTCATGTCCCGACTCTGAAAAAGGCAAACCACTGTAAAGAAAATGGATTCCACAAATAAATTTATCCAACACAAAACTCCAAGCACAATTGAGTCCTAAGAAGTATACAAGAGTCGGTCTTCCAATCAGTCTTGTTTGTTTAGCAATTCTAAATGTCAATAATTTAAACGTCTATGAGATATAGAGTCTGAGTGAATTCGATTGGAAGCATTTACATGGTGCTACTAAAAGTAATGATATTTCAGAACTATAATTTTCACACACGATCGCCTTTTGTTTTTAGGGTTTCGTACCCAAAAGGTAAAACGGGACCCTCTGTCCGTCTGTCACCAGGCTGTATCTCATGAACCGTGATAGTTAGAGAGTTGAAATTCACAGATTATGTATATTTAAATGGGCTCCCATACAACAAACGTGTTTTTTTCCGTTTTTTATAGATAATGGTACGGAACCCTTCGTGCGCGAGTCTGACTCGCACTTGGCCGGTTTTTAAAACTAAACAACGAATTCTACAAAACAAGACCGTTGTCACAATTACTATGTACCTAGTAGCAGAATTAAAAAAAAAACTAGAATAAATGTATAACTAAATAACACAAATTTCGCTCAGTTTGGTGCTTAATAAATCAAATCAAATCAAATCGGTTTATTTGCAAGAAAATGAAAAGAAAAGATGATTGGTGGGATTTTTTGAAGAGTTTATTTTTAATATAATGCCGTTTTAAATTTTGTGATATGAGTTCCCAAATTGTATTTCTATATGTTCTCGTAAGACTGCTTATTAGGGCGTGCATATCTATCTATGGCACAGAACATAAACTATTTGCTTGCTCCAAAATGGAAAAACCACGTTTGGTTTTTAATGGAACCTTTTTGAAGGGCCGCTTTAAAAAAGTCCTCTTTGCTCCATTCACAGGTTTAAATCTCGGCACTGCGAACCGGCCTATGTAAATCCTTTCACAGGCATTTGGAAAATTGCTTTCTAACTAAAAAACCGGCCAAGTGCGAGTCGGACTCGCGCACGAAGGGTTCCCTACCATTATCTATAAAAAACGGAAAAAACACGTTTGTTGTATGGGAGCCCCCATAAATATTTATTTTATTCGAATTTTTAGTATTTGTTATTATAGCGGCAACAGAAATACATTATCTGTAAAAATTTCAACTCTCTAAACTATTACGGTTCATGGGATACAGCCTGGTGACAGACTGCCAGACAGATAGACAGACAGACGACAGCGGAGCCTCAGTAATAGGGTCTCGTTTTACCCGTTGCGTACGGAACCCTAAAAAACAGTCAAGATAACATCGAGATAAACAAACAGCTCTAACACAGACAACCGAGGCATACTTTTTGGAATTGATCAACGAAATTGAAAATAAATAAAGTTTTTCAGTTAATATCTTGAACTCGATTTGAATAAACGAAAGGTTGAATTTGGGACTATTTCATCGTCAATTTGATGAATTGTTGAAACTCTCTAAATTGCTTTGAATTAAAGTAATAATTGAAATAAAAAACGTAGAACATTTAAACTAAAAGTTCTTTAGGGTGTTAATAGTTTGCAGATTTTTCGGAATAAACGCTTCAAGAGTCACAAACGAAATCATTTTGATGTATTTATAACACAATTTGAGAGTTGTTAAGTTTGAGTTTGTTGTAAATTCAAAATAAGGTCAATGTCTGCGCAATAAGGTCGAGAGTTTAAGGGATAGGAGTTGAAAAACATGCGTTTTAGTATGAATGTTTATTTTCACTACTTTTTGACAAGTTTCGATTGCTCGTAGAACATTGTATCCCTTTTTTTATTTGAGATGGGCTTGCTCTCGACCCCAATCTTGCTCTAGAGCATAGATGGGATCTACGATGGAGCGAGCTTGCCCAGAAGATGCCTATTCACTCTGGACTTGAAGAGAGTCAGGTAATAAGCACTCGGAAATACAGACGCAGGCAGGGAATTCAACTCTTTAGCTGTGCGCATTATAAAAGATGATGAAAAGCGCTTAGTGCGGATTATGGGTATATCAACCGAGAACGGATGGTAGCCGGCCGTGCGTCTGGATGTCCGATGGAAGAAAGGTGACGGTGGTATGAGCTTATGCAGCTCATGAGCACACTCTCCGAAGTACAATCTATAGAAGACCGATCTTTATCTATGATGAACTTATAGCTAACCGCAGTACATTGCATTTGATTTTAATTGTACAGTTGACGTATCCAAACTTGTTACTGGCATTTGTTCAGTTCAATTCATCGAGTTACAAGAACCGGAAGATGAATATGGTGTTAATTTCTCCAAAAGACCATTTAAGTCCATAATATGTTAGTCCATATAAGAGATGAGGACAATGTACACTGAATGCATTTACTAGTTTTGCACTAACAGGTAAAATTATTTTTTATGGGAGCATCCACAAAAAATACAGTTATATTGTGAACGTCCTTTTTAAAGTTTCTTTAAAAGATTGATACTACGAGTATGCTTTGCTCATCATCATCATCATCATTTCAGCCATAAGACGTCCACTGCTGAGCATAGACCCCCTTCAGTGACTTCCAGATTGGCCGGTTCGAAGCAGCCTGCATCCAGCGGCTTTCTGCGACCTTTACCAGGTCGTCTGTCCACCTTGTGGGTGAACGTCCCACGCTGCGCTTGACGGTATACTTGCTCAATGATAATATATCTATCTATTCAGCCTATCGCAGTCCACTGCTGGACGTTAGCCTCGCCCAAAGAGCGCCAAAGAGCACGATCTTCCTTTTTCATCCATTCACTGCCAGCTATCTTCCTAAGATCGTCAGTCCATCGGGCTATATATACAATATGAAAATAAATACTATGTCAAAATTCTAATAATGTTATTGATTGCCTCCAAGTGTAGTATGGTGAGACAAACAATCTAATAAATGTGCTTATCAAGTTTTAAAAGTAGACAAAAACAAAGCCAGACCAAAGTAAATTTCCCATTATAATTTCCTTATCAAAGTTGTTTAAATTGAGATTAAAGAATCATCAATTTGAAGTTAGGGGATAGGCTATTTTAATAAGTGCAATAGCTTTCGTCATTGAAGGGTGATTTGGAAGTTTAAAATTTCATAATTAGTAAGAAAATTAATCCGAGCCCTCCGCGATCACAAATTGATAAATCAAGTTTGGCGCCAAGTTTGCCAGCGCTACCCTTGTTGGAAGGGTTGATTTTTGGATCAATAAGTTTCATGGACTGCTTAACGTAACTGGAATACATTTCGTTAGAATTTGGAAGCACATTAGTAGTTATGTTTTAAATAGTAGTTATGTGATGGCCGTCTAGTTAAGTGGGTCGCGCTCCGGGATACAAAACAAGACGGTAGCGTGTTCGAATCCATCTGTACCTGTATCATGTTTTCGTCTTTAATTGGTATAATTAAACTTTATTATTACCTTTTCAACTGGCGAGCAATTTTAGGACCTAAATCTGACAGTGTAAGCCTTTAGGTTTTAGGTTTATTTGGCCTTACAAACAACCTTTCACCGCACCGCACTGGGCACGCGTAGTGGAGTATGGCCCAAACCACCTCCTAGTTGGGGTATAGCCTGTGCCCTGCAGTGGGACGTATATAGGAATACTTTACTTCACTATTGGCTTAAATAATAGGTTTTATTGTGAAAGTAATTAGATTTTATTATTACATAATACAACTAGACTTTTGGTACTATAATCCTACCAGAATGCAGAGGGTTTCGATCGGGTTCGATTCCCGGTCTAGGTCAATTCAGATCACAAACTTTACTAAATTGTAGCAAATATTATTGTCTTACCTCATAACACCACACAAGAATGGAATCCTGAATCCAAAACTCTTACTCTTTGAAATAAATGTGTTTTTATTGTTAAAAAAATAGCAAATTATGAATATTTCACAAAATAAGTACTAGTACATTATGATACAAGTGTGCAAAGTTGATCATTGAAATTATCAATGCACACGAGTTGCATACGACGCTTTTCAACACAATTGCGAGGACAAATTCAAAATACCTTTTCCGAATATGACTTGGCGAGGTATTTTTTCTCTGGATTTTGGTGGTAACAACGTTAATTTAGTGCCTAGATAAGTATTTCCAGCGATGTCGAATTAATATTTTACTCGTCTTCACTATTTGAAGTAGACATTTTGATAGTAATTAACCACACATCAACAATTTTACCATAATATTTTTAGAAAAATGGCATGTATGTTTTGTTTTTTTTTGCGCGCCGCGCTTTCGATGCACGCCCAGGTTCAATAAAGGGAAAACCGGTTGTTCAGCCGGAGCAGCGGCAATAAAAATAATAATATTAATATAAATGAATGTTTCATGGAATCCCAATTTATTTATGAAAATATAATGTACATCCGCAAAAACCTGTCCTTATTCCTTAAGAAAAGTGACATTCATAATCTTAACACACGGAATAAGAATAAGCTTGCCGTTCCCAATTTCAGACTGCATAAAGTGGGTAATTCGTTTATGGGAAAATGTATTCGCTTTTTTAATAAATTACCAGCGTCTATTGTAGAACTGCCCCTGTTAAAATTTAAATCGCATATTAAAACAACTTTAATGAAAAAAGGATATTATACTGTAAATGATTATATAAACGATAAAAATATTTGGAAATAAATACTGCCCTGCTCGCACAGGTACATTTATCTTGTAATGTAAATATATACTATTTAAAAAGAGGCTGACAATAGTGACCGAGTTTCTTGCGCTACTTCTTCTCGGCGCTAGCCCAAAATTGTCCTGAAGTAGTGGTAGGGAAAAAAAATATTGGGACGTGTAAAAGCGCTTAGTTTAAGCCTATTTACAGAAATAAATTGGTTTTAATGGTTTTAATGGTTTTAATGGTTTTAATGGTTTTTAATGGTTTTTAATGGTTTTAATGGTTTTCTAAAAACACTAGTTTAGTTAATTTGTGTTTATAAAAGTACAATTTGATGAAATGAAATGTTTATTTGTCACCTTAAAATAATTTAATATTCGTAAAAATATTCAATGTTCTTAGACATAAACTGTTGCTGAAATTTTAAAAAAAAAAGTTAACATTACCGCACTTGTGCGGTTATTACAACACAAGTTCATAATATGATGAATAATGAACCTAAAACGGTGTAATAAGAGTCGATTTACAACTGTGTTAAAAATAATATAATAGAAATAACAAATTCCGAATTCCGGCATCTAAGAAGTAAGTGGCACCTTCAAATTAAGGCAAAGAATTCATAAGTGCAAACGTGACACAGGTACTAACACAGCGAAAATAAATTATGTAGCCTACGTATGATCTGTAAGTACATTAACTTCTTTTTAGGATTCTGTACCCTAAAAGGAACAAAGGAACCCAAGATCACTACATTGTCTGTATGTTTTTTTTGCAAGATATCTTGCATTAGAAACGCGTGGAACCTCATCAAGTTTAAATTAATATCCAATACTGGAGTATTTAATCACTCGAAACTGTGAAAAAATCAAACTGCAAGTCATAGCAAACAAAAGATACAGCATGTTTGCTGATATTCTGACACCCGAAAGGGATTCAAAACCTAATGTTAGGTAAGTGGTATATCAAGCCGAAACAAGCTTATGTTAACATTATGCAAAAATAATATGGTAAAGCCAGAAATTTTATATCGTCATTTTTGAAAAAATATTTTTAAGCAAAAAGCATTCTAAATATTATGTTCTTTGTGTGTAATCATATGTGTTATGTAAGTTCGTTATGTGTATATGTAAATTTAAATAAAATAAAGTGACGATATCAAATTTTTGACTTCACCATACAATGTATATATGCATAAGTTACATCAGGCTAATTTCAGCTAGATATGCCATTTACCTAACACCCTGTATAGTACTTGTCATTGACTCAGAATAATCGCATTTGGCAAGAAGCAATGTATAGCTTAATAAAAGAAAGAGTACATTAAATACATTTGTTTTTAATTTACGATTTCAGAAAAAGGTTTAAAAATCACTTCAAACTATGTTTTACATAAGGCTGTATGGAACCCACGGTGCGCGAGGCCGGCTTACACTTGGCCTTTTTACTATTTGCATAACACGAACCACATTTCTCTGTACTAAGTTATGTAAAAGATATTAAATAGAGATTATTTGTATTTATATCAAATTTTACTATGACTATTTATATGACGCGGGCAAAACGCTAGTAGGGTGAAAGTTTAGCTGTTTACAAAAACAGCAGTGAAAATATATAACTCATTATGAATAAATATCTTAGATAGAAAATGAAGTTTCAGTTACAATTATCGCACAACCAACCTGATTTTTGATTAGTAGGTATTAGTTTTTATGGCATTTACGATTACCCAGCCATCATATAACTAGATAAAGCTAAACCTACACAGACCATAAGAAATATTTATATTCTTATTTATAAGAATTCTCGAGACATTAACATAAACGCTAAGAAATTAATATAAGTACTTTAACGTTACTACATTTTTATGTTAATGAATGCGTTTTAAGCTTTAAATTCGCACGTTTCCAGTGGCCATTTGAATGGATTTTACGACAAAATGAGAGATGGGCGTACCGAATGTCTTGACCAGAAGCTTTATAGCCGCACCAGGAAGGTTTTAAACGTGATAACACCGTTTTTCGTATTTTTTTACGTAATTAGTTACGTAATTGGAGCTTGAGGCTAATAAAACTGTGATTTTCGGGAAATTTATATGTTTTAGGTTTTATTAAAAAAGTTGATTAGGTAAGTGAAGTTTTATGGAGATTTGTTAGACTGCTTTTTGGTATAAGGGTAAAGAATGGTATGAATTAATTTAAAATTAAAATAATATGGAAGTAGTAAGTACAGATAATCCTATTGTATTGCTTGATTTGATTTTTGGAACCGTGCCAAAGAATAAATAAAATAAAATAAATAAAAGTGAAATCGAAGAATATCATAGACATTTTCATACAATTATGTTGAAAAAATTAAGTGTTTTGCATTTTTCAAGTAATTGAATTTGCTTTAGATAAGCTACTGTTTAAAACTACCTATTGGAGCCTGTGTGATCTTGGTCTTTCTCGACGTCATAATGTTAAGTTACCCTATTTTAGTAACCAATTATCATAAAAAAAATATTTTGATCAATGTCATCGAGTTATAACGAGTAATCAATCTATAACAAATAAAATTAATCAAACTTTATGACATTTAAATAGATCAATTTCAATATATCAACATACGAATCGCGCGTATCTACACCAGGTATTTTATGTCTACTGTTATTTTTTTATTCTAGTTATCTATTTCTATGTACGGTTTTTTTCCATTTTTCTTTGTAATGTGATTTTTTCAACATGAAAGCTGAGTGCAATCCACCAGGTTTTAAGTTTTAAAACCCATTTTTGAAATATTAATAAGGAAAACAAACACCAGTTTTTTAACACAAAACAAAAACTTTACTACATTTATTTACTTTAAAAGTTTCACACACAAATAGGTCTTATACCTACATATAAGTATCATTAAAAAGTATAATAATTACGAGATTCACGCTTGAACAAGCCATTGCGTTATTCACCAGAACTTCGTTTTCTATGGTTTAAAAAAAATATATTTTGTTTCTTTTACTCTGTACTTAAATTACATTGAAATTCTATGTAACAAACAAAGTAACCAACATTATTTACCCTGGGTAAATGCCTCCATTTTAAATTAACCTAGTCTTCAAAGTATCATTCTTCTAGAATAGCGCTGTCATCGATCGCCCGAACGACTTTGCATTACAAAATTGCTAGTGACAGCTCCATTATACCGAGTTTCTGCGCTATTAGTGGCAATTTTACTATGAATAATATTTCCAAAGACGTGCAAGATGTGCAACCTCTTTGAAAATAGGGCGTTATGGATCGGCGATCCGGTTCGAAGGACCAAAATCGTCATAACTTAGAAACAAACGACTATCGAATTAAAAATGACTTATTACGATTAACTTTTTGTGTGTGTGTGGTACTAGATCAGGTACCTACACTGGTGTTGCCATAAATTCGGAGTAAAAATAGTCGTGAAGAAACAAAGGTCACAAACATAGCTGTTCGAATTGAACAAGGACAGTTAAGATTGTCACATCGTTTAATCGCTTGATTGAATGTCATTCACAAAAAGAAAACAAATCTAGCTTCTTCTTAGCACTAACATGTACTCAACTAGTATATAACTGAGTCCATTTATCGGACCTAGTTCAGTCCATGTGCTTACAAAAACCAAAAGGCTAGTCATTAGGTAGTTTTTCTTACCCGTTTGCCGACAATGACGGATTGCAGGTTAGGAAACGAACAGTGGACCTTTTTATTGGATTGTCGGAGGTTATGTGTTTTAAAAGGAGTGAAATAGAATAGGTTGTAATTTCATCCGTAGTTGTGTTTACACATCCGTTAAATACGTGGAATGGAATCAGAATCAAAATCAGAAACTTTATTTGCGTAAAAAGCACGTTTCGCTATCAAAAATAGCATGCAAATATTTAAACAATCAAATAAATAGTACAATCTGAACAAGTATAAATTACAATAATATTCATAACATTAATTAATAAATTCTATATCAAGAAATTATTTTTAAGTAATTACAGAAAAATATCAGAAAAAATTGTAATAATTAGTTATGTAGAATCTACAGTCAGTAATTTTTTTTATGTCATAAATTCTCTTTTCTATAAGCCACTTATACAATTTTGATTATAACATATTAATATTTTGATTTTTAATGTCATTAGGAATTTTGTTATATAGTATATCTTTAGACACATTGTTAAACAGCTTTTATTGTATTTAGCAGATCTTGGAATTATATTTATCACAAGCCTATTAGGGTCTCTTTTCGATCTCGTGTTTATGTCACCTGCAGGGCTAGCATGCGCGCATCGGTTATTTTATCGACAGACTAGACACATTTTGTCTTCGACGATAATTTTGTCGTTTTCCCTAACTTAACGGATTACAGACGTCTCGAATCCTTTTTCTTAATATTTTCAAGGTCTCCCGTTCTTCGTAGCCACTTATTTTAACATTATAACACGGCATTACCATTATATTTTGTTTTTTTCTTTGTTATCGTCGAAGATAAAACGACGTATTTACGTCAAAAGTCGATAAAATGCCACGACAAAATTTAATCGTGTTCCGCATGCTAGCCCTGCTGATTACATTTATATAACTTTAGATAAAATAAAATACTTAATTCATTTGATAACCGTACTTTATGTGTTTAACCTAATAAATTAATTACAAATATTATTTATTAATTCATTTCTTTGTACTGCTTGTTTTGTGTGGTGTGCAATAATGAGTATCTATCTACATTATATTCTAATCTTCTTAGGGTATTGTCCTTTACAATAGATGTTTTTAATAGAGATCAGGGCCTTAACCATGAACTCTTAAAACAATCTCAAAGTTGTCAAATCTGTCAATTTTGGTACGTCATTTCATACAAAATTTGACAGAAATGATAATGTTTGACAGATTTGTGATTGTTTTAACAGTTCACGGTTAGGGCCTAGAACTCATAAGTTTTCTATCTTTCTGTAATCAACTGAGACTTCTATGTATGGTGTGCAATAAAGACCATCTATCTATTTCCGAAAACATCATCTAAAATTGAGTCAATTAAAATAGTTATTTTTCTAAATTGACTCTATAACTCATTGTCTAAAATCGTATTTGAGACCACCGTGTTATGCGAATTCAACATTTTATGTGTCTGAAATAGCTGGGAAATGATTCACGAAAATTCATTGTTTGTAACCTCGTAACAATTATTTTAAATTTTCCGTTATCACATTTATTATTATTGATTTCTTTAAATCGCCCCTTAAGTGACATTCGAGTAAGTGAACGACACATATTTGAAGAATTTCGTTATGTCGAGCATCATTTCAACAAAAACTGGTACGTATAAACACAGATAAATCATTTCATTTTCTAGAAGCACCTGTGTTTTAATTCTTAGAACGAAGACATTATTTGGAACTGTAAAGGAAATAGCAGTCGTGTAACTCAAGGGTGCGCATGGCGCGGAACATACACAAATATTGATAACTATGAAGAAACGAAAAAGAAGAAACCTAAGAATTACGTATAAGTGAGATGAAGTGAGATATTTTGTACATCTCAATTGTGTTTTTGATATCACTGCTTCGGGACAATATTATAGGCTGTACATAGTGTATACATCAACCTACCAAAATATGCCATTATCTGAAACTTTTCTGAATTTGGAAGCGACCTGCCAATCTGGAAGTCTATGAGGGTGGCCCATGTTCAGCAGTGGACGCCCTGAGGCTGAAATGATGATGATTCTTAACTTAAGGTCATCATACTTTGGGGAAATTCCACAAATATAAATCGTGCTTTTATCTTGCAAGAAAAATGTGTCAGATCTATTTGTGGTGTCGGGCAGTTGGAATCATGTAGGCCTCTTTTCAAAAGCTTGAATATACTTGCATTGCCATCATTATATATTTTTGAAATTCTTATATTTACGAATAAAAACTCGCATCTTTTTACTAAAAAAACGAGAATTGCTACTACTCTATGAGATATCCATACAAGTTAACTGTACCAACTTCAGCTTCTACCTGTTTTCATAGAAATAGTAATAGCATGTACATAACGTTATTCAATTTACTTCCAAATAATGTGCAAATCCTACTATTACCTGTTTTCAGGAAGACCATATTTAAATTTTTGGTTGAAAATTGCTTTTATGACACTAATGAGTTTATAAGGTTTTGCCGTGACGGACATTTTAAGAAAATAACTAATAATTTAAATATTTTTTGACCTGGTTCTATCGCCTGAGATTGTATTGTATTATTGCACGATTGACATTGACGACTAAGTATAATTTTTAATTGACATTTTTCTTTACAATATTCTGCTTTTTTTAAATTAATGTAACACATCTTTTGACGTAATAGCTATAATTTTTGAAATAAATGTAATTTTAATTTAATTGCTTATTATATAATTTTAAATTTGCCTGTGTTTGCACGACGATAACAAACATTTGCTTATCGATAGATCGATAAAACATGTATGTGCCATACTTATATATAAAAACTAAATGTACCGTGTTTTATGCAAATAAATAATTACTAACTTAGTTACTTACTTACTTACTTACTTACTTACATATCATCATATCAGCCTGTTGCGGTCCACTGCTGGACATAGGCCTCCCCCAAGGAGCGCACGATCTCCCGCCCTGTGCATCCAGTCGCTGCCAGCTGCCTTCTTCAGGTCATCGGTCCATCTAGCCGGGGGGCGTCCTACACTACGTTTGCCTAAGCGTGATCTCCATTCGAGAACCTTCCTGCTCTATCTCTCGTCGGTTCTGCGACAGACATGGCCAGCCCACTGCTACATCAGCTTGCTACATTTTTGGACAATATCAGTCACCTTAGTCTTATGTCGTATGACCTCGTTCCGGATATTATCCCTTAAGGAGATCCCCAACATAGACCTTTCCATAGCACGCTGAGTGACGTGTAGTCGGTGGGCCTACTTGACTGTCCTGTTCCACGTTTCGGCTCCGTAGGCTAAAACTGGTAGGACGCATTGGTTAGCATTTTTGGTTGGTAGGCATTGCGGCAACTTAAGGTCAAGTAGGTTTTAATTTTATGGTTTTGAAAACCTAATGAAAATACTGGCTGGCAACAGAGATGCTATTAACCGTTTTGGATGTATTTTACTAAAGCTGAGATGCTCGGTATGAATGTCACCAAACTAGGTCGGATCGTTCAACATTTTGGCAATCGTTCAACAATTAGGTACCAATGTTCGATCGGGAAAGTCATTTCCAGAGGCGCGAGCATTTGTTTTTTCTTTTTTGGGACTATCTCACACAATAAAAGATCAGTCCTGGATCATAATAATGAGCTCATACTATAGTTTTGCTTCATTTTCATTTCTCTGAATAGACTTTGATGTAAAAACAACACGGTTAAGGTAAGTCAGAGTTTTTATTAAAGAAAATTAAGTAGCTGTCATTTGGATTGCTTTGAAAGATCGGTGATAATAGAGAGTTGTTGTATACAGGGTGTTAGGTAAATGTATATCAAGCCGAAACTAGCCTAATATTATGCATAAATAAATAGTATGATGAAGTCAGAAATAAACTCTTACCCAGACGGTATGATAGGTCGAAAATTACTAATGGCGTCTTGGTAGACGACGACTCTCCCCTAGACATGATCTACCTTGGGCAACTTGGAAGTCCTTAAAATACTATGGAACCAAGTAGGCTGAAGCAAGGAGAACATGCACATGTGAGGTAACAGCTTGGAGAGCGCATGTCTATGCGGCATATTTCCCCCCCAGACAATGGCCATCTTCTATCGTTCCCTGGGTGTCCCTACACCGATAGTGCTATATCAGTTGCTGAGTTTTGGTCCTCTATATGAAAGCCTGACCAGAGTCGACACGCAAAGAAGAAGTAATGTTTTTGAAGTCACTGACTTAAGTGTCCTAAGATTTCACAGCACTTATCATCATCATCACCTACGGTTTTTTCTTTCCGTAGCCGAGAGGGGTTATATGACTGACTGATGATAATAAGTAAAATGTAGAAAATAAAATATTTTGTAACAAATGATGATCTAATTCAAATTCATGATAGTTCAGGCTTGTTGTACCTACACATTTACATCATGTATAAATTCTTACTAGTATTATAAACTCGAAAGTTTGTATGTATCGATGTTTGTTACTCTTTCACGCAAAAACTACTGAACGGATTTGGATAAAATTTTGCACACGTATAGTGTATGATCTGGATTAACTTTAAATTTAATCCCGATTAAATGTTCATGTGGGATATGTTTCAAATTTTTATTAAACCATTTCATTTCATTTCATTTCATTTCACGTGATCAGCTGGTCTTATACAACAACTTTTCATATGGGAGCAACATCGAAACCGATAAATTTTCATACAAACTCACTCGCATACCTCGATGGTAATGTATGGAGCATCTGAAAATGAAATTACGATTTCGATGTTGCTCCCGTAGGAAAAGTTGTTATATATGACCAGCTGATCACACGATTTTAAAGAGTGTCCCATTCTTTTGTACACCCTGTATAGCGAACAACCTGTAGTCCACCCAAAGAAGTTGTGGGCACAGCTAGTGATTAATAAAGCAACCATTTGGTTAGGTACATCTAGTCATTATTATCTTCGGTTATAAGGCATCGGGTAACGAGCTCTTTACCCGCTCCCCGTTGCTATTTTGTATCGAGCACCAATTTATAACACATTCAACAGTCTGAAAGGCTTCGTACCGAGTGTCAATTATTTTTATTGTTCTGGAACACTAATTAACGATTTTAAATTCTATTTTTGCATTTAAAAATATTGTTGTATGGAAGATGGTAGTTCAGTTTTTTTTTTAAATGGACTGCCATAAGATTTGAACCTATGCCCTTTTGCTATCTGGTCGACTCTTTAAACAAAGCTTTTTAAATTTTTGAATTGAAAAAGATTTGTATAGGATCCTTGGCGGTAGATGCCTTTGCCAAGTAACTAAAATAAAATGTGATTAAAATGTCCCACTTTTTGTTTTCTACCTATTTTATTAAATTAAATGCTTAAATAAAAAACTTTTAACGTGACACTGATTTCAAGAACTCAAGAAATAGTTTTTTTTAGTTGATTGGTATTAAAAGATCGAATATTTATGTACAGGGTTAGAGAAAATATCGTGGAGAATTTACGATTGAGCTATTAAATTGCGCCGTATGTGCACTGCGTAAGGTCCAAGTTGGCGGGGCCTGTGATCTTTGATTTATGAATTTGATTAATCACGTTTACTTTATTTTTCGGAATTATTTATATTTTAATTCGAATATGACGATGGTTTAAATTAATAACTGTAAAGCGGTTTTTATATTATTCTTCAGACATTTTTTTTCATATAATTAAGCACTACTTTGCATTGTAGATTTTTTTTGGTATGCTATTCTTAAAATTATGTTTTTATATCTGAGCAATAGAATTAAAATTTTACAGTAAATTAATTACTAATTTGTATTTATTTGCAAATAAGATAGCTTTTTGTTTAAGAGATAACCATTGAACGAAACGATCGTAAATAAGATTGCTCAATTACTATCCCGTCCAGTCTTCAATTAGTTTCAATGCCAGCTGAAATACACTGACAAGAAATCGTATAGAGAAAAATCGAAGGGAAGAAACCGAACAAGACTTTTCCATTTGAAAGTATTACTTTATTGGTTAACCATTAAGTAGGTAAGAAATATTGTATTAGCTTTAATAGCTAAAATAACAGAATAACACGAAATAATAATTTAATATCCGGGAATTAATAAATGTTAAGATAGATATGTTTATGAAGTCAATTAGAATTTAAATTGGAGAAATGATGATGATTCTCCAGTCCGATTTTGGTCACAGAGACTGCAATTTACATCTCAGGAGCTCTGTTAGTCGGCTCTGTCGTGAGCCCTCATATGGCTACAGAAACCAATTTTGGTGATGGAAGTGCAAGTACACCGACTACATGTAAGGACACCATTTTTATAACTATATACAATGGCCACAGTTGAACGGGCCTATATCTTATCACGGTTGGCATCGAGATCTGCTACGACTACGACTCTGTTTAAAGTCTTCCATCCTTGTCTGTATCAACTGCTTCCACTCGGGGCGGTTGGTCGCTTCTGTCTACCACGTAAAAGGGTCGATCCTAAACCGCTTCATATGGCGCTTCTGCACATCCTTGTATCGGAGAAACTGGCTGCCATGATTCTGCTTACCAACTTAAAGTCATAATAAAATATATTATACGTTTAGCCATAATTTTTTCAGACATCCGTGATACATGGCCGCACCACCGGAGCTGACGATGAACACAATACCTCAACATTAGCCCTTCGAAGTACTTTTGTGTTCCTTACACTGTCCGACCAAATGATTTACATATAATTACGAAGATATTTCAGGTGGGAACTGTCTAGTGTGCGGGGATGTGTCTACAGTAAAGTATCCAGTATTCCGAGGAGTACAGCAAGATAGGTAGTACTATTTCCATATACATGGATATTCTAGTAGCCAATTTGATATCTTGAGAGAGGAAGATCCTATGGTGCAGTTTAAAAAAAGCAGCTGAAGCTGTAGAAATACTATTCAAGCTTCAAAACTATGTTAACAAGGATGACTTGTTTCTAACTTACTAAAATATTATGGATAATACAAACTATATTATACATTGATTAGTCTCTATTTAGGGTGTTAAAAAAAGTTCAAGCCAAAGTTCAAAGTTAAGTCTATACAGGGTGTACAAAAGAATGGGACACTTCATAAAACCACTTGATCAGCTGGTCAACAACTTTTACTATGGGACCAACATCGAAATCGTGATTTTATTTTCGGATGCTCCATACATTATCATCGAGGTATGCGAGTCAGTTTGTATGGAGCAGCTACAAAAAAATCTCGATTTCGATGTTACTCCCATAGAAAAAGTTGTTGTATATGACCAGCAGATCACGTGGTTTTAAGGAGTGTCCCATTATTTTGTACACCCTGTAGAATTTACGAAAAATATTTAAAAAAAAATGTTGTTTGTTCAATCATGTTTAATATTTTGTCTTTGTGAAATATCCATATATTTATGTAAAATTGGTAATGCTAACAAGAAATTGACTAAAACAATGTTTAAACTACTGGCAAAGTCGTCAATAAGTAGGTCATTGTTTGAGATGCGCCTAACGATGTTTTGTTGATGTTCAAACTTATCGTTCACGTTGGTTTATGGCGTGTTCGTAATGAAGATAAATGCTTGTAAGGTATCTTATGATACGGTGCTTAGTGTTTATCTAAACAATAATATTTAGTAAAGTATAGTATGCCTATAATATACGTCCTACTGCCAGGGCATAGGCCTCACACCAACTATGAGGGAGGTGGTGGCCATACTCCACCACGCGGGCCCAGTGGTGGAGAGGTGTTGTAAGGCCAGTGACTAAACCTTTCTATCAGATGTTATCAAGCCACCTTAAGGCTCTAACTAGGCTTCACGACCAATATCAAGCGATATTAGACGGGACCAACTTTTAACGTGCCTTCCGAAGCACGGAGATGCTCGTGATAAATGTCACTAAATATGGTCAGAATGATCACCCATCCACTCACAACCGCGACGTTGGTTGTTATACTTTAGTAATCGAAACCAAAGCGCTGCCGCCACTGAGCTACGAGAACAAAAATATTTGTTTAATGTAAATGAAATGTTATAAATGAATTGTTTTATGTCATAAATGATACCTTGTATTTTTAATTCAATTCAAAACGTGGAAAATGTGATTCTTATCCAATAGTTAATTAATGTACATTTCAAAAATAAATTTATTTAGTAAAATTGGCTCAAAATGTTAATATATTAATCATATATTGAGAATCTATTTGATTTGAAAATCCCAACTTAAGTTTCCGTAAGGAAAAAATCATCATCATCTTCAGACTTTGAAAGTCCGCTGTTGGTCGTAGTTCGGCTACCTTCCTTCCGTAACTTTGGCAAGGTCGTCAGTCCACCGAGTAATTGGCCTGCCCACGACGCGTCCTCAATTTCCATTCAAACAAAACATACCCACCCACGCGATAGCATCAACAAACATTGTAAGAATACACAAATTAATTTAACAAAATCTTGTTCCAACCAAAATATTCTCCGTGCAAAATTTACTTATGTAGGTATCTCCCATCAGAAAATTTCCTCGCATATACTGACACGACATTAAAAATTTACGTTCGCTTAATAATTTTGATGCACGCGCAAGACTGGGGGTACGTGACTTCGCAAAATGTGGCCGGTATTAGCTGCTTATAACGAGAGCCTCGTAGCCAAACCCGCTTTTCATTTTTTATGCTGAGCCCCTAACAATGGATCTCACTTTATACTCACCTCAAAATAAAATTATAGAAATACAATGAAAGAGAAGTAAAAATAAAACGGTTACAGATTTTTCTCTATTTAAGCGGTTGCTATAGCAATAGCTAATATTGTAATTGTAAACGAAACGAAACCTTTATACCTAGATTCTTTAACCTAATATAATCTCGGCATTGTAAATTTTCAAATATCACAGTTATGTTATATGAAGAGCAGAGCCTTCTGACACAAGTATTTCTATACTTAAAAAGGGGACTCTGGCCACTAGTTTTGTAAAACGATATTTGAACGTAAATAAATATTTTTCTTTTTTTTTTTCATAGCAATACTGAAATAACAAAGACCTAAATTAGATTCATTAATTTAATTAGATTAATTAGACCTAAATTAAATCATCTGTAAATATGTAAAGGCCAAATGATGAAATTAGATTACCCAATGTTTGAAGTATTTAACAATTATTTCTTATTGTTTAAGCCAGTGTTATCTCACCGCTTGGGTCTTGAAATAAAAAAAATATCAAAATCAATCAAAAAAAATGAATTGATTATTTATCATTGAATAGATATAATCAAGTTAAATCAAATCAAATCAAATCAAATATCTTTATATGCCAATAAGTAGGGTACATAAAAAATGTGGTCTTAGGTTTAAATAAATGCTACTAGGATACATAAAATAAATAACAACTGCAGAATCTCACCGCATTTATTTAACGTGCAACATGATAACGTCAATCAGCAGTGTGACAATCAAAGTTGCGTGATGCTAATTGTAATTCAGTTAAAAACAAACATAATGGTAGATTTTGACTATTATGATACATGAAATTACGATATGTAATAACATAAAAATGTGGCCAGTATAAGTTGCTTGTAATAAGAGCACCACCAGATAAAGGCTGTTCATAATGTACACCATACGCAAAAACTGCTTGGTAAAATATAAATTTTTAAACCCGTCACTATTGCGTACATTATAATTCATGTAACCACCATAATGTTTTGCAATAAATAAAAAAAACATGCCTTAATTTAAAAAAACGTAGGTATCCCATACTCATTGCAAATTAGTGTTCACATTACTATTTGGAGATTAATTTAAAAAAACATATTAAAATGTACCACAAAAAGAAACAAATGCGTGATATCTACTAGTTTTAAAAATATCTTAAGATTTTTAGCGAGACTGCGGGGTAACCATAAACTCATTACGTACAAAATTTGGCAGATTTTAAAAGATTTGAGATTGTTTTAAGAGTTCATGGTTACCCCTCTGGTATAACTGACGCAAATACTACTGGGCCCTAACCATGAACTGTTAAAACAATCACAAATCTGTCAAACATTATCATTTCTGTCAAATTTTGTATGAAATGACGTACCAAAATTGACACATTTGACAACTTTGAGATTGTTTTAAGAGTTCATGGTTATGGCCCAGGTTTAATATTCTTTAGTTACAGAATCAAACCGCACGTAGCTGCTAGAAAGCCAGTCTATGGGAGATATCGACATTTTTGTGGGAATGTTAAATAATTCATTATAAGAGTAAAGTACGCTCAGTTCGCTCGAACTAAAATAGTCTGTTTTTCTTGTGTATTGTGAATACATCTGGCTAAAGGCTTTTATACTCAACTGTCTAACTACCACTATTTAACCAATTTAATCTTTCAGTGTAACAAAACAATAAACAAATAAAATGTTAGTGTCAAGTGGTCTCATGTGAGCGCTCGGCTTACCACTCATTAAAGCAATTTAAAATCAAATACCATAGAAAACTTGAAATAATGTATAGATGTATGTTTTCAAAAAGTTGTTTAAATGAAATGGTGATCTTACATTAGACATTTTGAGTAGTCATTCTTACAGAACTTCTACACCTACCACACTGTTTTCGCGTGATGGAATAGAGTACTGAGGACAGGTAAAGCCAATGCCCCCAGTGGTGGGACGTATAAGCTTACCTTATTGTCACATCATTCAAAAATCTTTTTAGAGTTTTAATTTCAACAGTATTCATAAATACAGGCTGTACAAGAGAATTGGACACTCCTTAAAACCACGTGATCTGCTGGTAATATACAACAAATTTTCCTATGGGAGCAACATCGAATCGTGATTTAATTTTCAGATGCTCCATACATTATCATCGAGGTCTGCGACTAAGTTTGTATGGAGAAATTGAAAAAAAAAATCGATTTCGATGTTGCTCCGATAAATAAAGTTGTTGTATATGACCAGCTCATCACGTGGTTTTAAGGAGTTTCCTATTCTCTTGTACACCCTGTATATTAGTTTCTGGGAACTAACAATATGTAAACTCCGAACTAATGACGTTCGATTTCACATGATATCACAGTTCATCCTGTTCCACCGTTCCAATTCCTAGAACAAGTTGAAAATGTACGAAAATCCGTTGGAATTGTACTGGATGAAAGCTGTAAGCCAGTGAAATTAAGTTATGGACCGCTCACATTTACCTTGGAATCCAAAATGTATTCTCGAATATAAAAGATTGAGTGAGTAATTTCTGCTATTTTTTTGCGCGAATTTTTTAATCTTTCAAAAGATTGTACTCGTAGTGTTATATAATTTAATTGGATTCATGTTTAAAACATTCATATTGGAAGGATTTATTAATAAAAAATCTTTATAATTATATTTTCTATAGAATTCATTAGATTTAAGAAACAATTATTTAAAACATTTTTGATTACCCTATTCTCAAAGTTTATGTCTTAACAAGCAACTTTTCTCGTTTTCCTAGCTGCTATCTCACTCCTGTTTGGGATACGCTTAGCGATAAATAATCATGCTATATATTTACGGATTCTCAAACGGAGACCACGTCTTGAAAAACGTAGTGTAAGACAACCCCCCGACCGATAACCTCCAGCGGCAGGATGAAAAAAGCGGGAGATCATACTCTTTGTCGCTCTTTGGCTTACGTCCAACAGTGGACTGCAATAGGCTGAATAGAAATATATACTTATGCTGCAAATTTCATATTTAAACTGTATCTAGATGCACAAAGATTTCCATAAAATCTTAGCAACCTTAAAACCGGCAAGGGAACCGGGCCGTTTAAGATTTTGGTTTAAGAAATTGGATGTAATATCAAGCGTTTCCTGAATATACTGGTTTAAGGTCAATGTGTTGGCATAACTCCTTGTATTGATTTAGAACAATGTAAAGGAGTATGCTAGAATTTGCACTATTGAATCGGATGTGAGACGATATTCCAACAACTGAGCATCCATTAATTCGCGCGAGTGATCGGATATATCGCAAAGAAGCTTGCAAATTTTGTTTTATTATGCTCAAATTATTTGGCTAACACCTTTAGTGGACTTATTGGTATAAAGGTAATTATATCTAATAAACAGAAATGGGGTAAAGCACTAGATAGAATGCTCTGTGACTTGGTGTGTAAATTAACAAATGAACGCGCAGAAATAAACATTTGAAATGTTATATTCTAGCTCTAAAACTTTACCCAAATTGAAACAGTATTCAAATCAATTTGAGTTTCCGTACAAAAGTTATCACACTAAATTCGAAGTCCATACAAATGCCCAAGGCACTACTTCCTGAACTACTAACTGGTATTTGGAACATTCAGTTGTATAGACTAAACCCTAATTTCAACATGCAAGCAATAAGCAATAAAATGAAATTAAAGCGCGCCCAGGGGTATTAAGTTGGGTGAAGTTACGAAAAACGCGAAAGGTATACGTACTGTATTATTTTCTATAAGGTTATTGGTGTTTTTTAAAGGATGTTTTTCCTGTACCATTTTGATAGAGGTTTTTTCTTAACTCGCTTCCTTAATTGTCCGTTCCGTACAATTGAATTCGAAGAAACTTTCTAAATAGATAAAGACTTGAAACTTCAAATAACGCTCAGAAATAAATGAGAACAAGAAAATATTAATATAGAGGTTTGCTTCTGGCAACTCTATGAATTATCTCAGAATAGCTCATATAGCAAAAAATAAAAGTTAAATTTACGATGAAAACAAATTTAGAAAGGAACAAAAAAAGATACTTTATAAAATGTGTAACATAGTGCATAACTTTAACATATTGTATTAGATACTAAAAAATCCCGCAGATATACGGATTTACCTGTTTTGTGGGGCTCTTATAGCGACAGTAATTTTTATTATATAATTTAAAAAAACGTATAAAAACTTATCCAAAAGGTGACATCCTCAATATTTTCCACAATTGACTCTAATTTCTATAAAAATCTTTTGCTTAGTGATGCAATCTCGTTATCTGAATATAATTAGTGCTACCTTCAGGAATTATCCGTAAAACCTATACGTTTAGGAAATATTCGAGTTACACGTTGTTTTAATGACATTAATGATCATTAATTTTAATTAAAGATTTTATAACTCTAGGCTTTATTAATTTTGTTTGGTTTGTCTTTTATTCAGCGACTAATTTATCTTAATTAACCCTTTTAGTACAAGTTGAATTCGCGCCTATTGTCTAACTTTTGAGTTTTGTTACTAAGGTCTGGCTTTATGTTATTTAAAAACTAATAATGATTATACGAGAATAATATACAATTGTCGTGCACCGGCTTTACTTGTGTATTTATAAATAAGAATGTCTATGAGTATTTATGAATAGAACATGAATCAGTCTATTTATAAGTGAAAACCATTTCAAAGTCTCTACAGTAATTTTCGTTAGTAACGGCATATGATTCCACGATATAATTAGGGCTAGTTAATAATTGGGATGTTTGGTGGAAGCAATTATTTCTTTATTCTGTAATTATTAAGTGACAAATAATAAAATCATAACAAGTCTTTCATTTCAGGCTCCCGCCAGAGACTCTGATAGACCTTTTTAGTTTGAGTAGTTTCGATTCGTCCGGGAATCCTTTTTATTTGCGTTTCTATTGAGAAGAATGGTTAGGAAAATTTGCGGATGTCTAGACAGAATAGGTAGGATATTTAGAAAGAGTGAGCTTAATGTATGCCTGATTAGGTCATACATTGATGTAAAAATGTTTACGCCAAATAATGCAATTATAATGACGCAGAAATGTTTAAGCATTCAACTCGGCAACTTGCCAGGATTTTATTATTTGCCACTACTTTAGGGTTAAGGTAACAGAATATTGAATTAATAAAAAGAAGCCAAGCGATCGTCGGGTCAAGCGGATTATAGGACACCATAGATTTGCTTATCTATTTTGGCAACCCTGTCGTCGAAGTGGTGCGATAATTCGCCTTGAACGTAAAAGGTCACGGCTTTGGTTCCCGGTCAGATCATCATCAGCTCGAAGACGCTCCACTATCAAATTAATCGTTCTTTGGCACCTAAAAGCTAAGAAATTTTTATATAAAAAAAATGCATCAGACAACATATTAAGATTATTTTCATGGTCTGAAATTTATCATTCTTACTAACAAAAGAAAAAATAATCGAATGAAACAACCAGTAAAAAATAAACAACTCGCAATCCCGTATAGTTTTTCTTACTGGTGCGTCTCCCAGCATATCCAGATTGTGAAAACGCTCGAGGAGGAGTTGAATGCGAAATACCGAGCGAGCTGCACGAGTAGGGACACCACTAAGTCTCAAGACCTGGGAGCTAAGGGCGTACCACTACCTAGCGCAGACACTCAGTAAAATAAGAATCCGGAATCAATCCAGAATTAATTTACAAATGCATTGCGGGTGTCTTATACTAGGTAGGCGTAGGTGTTTGCGCGGGTCAAACGACAGCCAGCGCCCTCTAGTGTACAGTAGTAGTAACCCGGGGTCTTATTCTATTCGAAGACTGTAGGTGATTGCGCGAGTCAATCGGCAGACAGCGCCATCTAGTGCGTAGTAGTAGTAGAATGATTCGATACTTGACTACTAGACCAAGTTATAAGTTAATGTTTGCTTTATGACATTATGACGTGGTGTTACAAGATGATTTAGATAATTTGGTTTGTTGTCTAGAAAAATCTTATTTATTAAATATTTGATCATTCGAAAAAACTTATTACTACACAAACGTTCACTTCCACTATGTACATACCTAAACCGGTATACCCTGCCCCGTCCTAATTCCAGAGTAGGCCGTCTGAGTGCCGTCCCAGGAATGTGTCCCGAAAATGAATTTAACAATTTTATTAATGGTCCCTTTGTAGAGAAGGTGCCCGAGACTTAAAAGCTAGGACAGATTGATATAAATTGTGTAATTTAAAAGGCGATATAGAAATAAAAATAATGATGAATGGATTCCTCTAGACTTTTCTTTTCGATCAGGACCATAACCATGAACTCTTAAAACAATCTCAAAGTTGTCAAATCTGTCAATTTTGGTACGTCATTTCATACAAAATTTGACAGAAATGATAATGTTTGACAGATTTGTGATTGTTTTAACAGTTCATGGTTAGGACCCTGTAATACAGAAGACCTTATAAATCAAAATCCTAAATCCCGATAATAATCAGACCAGATCAATCAACGGATCTCAAAGCCTTTCCAAATGCAGGCCATGAATGAACATGATTCTCGATTATTCTTTTCCATCTACTGTCATCATATTTGAGTTTTATTGAAAAACACCCTACGATGCGTTGGCCAATTCCTAAGTTTCAACAACTTCCCGAAAAAGATGCTCTAAAAGACAGATGAAAAGAACGCTGTCTGTTAGTAATAAGTAGACACGGAATAAGATAGAGAGAAGGTGTCTCAATTGAACACGAGAAAATTTAACAAAGAAATTAAAATTTTGCGACTCGTGTGGTGACCACAAACTATAAGATGCAACGTGCTGGATAAACATGGCCCAGAACTTCTTGCTGTGGCGTTTCATGGGAAATGCCTCATGTCCAGGAGTGGACTTCCAAAGACTAATGATGATGATGACATAGTCAACAGCTGTATGCTGATATAATTTAAAGCAACTTCTACTCTGATAATAATTTAAATCATGAGTAAAGTAAAAGAAATTATGTAAAAAACTTTATTTTCTTTGTTATCAGCAAAAAGTTTTAACTAGGTAGATCGACATCCAGCAATTTTATCGCTTAGAAAAAATAGGGGTACATTACAAACCCTCAGAGAACTAGTCCAATGGAGACGGGTCCGTTGAAACTTTATTACCTGCTATTCAGACCGGCTAGGGGAGGGTTATGTGAAAAGCGGAGAGGTAAAAGATAGAAAAATTGGATAGCGGCTGTAGAATTGAATGTATGTGTGACGATGATATTTCAATTTGAACACAAGTGATCTAGGTTCTTATATTAATTTGGATTATATTAATTTGGATTTTTATTGTCAGTTTGGTAAAGTACTACTTAGGTATTCAGAGATAAATTTATTCAAGGAAGATCCCGATTTTATTTTCTGAAATAAGTCATGAAAAAGATGCGGTACAACCAACAACAGGTCTCTCCCAAATAGGTCACTGAACTGATTTCCAAGTTTAAGTTCAACTCATAGAGATCAATTTTCTTTTTCTTTTTGTGTTTACGGTTTTCAAATTTTTGATGATTGATTATAATTATTTCGCTTGATAACCCAAGCTATCAATGGTTTGTTACAGTTCCGAATGAGCAACTGTCTATATACGCAGGATATAAAAGAAGATAGCCCATGGTATGGAAAGCACTGCAATTGCACCTTATATTGATGAAATTAGTAAAGCTCCATTTTCTTCATTTGTCTTTACAACGTCCAACCTAATTTAGCAGCCTGTTTAATACCTTACTGTACACGTCAAGTCTTTATCTGATGAGAGGCTCTCTGCCAGTTAAAGTAACAGGGAAAAAAGTCGTTACTCGTTAGAATCTTTTCTAAGGTTTTTGAAGAAATTAGTTTATGGCTTGGACCATCAATTTGGGGGCTTAAAGCAGTTGCTTGGGAATATGTGTCTCGTTCATGGAGTTGTGAGTATTGTCTTAATGCGCCCGCTTTAGATGATCGCGGGTCGGGAAGTGACAATGTTGCACAAACTGACTAGTTCTTTAGTGTTTTTGGGGTTCATATATTTATTATGTAGATCTCTTCCGGCTAAATTGCACTGTGAATAAACTAAAGGGGTACACATACACACACACACGCACACGCACACGCACACGCTCACGCACACGCACACGCACACGCACACGCACACGCACCACGCACGCACGCACACACACACAGTAGTTAATTATTACATACTGGCGTTATGTAATACAGGCGTACAGACGTCAGTCTCTTCCAATAATTGGGCGTGTCTTTAAAAGTGTTTAACTTTAAGACGTTTTAAATCATCTTTTTTCTAGCAGTTTGTTCAGTCTTAACGAGAAATCAGGGTACGCTTTGACCATGTTCCTGGATGCAGCAAATCAGGTTAGAAGTTGGTTGGTATTGGTAGAACATTTGTAGTGATTGATTATTTTTGGAACTTGGCTAAACATCCAAACTCAAGTCTTTGCACGAAAATATTTCGATAGTTAAGACGTATTTACAAATGAAGTTAAAATATCAATTTATTTAATTACTTTTAAACTTTCGCGTTGCATAATTTAAAACTCAATGAAACGGGAATTAACCCGAGCATAATTTACCATTATTTGTATCAAAGCTTTGACAATTTATAAGCAATTGAAAATGGTTGTGTTTTTTACACAGCTAGTTTGAGTTGATCGTATATTGACAAAGGATTAATACAAGGAAATGATAATTTTAATTTATTAACAAAACACATTCGTAGTAGGCCTTGCGGTTTCCTCCTGATGTTTTGCCTCACCATCGAACAACTTGTAAATCCGTACATGGATTCCAAAAAAACTTAATAGCACATTATAATATAAGTACCACAACATATTATGACCACACGGAAGTAAGACAAGATTAGATTCTTCGACCTTAAAACGAACAAAATATTACACTAAACAATATTCCTATTACAGCAAAACATTATTCCAAAACAGTTTTAACGGGAATCAGCAGAACAATCGGGCACAGATTATTGGCACAGTAAAAGTAAACACAGTAAGCCCACGTCGTACTTAGCATGCTTTGTCTGCGATGATAATAATTAAATCGTACCCACGATAATGATTATGCTTTAACACAACAGAAAATTAGGTCCTACACCGGGTTTATCCATTGCCCATATATCTGTCACGATATCTTCAAAACTCATAAGGAAGGTTGAGGTGTGTAGAAAATAATGATATTATTATAATTTAACAAATAAAATGAATTCTGTTGAATTTTCCAATTCAGAAAAATATATTTATTTGTGCAAAAAAATTAAAACCGTTCATCCATTGAAGCTATGTTGATACTTCACAAACTTTTATTGTTTTATATCGGGCAAGCTAAAGAGCATCGGGAATTTATGTAAGTATGATATTAACGTATTTTACGCATGTTCGTTTTGCAAAAAAAGTGGGGAGTTTTGCATTTGTGATCTACTATACTCTGATCACCAAATTGAGGGTGATCCTACTGTACTATGTTTTATTGCATATTACAGTGCCATTTATAAACGTATACGTGAAACCAGAAAAGGAAAACGGCCATAATTTATTTGGCCAACAATAAACCTCACTAGGTCTAATAAAGAAAACAAAACAATAACCTAAAGGCAGTATTTGCAAAGTAAATCATAAGTCAAGCGGTGCATGAAAGCTGTGGCTGTGTACCGAGAACGCCATAGAATAATAGATGCAGACTCTCTACTTAGTTCAAAGATCAAAATCGGCAGAACGTTAAAAAAGAAATAATTTATTTTTTAAATAAAATATTGAGATTTTGTAAAACTATGATGCAATGCATTTAAAGCATAGAAGGATAGTCGGTCGGTTTAAATAGTCACATTGCATAAATAATTTATAATGGTTTTATTTTCACATATTTAACATAGTTATATTTTTCCTTTATCGACCGCTAGTTTTCGCATAAACTTTTGTATGCATTTCAATCCAATAAGTTGAAAAGCTATTAAGGAAAACTCGAAATACGCCCTCGGGAGTTGCTCTGCACTGGCATAACGCTACGGCGTAGCACATGCCATCGTAGCATGCTATCTCTAATTAATTGCTGTTTTGGGCTTCGTATTTAAAACAACATATTGCAATCAATAATTTAATCAATTCAGATTCAGAGATGTATACTTAAAAGATAAATGCTTAAAAGCATAAAAAGTTAAATAAAAATTTATTTACAGAAAAAAAATCTAAGGTAAAATTATGACAAATCTGCGCACTATGAATTCATATCCTTAAATGCTATTATAAAAAAAATCTACACAAAATTTTATGAAGTTGACAATGTAATGACATTTTTACTCACATGTACGTAGTAGGGAGTAGATGGCGCTGTTGCCATGGTTAACATCGACTCCGTGTTTAATTTACCAAAGGAACATAAATCTTTAAATGATAGTCAATTAAAAACAAAACTCTATAATTGGTTGCACTTAAATAATTTCTACGATGTAAGTGACTACTTAGATTAAAAAAACTGGACTTGTGTGTTTCCTTGATATGATACGACAAATTTGAAGTATTTTCTTTTAAAGATTAATCGTCTGTACTTACTAATTAATTTGTCACTGCATGCCCAACTATATTAGGCAACACATGTAATAGATATTTATTTTGTGTAACACCTTTAATACCATGTTTTATTGCAAATAAAGAATTTGAATTTGTAAATATTCCGTTACAGCGTTACAAACCTGTTCACAAACTCACAACACTAATACGATTGTTTTTTGTATTTAAGATGCAACCCTTATTTTGCATTGCCTTTTCAACCCAAAATCCTTCAAACTTAATTCAGCCCTTCTAACCCTTCATACTCTTTGACCCTGTGGAGGCAAGACCGTGGAATTGGGTCAAGCGTCTCCGAGAAATTAACGATTTACTTACACGACGGTTTGCCTAACGTTTTAAACAAACCTTTATAGCGCAAGATCTGCAGTGTTAGAAAATATAGCGAGTTCTTTTAACGGTTTAATTTACTTAAAGCAACGAAAGTGTACAGTACGTAATTAGTACGTAAGCACGTAAGAGTTCATGGTTACCCCAAGTTCTTAAGTTGACGTTAAGAATTGCATCTTTTTTTTTTAATTATTTTTTTTATTTGATATGGGCTTGCTCTTGACCCGAATCTTGCTCTAGAGCATAGATGGGATCTACGATGGAGCGAGCTTTAATTCCAAACACACTGAAATGTGTCAAGCCAAGTTTGATTTCTATAACACAAGTGCTTTAGCTACTTATGTAATATTTATTTATTAAAATGATATATAAAAAGAAACAAGGATCGCACAGCCGTTTGTTATACAACTTGTAATTGAAATAACGCAAAACCTCCTAGAACCTGTGTCTGGTGACTAGATTTAACAATTTTTACCATGTAGGTACGAAAGTGTATCTTTCTTTCGGTCGTATAAGCCTAACAAATTAAAATGGGTCTCATGTGTCAATCTTTTGATAAAATATGACCAACTCGATCTAGCCATGTAAAAAACCTGACCCTTTTCAATTGTTCATAAATTGTCAAACCTTTGTTACTGGAAATGAATGTTTTTATATGATCGGATAATATGACTGACCGAACGATGCGCTTTCGTATTAGGCCTCCAGATACCTTAATCGCAAAAAAAACACTTTCTCATTCTAAGCACACAACACTTTCTCTTCTCATTTCTAAAAAAGCCTAAGTGAACTCGCTATAAATATCACCCAAGCGATACAAACAAACATAGCCTCTATTCCACTAAAACGTGGGTTCACATTACTATTGTTGACGAGTGACGTCAGTGTTAAAATGACAGCGCGTATCACCTAAGCAGTACAGACAAACGTAGACTCTATTTTATTACACAGTTGGTTTACATAATCGTCGATTTTGAAGAGATGTCGAAGTGATTGTTTATAGAATCGACAGACAGTTCCCAATTTGTATGGAGAAGAAGTAAATTTGTTTCTTAAATATCCAGATTTTTGTTCTCTTATAAAAGTTGTTGTGTTAGAGCAGAGCAAGTCCCTTAGATAAGAGTCATTGCGTTTAACAAAAACCAGCCAAGTGCGAGTCGGACTCGCGCATGAAGGGTTCCGCAACATTATCTATAAAAACGAGCAAAAAAAAAAACACGTTTGTTGTATGGGAGCCCCCTTAAATATTTATTTTATTATGGTTTTTAGTATTTAATTTGTTATTATAGCGGCAACAGAAATACATCATCTGTGAAAATTTCTCCTGTCTAGCTACCACGGTTCATGAGATACAACCAGGTGACAGATGCACAGACAGACAGACAGACAAACGGATAGCGGAGCCTTAGTAATAGGGTCCCGTGTTACCCTTTAAAAAACTATAATAAGCCAAACAAAAACCAAACTCGAAGCATTAAGTCAAACTTTGATTCAGTAAAAAAAACTAAAGTATAAATAAACCCTATATCACCAACTTTATCCGGTTAATCCTCTTCTTGTCAATCAAATGACCAACATCACTGAATGACCAAATACAAGACCAACCATTTCATTCAATGTACTCTTAAATCAGAACGGTTTTGAAATAAGAATTACCAAGCATACAGACATTCAAATATAACGATCCCTTTCAGCTCAGTGAATATTCTGCGACGGCTGAAACGATAAAAAGCCATACAAATAATGAGAATGAAGATAATTTTGTATAATCACGTTAAATTGAAAATTAAAACTGCCTGTGTGAGGGCGTAATTTGGCTTATTTTGACTTGGGAGAAGCGTGATTTATTTGTCGTGATAATAATACCGTATCTTGAGATAATTAATTCAGTTATTTAAGTCGTATAAGCGCATTTTACTGTAGTATATTCTTGTACCTAAAAATACGTTTCGGAAACCTTTATGTGCGATAATCATCATCATCATTATCATCATTTCAGCCACAGGACATCCACTGAACATAGGCCTCCCCCAGTGACTTCTGGCATCGTGGGGTTTTTGCCATACTCGCCACGCTTGGCAGGCAGGTTGGCGAGCGCATATTTTTTGTTATTTCGCACCCAGACGCTGCTCCCCGTCTCGTGCTACAGGATTTAGTCGCCTATTACAACCCGCCTCCTGTTGGCGGTGGGGAAGTGTATTCTTTACGGCAGTCCCCACGGCTGTGCTATAATACTTGTAGTCTTTTCGCCGTTACCCCAAAATTGGCCCGAATCAGAGGTAGGGTAAAAATTATGACGTGTAAAGTGCTTAGTTTAAGCCTATTTACAGAAATAAATTGGTTTTAATGCTTTTTAATGGTAAAACAGTCTAGACAGTGATCTTGTGCAGGCTGGGTTACATCTGACAGTAAGGTTTTTATTCTACCAAGATTGAGATGCCTGCGTTCTTGAGTTTTCCCCAAACTGTAGCATAATTAAAGAGAGGCCTGTCCCCTGCATGCAGTATAATGTTTATAGCCTTACATACTATTTTATGTGGAGTGTCAAATTTGATTACATTTAAGTACAACTAATATAAGGCTTGTTATTCTTTTCTTTTTGAATACTGTTTATATGTAGTTAACAAACACTTTTTACTAGCTTCAATGTAACCAAGTATCTTATTATAACCTACTTCTATAACTTACTACTAAACTTTGTGGTTGTATCGAGAACTGAAAACAATTTTTAAAAATAATTTATCAAGAATTGAAATGTTGTTTAGTCATTGTCCAGAGTTGTTATGAAAGGCCGTACACATGGTAAAAACTTATATATGACAAGTTTAGTCAGAATAAAGGCTCACCGGTTGCGTCTGCAGCACGATGCGTTGCATCTGCGACACGCTGCGTCTTGAAGCAATTCACACCGGTACCACGGCATCGCGCACGCAACGCAGCGCGGTGCGATGCATCTGCGACACCGTGCGTCTGCGATACCGTGTGTTCGTTTCGGATCAAATTAGTTATTTGAGCGGTTCTTATTATTTTTCTCCTGTGGATCATATACACATTTGTATTTGCGTACTATATTGATGAACTTTTCGCGTATTTCAAAATCCATGATCCTATGTAACTTTAAATTTGTAAATATTTACAACGGATATGCCGCAGCTGGTGTCGCAGCTGCACGCAAACGTATGCGTCATCGCGGTGTGGCCTCAACTAAGACATCCTATGGAATACAACGTCATCATGCCGGAGCACGTGTGCGACGTTGCCACTCCGCTCACTATCGGTTTGTATCTCGCGGACTGCTGTGCGCAATGCATCTGCGACACCGTCGGTGTGAACCTACGCGTACAAATCCATATATTACAAATTCTGACGCACGCAGACGCAATGCAGCACGTCTGCGACACATTTTGGTGTGCGTCAGCCTTAATTGTATATACTGCTTAAAAAACGACATTTTATTACATCAAAAAGTATTAATAAATTATAATAATAAAAAATTCTTTCCCAGTCACATCAATTATCTAGCCCCAAACTAAGCAAAGCTTGTATTATGGCGACTAGGATAACGGATAAACATACTTATATACGTTTATAAACATCCATGACTTAGAATAGTTTGATACGAGATTGCTACCATGTACCTTATTTTTGAGTTCCCGATATTTCGGCACTGTTGCAAGCGCCATGATCACGGAGTAACTGATAGCAATCTCGTATCAAACTATTCTAATGTTAGTAACCATGAAAGTTTAAAACAATATATCCATGACTTAGGTACAAAATGCTCATGTTCATCACACTAACATTTGCCCCTTGCGGGATTCGAACTCGCAACCGTCAGGCTTTGTAGTCCGGAGCGCGAACCACTACACCAGACGGTCGTCATTCATGTTATTATTACACATGTATACAGGGTGTTAATTAAATTTATAAATAGTTTCGTGGAGTCAGAAATTTGATATCATTATTTCAACTTTTAAAATTTTCGTCATCATCATCATCATCATCATCATCATAATCACCAGCCTATATCAATCCACTGCTGAACACAGGCCTCTCCAAAAGGAGTATTTTGCCATAATCGCCACGCTTGGCAGGCGGGTTGACGATCGCAGTTTGGCCAATGGTGGAAAGGAGACGCTGCTGCCCGTCTTCTTATGGCGGTTCTCCTGTAATCGCCTCTTACGACACCCATAGGAAGAGAAGGGGTGGTGCAATTCTTTTAAGGTGCCGGCTCCACACGGCACACAAATTTTCGTATAAAACAGAATTTTTAGAATCCGATTTGTATGTTTTTTTTTTACAAAAATTATATCAAATTTTTGATATCACTATAGTATTTATATGCTTAACTTAACATAGGCTAGTTTCGGCTTGATATGCTATTTACCGAACACCCAGTAGATAACCGCTTAACGTTAATTCTTACTAATTACCCCGTCAAAGACTTGGCCGGCTCATTAGTGTCTTATAATATTATCACAATACGACAAAATTACTTAGTTAATTATGGAACTCGGAGACATATCAGTGTTGACCCAGATTCCCCTCATACGTTTCCTCGACGTCTGCCAAATAACAACCAATATATATAACATAATGAGACTTGCTAACTGATCATGAACTGCTTAAGTAACACTTGATCTTGAGTGTTTTTGTTTGATTTAAGACAAAAAAAATTGTAAGAATTAAAATACTAATGCACAAAACACTTATTTAGAAGAAAGATAAATACAAAAAAGTTTAATTTTATACTCCTCCTACCACACTCATAAGTGGCCTCACAATCAAACCCACACACCCAAACACTAACACACATACACACACACCTTTTCCACTTATACGTACAAACTCACTCACTCATAAACATAATATGCACACACACCCATACAAACACACATCAACGCCCCCATACACAATTTCTCACTTACTTTAGCTTACACGCACAAATACATCTAATTATATTTACTTATACATGTTAATCTTAGTTTAATATAAAATATCGTGTCTTTTCCCTTTCACAAATGTTTCTGTGCCTACGCATAATCAAGATGTTTACCAACTAGTAATCGTAGTACTCTAAGTCTCAACGGGGGGGTCCTGGTGACCTGTGTCTCAGGTTTTTCTGAAACCTTCAGGCACCAGTCTCTCACAATGAATAGGAGCTATCTTATTGTCTTAATAAGCCTAAAAGAATGTACTATTTTTAATCCTAAAATGTGATGAGAAAATAAACGCTTTATTTATTTATTTATTATTTATTTAAAGATAAGTAAAATTTGTGTTGTAAGAGGTTTTGAACATAATCAAAACAATCCAGACTTGATCTCTCTGATAGACTTGAATATATACTTTCTATTAATTTAAAACGCTTGTATTATACTGTTAAAAAGATATTTTTAATTATAGTAAATCAACGACTCGATATCTCCTTGGTTGTCAAGACAAATGCTGAGCGGGAACCTTGTTGACACATAAGTACCCTAGATTTATTATTAATATTATTTATTCTAATTTAAGTGCTTGAATATGAAGAAAGATACTACTATTTAGAGATACAATAAAGGCAAAAATACTACCTATTATTAAGAACGCAAAATAACTTAAGAACACTTTTATTTAGTTTCACAAAATTAGTGCAGCGTAAGCGCGCGAAAAACAGCCAAAAGTCAAGTGACAGATCGTAGTAACGTTCACGAGCCATCGATTGAATAGTGATGTGTAGATTCGATTTAATCCCGCTAACACTATAAATTTAAAACAACTTGTAACAACAGTTTCTTTTATCTTATAACTTAAGTATCTGATAATACTGATATTAATCCCTTTTTACTAATTGATACTCGTGCTCCATCTTAACATCCTAACTCACAATCATTTGAGAAAAAATACCAAATCACTAATTTTAAATAAATGAGGTTGTCATGATATTTTATACCTGCTTTTTTTATCTAAAAAGCACTGTTTAAAAACTGTTTAGCGTTCATAGTGGGGAGTTTCTTTTGACTTAAATTAACAACCTATTTTGGCCTTAATACCTATTTATGCAAATATTTTTTACATGATATAAGCCGAACGCAGTCAGTCAAAACTCAAATTACCTTAGAGTTGAAATTCAAAACAATCTTTTCAGTAAAAAAGGTCATCAAATAAAAAATACACAAGTGTTCTGCCTATGTGAAAATAGATGAATACATTTCTTCACAACGAAACTGTGCACACATGTTTATCCCTTAACTCAAAGAAAGATAGCCGGAAAAAATTCAGAAAGGGCTATCACGGTCCGATTCGCAGCGCCCTTGCAAAATACCCATTTTCCCATCAAACAAAATGCGACTTTAACATCTACGGGTTAGGATTCAAAAAACTGTGAACAAGTTCTGACAGGGGTATGTAACGGTGTCGTAAAACAGCGTCCCATTACAGTCGCCCGATGATGACCGAAGATTGACGGACCGAGCCGAAGTCAACTGCCTCACTTTTTACGGTAAGAAAGTTTTCGAAATTTTTCATTGCGGCTGCTTTACATTCGTGATTTAAGATTTATTCAGGGGAGACAAACTTTTTTATATCTTCCAAATTGGCTTGTTTTATTGTCAATTTGGTGAAAAAAGGATGAATAAATTCAGGTGCTTAAAATTGTAACCAAAAATGATTTTTGATTCGCTGATATCAATTATATCGACATAATTTTAACACGCTTTAACGCTTTAAATAGCATTATTTAAAATATTTAATTAGATCGTGTTATTAACAGTTTATTTATTGCAAATATCAGTAATAAAATATTAAATAAATACCATAACCATGAACTCTTAAACAATCTCAAATCTTGACAAATCTGTCAAATATCGTACGTAATGACGTACGAAATTAACACATGGTTACCCCCCTGGTGTGTTTATGAACAGTAGCTAAATTTCAGAGCGCAAAATATGTTTGTCAATACAATCAACTTTTATTATGGGGCTAATATAGAAATGGCATTTTGTTTTTCCATACAGACTAACAAGTTGCTGGCTTAGCCCGGCGGATTAGCAAGCTACAGTGGCAGTGGGCGGGGCACATAGCACGTAGATCTGACGCCCGATGGGGCAGAAAGGTTCTGGAATGGAGGCCACATACCGGCAAGCGCAGCGTGGGACGTCCACCCACAAGATGGACAGACGACCTGGTAAAGGTTGCAGGAAGCAGCTAGATGCAGGCCGCTTGCAACCGGCCGATATGGAAGTCACTGGGGGAGGCCTATGTTCAGCAGTGTACGTCCTATGGCTGAAATTATGATGGTGATACAGACTAACAGACTTTACCTCGATGATAAATCCATACTTAATATAGTTGACATGACAACTATTGTTATATAATGTTAACCTCATAGTAAAGTCGTTTGTTTTGATGAAAACATTTGTTTCCTTAAATTTGGCTACTGTTCAAAACCATGCTCTGTTTATAAGTGTTATTGTATGTTATAAAATATAACACCGTAATACCATCGTTTTTATACCACACGTGCTTTATGTAAGTAACCATAGAATAAGAGCAATGTAATATGTATATTATGCATTTTTTTTTTTTTTACCTAGGCCAAATCCCTCTCGCCTCTTGGGCGGCAATGACCGGCAATATTGGCCGGGATCAGGGCAAAAGAGAGAGAAATCGGCGGACAATGCGTGCGATATTTATATTATTATTAATATAGAAATTGTTTTAAATTGCAACATCACTTGTTCAGTGTCTGAATTCTAGAATAAATCAATTAAATTAAACTTCAAACTGATCGAATCAAAATGTTTGAAATGCCTTTGCATTCTAATTCGACAATCAATTATCCCGAAGAACAACTTAATTATCAAGAATTTGACCGAAAATATTCTCAGTGTGAAGTTTTGATGAAATTGTTGAACCAACAAGACTTGTGAGAAAACTTCGCTTGTTATTAATTTTCTAATTTAAAACCCTTAATCGACAACCCTAAAAGCAAGTAGATAATATCGAGGCGTTGACCCTGACCTTGTTATAACGAATCATTCAATATTTGCTCCTTTCTTATTAAAGGAACTGGCCTAGACTTTAAATAGTGTTATATAATTAATTTAAACTACCACTTTTACATACTCTACACTTTACTAATTTTTAAAAACCTCTTCAATTTTAATCTTTATGTCGCCATTGATTGTCCAAAAATGGTCTGGTTTTCCTAAATTCTGTCAAAATTTTTTGATAAAATTTATGTACCTAGATCACCTGGGCCACTATTACAAATCTATTGACACCTCGTCCATAAAAATCGGTTCAGTAGTTTAGGCGCTACTATGGAACATACATACATACACACTTTATTGTAACTTACATACATAGACTTCCAAAATCATTACCCTTCCTTTTGGTTGGCACCGTAGTTGGGTAAAAATTGTCTCTATTTTGCGAAAAATGGATTCATATTAGGTACTTATTGTCGATGAGTAGGTTCAGTGTCAAAGTGACAGCACGGTTCACCTCTAAGCGGAAAAGACGAACATAGACTTAATTTTTTACCCGACTACGGCGAAGCCAAAAGAAAGAGTAATTATTTTGGCAGTCTATGTATGTTTGTATGTTTGTATATTTGTTTGTATGTATGTAAGTATGTAGGTATGTTTGTATGTTTCACCGTAGCGCTTAAAGCCGATTTTAATGAACGAGGTTGATTTAAAAATATACGCAAATTCTGCGAATCACATTTGTCAAATATTTTAGTTAAGCAGTTTTAAACCATCGCACATATAACAGTAGTTCTCGGTGGTTAGCTTAGTCAACAATATTTTCGCATATATTTCCTAGTTTTTCAACTGCAGTATCAAATTCTAAAAAATCCAATAACGTATTTGTATACGTTCCCATAAATCCCTAGCACAATAACAGAATTAACAGCGATTTATCGTTCGGTGCTAACGAGGCTACGTCACGGGTGCGGGTCGGATCCGTCACGTCGCTCCCGTTCGCAGCTTTCGCTTTAGCACGACGTAACAGAAGACCCAGTCTGTTTTAAGCGGAGTGAAACGGCCACACTCTATACGCTGCATCTAAGCAATGAGGTAAAGACACGCAGAGCGTATACGGAGATCGGCTCGTGGTGCCTATGTGTACTAGCTTGAACTGGTGCGTCTATAACTAAATATTCTCTGGCCGAAGCTCAGCCCCTCTGAGCCTGCGCGTAAAGACCTGCGCAGAGCACACGTCCCGTCAAATGGTTTCAGTAACGCGGCCCGCCTTGCCGCATCGCGCTCGAGAATATAATGTCGCGGTGTGTTTCCTAAAATAACTGATAAACGAGTGTGTGTGAAGTGTCGTGATGGTGATGAGTGGTGTGTGTGATTGACGTTGAAAGGATTTGTTATGGTAAGTCATGGTATTCCATAAGTACCTATAAGTGTGAGCAATGCAAAATTAACACACCTTAACCTTCCAAATCCTTCTACAGTTTCCATTTCCGAAACATTGGTGTGATAAAAACTGGGAAATTGACTGTAACTGATTCGTTTTATCAATTCAGTTCAGTCAGTCAGTAAATTTTTAAGTAATTGAGCCACTTACTTACACTCCTTATATTTACGAAACTAGCCTTAACTTTAAGTCAAGAAATTAACTCTTTACTACTCATCTCGTCAAGAATAGGATAGGTAACGTAGTATTAATTATATTTATAGAACAACAAGCAAACAGGGTAGGAAAATTAAATTATGTAGAACTAGCTCGATTTAAACCACCTGCAGTTACAAGCTTTTGGAGTTAAGAACTAATGGAAATATATTTTAACAAAATAACATCCAAATTTTGTCACAAACCCTGAAAATTTATAGCAGCTTGTACTATAAGATCTCACTAGCTTTTCTTCCAAGTACACAGTAAAGTATTTTGTACTACATTTTGCCCGCGATTTCGTCAGCAGCAGTATGAATATGTGGATACATATACCTATCTAGAATTACATAGGATACCCATCTGACTTCACTTGCATAATTTAGGTGACCTGAAACGGTGTTCTAATATTTACTACCTATTTCCCCCGACTCCACCCATGGAATTGGGATTGTTGTATAAATATTGTATCGTTCATCCCTAGAGAAACGCGCATTTCCCGAAGAAGCGACCTTATCCAAATCTGTCTAGCTAGGTACCTATTTAAGCTTGATAATTAATATGATTATCTTAATGATGTCGTGCCCTTTGTGGATTTATACAGGATGATTAAGGGGTCGTGGAGCAAGAAAGAAACATTTAACTCACTTTCGCCTAAGGATCACGATAGGTTAGGACTAAAAGCATTCCTGCGAATTATTAAGTTAATACAGCAAAAATAAAAAAATAAACTGCGATGATTTGAGATCATTGTCACCCTACTGTTTCCCAAGAATTCTTATGTCAAGTGCATGTATTTATCAATCGTTGCAGTAAGTATGTAAAGAGGTTGTTATGTATGATGTTACTGATAGACAGATAAGAAACAATCCTTCGATTCAGTTTCTTTACAAAGAGGTTATAATTGGAAAAGTATTTAAAGTTGCTAAACCTTTTTTTAATTAAAACACGTAAATTACTAATAATCTCTGTTTCAATTGAAATATATACAGTTAATCGCAATCGTTTACTGAGTCGAAAAAAAAGGGTGGGATCACGACCTAAAAATCATCCTGTATGTACTTACATTAGGTCATTAGTACACTGCCCTGACTTCAAACTTTTCAAAAAGTAAAGTCGGCTATGTAATTTTAGGGTTCCGTACCCAAGGGGTAAAACGCTCTTTCTAAGGCTCCGCTATTCCTAAGGCTCCGCTGTCCGTCTGTCTGTCTGCCGGCCTTCTGTCACCAGGCTGTATCTCTTAAACCGTGATAGTCAGAGAGTTGAAATATTCACAGATTATGTATTTCTGTTGCTGCTATAACAACAAATAATAAAAAAAACAGAAAACAATAAATATTTAAGGGGGCTCCCATACAACAAACGTGATTTTTTTTTGCTGTTTTTATAGATAATGGTACGGAACCCTTCGTGCGCGAGTCCGACTCGCAGTTGGCCGGTTTTTTTTTCATCGTCTACCCCATCGTATCGTTGAATAGATCGTTCAAAATGATTAAGGGGTTCTTAGTTAACTTAATGAAACTTAATAAACTATAAAAGTTACTTAACTTTTTCTTCTTCTTTTAGCACACTCATATAGATAGTGAATTGTTTTAATTGACCAACAGTATCCCCTAAGTGGTTTTGCGTATTCGGAGTTACATATAGTTATAATATCACATCACGATAATCTGGCAAATGCGATGCTATTAGCCGGTTCTTGAATATTTAGTTAGTTAATTAGTGGCTAACATGGCATACGATCCCTAATTACTAAGTCTAGATTAGGTTACTGAAATGGATTAGAAGCGAGCTGTTTTAGTCTGTCTACTAAATTGTAGTCATGATAGTTTTATAATGAAGTATAAAACACCCTATTCATTTGTGGGAATCGAATGACGATAATACTCTTTAAAAGTTCATCTGTGGACTTCCTGGCTTCATCATCAGGTCAGCTAGATGATTTCATTTTTTTTGTATCGCCAACCGGATTTCACATACTTTTAGCCTGGGTTGCACCATCTTACTTTAACTTTAACAAACGTCAAAAGTCTGTCAAACTCCATACAGAAACAGCGGTTATATAGTTACAGTTATGGTTAAAGTTAAGATGGTGCAACCCAGCCTTAAATTTTGAAATATACAACAATAGTTAAAACTTAACGAAGAGAGTGATGGGTGTGAGTTTTGATAGGTAGAAAACGATCTTAAATGAAATGAATGAATTGTGTGAGGGGTGATTTGTCTGATAAGGGATTTATTGACTCGAAGACAAGTAATGAGTGACTGCAGATGACCTAGCAGCAGATTAGGTGAACAATAATGATTAACGATGAGTTAAAAGTATTTTAATATTTGATTGAATAGCGCGGGCTCACTGGTCAATCAAAAAGGCAAATAAAAATATAAATCATGAAAAATGAACCCTGTATTTCTTTAACGCGTTGGTTTTCTTTTAAGTACATTAGTAGGTAGTAAACTGGTAACAGTCAAGTTCTCGACTGCAGGGAGAATGCCATCAAACCCATTGCTATTTGGCTGGTATTCACCCCATACAGATGGTATGCATAAAGCAATCCCAAAATACTTTTCGTAACCTCACACTTCAACATACAGCTAGGTCCAGCTTTCCATTATAAATTGACCTTTCATCATACAGGTAGTCCCATTGGTGAGAGGCCACGTTATAATAGGAACGTATTGCTAGACTATAAGCAGAAATTCTGGGCTAAGTTACATATTTACTGTCTTATACAGAGTTGATACGATTTAAGCTGCCATTTACGAAACCCAAATAAATCACCTACTATGCAAGGGCAAGCTAATGTGTAAGCTACATCTGCGATATGACCTAAACAGCGTGACACAAATTGCCAAGTTTCAGTCTTTTAAAAATAACCACTAGCTGACTACAGGATATTTGGTACCTATGTCTCATAATTGAGCAACATTGTGCTCTGCGCTAAAGCACACTTATCAAAAATGAGCTTTTCACATTTATCAAAAGACAAACAGGCGTAAAAGCGTGACTTTGTTTGGACTTCCATACGACCTTTAAGGGGGCTCCCAAACAACAAAAGTTATGTTTTTTTGCTAGTTTTTATGAATAATGATGCGGAACCCTTCTTGCGCGAGTCCGACTCGCACTTGGCCGGTTTTTTCTCTCTTATCAATTGCTAAGTAAAAAGTTTCATTTCAAATCCATCAGGCCTTTATTGCACAATGAACGGTAGCCTAGGTCCTTTTCTAAGCTTAAGTCTATTTCTGAACTAAATTCCTTCAAAATCGATTCAGCATTTTAGGCACGAAACGTAACAGACAGACGGGCACATTTATAATAATATTACTATATTGAGTTTATGCCCTGGATATCGTCCACATAGAAGAGTTGCTTTGGGCAGCATTTTTTTTATTATTTTTATTTTAATCATTATACACGGCTACAACCTGCTGTGATTAACTACATTTAAACGCCAAAACGACAAATGTTTATTATTTATTTTTCATAAAGTGCCTAAATACAAAGTTTCAGGCACCAGACTCTCACAGATATACAATTTAAGTGTTCTTACTTTCTAAGTTTTAGCCTTAAGAATCTTTATTTGTGAAGATATAAATAAATCATTTATTTATTATATACATTCTGTCAAAAAAGTTTCGGGAATTGATGATTTGTTTATGGTTCCAAATTCAAAATTATATATTTTTTTGTTGTTGTTAGATTGGCACAACTGTTTTCCATTTTGGCGCGGAGTTTGAGTTACATCTGATAATTAAATTAATTACAGTATTGTTTTTAGTTATACCATATCTAGTGTGTATTGCGAATTTTATAATGGACAAAAACATCGAACAAAGAGTTTGTCTTAAATATTGCATCGCCAATGGGATTTCGTGTTCGGAGTCTCTGAAAATGTTACAGAAGGCTTACGGTGAATCGACTTTATCAAAAACACGTGTTTATGAGTGGTACAAAGCGTTCAAAAGCGGTCGAGATGTGATGGAAGATTTGCCTCGCTCTAGTAGGCCATCAACGTCTGCTACTGAAGATAGCATCGCAAAAGTGAAGGAAATAGTGACTAAAAATCCTCATTCAAGTTTGAGAGGGCTAGCCCTCGGACTTTCTGTGTCACACGAGTCGATTCGTACCATTTTAAATAATCAATTGGGTATGAACATATTGCCGCTCGGCTAGTCCCAAAAGACCTGAATTTTCTCCAAAAACTCAATCGCAAAAGAGTCGCTGAGGACATGCTAGAACGAGTCAATTCCGACTGAAGTCAATTCATGAAACGCATTGTTACTGGTGACGAGACGTGGGTTTACGAGTTTGACATGCAAACTAGTCAACAAGCTTCGGAGTGGCGCCTTCCAACTGAACCGAAACCGAAGAAACCGCGCCAAACTCGATCGAAAGTCAAAGTCATGTTGACTGTTTTCTTTGACTGTCGCGGTGTTGTGCACTCAGAATTCTTGCCAGAAGGTCAAACGATAAAAAAGAGTATTATTTAAGCGTTATGCGGCGCTCAAGAGAGCAAATTAGACGAAAAAGGCCAGATTTGTGGAATGAAAATTCTTGGATTTTGCACCACGATAATGCGCCTTCCCACAAGCCTCATCATCATTGTGAACGAATTTTTGACCAAAAACTTAACAAATACCATCGAGCAGCCACCTTATTCACCAGATATGGCTCCAGTCGACTTCTTCCTTTTTCCTAAACTCAAATTACCACTTCGTGGCACTCGGTTTCATTTGGTAGAAGACATAAAGGAGAATTTGCGGCGAGAACTGAACTCGATTCCGGAAAAAGCGTTTAAAAAATGTTTTGGTGATTGGATTATTCATTGGTGTAAGTATATCGATTCTGAAGGAGCATACTTTGAAGGTGATAAAATAAATTTGGATGAATAACTAACATTTTGTGTAGGTATTATTAATCTTTACCCGGACTATCTTGACAGAGTAGTATTATTATTTAATGGTTTATCTTTAATTATCACGAACTCCTATACACACTTTCATCCCTTATTTCAACTCCTTCAAGTTTCTTTTTTCGCAATAAAGGGAAGCCTATGCCCTTTCTCAAGCTCTACCTAGCCTGTACCAAATTTCACAATAATTGATCCAGTAGTTTCAGCGTGAAAGCGTAACAGACAGACAGTTACTTTCACATTCATAATATTATAAGTAAGGATTGACACGACAAAAAGTAATGAAGACAAAAACAAGGTTAAAGTAATACTGTTTTGAAAGCACATGGCTTAGCACATGACTCAGACCTTACGTAGGTTCCTAGTTTGAACCGTTTGGGGTCGAGACTCGTAGGTGCTCTTAGGCTGAAGGGTCCTGGCGTACGACTGTACAGCGTAATTAGCTAAGTGGCTAATTTACTGTAAAGGCAATCGGCGAGCTGGCATTTCTTGGTCAGCATTCATTGGCCGTTCAGCGTGAAAAGCGAGGCAAAGAAAGCTTGGAAATGGTTAGTCACCTTGGACGACGATTGAAAACACATTTATTCGCATTTTTTATGTAAAAAGTTGTAGGTTATTATTATCTTAGAAATCCAAAAATATTACGCATAATAAATACTGGAGACAGAAATTTGATACCTATCAGGTTTTTAATTTTTTTTCCATTCACAATTTAATTACCAAGTAGACACCTATTTTCTATGAAAATGTCGAGGAGATTTGATGATATAGACCGCATTATTCTAGGCAAACCAAGTAGATAGCAGACTTCAATGGCTACTTATAAAATCTCAGAATCTGGGTTCTATACTAGAAAATGGACCCCCGCATGAAAGTATTTTTAAGATCTATGTTGTATTATATGAATCATATTTTATAGTTTATGTATTAACTTCTTAATAATTACATTAAACTAAATTACTTAAGTTACATGAAATATGCTAAGTTTTTAATACAGAATAAATTTTATCTTAACCTAATTTTCAGGACACCTAACTTATGAATGTATGACATCAATTGCATAGTTATGTGTGTGCAAACTACGAAAAAAAGTTTTACCTTACGCCCTCAAAAATAAAGGTAAGAATATCAAAACAATACCGTTAATCATTGTCTACAAAGGCAAATCCCTTGTATGCGAATGATGAACATCACCAACCCCTAAAGGGAGCTAAAAAAACAGAACTCAATCCAGCTAATGGACAATACATACAAATCGACAGATCGCATGTCAGTATCTACGTTGGCATGACACGAATCTGTAATCGCTACCTAGATGTGTATATTTGGGAAGTAAATCATAGCAGATGTACGTAATTTTTAATGTCAATTTTTTGCGATATACAAGGTGTAACAGAATTAATGTACTTCCTCTTATGGGCTGGTTCTGGTGCTCAAATACAACAACTTTTACTATAGGACCAATTTCGAAATCTCAAAAAATAAATAGATTTTTCCATACATAGTGATGTCATCCGACCGGCGATTTTGTATGGGGAGGTGAATTTTGTTATGCGATTTCGATGTTGGTCCCATAGTAAAAGTTGTTGTATTTGAGCACCTGAATCAGCTCTTAAGAGGATGTGCATTAATTCTGTTACAACATGTATTTGAAAACAACGACGGACATTAACGGCCAGAATGGCGTAATTTATAAGTTAGTCCATGTTAGTTGTAAAGTACACGTAAAACAAGGCTGACCCTGATTCTCTTGCATTAATACAAACATTTCGTAAACGCGATCAATGTCTAAATCACATACCTTGTTTGCACTTTATCCGCCACACACCAGCATGAACCATCACAGCTAGTGTAATATTTAGCTCTTATTTCTAATATTTGTTTCGTATGAAACAAATTGCTTATTTTCAAAGTAACATCAAGACTACATTTACAAGGAAAGGTCATATTTATCGACATAAAATCGATAAATATGCGCTGAATCAGACACCAACTGCCATGCTGTTATTTAAGTAGAGTTACTGTGAGTCCAGCCTGTCGATTCTGTAAACAAAACCGCGCTCACTTCGTCGCTGCACTCGCTCATCAACGATAAATAATATGAACCTTCTTACTAACAAGATAGAGGCTATGTTCGTTTGGACGGCTAAGTCGAGTTTTAGAGCGAGTCCGTTGCTTTTTTCTTAGAGAATCGACCGGCAGGCCAAAAAAGTGTTGTCTGGTAACTCGTAGCTACTAGACTTTTGGTTTAATGGTTTAGGGAACCCCCACACTAGCGTCATTAAAAAGTCGACGTCGTAACAGCGTCCAATCAGTGTTGACGCAACGCTTGCGCAGCAGCATTTAATTAACGCTGATTGGACACTGCCACGACGTCGACGCTCGAAAGACGCTAGTCTGGGGAAGGCCTTAATAATAATATGTAAGGTCCGATTTTATTAGTGTACATCCTGTTAACCTGTGACTATATAGGTGAAAAGCAATCGTGGAAACCAACTTTCAAATGTCTATCATAAAAACTAAAAAAGTTAAAAATAAAAAATAACAACATCGACTTCATATCGCATTAACTCGTCCTATCTTCAACTCTTTCTCGCTCTGTATAAGGGGAAGGAATAAGAAAAAATTCAGATGGTTAATCGTACCAAAGATAGGAAGAGTTTATGCAATATGAAGTCAATGTTGCTAATTTTGATTTTTAACTTTTTTAGTTTTTATACACACATTTGAAAATTAATAAATAATAATAAATTGTTTCCACAATCACACCAATTATCTAGCCCCAAACTAAGCAAAGCTTGTGCTATGGCGACTAGATAACGGATAAACATACTTAAATACTTTTATAAACATCCATGACTTAGGTGCAAATGCTCGTGCTCATCACACTAACATTTGCCCCTCGCGGGATTCAAACCCGCAACCGCCAGGCATTATAGTCCGGAGCGCGAACCACTACACCAGACGGTCGTTTAATAAAAAAATGATTTATACGATTGCTTTTCACCTATATGGTCACAGGTTAACAGGATGTACACTCATAAAATCGGACCATATATGTACGTTTATGCCAGTGATCTAGACAACGTCTTCTACATGGGGTCCTTTACCCAACCTCATTTAGAAAAAGTTTTTTGTTTTCTTTTATAAATGAACCTAACTGGTAATCATAGATTTTCTGGACCCTTTCTCTCAAGACAAATCACCGCTGTACTACGCCAATTGGGTATAACCTACGTCAATACGAGTATTTATTAGGACTCAAGTCTTTATTAAATGGATATGTCTCGAGCACTCAAAGGACTTAAGTTCAATTTATCAGGTCAAATACTCAGCTAATCTCAGCCGATAGAATATAACGAGCTAATAACGGTCAAAACGACTTGAGAACTAAATAGTTTTAGCTTTCAAGAGTTTGGTTATAGTTCGTTGGATTGTTTAGTTTTATACATTATATTAGTTTTACAACAAGTTACACAAAATTGTCTAGACTCTAGTGTTTTGTTTACCGAACTACAAAGCCGTATTGGCCGTATGCAGATTATAATCCCGCAATTAATTTGTGTGATGAGAACGAGCATTTTATATCTTAGTCATTTTTCCAATTTAGTCGCCATAGTACAGTAACACGCTTTGATAAATTTGGAGCCAATTAAATACCGTAGAAAAGGTATTTTTATACTCTTAAGTCTGATCAGGGCCATAACCATGAACTCTTAAAACAATCTCAAAGTTGTCGAATCTGTCAATTTAGGTACCTCATTTCATACAAAATTTGACAGAAATGATAATGTTTGACAGATTTGTGATTGTTTTAACAGTTCATGGTTAGGGCCCTGTAATGATCAATGTATTAAAATATTTATCCCAATTGTTTAAAGTCTAAACTCACTGCGAGATGTAGCTGACAAAATTCATTTTCTGTTTCCTCGTAATTTTCTACTCCGTAGGCTTTGACTAGTTAACCCTATACAGGTTGAGTATCGTGATGATGAGTCGTCTTCGGTCTTTGAGATCCTGCGTTCGTCTGAATGTCTCGTGGAACACCATTTTCAGGGTTTGCACCCGACTACCGTGCTTACCTTCAGCTCCGTGTTTGTTGTCATATATGTATTTTCCTAATTCAATTTTTAGGGTTCCGTACCCAAAGGGTTAAACGGGACCCTATTACTAAGGCTCCGCTGTCCATCCGTCTGTCTGTCTGTCTGTCCGTCTGCCACCAGGCTGTATCTCATGAACCGTGATAGTTAGAGAGTTGAAATTTTTACAGAAGATGTATTTCTGTTGTCTATATAAAAACTAAAAAACAGAATACAACAAATATTTAAGGGGGCTTCCATACCACAAACGTGTTTTTTTGGCCGTTTTTATAGATAATGGTACGGAACCCTTCATGCGCGAGTCCGACTCGCACTTGGTCGGTTTTTAAACATCTCATAACACAGATATTTAGTTCATACTTTAAGCTCATAATAATTGGTATTTTATTCCGCATCTATTTGTATTTATTTAGTTACTACATAGATTTGCACGAGGTCATTGACCTATGAACAGGATTAATTAAAGCTTAACTTTTGTATCACAGTACGCTGTCACACCTCAGTTCAATGCCTTTGTTGTTCAGTCACTTGTGGAAGAGAAACGAGTCAATAAGTTCATCTCGCTATTTTTAACCTGTCTAGCTTTTATTAATATTACTATTTATATAAGTTTATTGATATGGTGACATCTTACGTATCAGTAATGTGTTCTATTTATGAGTTATACTTGTTGGAAAACCAATTAATTCCGGCGATTGCAAGTTTTAAATTTATTTATTAAACTTTGAACCACAAACAAGTTTACAGTCATATTATTGACTTTTCTTAGTAATTATTACAGAGTTATTATTATTGAACTCAGCAACGCTTGTCAGTAAATTAAATAACGAATTCGTTTATTGACAACAGAGTATACTTATACATCGTAATAATGTTATTTGTGTTATTTTAAATCCCGCAAGGGGCAAAATGTTCGTGTAATGAGCACATCATTTTTACCAACCTATGTCATGGATGCTTATAAATTATTTAGGTACGTTTAAAAGTATGCAGTCAAAGAGGAAATTGGTTTGATCTGCAAAAGAAAAATGATTTATTGTTCAAAGAATTTTATTGAAATATTATTCCTTATTCTTTTGTTTTGCATAAGAATCGTAAGGTGGAATGAGGGACTTGTTGCTGATATGTTGTTTATGTAGTGAATACAATCAACGTTCTTATGGGATAAATTATGAAATCGAGAACAAAATATAACCTGAAGTCCCATTTTGATATCAAAATGAAACTCGACTAAAATTTATAGAGCAGTAAAGGTATCACGAAGCCTTAGAACTCAACTTCTACTTGCACTAATAAACTTTTTTTGGTATCTCATCGTATTTGTTAACCTTATAAGATTTTTCTAGGGATAGACTACCAAAATTATGCAGTTCTGTACATATTTTTTTAAACTTGTCTTTTGATGGTTATGTGTGGTGTGCAATAAAGAGTATTTATCGTAACTTTTGCATAACTTTTCCCATAATACCTTCTGTAAACGTGAAACAGATTTCTCCAGCGATTCTCAAGTGCTGACGACAATGGTAAATTAATGACACCCTCACCCCATGTCTAATTCGTTTCTGCAGTTAAAAAAACCGTCTAATGTGAGCAGTGAGATTTTCCTGACGCCGCCATTTTCTTTTTAGGGATAATGAGGAAAGAATGAGAGATAAATTAGCTGATAGGATTTTGGTCTTTTTTTTATTATAATAGAGGTGGTTTGTGATTGGCAACACATTTTTGTATAAGACGACTTTAAATGATGCATGATGCAATTATGTACTATTCAAGGAAACAAAAAAAATGAAACATTTAATTTACGAATCTTTTAAAATTCTAATACTTGAAGATAAATAACACTTGAAAAAAATCATCGACCTCAGGTGGGATGATTTTTTTCAAGTGTTATTAATCTTCAATTAAACCTTGCATGGAATTGCTAAAAACAAAAATTTACAATTCTAATACTTTACCACAACTTCGTAAATATACTCAAGTAAATATTATCGTAGTTCATAGTCTAATCCAAATGATGCAGACATTGTAAGCACAGTCATTTTAATTTGATGACAAAGCTAAAAACCCTCAAATTAATAAAACAAACTAATTTATTTTCTCAAAGCCAGACACTAAATATTTACTTAAAGTAATGAAACCAAGAAAGAAAGGAGAAAACTGTAACTGAAAATGTATTTATTTTACAGTAAGCTTTAGAGCACCTTGAAAACACAGCTTTAGAAAAAATATTATTTTTAACTTTAGTAAAATACATAAAATATTATGATGGCGGGTTGGTTACGGCTTTAACACTCGACGACTTTTTAAACGTGATTTTACTCCCATGGTTTTTTTTTTTTTTTTTAATAAATAAATATTGGACAACATCACATATATTGCTCTGATCCTAAGGTAAGTAGCTAAAGCACTTGTGTTATAGAAATCAGAAACAACGACGGTACCACAACACCCAGACCCGAGCCAATATAGAAAAGTTCGTTTTCCACATTGACCCGACCGGGGATCGAACCCGGAACCTCAGAGATTGCGGCGCCATATACAGTCCGGCGTGCTCGCCTCTCGGCTACGGAGGTCGTCGTCGGCTACGGCAGGTTTTTATATTGACTAAGGGATAAGCTTAACAATTTAAAACGTATAATGGTTTTAGTAGGAAAACTTTCGTTAGTTGGGTTAGATCATGCTCAATCATCATCATCACCAGCCTATATCAATCAGTCCACTGCTGGACACAAGCTTCTCCAAAAGGAGGATTTTGCAATAATCAGGCAGGCGGGTTGGCGATCGCAGTTTGGCCAATGGTGGAGAGGAGACGCTGCTGCCCGTCTTCTTGTGGCGATTCTGCTGTAGTCGCCTCTTACGACACCCATAGGAAGAGAAGGGGTGGTGCTATTCTTTTAACGTGCCGGCACCACACGGCACATCAATCAGCATGCCCAATGATCTTTTGATTAATGTCGTTAGTTTATTGATTGAAGAAAAGTAAAGTCTACTTATATTATGAAATTCGACGTAAATAAATCCACTTTGAACACTTAGTTACTGCAGCTTAAAAGCTTAATCATGAAAACCATTTGTAATGGCTAGAATTTTTGCAAAGATCAATAATTCAAGCCACTTCAAGTGCGATTTACGAATTAACTAGAAACTAAATTCACTGAAATGTCTGCGTAAAAGCTCCAACTAAAAGCTCTAAACTCTGTTTATAAAGGTTGTTCATATATTCTCTTTGCACAAACAAAAATTTCATAATACTCACGTTCACTGACATTCGTATGCAGGGTGGATTTTAATGTGGCGTATGTTATGATGATTTTTAGTTGCTAAGGTGTTCAGATGTTATGTTCAAAAACACAATTCAAAATCATTCACTCAATACATTTCTGATTTTGTCCACTCCGTCCTAACTCAATGACTATATCATTTATTTCACAAAGAGTTTTTGAATGTGACCGTGTTTTAACATGTTCGTATACCGAATGACTGTAGTAGGTGTAGCCCAGTGGCGGGCATTGGTTTTGTTTCGAGGTAGGCAGTAGAGCTTTTTATTGATGGAAATCAGTGGTTTCCATCATTATCACACATTTATAAGTACCTGCGGCCTATCTCATTTCATTCACTAGGTAGGCACTGTCTAATTGCCCATATGCACCGCACGCCCCTGGTGTAGCCACAACAACACACTAGACGTCCGCTAAATACCTTTGATGTGTCGAAAGTTACCGCCGTCCGAGCTATCGCCTAACGTTTAATGTCATTAAAGCAAATTAGCGAACTAAGACCGGCCACACCTGCTTACTTCATCAAATAGCGCACTAATTAATGGCATTAGACGCAGGTGAAGCCCGAGCATAAGAGTTACATGTATAAAATGAAACATAAATTCCTACAACATTTCTAAAACAATGCTTGCCCTTACTTAATGCGTTAATAAGTTTATTCGTGACGCTTACAGTTCTTCATTAAATTTCTCATACACATTGGCAGGAGTACAAAATTATTTAAGGTCACCTATCTGTCATCTTAAATAGAGATTCAGTTCCTAAGAGAAAGAAAAAATACTTTAAGACAGTTGGTCCGGTATTGAAACTCAGGCCTATTAACATAAATTAATTGTACCATGATGTCCAGAGCCAATTTAGAAAGGGCTTCTATGAAAATCAATTTGTTGAGCTTAGTGGTGGAAAAATATTTTTAAGAATTCGGTAGTTACTACTCTATGTAGAGGGAATGTTATTATGTAAAATTTAAACACTTTTTTATCTTTTTGGATTCATCGGATTTCTAACTTCAGAACTTCATCAGGTAGTTTTATTGGCCCCGATACGCGTGTAGCACCGCCTGTCCTTTCCAATCATTTTTTCCCAAGTTATGCAGCCTTTGACAAAGTTATAATGTTGTTACCAACTCATCGCAAGAAGCCCATCGCATTTGACCGCCTCGATACAAGAAGTAATATTATAGTGTTGCTGTCAATAATATTGCTTTCGACAACTTATCGATATTATATCGATAATTTCACTGTCCACAGTATTTTATTTAAATTACTAGCTGTGATCGCAACTTCGTTTGTGATGACTACAGGATGTTTGGTTTGACAAAAAACCCAAACCGTTCAAATAAAGACAATATATGGAAAAATCTTGGAATTCCCTGCCTGCGTCAGTATTTCCGAGTGCATATAACCTGACTCTCTTTAAGACCACAGTGAATAGGCATCTTGTGGGCAAGCTCGCTTTATCGTAGATCCCATCTATGCTCTAGAGCAAGATTAGAGACAAGAGTAAGCCCAGCTCAAAATTAAAAAAAAACTCCCACAGGAACAGTTAACCGGGATAAAAAGTATCCTATATGTTAATCCAGATCATATTCTTGCAGTATCTCAGCCTATTGCAGTCCACTGCTGGACGTAGGCCTACTCCAAGGAGCGCCAAAGAGCACGATCTCCCGCTTTTTTATCCATCCACTGCCAGCCATCTTCCTAAGGTCATCGGTCCATCGAGCTGGGGAGCGTCCTACACTATCATATAATACTATCTATCATATTCTATGTGTGTGCAAAATTTCATCCAAATCTATTTAGCCGATACCGCGTGATTGAGTCACAAACATCCAAACATCCTCACAAATTCACATTTATAGTATTAGTGGGATGAGATTTGTTTGCTATCAACAACGACTTGTAGACACAGCGAATGGATCGACGACCAAAATAAGGCAATTTAAACAAATATGTTAATTAAAATATTTAAGCTAATACTAAAAGTAAGAAATTACGGTGGTAGAGATTTCCCTTGGTTCATGAGTACGACCTACAAATTTTAGTTTATTTTCCCCCAGACAATGGCACATCTCCTGTCATGCCTTGCGTGTCCCTACACCTGCACACGCGAGGATCTTTACAAGGCCACCGATAGCGCTATATCGGTGGCTGAGTTTTGGTCCTCACATAATATATAAAAGCCTGAGTGAGTCGACACGCAAAGAAGAAGAAGATGAAGAAGTTTATTTTCCTTTACGATTATGGACCTTATGTTAACTCATCATCGCGTCAGCCTATTGCAGTCCGCTGCTGGATATAAACCTTCCCCAAAGTACCCAAGAGGGCACGATCTCCCACTTTTTCATCCAGACAGCGCCAGCCATCTTCCTAAGGTCGTCAGGCCATCGAGCTGGGAGGCTTACTACGTTACGTGAATATGCTAAGTACGGACAACAGCTCGTCAACCTACCTCAAAATGTCAAATTTTCTCATTTGAAAATGATCTCTATATGTCAGGCTTAAAGTTGAAAATCTATTGGAGAATTTTTGACTTTTTGGGTAGGTCGACGTGCTTTTGACTGTACTTTAGCTCAATGTGGATTGTTTTGAGCAATTAAATCATAACCTTTCCATTATACCCAAGATGAAATAGACAAACCTCTCGACATTATATTATTATCTATGACAATGCCTAGAAGGAGTGTTAATTTTCTAAACAAAGCCAAGCCTTAGTTCCAGTGAAACGTAATACCAAATGACGAATGAATTCGAGTGTATACACTCCAATCGAGAGGATTATATTTCGAGTCTAGTATCTAACGTTAAATTTCGTCAAGAAAATACTCGAAATAGAAACGAACTTAATTAATTTTTCGAGATAATGTATTAATATTTCAATAAATAACCACCTGTTCTTCTAAACAGGTTCAACAATTGTGTTTTTTTTTTTCGTTTTTTCAAATGTATCTTTGAATATGAGTTGAAAGTTACATTTAAAAAAAAATGGACTGACTATTATTTATGAGTTTTTTATTTAAAAGACAAGTAAGCATGGGCTTTATAACATAATATTCAATTCAAATCAAATATTTTATTTTAGGCTATATATATATAGTTAGTACAATTATTTTTTAATATATCATCTAGCTAGAAGTTTTTGCATTATCAGCCAATTTATTTAAAGTCTCTGAAATGAAGCGGTAGTAGGTCAAAGCTATATTTTTGCCTGGAAGAAAGCCTATCATAGTGTATAGAGTAATATAATAAGGGCCGATTTTTCAAAAGCTTACGTGATGTACTAACTGACGATTAAGTTGTACATGTTGACTGTTTTCGTATGGAATATGTGTCAAAACGTCAATTTTATTCGTTTGATAAAAAGTTAACTGGAGTATGAAAAACCGGCCCAAAGTGTATTAGGACGGTTGTTCCTTTAATAATTGTTATGGAGATTTTTATTTTATTAGTTTCAATCTTTTTTCAAGAGCTTATAATTTAAAATATTGTGGTAGTTATATTTCCATCACTGGTTAAAGGTTAAACTTTATCGGCTAAACGAAATAAGCAGAAATCTAGCACATTATCATTTTATAATTTAATTCCGTTCTCTTTCCCGTTGTATGATTATTCATTACTCCTTGGCTTAATTTTGAAATATACTCAGACAAAGTCGATTTCAGAAGCTAGTACTGAATAAATGAGTATAATTGAGTATTTCCACTTAGGCCGGATTCGATCAAGCTGGAGTAAATGTAACTCGAGAGTAAATTATAACTGATTAATCTAGAAATAAGCCAATTTCTCAGTTTACCAATCACAAATCTAAGGATACGGTAAGCATAGAATAGATTAAGGTCAAAGATAGCATTTGCCAAACCGACACTGGTCCATAGAAAGTGTCAAGATTGAAATTTTGAGGCATTCAATACAACCTAGAACTATTTGTATTTCATAAATTTTGGTAGGTTTATACATTCGTTTGTCATTCACACTTGAACCATAGAAAAACAATATTAAGAACAGCGGAGTAACCATGAACTCTTAAAACAATCTCAAAGTTGTCAAATCTGTCAATTTTGGTACGTCATTTCATACAAAATTTGACAGAAATGATAATGTTTGACAGATTTGTGATTGTTTTAACAGTTCATGGTTAGGGCCCAGGTATGCCCTAAGTAAGTATTCTCGTAATAGCTAAACTAGGATAACTTAATGTTTCGTCGAATCTAGCCTTACTAAAATAAATCTCGCCTTACGTAGAGAGTAATTACCAGCATAAGATGGCTCAGATAGCCGCGTCTATCCCATAATAGATTCCTAATCTTATTACAGGCACGGCTATTATGCCCATACATGCGGGCCGTTCGACAATTACATTTGTAATAGGATTACCGATCTAATAATTGAATGGGAGAGCCATACATTCAACTAATGACAGTTAACGTACAGCTTAAACTAAAAGGGTTAAAGACAAAAGGGCTGGGTTTTACTGTAAGTGGTTAATGACAGAAATAAGAATAAGAAAAGGTCTAGTGGGTATGTAGGTCACTTTGTGTGACTTTAGTTAAAGTCTGCTACAAGAAACGGGCTTCATCTGAGCTATTACCATAGTAGAGACTAATATACAGGATGTACAAGAGAGTCGGACACTTCTTAAAGCCACGTGATCAGCTGGTGATATACAACAACTTTTTCTATGGGAGCAACATCGAAATCGAGATTTTTTTTTCAGCTTCTCCATACAAACTTCTTGCATACCTCGATGATAATGTATGGAGCATCTGAAAATAAAATCACGATTTCGATGTTGCTCCCATAGGAAAAGTTGTTGTATATGACCAGCTGATCACGTGGTTTTAAGGAGTGTCTCATTCTCTTGTACACCCTGTATATTACGTAGTTTGGGTCATAGTCCACGAAAACCCGTTTTTTTTGCTATAGATAGAGGGGTTTCGTTGTAAACCTATAATTTTGATCTTAAAACGAACGATAGTAGTAAGTCGAGGTAGGTACTACATTTCTGTAGTAATAAAAATTATCAAAAAATAACGCCTAAAAAACTACCTACCCTCACAAAATATGTACCCTTTTCGTAACGCCGAATTTCATTCAATTTCATAGCAGTCGTAACTACAATGTCTGAAATTATTTCTTCTTTTATTTCTTTCAGTCTGGCATGAAAATTTGCTTTTATAATAAAAACTTGAATTTGCTATTGTAAAATCTACGTTATTTCTCACGAGTATTTTCTCTCTATTCGCATTTTAAAAACGCTTTGTTGATCGTATTTTACGAGATTCAAAATGTTTTTGTTAAAATACATTTAGAGATGTTATGAGCTTACATTCATATTTTTACTGTATTGTGAATTTATATTAACATATCTTTAAATAAACAGTTATATTTATAAAACGTTATTTTTCTATGCAAGCACTAGAATTAAAATACAATTTTTCATTTTACTTGCAATTTTATGTAGCAAATATGCTTTTGGTCATTCATTTTCACCTTTTGTTACACTTTTGGACTAAGGGATCAAAAAATCTATTCCCACATTATGACTCAAATAATAGAAAATATTTCTAGTACTTATCACACAAATAGTTAATACTGTAAAACTTTCAAAGACACATTAGAAATAATAACGATCTCTATTTAAAAAATGGCGATTAGGTATCCCAATTTAACTTGACGACCTCCGTAACCGGGAGGCGAGTAGGTACTCGCCTCCCGGTTATAATACATGGCGTCGCCATCTCTGAGGTTCCGGGTTCGATTCCCAGTCGGTCGAAAATATAAAACTATTTTTTCTGTATTGTCTCGGCTTCGGATCACGGAGTTATGGTACCGTCGTTGTTTCTAATTTCTATACCTAACACAAGTGCTTCAGCTACTCACCACAAGATCAGAGCAATGTAGGTATCTGATGTTGTCAAATATTTATTTATTCCAAACTAGTTGTCCCGGCGAACTTCGTACCGCCTAACAGTATTTTTTTTAAGTCAGCTTTTCCAGTATTTTTATTACTGATTCTACTATTCGGGGCAAAGACAAATCCAACAAAACCATGAAATTCGGTCCAGACGTTCTTCCAGTTATAAGTGTTGTAACCCGACTTAGTTTTATATAATTATAATAATTATTTTCAGCATAAACTCTAAGCTCTAGCCGTTTGCGGGTGAGAACGATTTTTATTTTCTGCGTTTCATAACAAAGTACCTTAATTTCAAAAAACCATTCAACCTGCATCACCAGTTTGACGACAATTACAATGCCTGGCGGTTTCGGGTTCAAATCCCGCAAGGGGAAAATGTTAGTGTGATGATCACGAGCATTTGTACCTAAGTCATGGATGTTTATAAACGTATTTAAATATGTTTAACCGCTATCATAGTCGCCATAATACAAGCTTTGTTTAGTTCGGGTCTAGATAATTGGTGTGATTGTGGAAACAATTTATTAAATTATCAATTCATTCCACAAAATTCATCTATCGGTCAAGCTACATCAGCTGTCATTTTCAGTAATCCGAAATATGAGTTCTCCTGACAGTTACACAATGATATTTAGTTTGGGCTTAAATGGACGAGGGTTAGTGTCATCTGTCACTCAGTGGTATTACTACGTCGTTTTGTGGGTTTGTTAAAATGTTTAAGGGTTTTGTGAATATTTCATAAATAACTATGTACTAAAATAGAAAATGCTGTGGAATGACCGTTAGCTCTGGACTACGAGTCAGCGTTTACGGGTTTGAATCCCAAGGGCAATTGTTTGTGATGAGCACAAACATTTGTAGTCTCATCCTCCTCCATAGTCGGTCTCTCGGAGGTTGAGGATCGTGTCGTCTACTTAGTTGCCTGGATGATGAGCTGTCTCCAGGCATTTCGATCCTGCGCCCGTCTGAATGCTTCGTAGAACGGTATTTCTAGGGTTTTAACCTCTTGGATACCATTAATATATTTTAAAATATTTATCCATTATATTAGGTATGGTCGCCATAGAATATTATTTACTTAGTTTGGAGCTAGATAATAGGTGTCACTTATAAATACTTATCGATCCTGAACCCATCTGAATATTTTGTAGAACGGTATTTCTAGGGTTTTAATTTCATGGATGCCGTATAATATTTATTCATTATATATGTATAGTCGCTATATTATAGTCTTTACTTAGCTAGATAATAGGTGTGACTTTTAACAAACATTATTGTAAGTTGAGCAAAAAATTTAAGAAGATCCATGAGCAACTGCAGTTTTCACTTTCTTTTTACTATTTGTATCCTTATTTTTGTAAAATAATCCAATATTTTATTGGCTCTGGTCTAAAAGGTGTGTTGGGTTAAAAAAATGCTTTTGGCAAAATTTATTGTAAGTAACTACCTAATACATATCGTAAAGATGTACACAAAATTAGTAATAAAAACTTTTTAAATTTTAAGGTAAGTATCTGATCATGGCAATCAAAAATTGATACAAAAATGATATAAATTGTAATTTTGTTACAATAACTGTAAGCTTAGGGTGGGTTGTTATTATACCAAATCTACACGAACAATATCTTACTCCATTTTACTAGTAAAGTCAACAATAACATAAGGGCAAACCATTTCTGGCGCACAATGAACACGGTCACTTTGTGTGGTGACAAAAGAAATGTATTTGACAAAATTACTCCATTTTGTCCAGAGAAAAATGAGTTTTCTGGCCTTTGCTGACATTGGACAGAAACATTCGGGCTATTTACTGATGTATTAATTACACTTACTTCACTTATAAAGGTGAATTTAGTGAAAGCGAAAAAAAAACGTTTTTGTTAGTTAATACGTAACATAAGTGATACCTTGAATGACTCGATGACGAATCGGACATCATAAAAGAGTAAACCATGCTGCGCAAATGATAGATAGATAGATAGATACTCTTTATTATATTGTTTTAAACTTTCATGGTCACTAACATTAGAATAGTTTGTTGCGAGATTGCTACCATGTACCTTATTTTTGAGTTCCCGATATTTCAGCACTGTTGCAAGCGCCATGATCACGGAGTAACTGAAGATCTTGCGGGTAAGTTGTCAAGGGCAAACATATCGGTCTACCCTCTTTCGCTGTCTTTTATTGTGCACGCGCCGGTACCATTGTCTACAAACTCACTATTTTCTCGCACCTGTTCTCGACACACAACACTAACAGTATTTGACCGCGAAACAGCAGTTTATTGTTTTTTCCGGTTTTTGCACAAACGAATCACTGGATTCCAGACACTTGACAATTTAAATCCATCCTCGCAATTGAAATTTTTGTACTTTGTAATTTCAATCGCTTCCCTGACCATTCTTGGTTTGTAGTGGCGTTCTGTCGAAATGATCTGAGGGTTGTGAAACTCAATCCAGAGATTTAGACCTGATTCCAACAAATGTTCCGCGATTGCCGATTTCTATTTGTCGTTGTTTTTGACCGCTTTTATGTGTTCCTTCATTCGGCACGCTATGGTACGTTTTGTTTGGCCGATATATGAACTGCCACAGCTGCAGTCAATCTTATAGACACCAGGTTTCTCCATTGGGAAACTGTCTTTTGGAGATTGTAGACATTGTGTTACTTTTCTTAATGGAGTGAAGACAGTATTAAGTGAGTATTTCTGAAGTACGTTTAAGATCTTGTATGTCACTCCTCTTATGTATGGAAACTATTTTCAATTGGGAAAAACGTATGTTTTTTGGTAGGTTGAAAAGCTGTTGTCTGTACACTGTATAGGATTCAAACCCACAATTATTTTAGCTTAAAATATCTATCGATTCATACAACACTGATTCCATACCCATAGTAAAAGAAATATCTATCAACACCGATATTCAATCTTAAATTTACCGCACTTAAACCAATACATTTATTTATAGCAACAAAATCCCAAGCCTTATTCCTTTTTAAGATTTCCTTTTTGGCAACCTTATCTAAACATGGCGTACTGTGGCACAGAAGTGAAATAAAACTAGCCTGTAATGCAATCCACGTTTGCTCAAAGATTTACTGACTGTAATAGGGTTGTCACACTTTTATATTACTCGGTAGAAGTGTACAGCCTCTTATTAACTGTTACGACTCTCTTGAGTCATGGCCCTTATTTTTTCCGGCGAAATATCAAATGTTGGATTACGACAACGAGGTGATCTCTAGTGTTAGATAAGACGTGTGGCTTGAGTTTTGAAGATGTATTTCGTTATTTCCTGCCTCTAATTTTTCGGTAGCGGACAGCGGTCCAAAACCAAACACGTACGATTGTTTAGAAAACAACCGTCTGGTGTAGTGATTCGGGCTCCGGACTACAAATCCTGGCGGTTGCGGGTTCGAATCCCGCAAAGGGCAAATGCTTGTGTAATGAACGCGAGCATTAAAATTTGTACCTGAGACATGGATGTTTATTACACGTATTTAAGTATGTGTGTCCGTTATCTAGCCGCCATACAAGCTTTGCTTAGTTTTGGGCTAGATAATTAGTGTGATCGTGGAAAAAAAATATTTATAAGGTCGTACAATTTTCACGCAACTCAATGGTGACAGCGCTTTGACAGTGGTTACTAAGGTTAAGCACCCCACGCCACGGTTGTGAGTGGGTGTGTTCATTGCTTGTTTATTTAGTAACATCATTTATCGCATAGATCTTGATACTTCAGAAGACACGTTAAAATTTTCATCTCAAATAAATTTATCCACAATCGATCATTCTGTATTAATTAACGTCTTAGAGACGATGATAAACAAAATTTGGATAATTAAGCTCACTTTAAACTATCCACTTTAAAACCGTAGCAAAGTAACTGTTACTTACTTGTTTATTTATGTTGTAGATAAATCAAGGGCTATACAAATAAATTTGAAACCCAGGCAACACGGCGCGCAAAATATAGTATACGAACTTACGTAACCGAGGACTCCAGCTAGCGCTCGTAAATATCGATTGTTAACTCGCACTGATTTATGATCGAATTTGCGAGCAGAAGTTATCGATCAGTCAGCTATTCGTAGTTTTTTAGGTATCCCTAATAAGAAAAATTTGGCCCAGTTCTTGACGTAACATACGCAACAGAGTATTCTGAAGGTGAACCCAAAAATGTGTTTAATGAATAATTGAATAAACGGTTATCACAATAAAATTCCTTCAGCACTGGACGTCCTGTGGCTGAAATAATGATGATGATGACAATAACATTAAAATAAATCATTTGAGAATGTCAAAGTTGTCTTCATATACTATAACATATAACCATATTAATGACATGCTAAATTGAAATAATAGTCTGATGATGGAGCCAGATGGTCGATAGTAGAACTTTACAGTATTGCCATCATCATCATCATCATTTCAGCTAAAACACAGGACATCCACTGTGGAACATAAGCCTCCCCCAGTGACTTCGAGATTGGCCGGTTGGAAGCGGCCTGGATCCAGCCGGAGAAGGGGTGGATACTAAACAAATGACTTTGACTTTCCAAGGGTTATTAGTAAGCCCTCCAACCTTGGTCTCATTAAGTTGTACAAAGTTCAGTGTGTTTTTTAACTATCCTAATTTCTAACGCATACTAGAATGAATGTGATATGTAAACTCCCCACTAGGACTGTAAATATCGATTTGGCGCGGCACGCGTAAAATATGATTAATGGCGGAATTTGCTCGAACGACTTATGCGTTGTTGATGTAGCTCTAAATTTGATGCTAGCGATTTCCAGTAACGAACGATTAATGTGAATCGATAACGTTTACTGACTAACGAAATTGGTTGTAGCTAGTAATATGGATGCTATTGTTTTCCATAAATGTCTGGTAATCGGATGGGACTACTATGAGTTTTAGGTTCAATTCCAAAAGCCAAAATCCAGTACTTTTGCAGAATTTAAAAATGGTATCAGTAGTATTTGTTTCAAAACCAGTATTCAAATCAAATTATAATCGGCAGAAAACAACAATCACACAATTTGAGAACCTCCTCTTTTTTTGAAGTCGGTTGAAAATTGTGTTATCTAAAGTTTATTTTTGTATTCTGTCACGTTATGAATTCAAAATTTTATGAGAATACCGTTTTTACCTGACTGCCGAACGAGGGTTATGCTTTTGATAGTAATGTTAATTATATTATTTTCACTTCCAGACTGCACGACGTCAAAAACTACGTTCAAAACTAAAGATATTTTATACACCAAAATCAACTGTTTCACTATCTGTAAACATCTAGTTCGCTGGTAACAAACGGAATCTATTACACAACAGATATTGTAAACAGTAAATTCGTATTCATAAACAAGTTCACTGGGTCGGATAATTGGTTTCATAACGTTAAATTGAATGTCGCTGTGTAATAGAGACGAAATTGTATGACCGATATTATCGGAAGGAGTATTTAAATCTTGTAGTCAAGTGTCTTTGACAGTTCTCAACCGATTTTCAACTTAAAGTACTGCACGATAGAGTTCAATTTCTTGTTGGAATTTAAGGTTTTGTGGCAGATTGATGAGCCGCTGACTGATAACTTTAGCTATTGGGTTTTATTTTTTTTTATTTTAACACATAGTGGACAATATTCCAGACACAAAAAAGTTTTGTTGTTATGTCTTCTAATAGACACGTACTATCCTTCAGTGTGATTATGCAAATATTATATAGATAACCGCTCATGAAACTACCATAAATAAATAAAAAAACTATTTTGATCTCTGGGCGTCAAACTGAATGTTGAAAATCGGTTGCATGACCTATAATTTCTGGGTTGGTTGTTTTCCCGTTGGTATACAGGGTGACTTTAATGAGTCTCCAAATTTTAAATAGGTTCTTTAAGTAGTTCTACTAGTAAATATGAAAAACTTTTACTATAAGATGAAGAGTGAAAAACAGCTGATCCAAACTCTAACTAGTAAAAGTAGTAGTTAAGTAAAGTATAAGTGCTACTCCACTTAAACGATAAATTAAACAGCGCGGTGATGAATAAAAGTGAGAAGAATAAGATATAAGACAAGTCTTAAACGAAGGAAAATCCGGCAGAGCTAGTATATAATTAAATAGAATAGAAGAACATTTATTCAGAACCACATCATAAAATTTACAGATAGCAAACGATATGATAAACGAATCTCGTAATAAAACGGGACGGACGATAAGAAAGTTCATATTTACAAATGTAACCCTCAAATGAATGCCCCAACTCACACAAGAAGTCATTCGCAATTTATCAACCGCCTTCAAATTTGTCTCAATCCTCATGCACTCAATCCGGCCCTGTTCCCACAAAATGGCCGACCTTAATTCAACCTGTGACGTCCAATCAGGAGGAAACCTGCCGTTTCTTAGTATGTCCGATTCTGGATTAATCTGTCCCTTGGCAGGTCAGGACATAAAATATTCCTGAAAGAGAGCCCGTTGGTAGTGGATATTAAATATTGATCCTTAAAGGTCTGCAGCGGATTATGTAAGGTGATTTATTATAGGTGAGACTAAATAATATGGAGCATTTACAGCGGCGATTGGAGGGTGAAGGGATATGAAATTTTAGTAAAACCTTATCTTTTCTTTTTTACTCTTATTGGCTTCACTTGTTGTCTAATATCTTGAATTACCTTGAATCATCAAATCGATTAAAATTATTTCAAAAATCACCAATATCTAGCCCCAAACTAAGCTTGAACAATGACGATTATTTTATGCATAATCACAGTTTCATACAAACAGGTATGACTAAAACGGAGTACTCTTCACCTAGCCGTGTAGCATGTAAGGTATCTGATACTGTATCAAGTTAGTAGACACGAGCATGCTGCGATTCACTGGCGCGTGGAGCGTATTATACTGAGATACAGTATCAGATACGATACATGCTACAAGGCTAGGTGAGTACCCTGCTTAAGATACTAATGATCATTCTAATCACATAAACAATTGTCCTTTTGGCAGTGGCGGGCATTGGTTTTATTTGGAGGTAGGCGGTAGATGCTTCACTATTTCGTGATTATCGTGTTTTGTTTTGTTTGTATTGATGAAATCAATGGTTTTCATGAATAACACACTATTTCTAAGTACCTACTGCCTACCTCATTTCATTTATCAGGTAGGCACTGCCTTATTGCCTATATGCACTGCACGCCCCTGCTTTTGGGTAATTGGAACCCGAACCCGTCTGACTAGATCAGAGGGTCGTCAATTTCTTTGTCTTCGTTTAGAACAATGCCTCTAACACTGAATTTTATCTAGAACGAAATTACACTTACAAGATTGAGCGCAGCTTTGAAGTCCAATAAGTAAACCGAGGTTCGGCAGGCAGCTATTTTTTACACCCCGCCTCGAACCCGATTTTGGGAACGATTATTCGAGTGCACAGCAAGAAAAAATCAGCCAGGTTACAGATTTTTAGAGTGCCTTAAACCTTACGGTCCACTTGCTTGTCTAAGAATTAGTGAGTTTAATGCGATTAACAGCTGTCAGTTTTTATTACGTTGACAGATAATGAATAATATCCTTATCCTAGAGTAGACTAATCAGATGTTGCTCAATTCCACCTGATCTTATTTTGATAAGTTGAATTACGCCCTGATTATAAAATGGTGTAACTTTTAAATTGTAAGAGAAATTTTTCAGTTTTTTAACCTTATAAAATATTTAAATTTATATAAATTAATAAATAATAAACAAAGTTAAACAATAAAACATTAAATATCACAAATAAACATTCGTTCAGACTTTCATAATCTTTAAAGAAACTAATATTATCAGAAGTCAGTCCCTTTTCATTTTTTCTCTACTTAAAATTTTATTATTATATTTGAAGTTTAGTGGTAATTGATATGACACGAATGTTGAGCTGTAATTAATTATTTTACTAACTGCTTTTGTTAAAATTACTTCATATTGTTAAATCAGAGAGCAGCAAAAGAGTTATTCATTTCAAAAGAGCTGGCTGGATTTCTTTAACTGTAAAAGCACCCTGCCCTACCCATTAGGGCAGATTCGAGTCAGCCCGTTGGCTCTGGAGTTATTTGAGGAATTAACGTCTACTTTATAAGTATTGCCCCATTATTGTTTTAGCTGAAATAATTTTAATGAAAGTAGAGACCCGTTCATCCTATTTTGAATAATCGCTTACTGTTTCAAAGGCTAGTAAATTTTACGTAGTAGTAAAACATAGATGAGCAACCAGATAAAAGTTTGTTATTTGAAGGACTATTGTAACAATTATTTATATTATTTGACAGATCGTTTATTTATAAATATTATTAATATACTAGAAAAGCTACGCAACTTAGAAAGTTTACAGGTAAAAAACATAGATGGCACTAACTAACTATGAGAGCACAGAATACTTTACGATTCTAGAGGGATGCTTTTTAATTTTTCAAGTTTCGTTAGGAATTAATCAAATCGATTTGAACGTACTTCTGCTACGTTGAGAAAGCATGGCTATATTTTTTTTCTTACAAGAACTCGCGGCACTTTTAAGCTGCCTGTATCTTTGTTGTGGCTTAGCCCGTATGCTTAAAGAAAAAAAGATAACACTTGAATAACAATGGCCTCGTCACAAATCGAGAGGATTAAACCAGAAGTCTGAAATTTCACACTAACCGTCTTGATCTTTAAGTAAGGAACTAACATTATTGTGGTAAGATGTACCTGATAATAAACTTTGCCAATGGCGTCTACACCCAAAACCATGACAATTATAAAAGGATATGATTCCAAATGGACTTGATCAAGATTCAAAATCAGTTCCCCTTGCGTTCAAATAAAATCATTATGCCACTTCACCAACAGGGCAGGTAATATTAGTAAAATACAAATCTTTTTTTTAGTATCAGGTGTAATACTTACTCTGTGGTATCAGCCTGTTACATTAAAATTACTATGATGATGATGTTATAAATTTACATAAATGATACCTATACTATATTCGTATATTCAATCTAATAACACAAAAAAATCTACTAAAAAATCAAGTATTCATAACTAGTCTGAAACTAATGACCCAGTTTCCCTCCATAATGTGACTCCCCTCTTCACTAATTCATTAACGCTAACCAAACTCTGCTAATCATAAACTGCACGACTTCCACACGGTTAAACTACTGCCCCCAGACTTTGGCTAAGCCTTTGAGTCTTCCGTCACAGTGTAAATTCGAGCACATGACCAGTGGGTCATGTCAGCGACTTTAGTTCGTTTACGGATCTCGTGAGTGCACGAGATCCGTAAACGAACTAAAGTCGCTGACATACACCGACGGATTAGCAAGCTAAAGTGGCAGTGGGCATGTAGCACGTAGAACTGACGGCCGATGGGGCAGGAAGGTTCTGGAATCAGGGCCACGTACCGGCGAGCGCAGCGTGGGACGTCCACCCGCAAGGTGGACAGACGACCTGGTATAGGTTGCAGAAAGCCGCGGGATGCAGGCTGCTTCCAACCGGCCAACCTAGAAGTCACTGAGGGAGGCCTATGTTCAGCAGTGGACATCCTGTGGCTGAAATTATGATGATGATGACTCATTGAAAAATTACGCAAAACTTTTTAACAATTTCTGGGACACATCAAGTGTATATACGTGATAACAATTAAACTTCTATTGTGTTTAGCGTTGTCACAGTAAGTATTTAGGTCTGATTCTGGTACTCAACTTAGTACATCAAATTTTTCTGTGAGACTAATATCGAAATCTCTTAAAAATCTTCTCCATACAAATTGATGTCAGCTGATCGGTTGAGTACCTACATATTTTAGAGATTTATTATCACACATTTATCATATTTATTAAAAAACATTAAATTAGTAAATATTTCCTTAAATCAGTATGGTAAAACATGACGAAACGGCTTTCTACTACCAATAAAAAATCGAAGAACTGGGTTCTAATATTAATTATAAAACATGTTAGTTTATTGGTGAAGTGAAATCCCCTTTTTGTGCATTTTATGTTTTTTTTAATCTTTATTGACTGGTTAAAGAAGTTTCACGGTGTTTTTATAATATAATATTTATTTTTCTTACTTACAGATAGCACGCGTCTACGCAAGCATACGATCCACCTAATGGTAAGCGACTATAATCATCCTTAATCATTCGACCATTGATGACCGACTGGTGTAGTGGTTCGCGCTCCGGACTACAATGCCTGGCGGTTGTGGGTTCGAATCCCGCGACGGGTAAATGTCAGTGTGATAAGCACGAGCATATGCACCTAAGTCATGGATGTTTATAAAAGTATTTAAGTATGTTTATCCCTTATCTAGTCGCCGTAGCACAAGCTGTGCTTAGTTTGGGGCTAGATAATTGGTTTTTTTTTTTTTTGTGATGGGCTTGCTCTTGACCCCAATCTTTCTCTAGAGCATAGATAGGATCTACGATGGAGCGAGCTTGCCCAGAAGATGCCTATGATTGTGGAAACAATTAATTATTTATTTATTCAAACGTACCATTTTTATACAAATTACCACTAACTTTAAAATAAACTTTATCGAGAATCCAGAAAGAATGTTGGTTTATCACTTATTGATAATTTACTTACCTTAAAAGAAGTCTTGATTTGATATATTAAATCTGGAAAAAACAAGTTTACTTACTCGGTGTTTGTAAAATATCACTTTTTTTTTAAACATGTCAAAATTTTGATTTAAAAAAGTAACTGCGTTTGGATGCTCCACCAAACAGCGGCTTACTGTTTCAATTTACACTATGGTTTTACTTCAGCTCCGTTTGACTTACAAACTTACGCAATTCGGCGTGTAAAGGGCTGTCACTATGCAAATTGTTATGCCTAGCTCAGATGGATATTGGACCCGGGGGACGGTAGCGTTTGTGCCAGCCTTGATTTAACTTGAAGAAAGGTTAGCTCGCATTTTTTAATAATTTTCTGTAGTTTTACTCCTGAGTTACGAATAGTTTTTCACAAACAAAATTTATGTATGGGTATAATTTCTACAAAACCATACAGGATGTATAAAAGAATGGAACACTCCTTAAAACCACGTGATCAGCTTGACATATACAACAACTTTTCCTATGGGAGCAACATCGAACTCGTGATTTTATTTTCAGATGATCCATACTTTATCATCGAGGTATGCGAGTAAGTTGTATGGAGCAGCCAAACAAAATTTCTCGATTTCGATGTTGCTGCCATAGAAAAAGTTGTTGTATATGACCAGCTGATCACGTGGTTTTAAGGAGTGTCCCATTCTTTTGTACACCCTTTAGGTATGAAAATGTGTATTCGCTTATTATTGGGTAAATAGTTTCTATTAGTAACTAGCGGTTTCCTGCGGCTTTGCATGCATGGCATTTCGCTCAGTGGCGGGAGTCTCGCTTCACATTCCACATCACATTCGTATTTCGTAAATTCCGACCCAGGTCCCTAGCTCTGGAGTTTCGAAACCTATGGCCGTCCTAAATTCCTCTCCTCCTATAGCTTTGTTCTGTTTCTAGTTAAGGTGTGTTCGGCCATGATCTTTAATATGGAAAATGTGATTATTAGTTTTGCAGGGATTGCCATAAATGATCCTTTGACAAATGTACCAAAAGAGTTATACATCTATATCTATACTAATATTATAAAGAGGAAATATTTGTAACTATTTTTGTATGTTTGTATGTTTGTAATGAATAGGCTCAAAAAGTACTGGGCCGATTTAAAAAATTCTTTAACCTATAGAATGCTACATTCTTCCAATTTGACATAGGCTACATTTCATTTTGAAAAAAAATAGGGATCCTTGGTAAAATTTGAACAATGTAACCGATGGTGTAGAAAAATGAGTCTTAAAATGTCTTTCGTCGAATGCGCTGCCGAAACTATTAGCGATAATTGTCTACCCCGTGCGTAGCCGAGACGGGCTGCTAGTATATTATATAAAATTTTGACAACATCACAATCTATTGCTCTTATCCTAACTTGAGTAGCTAAAACACTTAGAATTATAGAAACCGGAAAAAATGACGGTACCCATCACACAGACCCGAGAAACTATATAAATCGTTTTTAGGGTTCCGTACCCAAAGGGTAAAACGGGTCCGTCTGTCTGTCTGTCTGTCCGTCTGTTACCAGGCTGTATCTCATGAACCGTGATAGTTAGACACTAGAAATTTTCACAGATGATGTATTTCGGTTGACGCTATAACAACAAATACTAAAAACCAGAATAAAACAAATATTTAAGAGAAATCCCATACAACAAACGTGATTTTTTTTGCTTGTTTTTATAGATATTAGTGCGCAACCCTTCGTGCGCGAGTCTGATTCGCACTTGGCCGGTTTTTTTACATTGACCCGACCGAGAATCAAACTCGGAACCTCAGAGAGGGCGACGCCAAGTCCGGCGTGCTCACCTCTCGGCTACGGGTCGTCATGAATTCTAATCACTTACAAAACAATTCCTTTTCTCGGATGTACGAATGTTATAGCGGTAAATAAATTGTGGTTTATTTTCCCGTCTTCAGAAAAGCCGAGACGAGAACGAAAATAATCAATTACTCTGATCATATTTTTGTTACATAATCGAGCTGGCTTTTTTGGTTTCTCGGACACAGGTAAAGTTAATTAAGTGACCCAAATTTATTACTCTTTTCTATATTTGAAGAGATTGAAAATATGGCAAGCATGATATGTCTGGTGATATGTTACATATGGCTCTTATACAGCGTTTTTGTGCAACAAACAGTTTATACATATCGGTTCCATTTCTCCAGATTATCAAACCATATCTTAAAACTGATTCGACATAGGCATAATAAGCAGTCATAAAATTTTAATATTGTTGGAATGGTCACCCATCCAGTCTCAGCCGCGGCGATAAGTAATGGATACCTGCCGCCACTGAGCTACGAGCAGCTCGAAAAAATGAACAGAATTGTGCCAAAAAGGTGGCTCAGTATTATATAGCTTCAGACAAAAAATCTGTGTCATAGCAACTTAAGACTGTTTTGACACTGATTACATCACTGACTGAGCATTGAACATAAATTTTGTTAACTTAACGACATACTTTGGAAGTTTAAAGACAATATACTGGATGACTTTTTTACAGAAAATAAACGTGTGAGATAGGTAAATGATATAGGTAATGATAACATGATAATTTAAAAAAAAAGTTTAATTTTAATTTTTATTTTTATCAACTATTTATCCCCATAACCATCTAATTCTTAGTTAATTTTGACTAACTGAACATTAAAAAATGAATATTGGTAAAATAATAATAAAAATATGAAACCGACCAAAACCCAAACGGCAAAACCAAAATTTTTTAAAATCAGTTGTATTTTATAAACACACTCACATAATATCACATAGTTTTAGGTACAGAATACACAATTAGGTATTATTTTTTCCTGACGGTAAAAAAGTCATCCAGTAAAATTAACTTGTGAAAGTTACATATTGCAAACGGGTCTTATGAGGCCGCGTAGTAATAAGATGTCTTTTGTGTCTCGTATTTCTGGCCTGATAATTGAATTATCGACCAGCAACTCACTCTTTCTTAGCAGTTTATATCTTCTGTGTTCCGCGTCATTTATTAAAACATTACAGACAATTTAACCCTGTTTACCATATATAATCCCTAATTTACATGATATTTACATGAAACCGTCGTAACATTAAATCTTCCCAATGGTTAGTTAGTATTCAATAAGGAGATAGCAATCTGCATGATTGATTTTGATTCTGGGAATTTCTCGAGGCCGTTTGGTTAACAATTAGTTTTATTACAAGTATTCTAGGAAATTGATTGGTGTGTAAATGTCAAAGTGACAAGCGAAGAGTAAAGAGTCGGGTTCAGTGACTCATGTTACACGGTGAATGATTTTGCGAATTTATTAGCAGTTAGACATCTAATCTATACTATAATAAATCTGTAAGGGGTCGATGTCTGTACATTGAAGATATTTTAAAAATTGTTTTTGGGGAGCACTCTATAATCGATACTGAAGCCAAAATGCAATTATTTTAATTCTTCCCAACTAACATTCTAGCGTTAAGAGAAGCTGTAGAAGACTTGCATGTTGGTTTTGCTTAGATATCAAAGAGTTAGCGGTAATCTTATAAGAGAGTTATAGAGTGTAATAACACCTTTATATCTTCGATTTTGGCGCAAAATTTTGCAGGTTTAGCCTGCATAATCTCTTTATAGTGGTTCTATATGAACTTTAGTAGAAGTGTATGAGAGGTGTTAGAAGATCGTCAATTATCCGCTTGAAACTTTACTACATATTAATGGAGTTTATTGAGACCTTAAGCTATATTAAAGCGCTATATTGGTGTTCGATAGAACTTAGAACGTTATGTTAATACGTTATAACACATTTGTAGCGTTTCCAGTGTCAAAAGTAGACGATAAAAGTTTTAAAGTATATTAAGTTATCGAATTATTATTAATTTATCAAATGAGTGAACAGTTACCGGCGGACATTACAATATTTTCATCACAAAAGTATTGTTGATTTACGGTATTATTGAAGTGCAGATGAATTATTAGTGCGCTTGAAAGTTTATTGTGATTGTGTATCATATTTCTTACCTCAATTTTGACGCGCCTTCAAATAATAATGTTTTTGTGGAAAAAAAGGAATACGTCTTATAGTGCCGATTATCTAAAAATAGTTTTTAGACACTGAATTTCAAATGTGGGTCAGTTTTAGTGATTGTGTACATAAACTATGCAAAATAATTCGGAATATTTAGGCACTTCATTGTTTAAAAGTCAATTTGTTTAAACACATTTTTAGGTTATGTTTACAGAAAGTAATAAAAAATTGAGTTTTTTTTTCTTAAAACTACAGTCTTCACTTAACTCTATTATTACGCTCTATGAACTACGATGCCGGTATTCAATAGTGTTGTGCAGTCTTTGATGGACATAAGAGAGAAACTACGCACTTAGCGAAGACATGTACCTGCTGCGGAGAGTAAAATACCGGCTTTAGCTTTACCTCTTGTTGGCAACACTGCGTGACGTCATGTCCTGACGCCTCGTTTTGCGAGGGGCGACTCAAAGAAACGGACACTTTTGCTCGAGCCGCCGGACGGAACGCTTGGAAAACACTCGGATTATTTGCTGCTTACTTTTGTGTTCAGTTATTTAAATAAGAAAAAGGTTTTAGTTCAAAATAATTGCAGATACTTTTAAAAGTTAATTAATTTAATATTATCTGTGTAATTCTCAAATATATTTTGTGATTTTGTAGTTACGGTTTCATTTCAACTTCAGTCCGAAAAGTAGTTTACATCAGAAGCGGGTAACGACTTTCCTTCACGCATAACGAATAAGATGGGGAGTAAAAGGAAACACAAAAGTAGGCGCAAATATAGGAAAAAGCGTTCACCATCGAGAAGCAGTAGCAGCACATCGGACAGCAGTGACTGTGGGTCGCAGACGCCGCCGCTGGCCTCCCGGTCTCGGAAAAGGATAAAGGTATCGCAAACAAATGATACTGGAACTGTGAGTACAAATAATGCTTCTCTTCATAACATGATACCAAATTTTGATCCACTTACCGATAATGTAACGTCATGGCTCAAAGTGATAGAATCTTATGCATCCACTTTTTCATGGACCGATAGTATGATCCGGTATCAGGCATTGAATAAACTTAAGGGTTCAGCGAAAGTGTGGTATGAGTCTTTATTACGCAATGATCATACGTGGACTACCTGGGGATGGAAAGATTGGATGGAAAAGATCTCAAATACGTTTAGAGTAAAAAGAAATATGTTTGAGTTACTAAAAGAAATTATTGATCGTAGACCTGTCGAAAATCAGTCCCTATATGACTTTTTCTTTGAGCAAAAGGCAAAAATTGATAGTTTGTGTTTAAACTTCTCAGAATGTGATATAATCTCCATTATATTGGGTAATATTGGCGATAGTAATATTACCGCTTCGGTTGAGGCTAGTAATTTTAAATCGTGCGAAAGTTTAGCTGGATTTTTGCAAAGTAGGACATACAAATCAAAAAGTGTCAAAGTAAATACCAACACTACTAATAGCTCACGTGACATAAGCGCAAAGGTAGTGTCGCAGTCAATCAATACCAATTCAACTCAGCAAGCGGTAATTCCTAATACCAATACACCTTCATGTTCTACTGTTCAAACCAGTGTCAACCATACACAGGGGCGTAAACCGATAGAATGTTATAATTGCGGGGGTAATCATAAACGTATAAATTGTTCCGTGAAATGCGAGTTTTGTGGTAAGAGGGGTCATTCTGAAGCGACTTGTTTTAGTAAAAAGAATTCAAAATTAGACAAATTTGAGAAACAAGATAAATCAGAAAAGCAGGAAACCAAGTTTATACAGTCGTCTAACTCAAAAAGTAAATTTTGTAAGAGGGTTAATATTAACGGTTTAGGTAACGATGCTTTTATAGATACTGGAAGTAGCTGTTCAATTATATCATCATGTTTAGTAGACAGGCAAAACATGCAGAGAATCCCATTGATAACACCTGTGACGCTGCAAGGTTTTTCTAAAGATAGTTTAAAAACGGTGACGCAAATAGTTCAAGTAGATTTTAGATTAGATTCCGTAGAAATTAAAAAGGTCGAAATGTATATCCTTGACGAACTTTCTGGGTGCGAGATTTTGATTGGCCGCAATGTTACAGAACGACCTGATTTGATGTACTCACGAATAGGTGAGAACCTCACGTTTCAATATGTAAAAAGTTTCAATGAATTTTGCAGCGTCGTAGATGAATCTATCAAGAGTTTCGATGCGGATTCCCACCAACGTGAATTACTCATACTTTTTGATAATTATCGGCAATGTATAGCATCAAATATAGGTCAACTTGGGGAAGTCAGTGATCACGAAATGAACATTAATTTAAATGACAGCAAACCAGTTCAATTTAGGCCTTATAGGACCGCGCATAGTGATAGGAAAATTATTAGAGACATAGTCAACAAACTATTGTTTTAAACTTTCATGGTCACTAACATTAGAATAGTTTGTTACGGGATTGCTACCATGTACCTTATTTTTGAGTTCCCGATATTTCGGCACTGTTGCAAGCGCCATGATCACGGAGTAACTGAAGATCTTGCGGGTAAGTTGTTAAGGGCAAACATATCGGTCTACCCTCTTTCGCTGTCTTTTATTGCACGCGTCGGTACCATTGTCTACAAACTCACTATTTTCTCGCACCTGTTCTCGACACACAACACTAACAGTATCTGACCGCGACACAGCAGTTTGTTGTTTTTTCCGGTTTTTGCACATACGAATCACTGGATTCCAGACACTTGACAATTTAAACCCATCCTCGCGATTGAAATTTTTGTACTTTGTAATTTCAATCGCTTCCCTGACCATTCTTGGTATGTAGTGGCGTTCTGTCGAAATGATCTGAGGGTTGTGAAACTCAATCCAGTGATTGAGACCTGATTCCAACAAATGTTCCGCGATTGCCGATTTCTGTTTGTCGTTGTTTTTGACCGCTTTTATGTGTTCTTTCATATGTTTGCCCTTAACAACTTACCCGCAAGATCTTCAGTTACTCCGTGATCATGGCGCTTGCAACAGTGCCGAAATATCGGGAACTCAAAAATAAGGTACATGGTAGCAATCCCGTAACAAACTATTCTAATAGTCAACAAACTGTTAGAAAACGGGATAATTCGAGAGAGTAGGTCAGCTTATGCTAGTCCAGCGTTGCTTGTAAATAAAAAGAACGGCGAAAAACGTCTTTGCATAGATTATCGCGCGTTAAACAAAATCACAATAGCAGACAAATATCCGATCCCACGCATAGAAGATCTTATTGACAGACTTCAAGGGTGTAAATTTTTTACTAGTCTAGACCTGAAAAGTGGCTACTATCAGATAAAGATGGCGGGGGATTCCATACACAAAACTGCCTTTATAACAGAAGATGGGCATTACGAATTTTTGAGGCTTCCGTTTGGTTTAGTCAATGCCCCATCATGTTTCCAGCATATGATGAATAAAGTCATAGGAAACCTTAGATTTGGCAAAGTAATAGTTTATCTTGATGACATTTTGATTATAAGCGAAACTGCCCAAGAAAATCTAGATTTACTCAAAAACGTGTTACAAATATTTAAAGAAAATGGTCTCACGTTAAATTTAAAGAAATGTCATTTTCTTAAAACCGAGATTGAGTTTCTCGGATACAGAATTGATTCGGAGGGCCTAAAATCTAACGAAGACAAAGTAAAGGCAGTAAAAGAATTCCCGGTTCCCAGAACCGTTCACCAATTGCGTCAGTTTCTTGGCCTTATTAGCTACTTTCGCAAATTTATTAAAAACTGCGCCATATTATCGAGTCCACTTACCAAACTCCTAAAAAAGGATCAGTCTTGGGTCTGGAATCCCAAACACGATACCGCCTTTTCAACTCTAAAAGAAGCTTTAACTTCACAAAACGTTCTGACTTTGTTTGATCCGGAGAAAGAATGTATACTCTATACAGATGCTAGTCGTGAGGGAATAGTTGGTATCTTGATGCAGGTAACCGATAATGGGGAGAAACCTATTCACAATTATAGTCGTCAAACTACCGAGGACGAAAAGAAATATCACTCGTTTGAACTCGAATTGCTTGCTATTGTACAGTCATTGACTAAATTCAGACATTACCTATTGGGTGCTCATTTTCGTATAGTGACGGATTGTAATGCTGTACGCTACGCTCTAACTAAGAAATATATCATACCTAGAATTGCTAGGTGGGTTTTATCTACACAGGAATTTTCGTATGAAATTGTTCATAGGGAGGGTACCCGTATGCAACATATCGATGCACTAAGCAGAAATCCATTACAGTCTGGGGAAAAATCGGAAGTAGAAATAATAATGTCGGTTACAGAGGCGAACTGGTTATTATCGGTGCAACTGCAGGACCCACAAATAGTAAAGCTTAGAGAAATTTTAGAGTCTGGGGAGGCGCACAAAGATAGAGACATATTAAATAAATACGAACTTCTAGGTAATAAAGTGTACAGACGTACAGGTCAAGGTCGTCGCTGGGTAGTTCCTAAAGCTTGCATATGGCAGATTATAAAGTGTAACCACGACGACCTAGGCCATTTTTCGGTTGACAAAACGGTCGAAAGAATATCACATCAGTATTGGTTTTCACGTATGCGACACATAGTTAAGAAATACATTAAAAATTGCATTAACTGCGTTTACTACAAGAACAAAGGGGGTCCAAAAGAGGGCGAGCTTTACCCGCTGCCTAAACATGCACAGCCTTTTCACACATTACATTTGGATCACCTAGGTCCATTTGTGGAAACGCAGAACAGTAATAAATATTTGTTAGTTGCCGTAGACGCGTTCACTAAATTTGTCTTTATAACAGCTGTACCAAACACGGACAGTAAAAATGTTATTGGTGAGCTAGAAAACATATCAAAGATTTTCGGTAATCCACGCAGATTAATCACTGACGCTGGTTCAGCATTTACGTCAAAATTATTCAAAGATTATTGCATTACTAGAAATATTAGGCTGCATACTATAGCTACAGGTATTCCTAGATCAAATGGACAGGCTGAGAGGTTTAACAAAACTATTTTAGACTGTATGAGAACCATGGGGGCTGATTTAGATGAGGATTGTTGGGATAACTGTATCACTACATTGCAACAAGCAATTAATAGTACTTTTCATAAAACTATAAAAGCAGTCCCTAGCGAAGTCATGTTTGGGTATAGGCTACATGCCAATAGTGACAGCTTTGGACCGGAGTTTAATACTGATATCGGACATGCTGTGGACGTGACTAAGTTGCGCAAGTCAGTGGCCAAAAACATTGAGAACAACGGTAAGGCCCAAAAAGAAAGATTTGACCGAAGCCGTATTAAAGCGAATAAATATGACGTTGGGGACCTAGTTTTACTAAAAATTCAAAGTCAAACTAATGATGGAAAAAGCAAAAAGCTATTACCGGTCTTCAAAGGTCCATTCCAAATAAAAAAATGTTTGGGTCAAGATAGATATGAAGTGCGCGATATGCGGGGTAGCGAAAGAAGCAATAGAGCCTATAACGGGGTGGCCGCGGTGGAAAACATTAAACCATGGATTAAAATTGATAATTGGAATATTAATTAAATCAGACGTGTTGGCAAGGTAATTGCTTGTATTTGGTAACTATTATTAGTATTTAAAATTCTTTTCCATTTTGGAATTAAGGAAAGTAAAACCAAGTTATTAGTCAATCAATAAATTTATTACAAAAGTTCACACAGTTTTTTTTTTAAATATACAAAGCTTTAATATTTATCAACAAAATGTAACTTTATTTTTTCCCTGTAAGCCACACAATGCAGGTCAGGACAGGAGAATTGTATGTTTACCAAGTGAGAGTTTTCTTTTTCTAATAAATAACTTTATATGCTACTACTAGATAGCCTAGGAGACTAAATACTACTAAGATTATAAGAGAGTGAGCTGACACGGTTACTGCCTAAGACTAAAGGAGTAAACTGGAACAGGCACTGCTCAAGACGACTATGTAGTACCTATATCAATGAATTTATTAACAATTTCGAATAATGGCTTAATTAAGACTGTCTAGTATGAGCATAAAGTAACTTGTTACGTACTCTTAGAGGTATCCTAAGTCTAAAGGAGCCTCCTGCGAAAATCCGTAAGGGCACAATTAAAAAGTCATGATAGGCCGAGATTTAACGCATTGTCATGTGACTGTTTCAGGTCCGTCCCCATAGATCTTCATGTTTCCTACGACTGGTACTCTTGGCCTGAGTCAAGCAGACGTGCCTGGGGACATGCACGGTGCAGGAGGGCCGTGTTGGCAACACTGCGTGACGTCATGTCCTGACGCCTCGTTTTGCGAGGGGCGACTCAAAGAAACGGACACTTTTGCTCGAGCCGCCGGACGGAACGCTTGGAAAACACTCGGATTATTTGCTGCTTACTTTTGTGTTCAGTTATTTAAATAAGAAAAAGGTTTTAGTTCAAAATAATTGCAGTTACTTTTAAAAGTTAATTAATTTAATATTATCTGTGTAATTCTCAAATATATTTTGTGATTTTGTAGTTACGGTTTCATTTCAACTTCAGTCCGAAAAGTAGTTTACACTATATATAAATTAGGATTCTTTACGAAGTAAGGAAACGCAGAAATATTTAATGGTGTCATTAAAGAAGTACAACTTATTTACCTTACACCAATACCTTTATATCAGGATCGTATAACACTGATATAACTATTTAATCTATTATTACCTTTAGTATAACAGGTTTAAGCTGTATATAAGAGTTATACAACGTTTGTAGAGTTCGGTGTTACTACACTCTTAATTAAATCTGTTGCAGAACCAATGACGTTACTGAAGTTGAAAAACAGCCTTATGATAATATATAAGCCACTCCAATATAGCATATTTATAGCAATAAGAATTATACGGAGTTTACAAACGTCTTTATACAACTTTAAACGTTGCAGGCCGGAACAAGCTTTAACGTCATAAGTATATAAGCAGCCACTGCTACTATACTAAGTATAAGGTATATTCTGCTTCGTTGTTTACAGTAATTATACAACCTGAAGAGCTAAATTTATTTCATAAGTCTACTACACCACTTTTAGTGACTACCGAATCCATTATAAATCAACAGTAGCACTTAAAGCTTTAAAATTACCTGTAACCAACGCACAATTGTTTGTTGGGTTGTCTGTCTGACTGTCTGTCGCGATGTATACGCTAATCTCTGAAGATACTGCACGGATTTCTTTGCGGTTTTTACAAATAGATTAAGGTCACCCGTGCGCTTATATTAGGCTTTGTTTTCATTCCAATATAAAATAAGAAGGAACCGAAAATCTATTACTTTAGAACCATATTACGAGTACATTGAAGATATTTTCAACCGAACTTCAAAAAAGGAGGAGGTTCTCAATTCGTTTGAATGTTTTTTTTGTATGTTTTTTACGCGATTACTCCGTCAATTATGAACAGATATCAAAATTCCTTTTTTTTTTTGAAAGAGTATACTCCCGAGGTGATTCCATTTTCACCAAGTTAGGATCTGATGGAGGAATTACACGGAAAATAAAGAAAATTCTCAAAAAATGTAGGCACATAGAGTGTGTTTGTCAACTTTAAATAACTTATTCAGATGTTTGCGTCTGTCAGTTATAATAATCATACTGCTGAGCTGAAGATGAAAGTCATAAAAATCCTTAACAGACGTCGACAGATAATATTTTGCAGTCTATTGGGCAGACGTGGCGCTTACAAGGTGCTGACAAGAATTTTCAGCTCTTTTCTTAATAAATAGTGCTTAACGCAGTCCATAGCGTTGCTTGATATGGCAATCATTCTGTAGTCCACGCAAACGAAGTTGCGGGCACAGCGTTATATAATATATAATTGTACAGAACTTTCATGTCTGTAAAATGTACCTAATAGCTACAGGGCCCTAACCATGAACTGTTAAAACAATGACAAATCTGTCAAACATTATCATTTCTGTCAAATTTTGTATGAAATGACGTACCAAAAATGACAGATTTGACAACTTTGAGATTGTTTTAAGAGCTCATGGTTATGGCCCAGGGCCCTAACCATGAACTGTTAAAACAATCACAAATCTGTCAAACATTATCATTTGCGTCAAATTTTGTATGAAATGACGTACCAAAATTGACAGATTTGACAACTTTGTGATTGTTTTAACAGTTCATGGTTAGGGCCCAGATCTAGAATAACAATTCTGTTATTACTACATTAACAATGAACTAATTTGGTCAAAACAAAATGTATGACATTTAGTTGACAGGCAAGTGGCAGGTACTTCGCAATGCGAGTAAGTATAATTTTCCAGCTAGGTTTTGCTCGGCCATTTTAATTTTTTTTTTGTTGCTTATGATCATTATTACCATTCGCCTACCCTGCGCCATTATTTACTAAATTAATAACCCAATTCTATGTATATTGTGGAACTGATATGCCCTCTAGAAATCCTCGAAACAAAAACGAAAAAGTTTGGGAGGTTTAATGTTTATTTTTTTTAGAAATTTATACAAAGATTTGCCGTGTGGGGACGGCCGTAAAGAATACACTTCTCCACCGCCAACAGGAGGCGTGTCGTAAGAGGCGACTAAATCCTGTAGCACGAGACGGGGAGCAGCGCCTGCCAAGCGTGGCGAGTATGGCAACAACCCCTCGATGACAGAAGTCACTGGGGGAGGCCTATGTTCAACAGTGGACGTCCTGTGGCTGAAATGATGATGATGATGATACAAAGATATAATTTGGATTCTAAATGTGTTCAAACAACGCAGTTAAGCCGTGTGATATGACCAATTAATTATTTTGACATCGTAAATGTAAGTTAAGAAAATGTAACGTAGGGTGTTATATAAAGGGATGACGCTTTGTTATAAAATGATTTATGGTCTTGCAGATTGTGAAACGTGTTGCGTTTTTCGCAGAAAATGTTTCTAATGCTTCTTTAATTTCGTATTCATTTATTCACATTAAAGTATTTCCAGGACTACAATTATAAATAGACATAAAATATGGATACTAGTAACATCATAACTGTCTTGAGGTATTGATGAACCTGTTAATGTAACTATCAAGAATAATCTACTTATATCAAACCAATTTGAATTCCAAATTTAATAGCAATTTTGGTCCTATTTTTTTGCGCCCGGACTACAAGACGGTCGCGGGCTGGAATCCAGTAAGAGGTATTTTTTCTCTTCTAACAAGGTGAAATCCTGATGATTATATTATATCGAACGATATAAGTGCAATCCTCCCTACATAGGCGCTTATCCTTTGCGTTCCAGTACATACCAAGAGTATAATGATGATGATGATGCAGAGACATACCGGCAAGCAATAGCAAAACAAAAGCCAGCATAAACTTTATTGTAAAAAAATGAGTTGAATTAAAAATGTAACGTTTCATAAAAAGAAACTAAAAACCGACTTCAGATTTTTTTTAACTAAAAGAGAAAAATAATACTGACTAAAACATACCGTCAGTTTTTTTTTGGACAGGTGCCAGCCATTTAGCGTTAAAATTTGTTTATTCACATAAAAAATATATTGCGTAAGTAATCGCGTAACGAAAATACAGCTTACCCTACTTATCAGGGTAATTATTAAGTTTATTTTGAATAATGTTTCATATTTCAACACATTGCATGCGTTTGTTTGCGTTCGGTCGGCAGGTGATTTTGTTTCAACACAAATGCTTTGAGCTTTTGTAACGTTAAAATCGAAACAGCGCGTGACAATTTTGACATTAAAATTCTACTGTTAGCTAGAGCATTGTTTATGCAAATATTGTTAAAAATACGTACTTTTTATCAAAAACGTTTAACTGTAGTTTGCAGTCGATATGTAGTCCCGAAGCGGTGGTAGGAAAAAAAAATTGGGACATGTAAAAGTGCCATTGATGGCCAATTTGCAAAAATAAATGACTGACTTTGATTTTGACTTTGCAAAATTTGCCCTCCAGTGGCGTTTCAATTGTGAACACGTTTTGGAAGCTATTTTCTTCAAATGAATTCAAACGTAGTGCAAAAACGTTTATAAAACAACTAATTTTACATAAATTTAGTATGTAATGTAAAATAAAGATACCGCCCGTTTTGTGCTACAACGCTAATCTGATCATCAACTCTTCAATAAATTAAAGTCGATTTAACGGAATATACAGGGTTATTTGAAAAAAAAAACAACAACTAAAAATCTAACATTATAAACAACAACATTTGTTCTACGAGTTTTATCATAACTCAATACATAAATAATAAAATGATCTTCCAAGCTTTTACTGTACTGTCGTGACATTTGTAAGTTTTATGTTAGGCGTCAAATTATTTAAAGTTGTAGAACAAATGTTTGTGTATGATGTTAGCTATCTAGCCGTGCGTGGTTGTTGTTTTTTTTTCAAATAACCCTGTATAAGTAAGTGCTCGTCCAATTTTATTTTCTTTTCCATCTTCATCGCCATCATTTGAGCCATAGGATGTCCACTTCGAAACAAAGGCCTCCCGCAATGACTTTCAGATTGACTGGTAAAATTACTTTGATTCCCAAAATTATATCTGACCTCTCTGAAAAATAACGACAGCGAGCTTTCAACAAACACACTTGGCTGGAGTTGCCCTACCAAATATATTTTACTGCACGGATGTGTTCCAGAGTATGAGTATGAGAGTGGACTCCCTTTTCCGCACTCAGACTCAAAGTCGGTCCTTTGTACATGGGGGATGTGATGGTTACAGTTGCAATCAGCCTAGCACCGCCCAGAAGCGCCGAAGTTTCCTGGGTTTTCACAGGCTTCGCGGAGCGACCTTGGGTGTGCGATGTGATGCTCCCGCCTCGCTTTCCAGGACTACGTGGGCGGCGATTTTATCTGCAGTTAGACAAGCCCTGCAGAGAGGGCTGTTTGTGTTGCCTATGGTGTAAAGGTGTTTGTTTAGGAGACAGTGAGCGGTCACTGTCCCCACGATGTGATAAATGTGTCCCAGTGAAACCGTTAGCCAATACAAATGACAGTCAGTGGCTTAATTAAAAACGATTAGGGCACTGCCAGCGCATTGTCTGACGGATTCGGGTCGCCGTCCAGCGGTCGTCATTTCCGCAGCCCGGCTGCTGCAGAATAGTTAAGCTGTAGTTTTAATGAGATCACCTTGACTGGCAACTGTTTCGATCTGATCAAGATTAGTGAACGTCTAAAAAGGGGATTCTTTATTCATTTGTTTTTTTATGGATGTTCAGCTATCATTATTTAGCACGTTGACTGATTTTAACGATTCTTTTTTGTTGGAAATAAAGTATGTACCTCATAAGTGGTATGGGACCACTAAAAGTCAAATTTTGATGATAGGATGATCACTAAAACAGATTTTCGTATTCTATGTTTTGCGATATTTAAATACATAATGTTACTAATAATAAACAATATATACCGTCGAACCTATGTTCGACTGTATATTTATTTAACCTCTTCCTTTTTGAAGTCGGTTAACAAACTACTGAGTTTTGCAATTATGTCTTAAATAGGAAACACCTTTACATTAAAATTTTGAGAAAATGTTTATCCAAAGTATGAAATAAGGAAATAAAATATCATAAAATAAGAAAGGAAACTTTTTCATGTGTGTATTTTGTGTTTTCGTTGCTTTTTATTATTTTAAAGAAATTGCTGCGTAATGAACCCGTTTACTGCAGTGTCACGATCATAAGTTTTTATGAAACAAAACAAACGTAGTTAGCTGGTTTGTCATTATGCTTTCTCCATTATAACACTTTTTATTACGTCTATGAACTACAATCTGTAATATCGTTTATAATAACCTACGTCTGCCTCATCAATTATCATTTTTGTACATTTGTATAATGACACAGTAACTAAATGCCATCGAGCTGAGCTTTACTTCGAATCCATGACATTCGATGACGTGTTGATGGTAGTTTCTTGTTACAGTCACGATTTATTTCAAGTGTAACATACCTTCACATACCTAACTGGAAACCGAAAATCGTCTTAAATTACCGCAGTCGACCTTCTAATCGATAGCCACTCGATAGTTACGGCATAGAATGGAACGCGTTTGATTAACGATTCGATTGTCAATCGAGACCGATTAATCACTATTCGATACTGAATAATGGAGCGTTGGACAGTGACGGTGTACGTAGATGACTTTATCATGATGTTGATTGATATTTTTATGAGCACTATGGCGAGGATATTGTCATTAACAGACTTATCAAAAACATGATATCATATTTTTGTAGCTAGAGAAATTCTAGTAATATAAATAAAATATTATTCCTATAATCACAACAAACATTACCTATGTTATAAGCTCAGCTTGGCTTTTACTAACACCGGGTTCCTATATTGTACTATGGGTAAGTGTACATCAGCAACTGATCGTATTGGTGTCAAAAGTAACGAGCCGTTATAGTCGTTCCTATAAAATTAGTCCGAGCCCGATAAGCGATATTGGTGTCTTCGCCTAAAAGAATTCTAAAGTTTCTATTTTTTTTTCTGTAGATACATTTATACCTAAATAACTTAATTTAGCGTTTTGTGTCAGATCTTGCTATCCTTATTTTAGGAATTAATGTTTATTTGTCTTTTTTATTTAATTTGATTTAAAACTGCCAAAATTAATTAAAAGTTTAAAATTATAATTGTATTGTTCCTAATATAGCATACATAGAATACAAGCCTAGTTTGTGTCACTTTCGTCCAGTAAAAACTGACATAGAAAAAGTACCAAATAATTTTGCCAAAAAAAAATTCAAATTAAAAAAGTTTACTTTATGTATCTCAGTTCATATAGATATGCTTTTTATATAATTTTGTGCCAAAGTAAGGCATGAACTTTTGAGTATTTTAAATATTTAGATAATCCAAGCTACACACGCATCAAAAAAAATTATAAATTGCTACAGTTAACGTACTTCATACCACAAATGCATCAAAAATCGATTATGTTAATTTGTGTCACTTTCGACTACAATATATTTCATTGAACACAAAAAACTGCGCTCGAAGCGGACGCAGGCGGGTAGGAGGCGGTGACAGGCGCGGGGGGTATAAATCATATGGTACAATTTCTTCTGCGGAGCGTTTATGCGTTTCATACTCTCGCTCAATTCTCGCACACATTTGTGACGGGTACATTTAAAAAACTGTTATTCTATGTTACAACTCTCCAAGGTCAATAGTCTCCAAGCGAAATCTTGGACGGACAGACAGACGGACATGACGAAACTATAAGGGTTCCTTGTCAGGACTACGGAACCCTAAAAATTTGACGTAAAAAATACTGTTAGGCGGTACAAAGTTAGCCGGGTCAGCTTGTTACTTAAAGAATAATCGTGACTTAGCTGAGTCTTTCACTCTTAAATTATTGAGGAACGTCAAATTAGGAGTGAGTCGTACTTGCAAAATCCAATACAGGGTTCCCGTGTAGGTTACGTTATTAAAACCAGCGTCAAAAATCAGACCGTAATTTAAAAGTTAGTTATAATAATCCAGTGTCGATCCAGGGGGCCTAGCACGAAAGTGTAACTTTTGTTCGGTCGTATGAGCCTTACAAATTAAAATGGCGAGTCGCATGTGTCAATCCTTTGATAAAATATAACCAACTCAATCTAGTCGAGTAAAGCCCCGACTGTTTTCAATTATTCATAAATTGTCAAACCTTTGATGCAGGGAATGGATGTTTTAATCTGATCGGATAATACGACCGACTGAACGATGCGCTTTCGTATTAGGCCTCCTGTCTTGCCAACATCAACTTCTTAAACGATATTCTTTTACACTAAAATGACAATGTCAAATTGACAAATCAACCCAATGTGACCGTATTATGATTTAGAGTGGAAAATGGCTAAATAGTAGGTACTTCTACTAATTTAAATGTTAACTTGATTTGTGAAAATTGTCACCATGGATTTAATAGTCAGACTGGATAGAGCATTCGATAAACAGAGAAAAAAATATTTGGTTTGTGCCTATCACTAGAAACAAGAGGCCTAATATTACGAAAGCGTTTCGTTTGTTCGGTCGTATTATCCGATCAAATTAAATATCCATTCACTTGTATCAAAGGTTTGACAATTTATGAACATTTGAAAAGGGTCGGGTTTTTTACACGGCTAGATTGAGTCATATTTTATCAAAGGATTGACACATGAGACTGGTTATTATAATTCGTTAGGTATAAACGTCCGAACAATTTATACAATTTCGTGCTATGCGTCCAGTATTTCAATTTGGTTGCATCAAATAAATATAGTTTACTACTAAGACCGAAAGTGTAAGTTACTTGCAAAATTTTAGAAGTACCTACTCTATCCAGTTTGACTACTAAGTCCATGATTGACACAATCATGATCATGATCATATTTCGTGCGCACGTTTTAATAGCGACGAGAATTTAGATTATTAGTAACATCATAATCGCATCATATTAAAATCTTCGTAACCAATTAATGACAATTACGGGAATTGACCCCCAAGTTTCTTAATACTTGCAAATATTTATTTTATGCGAAAGTACACCTTACTATACAAGATTTAAAGAACGAAGTCGCGTGTCTAGACCTAACTAGTTTAAAACATAGAACAGTTTATAGATTTAAGCTAGGGATTGCAGTCCGGATTATCCGTAATCCGAAATATCCGGATTACACCGTATTTTTTTAAATATTTATAGATGCTTCCGCAAACAAAAAAGTGACGATCCAATTGACGGATTGTCCCAGACAGACGCGGCCTGAGGTGGCGGCCGCGGCCGCAGCCTGTTGTATAGTATGAAAGTCTTAGCACTATTCAAATCTACGCGGCTTGCGCGCGGCCAGAGCGCGGCTAGCCGCGGCCGGAAGATCCGCCCACTCCCCGCCCTGCTCGGTGTGTGCGCTCACGCGGCCTGCGGCGCGGCCAGTTGCAATTTTTTACAAGTAGCCGCGGCCAATTTATAATATACGTCGGTGATATTGACATAATATATCTTATTTATCATGTTTAAAATTGTTTGGGTAATATTAATCTAAGTATAAACCTAGTCCTATATTTTTGGAATAAGGGAATATAAAGTTTATTTCATTATGAAACACACTCGCAGTCTATAGTTATTTTTTTGTTTGCTCCTTGTAAATATGGACAAAAAAGAAGTTTATATCTTACTGTAGCCTGCGAGTGTGTTTCATACTTATTATAATATTATTTTCACGCGAAGTACCGTCACACTGTGTCCCTATTCTGCACACTAACCGCCGCGAATAGGGACACAGTTAAGAGTAATAATCGTTCAACTTAGTCGTTCCAAAATTCCTTAGAGGAAAGCATTAAAAGTGACTTAAATCAAGTAATTGCTGAAATATGTTGTGGTAACAATGGGCAACTACGGATCTCTATACTGCTCGTGGCACGACACGCACTTGGGCGGTTTTATTTCATTTCTTTGTATTCCAACAAAATTCAATAAATTCGGATTTATCCGGATTAGTCACGAAACCCGTTTATGAAATCCGGATTGCAATTTGGGTTAGCTAAATTAATTCAAATTAAAAATATATGACGCTCACCGTGATGACATTTTCTTGGATTTTTGATTTTTAGGAAAATAATTCTAAGACATGCTTGCTTTCTTGCAAAATAACAATTACACGTTTATTGAAATTTTGCCAAATTTCACCGCTAATGAATGTTGGGAACATAATACTGCGAACAAACGTTACCGCATTATTGATCAGGCGACGAACTTCTTTAATCATCATATCAGCCTGTCGCAGTCCACTGCTGGACATAGGCCTCCCCCAAGGAGCGCCACAGCGCACGATCTCCCGCCCTTTGCATCCAGTCGCTGCCAGCTGCCTTCTTCAGGTCATCGGACCATCTAGCCAGGGGGCGTCCTACACTACGTTTGCCTAAGCGTGGTCTCCATTCGAGAACCTTCCTGCTCCACCTCTTTAATCATTGTTGTTAAAGTGTTCCGAATAAATGTTCCTTTTTTTGCCAGGAAACCGTTTTTAGGGTTCCGTATCCAAAGGGGTTAAACAGGACCCTATTACTAAGGCTCCGCTGTCTGTCTGTCTGTCCGTCTGTCTGTCACCAGGCTCATGAACCGTGATCGTAAGAAAGTTGAAATTTTCACAGATGATGTATTTCTGTTGCCGCTACAACAACAAATACTAAAAACCAGTATAAAATAAATATTTATGGAGCTCCGATACCACGAACAAGATTTTTTGCTTTTTTCTATAAATCATGGTACGGAACCCTCCTTAGGTGGAGGTCAGGCGATGAAGGCTCGTCGAGGTTCGACAAATGTTAAACATTTTTTAACGTAAGGAAATACATTAACGCACCGTCCTCCAACTGTGGAGGAACGGCTGGAGGGGTGTGCGGGACTCCGAGCTTAGAAGGCGCCCGCCTACCCACTAAAACCTCACAGTGCTCTCCGGTGCCTTAAGTGAAATGGAGCCAAGGGTTTCGCCATTGGCCGCAGCCGCTGGATAGTTCTTGACTCGGCTTCGGCTGCGGCCCGCTTTATGGTGGGCTGGAGAGGGAGCTGTCACCTCCACTCTACTGCGAACGGCACGCGGGGTCATATGCTGCGCCGATGTGAGTCCTGGAGGCACCCTCGTGTCTGTAGCCCGTGACCCATCTGGAAGGAGCAGGTGGAGGAGGTATGCCCTTCTCCGACACCCAACGCGCCTAAGGTGGATCATTGGGGCGGAAGCTGAGGCCTCCCGTTCCCTCTCCGCCGCTTCCTTCTGGGAGATGACTGCCTCGCAGATGGTGAGCATTGCCTGCCACGGTTTTACGCTTGAAGCCATCCTCGCGACGATCGCCGGCAGAGAGAGGTCACCCCCCACCTCTGAGACCAGGACACTGTGTTCCATGTAGCAAGCTTAAGTGGTAGTGGGCTAGCCAAATTTGCCGCAGAACCCAAGGCAAGGTGGAGTCAACGGTTAGATATTATTATGTATAAGTGTCTGTATAATTTATTACACAGACACTTATACATAATATTAAGCTGTTGATTAAGCGGCCGGCGCTTTCTCTCAACTTCTTGCTTTAATCTCATCAGTTGTTCGCAGTAGAGTTCAGAATCGATGGTCCTGCCTGGTGGTAACAGCTCATAATGTATAATGCCCTTCCAATCCCACCACACACACAGCATCACCTTGTTGCGAGTTAACTCGTGTTTCGCCACAGTCTCTAGTGAAGCCTGACCGGCCTTTGACCATGACCTTTTTCGCACGTTCTTGTCGTACGTGATCCACTTTTCATCACCAGTTATCAGCTTCTTCAAAAATGGTTCGGTTGTATTACGTCGTAATAAAGAATCACAAATGAGTACACGGTTCATTAGGTTTCCTTCAGTGAGCTCGAGGGGTACCCAAATATCGAGCTTTTTTGTGTACCGTTTTTTTTTTTTAAAAATGCCTAAACTGATTTATGGTCAATTCGCAGTTCTTCAGCTTCGTCGTAACTACTGATATGCCGATATTGCTCCACTTTTTCAAAAATAGCATCAATATTATCCGTTATAGGGCGACCAGAGCGACGTGCATCTTTGACATCAAAATTTCCGGATTGAAAACGCTTAAACCGAATTAGTGCTACTCTTGCAGATACTGCACTAGGTCCATAAATATCGCAAAGTTTTTTCGCGGCTTGCGTTGCATTTTTTCCTTTTTTGTAGTTAAATTTTAAAATGTATCGAATTTCTTCATTAGTTATCATCTTGACAGTATTAAAAACAAATGAAAAACACACATTTTCCTAATTTGAATTTGGAATTATCTTTTTTAAAATTTAAACTTTTAATGATACCAAAACCAGCCAGATACAAATAGTACAGCCAAAGAAATTTTATTAAAAGTTCATACATAGTATAATGCGAAAAGACTTTTTCTCCAACCTAATATTCGGCGGATATTCGAATAATTTGAATATCCGGATCGCAAGCCCTAAGTGTGCTTCCCTAATTGGCCTATCATAGAATCCGAGCAATTCTGCCGTCCAAAGAATAAGTGCAGTAAGGAACATTTTTTCGTAAAATGAGTTATTTACAGATTCCGAATCGCCATAACGAGCTCTATATGATTATTTGATCCTTGTAAAGATAGCTACTGTGGAACAGCTAGTTTTGATAAGACAGAATGCAGTAAGTGTTCTAAAGAGACCAACATAGTTTTGCATAAATGCAGTTAATAAACTTACTGCCCCCTGCCTTAAGTTATTTTCCTAGACTTGTATGACCGATAATAATAATGAATACAGTAAGGTATCTTACTGTTTGTTTAATATGATATTATCTATTAAAGTCTTCAAACAGTCTACTACATAAAAATGCAGTAAATTTAGATCCTGCGGTTATAATTAGCAGTTCGATTGAAATATGTTATAGTATAATACTAACTTAAAATGCAGTAACATTATTTACTGCGCTTTAACTTAAGATTGTTCCTAAAATAATTGCAAAGGTTAATAGAAAAGGTTTATTATAATCGCCGTAAAGTTTATTGCTGCATTTTTTATAAGTACCTAATTTATTACTGTTGGTGTTTAAGACTAAATCTTAATGCAGTAAGAATGCTGTCTGCTCTACCAACTGTTTAATTTGACTACATGTTTATCAAATATTCTAAAAAATAATGCAGTGAAGCGTATAGTTAGTAGAACTTTGTGCTCATAATAAGCAACATGCTGAAAGTCAGACATTAAATAATTCAGATACTAGTTGCTCCTATTGTAAAAAATTTGAAGGACATAAAGTAAGATACACTCAGACCCGTAAAGAATACAAAAAAGACGTAACTAAATCTTCTGGAAAAATCAGAACTAGTACATGTTATTGTTCAATTGATTTACAAAAAGTAATAATAGCAGCAATTTTTTGCCTAAGAATTATTGCCTATAATGAAAGCTTTGTACCATTAGGTTCTTCAAAAAAAGATGATATTCCTTTTGGCGCAGTATGGAATGAAAGCACACCTGGGCGTAAACAGGAAGACATAATTTCCACCATCAGAGCATTCTTACTATACACCGTGACATTTTAGTGGTTGTTTTACCGCGGCAGAACGATTTACGTTTAGTAGTTCTATCGAACCATGCGAGTATTTTTTTTAAAAATAAAAAGATTTTTGTTTACAACCTATTAAAACAATAATCATCAACTCGAAAGCGTGAGAAAACGATAGTTTCTTTTACGAGATGTGACGCATTTAGGTACTGCCTGCCGCACAAAATAAATGATTAAAGTAAAAGCATCTCCCGCACAAAGTAATACAGCATAAACTGCATCGCACGCGCTGCAGGCAATTTGGATTTGAATGCCTACAGGCGATTTTAATTTAAAAAAAAACTTCATTAATCTATTGTACTGCTAAGATAAAGTCATTGTACTGCGGGAAAACTAAAATGTTTCGGTGTATAAAAGAGATAAAGAACACATTGTTTTGTGGATGGAGAACTGTTCCTCCCAAAATAAAAACTGGGCATTATTTTCTTTTTTAATTGCATTATTAACAGCAATTTAATAAAGGCTCAGTTTTAGGTATAATTTTTTTAAGTAAAGAAGATAAAACCATTTTTATGCTTATTATTTTAATTGCACAATGCTAAATAAAGCTAATTCATTATTATAATGTTATGACTAGAAAAGGTTAATTGTTACTGCTTTAGTTAGTACACATTGTTTGTGAAAAACAATAAAGATCAAATAAAATAATTGCAGTAACTAAAATCACTAGCCAGACCTTGCTAGTGATTAGCGCAGTTATTCGCACAGTTACTGCATTTATTCTTGTACAGGCTGTATCTGTATGGTTTCGTTTTGCTAAGAATAAAGTGTTTTTTATTTATTTTATTGAATTAAATAAACTTATTAAAAAAGGGTTCATTCAGCTGAAGCTAGAAATAATAATCAACATTTTGGTAAAATAATATTTTTGAAATATTTCATAGAAATAAAAAGAAACTAAAAAAACGAAATAAAAAGTTTACCGCCCTTTTTCTCAAAATCATGTTGAAGTCTTTTACTGCATTTTTTCTTTGGACGGCAGAATTTATAGGTGATGTTGTCATATAATTATTTATAAAAAATCTGTTACAGCTACCACTATCTAATCCACAAAACTGTTCTGTTTTAAACTATTTAGTTCCAATCACGCGATTTTGTTCTTAAATTTGTGCACGATAAGGTCTATTTTCGCATAAAAAAATTAATTAATTATAACCATGGTTTTTTCTGATGGTATTTAGGGTTTACGTCCAATATATGATAATATTGAACACATTAATAGTTTTCAACCTCCATTTTAGTATTTCCTATGCATCACCTTTTGTAATTTTAAGTAAATACATGTTGCAACGCAACTCGCACCGAAAACAAACAACAATACTGTCAATACCGCGTTCGCGCTAGACCGGTCGGTAGAAGTGTGCGGGCGCGGGGGGCGGCGCGTCCATGCAACTCTCTTCCACGTGTGACTTTTGCGCGTAAACATACCTGTTTTTTCAAATAATAATATTTTGTTGATAAAAATGACACAAATTCTGAAAATTGTATCATCATACTATAACAAAAATAATGCCTAAAACTCTAGAAACTTGCATTTTCTTTTGGGGCTTTTTAAAAGCTTTTATATGAAAATACAAAAAAACAACCAATATTATGGATGAATTCGACACAAAACATTTCGAGTAAAAGATACCAATGACCTAAAACTCTTAAAACTTATTTAAGTTACTACAATTTTCTTTTAGAGCTTTTTCGGCGACATTTTAGGTAATGGTTAAATAACAGTATTTTTGTGGACAGAGGTGACACAAAAGTCATATTTACATCAGTTACTACTTCATTATTAACATGAAAGTAAAATTTTGATCTATAATATTCTTTTCGTCCGTTAATATCCGAAAAGGCAAATACCTAAATTTCTACCTAAGTAAGCACAAAAAATGACACAAATGAACGTGTTAGGTTTGGAAAATGGTCCGGAAACTATATGCGAAAAATCACAAACTTTAGTATTCTTGAAACCTCAATAGTTAGCGGGCTCGGCCTAAATTTGACGAAGCGTCATTTATAGGAACGCTTTTGAGTATGTCAAGTTGACAATTCCTACCATCCGTTAGCAAAACCAACCGTTTCTCGGATATAGGAACAGGGCTTAAGTCGACTTGAATATACTCGAAAAAAATATTACTTGGACCACTTAAAAACGTCGATTATGGTAATGATGATGATGACCAGGCACAAATGTTCGTACTGATGATATTGGGTTATAATTTTTAAGATTTAAAAGAAGGCGTCAAGACAAGTTAATCCCTAGACCGATTTTCATCTTATCATTATTCCCTTCATCAAATCATTTAGCTCTATTCTATTTCACCATCATTTTAGTTCAGCACGAAGACGGTTTCGCGGATATTTATTCCTATAATAACATTTTTTTCTCAGAAACAAATTGTTTAACGCCAGTAAATCTGGAGCATAAAAACATGCGGTAAGCAATTTATCTTTTTCTTCCATTCCATAATTACTTCAAGCGAAATGGAAGTAATATTAAATAAATCGTACCTACTCTTGGAAAACATAATTAAAATTGAATAATATACAGCAGGTTTGTCTTTTTGACCTTCATTATTATGTTTTTTACGCTTAAAAAATCCCGGGGGGTTGCGGGTTTCAATCCCTGTAGGGGATTAATATGTATTCAGTTGATGATCACAAACTTTCACAGCTAATTCATGGTTGTTTATAAATGTATAAAGGTATGTTTATCTGTTATCTAGTCACCATAGTAAAATTTTGCCTAGTTTTTTTAAAGATTGTTTTTTATTTTTTATTTATACTTCTCTATGCTTAGAAGACCTTTTTAAAAATACCTTAATAAGCGGTAGGGTGTCTGTATCTATTGGCTACCCGAGACTTTAAATAGGCAATCATTAAAATGTCTGAATTTAACATTTAAAATACCGTACCAGCAACATTTGTGTGTTTTAATCCCATAAAGTGATTTATAGTGCTGTGCTGGTCCGATGTGCCGTTGCGTCACTCGCCGTACGCCTAACGTCAGGGTTCCCGCTGAAAATCAGCGTCGGTCTAAATCCCTTGCTGTTACGACAAATGCTGAGCGGAGGCCTTTTTGACACATTTTATATTTCTTGTTAAGTTTTTTTTTTCATTCTGTATTGTGTCTTGTATCAAATAAACAATTTTCTATTTCAACAATATATCTAAAACTACGCCCTCGTCCTACTAGTCCCCTCGTGACCACGACCGTAGCATCACGGTCGAAACGTCGAGGAATCTAAGTAGTATCAATACTATTACATAAATTTAATTATAATGCAACGCGAAAGTTTAAAAGATAATCTATCAAAAAATAACTAATGACAGATGTCAATTTTTACTAACTATATCACTATTTGGTAAAACCAAGAATTATAGTGGTAGTGAGCCTACTCAATCTCTTGATACTGTAGTCGCGTGACCGCTCCTTTAATAATCAGGTTATTTGCAAAGTTAATTATTTCATACGAAAATAGCTTTATTAAACGTTATCTTTTATGGTGGCACACTTTTATAGTGACTAATTAACTTCAACATAATAGTATAGCGGGTATTATAGTTGTATTCTTTTTATAGAATGAAGTTTAGATGACTTAATTTTACTTTCGTGGCCTCTTACATTGGGCCTTATAAGAAAGCTCAAAGTTGCACAGCGCGCTATGGAAAGGGCTATGCTCGGTGTTTCTTTGCGAGATCAAATCAGAAATGAGGAGATCCGTGAACGAACCAAAGTCGCTGACATAGCCCGACGGATTAGCCGGCTGCAGTGGCAGTGGGCGGGGCACATAGCACGTAGAACTGACGGCCTATGGGGCAGAAAGGTTCTGGAATGGAGCCCACGTACTGGCAAGCGCAGCGTAGGACGCCCACCCACAAGGTGGGCAGACGACCTGGTAAAGGTTGCAGGACGACGTTGGATGCAGGCCGCTTCCAATCAGCCGATCTGGAAGTCACTAGGGGAGGCCTATGTTCAGCAGTGGACGTCCTGTGGCTGAGATGATGATGATGATGAATTTTACTTTCAGCGAACATTTTAGCGAGAAAGTTTATTTTCGTTCGCTTGCACCTCTCACTCTAATCCCTCACAGTACCCTGTGAAACCAATACTGTATCTGCAGTTACAGTATTTGGAATTAGCATCGGTTATTTTTCTTCACATACCAAGTTGGAATTCAGTACATAAATTCCAAAAAAAAACAGACGTACGCGTTGGGATGCGAAGTCACGACTGACTCGCTGAGCTAAGACTCCAACAACTGAACTCTTTATTCAAAGCATATACTAGGATTCTCATTTCGAAATTATCATAATTAGTCGCTGGACTAACCGGCGGTGGATAATTAGCTGGTTCCCAAAGCAAATACTCTAGTCTCAAAGAACATTGCCTTTTAAAGAGCTTACAATTTGCGAATTTAATTAACTCCTGGCATTTCTGCACTTATCCCGTATTCTGCTGGACTTGTTGCGTGACCAATGAGATAATTTAGCATTCTTGTTTAGTATAGTAAGAAGTTCAGAAAAAAGCAAACCTTTGAGTTGTGTTAAGTATACGAGGAATATAATATTAGCTTTAACTAAAATTTAAAAAAAATCTGTTTAATTAATCCCAGAGATAGTAAATACTCTGACTTATATTTTGTGGTTTTCATTTATTATCACATAATAATAATTTAAAATAACGGGCGATAGGTAGATTACGAAACTTTTAATAATGATTTCTATAAACGTATCCCTACATTTCGTACCAATTTCGAGGTCTCCATTAAACTAAACAAAATAGTAACTGTATAACCTTTCTGTAAGGTCCACATTACAATAAAACTATATCACAATAAAACTTGAATCACATTTGTATAGTTATAATGTTACCTGGAACCGCGGAAGTCACAACGCCGGGCGTAGTCGTAAACTTCACATAAAACAGTTGTGATATTATAAACTCTTCAGGAACCTTCCAATATACAGGATCGCTCGCATCATTATTCGTATACTAAACCATTCTCAGTATGTTTTGATTTGATATACGGTTTATGGACCGTTCGTTATGTTAAGGTTATGACTTTGTGAGGTGAACAGTGTAGTGAATATTGACCATTAAATTGATTAGAATTTAGCTATTGCGAATCTACAATCACTTTTATCGTCCAAGAAATATCGACTAATATAAACTCAATAAAACGGGAATTAACGCGATCATAATTTAGGTACAAAATGTTATCTTTTTTGCCTGACGTTACGACCGGGTTATACCGACCGTGGTCACATGCTGACTGGAACAACGATGTCTCCACTCCGAATGAGAGGCAGATTCTTAACCCACTCTCATAATATTATTTTCACGCCAAGTACCGTCGCACACTACACACACTGTGTCCCTATTATCCGTTTCATTGAGTTTAAATAATGCAACCGAAAGTTTAAAAGTAATTAGAGACTATCCATCTATCTATCTATTCAGCCTATTGCAGTCCACTGCTGGACGTAAGCCTCCCCCAAAGAACGCCACAGAGCACGATCTCCCGCTTTTTTCATCCAGCCACTGCCAGCCATCTTCCTAAGGTCGTCGGTCCATTGGGCTGGGGGGCGTCCTACACTACGTTTGCCAACCAAAATTATAGACTAATAACCAAAAATCCAAGTAGACTTTGCTTAAAATAAATCAGCTGGCAATCTACTTTTGCGTTCACAGTAACAAAAAAAAACTGTCTGGAGCCCCCTTAAATATTTATTTATTTCTATATTGCCGTGTTTCATGTTATAGCGGCAACAGAAATACATCATCTGTAAAAAAATCAACTGTTTAACTTTCACGGTCCATGAGTTACAGCCTTGTGACAGACGGACAGTAGTACTATGATTTACTTCATTTTACTATGATTTACATTCAGGAGGAGGGCCTACACATAAAAAATTAATTTCATGTGTCATTAAAATGAAGATATTATAAGTAAATGACGGTTGCCTTATGCTAAATCAAGTCATTAAGGTTGAGACTGCAATGTATTTATTATTTTGTTAACAAGGTCAGGTCCCTAGTTAACCCTCATTCCGTACCTCAAGCAAATGTCGCCAACCCTGCCACAATTTCCTGGCAGCGGTACAGAATACTAAATAGTCGATCGGGGTAGTCCGGATATGTTTCCTGCCACATTCTGATGTGACAGGAACATCGTCTGCGATGTTCCACGATACATAACGTCAAATCTGACAGATTCATTCACTGATGTCAAAATATAGACCTAGTTTTAGGGACCAACCTGAAATAAGATTGTGGCAACACAGATTTTGGCTCTGCCTCTTGTTTTACATTTGTTAGTTGAACAATAAAGTGTTCGAGAAGAAAGAAGAAAGAAAAACGATTACAAAACTTTTATATATCATAATACATTGTTTTGTCATCAAAACATTTATGAGAATTGCATTTATTGCTACCAATTTTGTGTTTTAATTGTAAGTGTATTTGTTACATCTGTTTAAAGTTTTTTTTGGTTAAATGAATGATCGTACTTGATTATTTTGTAATTGGGTAATGGTATCTTTTAACTTTAATTAGCAAATAAGGAACATTACCTCTATACACATAAAACTCTAGAAGTTTATGTGTATATTGTGCAATTGGGGTATATACAGAATGTACAAAAGAATGGGACACTCCTTAAAACCACATGATCAGCTGGTCATATACAACAACTTTTCCTATAGGAGCAACATCGATATCGTGATTTTATTTTCAGATGCTCCATACATTATCATCCAGGTATGGAGTAAGTTTGTATGGAGAAGCTGAAAAAAAATTAGCGATTTCGATGTTGCTCCCATAGTAAAAGTTGATGTATACGATCAGTTGATCACGTGGTTTTAAGGAGTGTCCCATTATCTTGTACACCCTGTATAAATAAAATAATAAATAGGTAAATATACATATTGGACAACATCACATACATTGCTCTGTTCCTTAGGTGAGTAGCTAAAGCACTTGTGTTAAAGAATTCGGAAACAATGAAGGTAGAACAACACCCAGACCCGAGACAATTTAAAAAAGTTTGTTTTCTACATTGACCCGACCGGAAATCGAACTTCAGAAATGGCGGCGCCATATATAGCCTCTCGGCTACGAAGGTCGTCAATATAGAGACAAAATGTAAATAAGATCTAAATCTCTGTTACTTAAAAGTTTTCAAAATTTTTGCCACGATAAAGATAAGTAGGAATTTATGACTAAACCTTTCACATCTCATACTTTTATTCAAAACTTCCACATAACCAAAATTTAACTGAACAAACTCAAAAGTTATCCCTTGAATATAACGCGCGTTAGGGAACACCGTCGAAGAACTTTAGCTGTATAGTTCAAACTTAAAGCATTAAACTGGTATAAAGCAATCTTCTTCTAAGTGCGATAACAAAATACTAACCAAACCGGTGGGTATTGAAGTGTGGAACGTACTGGAGTGTAGTAAAATTTGTAAAATTTATGACACTGAGTAGCAGGGTGAAACTTAACGGTGGAATAGTTGGATGACTGTTCGCTCCATACCTGAAGTGGAGTCGTTTAAGGTCTTTGAGGATATTGGATTAGATTCAAGGAAGCCATTCCATCAAAAGTTATAAGAGAAAGAAGTAGGAATAGAGAAAGAAGAAAAGAGAGAAACAATAATACAACTAGATAAAATAACGCATTGTATAAGAGAATCAGCCCATAAGAGGTATTGAGTTAATTAAACTCTAAGCTTCTAAATCGATTCAAATATTTCTATTATCTTTATGGTCTTTCCATTATCCCAGAATGAAAATGAAAATAAACCAAAAACAACATCCATTTAAAATTATACCTTTCATAATTATAATAAACTAGCATTACTGTGAATGCATAAAAACCAAACAGTTTAAAATAATAAAAATGTTTCATCTGAAATAATTAAATATTTACACAATAATTGGCCTGTATACTATGGTAGTAAATGTTATATCAAATAAAATACATTTAAACCAGGATTTTATTCTTTATACGATTTTTTTTTCTAAATACCATCACCTTATTAAATATGTCTGTATTTCTTTGCCAACTCAAAGTGCCTCTTTAAGTCTCACAGCGTATGTTTTTCCTGGAAGCCACCATTCGATACACTCAAATATTTTTCCCGAAGCTGACAAATAACCTACGCCCCAATAACCTTTGACTCTTAAAAAAGTAGTAGAAAAAGAAACTTGGGAGCACATTCGCAAACTCAAATAAAACATGACACGAGCTCGTAAAACCGAACTTATGAGAGCCGAGCCCGATTTATAATGGCAACAAAACTGCAGCGTCTTCCGAATGGATGTCGAAGATTCAGAGTTCAAGAAATTTATGACTTCCCGTAAGAATTACATTGGCTGGACTACTGTTAGAATATTTGATGAAAGTTCCACAGTTACTTTAAGGTTGTTCAGTTTTTGGAAGTTCGTGAGGTTTTAGCTTGTATTGAAGTTGAATATTTAAATATACAAATATGTTACTATAGATGTTACTATAGATGTTACGTGTAGCACCTAACTTATTCTTGCCTAACATGTACGTCGTGTTTTTAAATTCAAGCTCAATTTGTTTCCTCCTTTTTTTTAAGTTGTTTGAAAAGTAGAAGATTTTAATAGAGAAGGGCTATAACATAATATATAATAAAACAAAAAAAAAATCGACCGCCTTAGGTGGGACCCGAACCCACGACAATCGCATATGCTACCAAGGACGTTAACTGACTTGACCAAATTTTTTAGGTATTTCTCGCTGTCGATACTAGCTTTATCTTGAATAAGCATAGCATGTTATTGCTAAAAAAATAAGATTACTAATGTACTAGTATTTTACTAATAAAAACTCACAAAATAGCTATGGTTCATTGAATATTGGCCAGAAAAACAGCCAAATGTAATATACATTTGTGTTGTGACTACACAACCAAATATTCTTATTGACCCTTTTAGAATAAAGTTTGCTTAGGTCTACTGAAAAGACACAATTTGCATACAATTTGTTTTAATAAGTACATTTGACGAACAAAGTAATATTAAGTATGATTGTCCTGCCTTCCTCTGTCTAACTGTTGATATGCCCTACATCTGGGTCCATATTTAGTCATACTAAAGTTGGTCAGGTGGCTTGATTATATTTGACAGTAAGACTCGCCTCACAACATCCTTCCACCAACCCAAATAGAAAGTCTGAAACCCCCATGGCGTTCAATATCCCTAAAATAAGCCCCCAAAAACTTCTTACTTAAAGAAATCGTTCGTTTTATTATGTTATCATATGTTTATCAGACACGAAATACAACTTAGCTCTAAATTCATACGCAAGTCATTTGTCGCTTACAATCGGCGTCGCAGAATAGATGTGCTTAGGAAATTGCGGCTTCAGCTCGCTCCCATTCAACGAGCAATGTATTCAACTGAGCGGAGCGAGCGAAATGATGCGTTGCTCTTGAATGAGGGGAAAATGTGAAAGTTTTTAACCATTGTTGAAATATTATATATCATCTTTCTGGTCGTTCCCTCAATGCTGAGGATCGTGACTGTATGTCAATCTTCTCCACTCGGTCCGGTTCTGCGCCATATGTACCGCTCCCTGTATCTGGCCTTCAGTCACCTCCTTGATTTGGTCTACCCATCTAGCTGGCGCTCTTCCTCTAGCGCGCTTCCCCTCCATTTGTCCGAGAATGATGAGTTTCTCCAGGCTGTGTATTATATATCATGCTTTTGATTAATTACAAATAATAATAGTAATAACAAAGAGGTGATGACGCTGGCTTCAACAGCGAGCCACTTTAATGAAATAGACAAGTTAATTGAAATTAAGTCGATTGGTAGCTCAGTTGAAATAACAGAAGTTACAAAGAGACTTGGGGTTGAATTCATCAATTCCAAAAAGAACTTGGTTATTTTAAAAGTAAAATTTAAATAAAATATCAATGCAATATTAAAAAGATAAATGAACAAAAGAAAGTTTTGAGCTCCACAGAATTAATGAAGCATCAATATTGTTAAGATTAAAGTTGGAATTGATGCAGTTTTTACCATCGCTTGTTTAATGTAGATAGTGTGTGGTAGTTTAAGTTCGGTTAAAAAACTCCTAAATAAAGTTAGGACCAGATGAATATTTATTATACCGAGCAAATTTATTCAATCAAGTGACGATGTGAAGAGAATTCAAGCCCACGTGATTGCTTAGTAATCGATAAAAATCCGCTGTCTGCAAAACTAAAAATGATTGATAAATATTTTTAACTTGTAACCCTTTCTCCTTGACCTTTTTGTAGATCAGACGCCACGTTTAAATTAAAATTATGTAAAACCGTAAATTTGCCAATTTTCATTCACTGCATTAAAATAATCTGTTTTTAGATGACTGTGTGATATTTTGGCTCGCGATTTTTTTTTCAAATATTTTATTTTTAACTGAATTTAAAAAAGGAGGTTTCTGAACCTCAATTTGACTGTATTTTTTTGTATGTATGTTACGCTTTATCTCATACCGAGAACCAATTTTGATAATTCCTACTCTGTTGTGTAAAATTTTCTTTTTTGTTTAGAAATTATTTGTGCAAATAAAGTGCCAAATAGTCACTAAAATTGCAAACACATTTACTTAACCGAACCCTATTTAGTTATTTCGGGAATCGGTGTGAATGAAAACAATTTACTCTTCGTAGCTGGTTACCAATCACATAATCAGTCAGAAACAGCCATCAGTCTTTGAAATGGATGTTTTTTAAATAATAACCCTATTCAAAAAGTTTTTCTATTTGATTTAAAAATGAGAATGGATTTTTGTATGTAAAAAAATGCTAGATAGTAAAAATATGAACTTAAACAGCTTCATCAATCATGTCCACAATCACTCTGAATTCAATAACACAGATTAGATCTAGTTATTGACAAATATAATAAAAAATGGTTTGATGGATCATGTAGACTGCTCTAAAAAGATGAAATGTTTCGTATTTATAAAATTATTAAGAGGGTCTTGTACCTCCTGTAACGACCATACCCTTTCAAATCAAATAATGATTTAAGTAATTAATAAAATAAATATTAAATTTTTCACTCGCTAGGATTATCATAAACACCGCAGGCAAACCCATGTGTATGCCATACGCTTCGGAACTGGCACTTAAAGCTTTGTTTCTACTATGCTTAAAGTCAGATGTTGTCAACTTTTAAAATAAATGATCCTAAAATAAAAATTATTAAGTTTTGCTTTGTCTACAATAATGTATAATAAAACGCACTATGAGCGTTTTAGACGTAGGAGATAATTTATATTTATTTAGTCATTTAAATTATGTCAAATATTTTGATATACCTAGGTAAACATTGATATGCAATATTCATATAATTTCTAATGAAGGAAATAGGAGTAAATATATATTCACAGACAGTCATGTTTGTTTTAGTAAAATATTAAGACTTTAGGAAAGTTGAGTATGTGTTAGAATATTTGTCGGGTTATACTGAAATGGGGCTCGTGGATCATAGAAGGTTGAGTACCCCTGCAAATTGAAAGATTTCGAACGTCGGCTCTTAAGACATGGGGCGTGGGACGCAGGGAAGAAATGTTATGTTTAAATAGTTTAGCAGGTTAGGCTTCAGGACAGTTGGTGTTTCGCATTGATTGCACCTGGATGGTGTTCGCGAGTGTTCAACGGCTGAGGACGTGAGTTATAGATTTTAAGAAGTCTGTGTATTTTAAGTCAAATATTTAATGCCAAAATCCTTTTCAAACCAGTAATTGACAGTAATTCTAGACTTGATTTATGATAATTTAAATGTTCTTTTATCCCACATCATTCCTTTTCATCAGGATTTTAACAGTTTTGTTCGCTACTAATTTACCTAATTTCGATTATTGGGTAACATTATGTGTGCAATAATTTATAATCTTAGTATGAACCCATTTTCAATTTCTTGATTCTGTGTGCATGTTAATTTTATTTGACTTTTTGTTGTTTTATTTTGAGTGTTTATTTGCGGTACCTAAATTAATGCGGATTATTTAAGTTCATTTGAGCTTATCCTACGTGTTAAAACTTTAAGAAAATATTTAACAGATTTGAATACGATTTACGTATCAAAACGTGACGGTTTGCGCTCATTTGAGCTATTTAACTATGACATATTTCTACGGTAAATCAATTTGATTGGTTTAAATCAAGGTCATTTGATCTTGTTTTACATAAAACCCTAGTGATTTTACTTAACAAATATGACTGTCATTTATCTTTTAAATACTTATTTGTTCGATTGATTGAGCCAAATTACAACAAAACAACTTTTGAAATCTTTATTTTACGTCTAAGATTACGCATAATAATATGTGACTTATAAACCTTTTACTTTTACTAAATTAACTTACTTGACCTATTTTAACTAACGTTTGGGGAGATATTGAGTACCTTCTGATATTATAATTTATTGTAGATACTTAACTACAATTAGAGAGGCAGGTATTCGTTCTGACGTTGTGGTGACATCCGACTTTCCAAATTATATGTTTAATCAAAATCAAATAAACTTAATTATTATATATTATAGGTAATAGGTAGATAGGGTGCAGTTAGGAAGTTCGTTTGAAGATTACTAGGTTCTTAAGTATGTAGAGGTAGAGGTACCGTTAGGCAGGGAAAACCCTTTTTCCTTAAAATCATATCCTTCCTGATACCTGTCTAATCCAATCCTCTAAAAATAGCTTCATTTATTTAGGTTGACGGACGTAGTAGTTAGGAAATGAGCTATTTTTAGGTATCCATCCTTATTAAATCCTTTTCATAACTCCTTTATCCTCAAGACTGAGTCGAGAATTTAATATTAATTTGTGATTAAATTAAAATATAAGTATTTTATAAAATACAATTTTTACTGCTTACTTACGACTATCATGAATAGGCTACCAAGGGTCAACTATACATAATAGAGTTTAAATTCAAAATAATGCTGGTTGATGTGGGAGTATCGATGACTTCACAAAGGACACAATGCAGATTTCAGGACCCCGTCCTCTACAAGTTGTCATAGATACTGTTGAGTCAATCTGGTATTATATTGAATTAATTACAACATTTATTTCATATCCAAACGGTTTTGATTGATGTGGGAATGTCCATCTGGCATTACTTATGTCATGGATATTGTTGGGTCAATCAGTATTTTATATAGAGGGGTTTTGTATACAGTATCGGTACCTTATTATTTAGAAAAGTGGTCTGAATCTTTAATCCGAATAATGCTGGTTGATGTGGGAGTATCGATGACTTCACAAAGGACACAATGCAGATTTCAGGACCCCGTCCTCTACAAGTTGTCATAGATACTGTTGGGTCATCTTGGTATTGTATTGGACTAAAGGATTCAGATAACTTATTTCGGTTAGGTAATTTAATGACCCCAAACCCTTGGTTGACTTTACATGAAGTCGAGTAGGTAGGTTTTCGTTTAAGTAGTTAGTCTGATATTTTATATTAAATATCTTAGGCTCAGTCGTTCCCTTAGTTGCGCATATTTACGCTAAATGCGTGTTTCAGACTAGGTCCTATTCCCGGAGGTGGCAGATTGTTTGTTTGGCGATATTTGTTTATCACATGGCCACCACTCCTGATGGGCGTTTGGTGTTGGGGCTCATCAGGCGCCCTTCGGGGCGTTCCTTTTCCTCTTCCTTGAATGCGCACAAACCCAGGAAACCTTGGAGAAAACTTAGTTATAACATTCACGTACCTCTAAAAGAATTTGGTTTACTATTATTAACACAACGTACGGTCCTATCATAAAACTAGACGATCACACAGCCAATTTAAATTATCACAGGCCAACTTTATTTACGTAGGCCATTTCGATCTTAAGTAATATATTTAATCATTTTTTAATTCTAAGACAGCGAGAGGCGGGTGGTTACAATTGGTTCCGTGTTCCAGGATGTTAAAAAACACTGGATCATGTTTAGTAGGCTTTTTAGCCTACAATTGTTGTCTGTGAAATGGAAAGAGGTCGAAAACGTGAATGTTTAACATGAGGATATCCAGGGTTGTGGGTGTGCGCATTCGAGGAAATTGGAATACAGTGGGGGCGTAATGCTTAGGAAACTAATAATCAGAATCATAGTACGGGACCGAGGTCCATAGAGATAAAGAGAAAAGCACCATACCAAAACAATAAGGTTCATTCAATCAACGGTTCTGTTTATTTTACAATAAAACTGTTTATTTTTATACTAAAATCCTAATTTTAGTTTCGAAACGTAATTCTCAATACCAGTTTAGGTTCGATTAAAATATCACTAGGTTCCATACTTATGAAAAGAATGGGGGCGAGATCTAATAGGTAAATTTACAAATATGTTAAGTATGTATGTTATTAACAATTAATTATTCGATTTTCTTTAAAGGTAAACTAATATTCATTTTTGATAACGTTATTTATCTTATATAAAATGTACTCAGTGAATAAATAACTATGATAAAATAACATACCATTGTTTCTACCTAGTAACTAAACTGTTCTTAGAATAATACAGGCTCCAAGCCTGCGTATAGTGTACAACAATGGTGTACTATTCGTTTCGGCATGTTATATTTCAGCCAAATAATCATAACAAGATTACAGTTTAGTTCTTTGTTCAAAGACCGCCGAATCAGTTAATAACAGTTCATATTTCATTCCTTGTGTCGGCTAGTGAGAGCGGTCCAACGAAAATTTTGCCCATTAAATAAACAAACGCCCAGGTGTCCCATGTCTAGCATAGGCATTAAAAATATTATGTAACAGGAAATATTTAGTACTAACATAAATAAAAGTAATAGCTTTAATTTAAACAATACTTGTTTTAAAGATTTTGAGCATAAGAATCTAGACTTAAATGCGGACTTTATTAAAAAGTTAAAATTAAACACGTGCCTGTCACATAAATAGTCTATACAATTGGCTCGAAGTGTATTTTTTGTTTAACGCTATTGCCACATTTTACGATAAATATTGTGTTGGAATTTCAAGTGCACCCTTGGTCCCAATGTTGCGTCGAAAGTAATAAATTACAGTTTAGGGTACGTTAATGCAATGTGGCCAAAGCGTCATATAAGTAAGTGATATTTTTATAGTTTAGTTATGGATTCCACGAATATTATGGATTGTTAATAGATTGATCATAATAGAATGTTTAATAAATGTGGGTTTTACTAAAAATATGCATTTAATGTAAAAATCTAAGTAGAATTAAGTAATTACCCTAATGGCTTAGTGGTTAAAATGTTGCGTGGTTCCTAGGTTGATTTTCTCAGCAACAGTCATAGTATGGTTATAAACTGTAGGGCGATGAATAAATGCAAATAAAAATAATTAAAATGCTACTAATGCCTAATAAATACCTAATAGTTGACTGGTGGATAATACTCAGAGGCGAGTAATTTGCTAATTCCAATTTAAACTTGAGGTAGATATAGAATAAAGTGTACATAAATAGAACTCAAATTACGTATTACTTCGATCCATATATTTATAGCGACAGTATTGGTTATGGCCCGATGACTTAGTGGTTAAAAACGTGGTGCGACCCGGATTCGATTCCGTGATCAACAATAAAATGGTTGTTTCTATCGTTTGATTAACTATATGATTATTATAGTTTAGTTTATTATGTTTTGTTTTAATAGAGTGTTTTAGAAGTTTTACTAAGTTCCTGGTTCGATTCCAGGATACGGTCATCAGGTTTAGGTATAGTAAACAATTAAACCATTTTAAAAATCATAGATTCAATTAGGTAATGACATTTATAGCTCGGAGGTTAAAAGGTTGGGTCCATGGTTCGATTCCGGGACACGGTCATTTTGTTTTAGGGATCCACGCCTAAGGGGTGAAACGGGACCCTATTACTAGGACACTGTTCTCTGTCTGTCTTTCCGTTTGTTCGTATGTCTGTCTGTCCGTATGTACGCTTGTCCGTCTGTCACCGGGCGGTGTCTCATGGACCGTGATAGTTCATGTTGAAACAGTTGAAAATTTCACATATTATTATGATGTATAATTTAATTAATTAATTTAAATTATAGCAACAGTATAACAACAAATATGACGAAACAAAATGGAAGGAAAATTGAAGGGTATAAAACAAACGTTAATTTCATGGCCGTCTTTAAGACAATGGTACGGAACCGTTCGCGGATCCGACTCGCACTTGGCCGGGGTTTTAGTAAACATTCAGTTCAAGTTACAAGTTTTATTTAGCCACAGGTACGCACTCAGGGCATGGTCATATTTTACTATTACGGGGGCGATTAATTAATTATATAAGGCACTTAGCTCAGTGGTTGGAAGATTGGCGTAGGTTCTGGTTCGATTCCGGAACTGGGTTTTTTATTTTTATAGGGCTGGTTCGACTCCAGCACAATGTTAAATAGTCGTTTGTCATTTAAGGATTAATTATTTAAGAAGTAATTACAAATTGTTTCATATCGCGTTGTGGATGGAGGAATAACGTAGTATCTGGTTCAATACATTAGTCAAATAGTTGCTTACCTACCTTATGTCAAGTAATTAAATAATGGGTTAACTTAAGTAATACTTTAGTGCTAATAATTTAGTAGTAGCATTATAGTCACAGGTTCGATTCCGTGACTAGTTATTTTGTGTCATATTACGTCTGGTTTGATTCTGGTTCTATTTACAAAACAGATGAATGACAAAGAGATGAAATAGTTTAGATTTTAATGAATAAAATGTCGTATGTAGAACTATTTTAGATTTAAATGATTGGTTTGAGTTCGGTGATATAAAAATAGCATAGCATCAGGTCAAGTTACTGGTTCGATTCCGAGACTATGGTTATTTTATAAAGGCGATTACATGCCGTAATTTCCTTTTATAGTTTTGAGTACGCAGTTTATAATGTTCGTGGTTCCATTATCCACTTCAGTTTATATATATATGAATATACATTTGAATGTTATGTGCATTTTAAATAAAGTTTCGTTTTGATTGCATATCAACCAATATTTAAATTTTTAGTTATAATGCTGATAGTTTTGGTTTGTTTTGAATACAGTTGGGGTCTTATAGATTAAAAGAAAGAAATTTCATAGAAGCTTATTATTTCGCAGAAGGACATCAATTTTATTCTACAGAAACTTGAAAAGTAGTCGGCTCGTAGAGAATGCCTCATGGCGCAGGTTGCCTATTGTATGTATAATGAATAAGTTTGCTTGAAGAAATAAATAAGTTGCTTAGGGTTAACTCATATAAAGCTCTTTGTGTATTTACGATTTTAGTTACGGTTAATAAGGTTTTGCTATAGCGTACATCTTTTGTAATTGCGTAAATATTGTGATCCGTTGAGTTAGTGCGTATTTGCGAAAGCGTACAACGCATTTTTACAAGTTTGCGTAGTTTTGCAAGTATTTGCAGGCAGGATGGCTAAAACAATGCCACTAGCGTAGTGTCTTTGCGTAGTTATATTATCATCATTTTTGCATCTGCGCAAAATATTTTCATAGCATTTTTGCGTATATAGGTGACCTTTTGCGTAGCATTAGTATAATGTCAAATTAAAGTCAAAATAATTAATTTTGTTGACATTACTCATTGAATGGATAGGGGTATTTTATATTTAAAAACAAAATAGTTGCTAACGTATATACCTTTTATGAGGTCATACACCCTGTACAGTGGATTGGTGGACTGCAAAGTGGCGTTGTGGCGTTAGTAGTTCAGCAGTTTTGCTTGCGGGGTTGCAATTTATTGTCATTTTGACCCAAAGCACCCACAACATTGAATTGGTTGAGGGATAGGTGTTAGGTTAGTATGTTCATGTTTACTATTTAACAGGTAAACTGAACAATGTCAGTTTTGTACTGGCCCTCAGTCGATTCATACTCCACACCACCCAGAACTAAGCACACTACACACGCTCCAGGTATTAAGTGGCCGTTAGCTGGTGCAGAGTCCGAGTAAGAAGATTGATCGGTGTATGGTGATGTCTTTAGTTGAAAAACGTGATCTGTTTTCTTGTGGGGATATGTTGATGGTATCCGTATCAAGACGTATGGCACGATTGGACTGATAGTATCAACATATTGTCACTAGGACTGAGCTTGCCTGACAACCAAGTTTTCCTGCAGTGAATGGATTGCCTGACGATAGACTAGCTATACATAGGTTGGTTGGAGGCTCAGAATTTCTGTGCTCTGCTGCAGCAATTTCTATCTGGTTTAAATACACACAAAACATTATTTTGGGTACAAATGTTAATAAATTGATTAATACCTACATGTACGATCGTACATGTACTGCACAAATACAAATAATAAAAAAAACAGCTTGTGCAAATAATGTAATTTTGTTTTAGAGATATGCCTATCCGTCTTTTCAATGTTGTGATTGTTAACACCTTTCCGATCATTTCAGGATAGATTTGTTATATTTACATTTCAATGAGTTATTTGGTAGATTAGCTAGACTCGTAACTTGATCTCATAATTTGTAAGGAATTTAAATTTTATTCTCCTTTGACGCGGTCAGTTGAAATAAGTTTTATTAAATTGGAACAACGTATTGTTGATTTGAAGGTTCTGAATCTTTTAAGTTTTGAAAATTCTTATTCCAGTAAACTGTCTAAGAATTTTGGGGGCGAATGTAACGACCATACCCTTTCAAATCAAATAATGATTTAAGTAATTAATAAAATAAATATTAAATTTTTCACTCGCTAGGATTATCATAAACACCGCAGGCAAACCCATGTGTATGCCATACGCTTCGGAACTGGCACTTAAAGCTTTGTTTCTACTATGCTTAAAGTCAGATGTTGTCAACTTTTAAAATAAATGATCCTAAAATAAAAATTATTAAGTTTTGCTTTGTCTACAATAATGTATAATAAAACGCACTATGAGCGTTTTAGACGTAGGAGATAATTTATATTTATTTAGTAATTTAAATTATGTCAAATATTTTGATATACCTAGGTAAACATTGATATGCAATATTCATATAATTTCTAATGAAGGAAATAGGAGTAAATATATATTCACAGACAGTCATGTTTGTTTTAGTAAAATATTAAGACTTTAGGAAAGTTGAGTATGTGTTAGAATATTTGTCGGGTTATACTGAAATGGGGCTCGTGGATCATAGAAGGTTGAGTACCCCTGCAAATTGAAAGATTTCGAACGTCGGCTCTTAAGACATGGGGCGTGGGACGCAGGGAAGAAATGTTATGTTTAAATAGTTTAGCAGGTTAGGCTTCAGGACAGTTGGTGTTTCGCATTGATTGCACCTGGATGGTGTTCGCGAGTGTTCAACGGCTGAGGACGTGAGTTATAGATTTTAAGAAGTCTGTGTATTTTAAGTCAAATATTTAATGCCAAAATCCTTTTCAAACCAGTAATTGACAGTAATTCTAGACTTGATTTATGATAATTTAAATGTTATTTTATCCCACATCATTCCTTTTCATCAGGATTTTAACAGTTTTGTTCGCTACTAATTTACCTAATTTCGATTATTGGGTAACATTATGTGTGCAATAATTTATAATCTTAGTATGAACCCATTTTCAATTTCTTGATTCTGTGTGCATGTTAATTTTATTTGACTTTTTGTTGTTTTATTTTGAGTGTTTATTTGCGGTACCTAAATTAATGCGGATTATTTAAGTTCATTTGAGCTTATCCTACGTGTTAAAACTTTAAGAAAATATTTAACAGATTTGAATACGATTTACGTATCAAAACGTGACGGTTTGCGCTCATTTGAGCTATTTAACTATGACATATTTCTACGGTAAATCAATTTGATTGGTTTAAATCAAGGTCATTTGATCTTGTTTTACATAAAACCCTAGTGATTTTACTTAACAAATATGACTGTCATTTATCTTTTAAATACTTATTTGTTCGATTGATTGAGCCAAATTACAACAAAACAACTTTTGAAATCTTTATTTTACGTCTAAGATTACGCATAATAATATGTGACTTATAAACCTTTTACTTTTACTAAATTAACTTACTTGACCTATTTTAACTAACGTTTGGGGAGATATTGAGTACCTTCTGATATTATAATTTATTGTAGATACTTAACTACAATTAGAGAGGCAGGTATTCGTTCTGACGTTGTGGTGACATCCGACTTTCCAAATTATATGTTTAATCAAAATCAAATAAACTTAATTATTATATATTATAGGTAATAGGTAGATAGGGTGCAGTTAGGAAGTTCGTTTGAAGATTACTAGGTTCTTAAGTATGTAGAGGTAGAGGTACCGTTAGGCAGGGAAAACCCTTTTTCCTTAAAATCATATCCTTCCTGATACCTGTCTAATCCAATCCTCTAAAAATAGCTTCATTTATTTAGGTTGACGGACGTAGTAGTTAGGAAATGAGCTATTTTTAGGTATCCATCCTTATTAAATCCTTTTCATAACTCCTTTATCCTCAAGACTGAGTCGAGAATTTAATATTAATTTGTGATTAAATTAAAATATAAGTATTTTATAAAATACAATTTTTACTGCTTACTTACGACTATCATGAATAGGCTACCAAGGGTCAACTATACATAATAGAGTTTAAATTCAAAATAATGCTGGTTGATGTGGGAGTATCGATGACTTCACAAAGGACACAATGCAGATTTCAGGACCCCGTCCTCTACAAGTTGTCATAGATACTGTTGAGTCAATCTGGTATTATATTGAATTAATTACAACATTTATTTCATATCCAAACGGTTTTGATTGATGTGGGAATGTCCATCTGGCATTACTTATGTCATGGATATTGTTGGGTCAATCAGTATTTTATATAGAGGGGTTTTGTATACAGTATCGGTACCTTATTATTTAGAAAAGTGGTCTGAATCTTTAATCCGAATAATGCTGGTTGATGTGGGAGTATCGATGACTTCACAAAGGACACAATGCAGATTTCAGGACCCCGTCCTCTACAAGTTGTCATAGATACTGTTGGGTCATCTTGGTATTGTATTGGACTAAAGGATTCAGATAACTTATTTCGGTTAGGTAATTTAATGACCCCAAACCCTTGGTTGACTTTACATGAAGTCGAGTAGGTAGGTTTTCGTTTAAGTAGTTAGTCTGATATTTTATATTAAATATCTTAGGCTCAGTCGTTCCCTTAGTTGCGCATATTTACGCTAAATGCGTGTTTCAGACTAGGTCCTATTCCCGGAGGTGGCAGATTGTTTGTTTGGCGATATTTGTTTATCACATGGCCACCACTCCTGATGGGCGTTTGGTGTTGGGGCTCATCAGGCGCCCTTCGGGGCGTTCCTTTTCCTCTTCCTTGAATGCGCACAAACCCAGGAAACCTTGGAGAAAACTTAGTTATAACATTCACGTACCTCTAAAAGAATTTGGTTTACTATTATTAACACAACGTACGGTCCTATCATAAAACTAGACGATCACACAGCCAATTTAAATTATCACAGGCCAACTTTATTTACGTAGGCCATTTCGATCTTAAGTAATATATTTAATCATTTTTTAATTCTAAGACAGCGAGAGGCGGGTGGTTACACTCCGTGGCAGCAGCGCTTTTGGCCGTTCTCAAAATCAAACAAGTAAAATTTGTAATTCGAAATTGATAGAGTTTCAATACCATCGGATTTTACAAATAGTAGTCTACAGAAGAAAACTAATTATCATAATATTTATTCAGGTACATAGTACTTAATGCCTCATTACAAGAAGAGAAGGCTAGAAGGAAGGAATATAGGCTTAAGAAAATAAATTACCTATCTCCAAAACGATGCATTTCGAAAAAAGGCTTGTGACTTCATCAAGAATTCATTTTGAAAATAACCAGTTTCTAAAACTTGTTCGTTACATTTTTCCCGAGGAAAAATCGAAATCTATTATTGAAAGAAAACATCACAGCCGTCATAACCTAACTGCGAAATTCAATAATTGCGCAAGTCAACTCGGTACAGCGCCATCTAGTTACGGAGTGTAAAAACTGCTTAGGTACCATGGATTTGTTCTAAGAACATGGTTCTTGTTTACCAGTTAATGAAAAAATCAATGTATCTAGTACATTCTGTCGCAAGAAAAACGTAAAATCTTCACGAATTTTAGTCACAGAAAAACGTCGAAAATCATTTGAAACGTTTCACAATATCGTGTAGCTATTGTACGCGTCGACTTATCTACAGTAAAACTGGGACGTTGTGTCCCGACATAAAAGACGACGACGCTATGAGGGCTTGGGCTAGTGATGCCGAATAATCGATAACTTTGGTATCGAATAATGATATCGATAATTTTGAGATATTGTCTTTCAATGCTATATAGAATTGTATAAACAAGTTTAATTTAATTGTAATACTTGTAGATACAAGTTGTGACTTAAAATAGCCCAAATCCTCTTAGGTGATTCTGGTGGTCGTATGAAACTATTTTTCACTGAATCAAGGTGTAAAAACTTGAAAAAAAAAGGGTTGGTTATAATATAGTAAATGATAGATCAGCTATTACGGGTTCTATGAAAAAGATATCTTGTAACTTAAGTTGTGACTGCTATACAATTTTCTCAACGTAAAATATTAGAAAATAGGAGTAGGCATGAAGTTGCTCCTTAGATTCACAAGTGTACCCTTGCAGTGAGATCAATTATTTTTAGCTAAATAATAATGATTATGACAACTATTGCCGCTCGTGAATTCATAATTTTTTCAAAATCAAATATCGTAAAAAAATATGTTAGAACATTATTCCACGCTTAATTTATAAACTTGTGGTGTTGTCTTATAATCGATATACTGCTACTATCGATATTTAAATAATCGATATCAAGCGGCTCCACTAGCCACGGATGGATATTGTTTGGACCCTTTGGCGAAGGGTTATCGGGGATATAGTAATGCTTTAGTTTTTAGGCTGTGAAATATTGGGGTCTTGTGCCATCGCGGTCTTTTGGATCCCACAAAATAAAGGTAATTCGAAATGTTTTTAAAAGCTATTGATGGCTTCCAAACTTAGTTACAATTAGTTCGTAACTCTAAATTTGAGGATTTGTGTAGCGGCGTCTTGATTTGCCGATTCAACTTGTATCTCGAGATAATTTAGTAAATTAATGAAATTAAAAATTGACCTACAAATGTTATTAGGAATTGCTTACTGCCGGGGCAAACTTAAACAGTGCGTAAAATTCTTTATTGTACCTATTTTGTTTTATTTTATCTTATTGTTCTATTTCGGGTCGATGTAGAAAACAAACTTTTCTATATTGTTTTGGGTCTGGGTGTTGTGGTACCGTCGTTGTTTCTGACATCTATAACACAAGTGCTTTAGCTACTGACCTTAAGTTCAGAGAAATTTCTGTGATGCTGTCAAATATATATATAACTATATATATTTGGGAGGCTTTAGGTTTTCAGGGCTGTCTCTGACGGGGTCTGTCCGTACTCCATATACAGAATAATTCTATTAACGATAACGCTACGAATTTTTTTTTTAAAAGACAAGTGAAATTTTAACTATGACGCAAGTTCTTGTCCGAAATATGATCTGTTGTAAAATCCAAGCAAAAAAATATGAACCGTCAACAAAATAACCAGATATTTTTGACGTTATCTCATATGAGATATTACACACAATCCATGATAACCAGCACACACTGAAGATTAGCATTCAAATGAAGCAGAATACGTGTGTAATTACCGCACAGCTAATGTAAATAGAAGTTGCTTAAACAGTAAGGCTGAGCCTACACTGGAAGCAACAAGCCGCATTTGACATTAATTCATCATCATCATCTCAGCTACAGGACGTCCACTGCTGAACATAGGCCTCCCCCAGTGACTTCCAGATCGGCCGATTGGAAGCGGCCTGCATCCAGCGTCGTCCTGCAAGCTTTACCAGGTCGTCTGCCCACCTTGTGGGTGGGTGTCCTACGCTGCGCTTGCCGGTACGTGGCGTCCATTCATGAACCTTTCTGCCCCATCGGCCGTCAGTTCTACGTGCTATGTGCCCCGCCCACTGCCACTTCAGCCGGCTAATCCGTCGGGCTATGTCAGCGACTTTGGTTAATTCGACATTAATTCGCCTTAAATAAAAAAGTTTTGATTCCTTTTTCGAAGCATTTTTACACGAGTAGAAAACAAATATAGGAATATAGAGGTAATTTAATTGTTGTTTGATAGGACTAACATGTCTTAATACAAGACCGCAAAAAAACGTAGAAGAAAAAAAACTAACTTTTCTAAAATGAGTATATTCTGCTGGGAGGCGCCTCTGTCGTAATTCATTGTAAGTTCTGTATAAGTTTTAAAATAATCGTAAGATAGGAATGTTTGATTCTTACTTCAAGATCATACCAATTAGTATTTTGTTTGGCGCATATACAGGTTGTACAAAAGAATAGGATACTCCCTAAAACCACGTGATCAGCTGGTCATTTAAACAACTTTTTCTATGAGAGCAACATCGAAATGAATATTTTTTTGGTATTCAAGTTCATATTACAGATATTATGGACTTTAAGCAATGTACAATTTAACAAAAAAACTGGCCTAGTCCAAATTGTACTTTAGTAATAGTTTTCCAAGGATTTTCGCGCATAATGTAACAATAATGTATTTTCCGAAGTAAAAAAGGAAATCGTAGTGTAGCCTAGGCCTTATTTCCCCGAATTCAGATGAGTGACGATATCACAGTACGTGAAACGTGATATTTTCACAGTACTAGTTTTGGGGCGTGGAATATTTTAGCGTGCTATGAATATGATTTTAGGTAGTAGAAATTACAATACATGTTATTACTTTAATTGTAATTGCAATATTTTTTATGATATTTTAATTTGAAATAAAGAAAAAGTATTTATTTGGTTCATATCACAAATAATAAAGAAACGACAGACAATCAGTAAATTAAACAACAAATACTATCATATGATGCCACTCAGCTATTTTGCCATGGCAAAGTTTGCTATGACGCTAGTTTTCTGTGGAAAATTTATAACATCTTTGTATAATGTGTAGAAATTATGGGACAACGACCTAAAAAACAGTAATTTTTATAATTGCACATTTTTGCACTTTGTCTGTTCCTTAAGAAAGCAATAGCTAGGACTTATCATAAGGTACATTTTATTATTACAAACTAAACTAAATTTCGATAGGAATAAATTTTTAGTATTTCTAAAACTACCTACGTTCGGATTCGAACCCACACGGGCAAATGCTCTTCCGACTAAAACCAATAATTATCTTGATCTCGAAATAAAGAAACAGCATCCTGGCCAACGTTATAAAAAAAACGCAAATCACCACGTCCACTACTCTTATAGCCTTACTACAAAAGGATAGACTAGATTTACACGCTTCGATCGGGGCGGTAGTAAACCGTATGGTGGATAGCAAGGAGTCGTGGCAAGCGGTGCTCACTTTCTGTGAAACGGTTGTCTCACAGAAGGAAGCGGCGGAGAGGGAGCGAGAAGCTTCGGCTGACGCCCCACAGATCCGCCGCCGACGCCATGGGCGCCGCAGGAGGCAGTACGGCCTCCAACTGCCCCTCCCTGATGGGCCTCGGGTGACTGACACGGGGGTGTCGGCCGTCCGTTAAAAGAGGCCCGTGGCGGTGTTGCGCGTGTCCCGCGCGCCGTCTTACTGAAGACCGGGGGGAAGACCGTTCTCACTGAAGCTGGGTGGCGCTTGCTAGCAGCGAGCCACAGTCAGAGGCGGAACTGCGGACGAATGCCCGGGGTAAACGCCCGGGGCGCTGACCCGTAGTTCCTACTCACTTAATGGCACCGGTGGACACCGTCAGGTTTTTAGTGGGTATAGGGCTCTCACATCAGATGTTCGGAGTCCCACATAACCCCCAACCGCCCCCGCAGCTGGTGTGGTATGCGTAAAGCATTTTCCTGAGGAAAAAAAAAAAAAAAAAAGATTTACACGCTTGTCTAAAGATAAGTCGACCAATTAAAAATGTTTGTTAATAATACAGTATGTTAATGTACGAAAGGCGTTCCCGCTAACCCGTAACCGTATAACGTCAGTACAATGAGAAGAAATATTCTGATCAAAAAAAAATATTTTAAAAGTTCACAAAAAATATTTTATAGATACGTAAAATTAAACACCCTATTTATGCCCGCTTTTCTCTTAATACCGCCAAACGGCAACGTCACAAGACTTATGAATGTGATTTGAGCAGCGCAAATGCGCTAGGTACTATTCCGCGCTACTATTTTAGTTAACGGGAACGCCTTTCGTTAATCAACATAATACTGTTTAATTCGAATGTCTGATGTGTCAACATTTCAAATTGGTTGACTAATCTTTAGACAAGTGTTTAACCCTAGTCTATCTTTTTTGAAGTAAGGCCATTCAGCTTTAAATAGACAATTTAGTTACAGGGATCGATGAACAACCCTATTAATCGTTAACACAAAAACCCTGGATTTATTTCCGTAACACACTTCGCCTCATTTAAAATGAATAAATAGCCAACAATTTGTCCCTGACACGTCTTAGCTAAACAGATTACAATAATTTGGGGGAGCCTTGACATAGCATGTATAGAAAAGCCGGTTCAGTTAAGAAAAATCAAAATTATAGTAGCTTTAGTGATAAAACGTAATAACTTTGTGTATTTTATGTAACTATAATTTCTGTATTATTTCTTTATAAACAATGAGTCAAAAAATAGTTCTCCAAATTTTGTAAGTGATTTTAAAGTAGCATTTTGATAGAAATGCAAATATATTCATTTCAGTTGACTTTGAGAGGTTCACAGTTCAAAGTCTTGGCTCACATTGTGTGTCGAGAGCTTGCTACCCATTACCTCTTAATTTTCGGAATGTATAGATTTTTTGATGCTTAGCAAAAACAACGGGAAGAAAAATAACTGTAGATTTTATGTCATAGTCCAGAAATTTATATTTCCTTTGCCCATGCATGACCTCAGTAGGTCAGATAAAACTTAAATGAAAACAGACTTAGCGCATTATGAATTATGCTCCAGTGTACGAGAACTAAGAGTAACAATATAATAAACTATGTTGGAAAAAGGTTTTCTTTTTGTAGAAGTGCCTTCTATTCACAGCTTTGAAAAGGATTTTACTTTATAGAACAGAACAGCTGTTGTACGTGGGCTGTGTCCTTGTTAACGAAATTCAGTTCCTAATTGCAAGTAATTGGTTGTTCCGGAAATAATTAATGAAATTAGTTTAGAATTAATTATAACCGAGTTTGACCTATATACATCAGGTCATGAGGTGACACCGCAGCCAATTGTTTTGATTGAATTGATGCATGTATTGTACGCTAGCTGTAAGAATTCATAAAAAAGATTAAATAATAATAAAGTAACCTCATATACGTTCTTCTTTTCACGACAATTTTCAAGCGATATTTGCCAGTAGTTGGATGGCTGTGAAGTCAGTAACTGCACCTTATTGTCAGATGTGATAAAACCGCCATAAGGCCTCTACAAGGCTTCACGACTATTATCAATGATATTAGCTAATGTTAGAAAAAAACCTTTGATGTTTATTGTTAGTATAAGCGTACAGATCTGGCAAATAACTATGTTGCTGAATCGGAATGTGTAATACTATAGTAGTCTCATCTACCTGAAATTTATTTTAGAATTTAGTTGTCCTACCTGAATCACTCAAATTTACAGCTTGTTGTAATTTTTGTAAGACATTGTTTTAACCGCACAGTCTGCAATCCTTATTACACTACAAATAGTTGGCAATACACTTGTTTGTCGTCCATCCATACCCATAAATATTCACAAAATCCCTATCTTTACATTTTATGTCCTACCCCGAGGCGAAGAAGGAAGCGTTGCCTTTGTATAGGACATTTACGAGGAAAACTGTATGTTTACTTGTAGGTTTATCTGCACTGGATTTATTGCACCAATAACTCGGCTGTATGGTCAGGGATATCTCTTCTTGCAATTGTCCGAAGATTTTATGGGTGTGGAACGACTTAATGTCGTTCTAAGAGTTTCAGAATGACCTACTAACATAGTCATATGTGAAGTCTGGAATTGGTTTGAACTTGTTGTTGAAGACTATCAAAGTGAAACAATGTAGCAAGTCATTGGCTGATTCGCTTTTATAATGCAACTATTAATTGTTAAATTAAATATTTTCAAACTAAATACTTAAACAGCGTGTTCGAAATGAACATTACTCGGTATTTATCACCACACGGTGGCTCAATACAAAGCCTTATTTGAATGTCATATTATTATTCTACACTTTTACTGTAAGAATGTTCTAATCATTGCCAATTCATTTTTGACATTCTTATGTTGCCTGAAAAATATTTTGAAAGTTACATTTATATTTATATACGTTATAATGTGTAGGTAGATATAATTTATGCAAAAATAACGAGCGAAAATGTAATATTCCTTTTAAGGCTGAATAAATAAGCGCTCGACAACACACCACTTAGCATTGTATACGATTCTCACGAGACAGGTCTAGACTAGTCTTGGAATCAAAAGTAAATTACATATTACCTATATTATTTTAGCAAATAAATATTTTAATTCAATACTATTTGTTCATGGTCTCGAAATAAGAAAGTCACTTATGTTTAAGTATCAGACACCTTTTTTGCCAGGGGATTCTCCCAGACGCGATTTCTCTTATAATATTCATTCATTTTCTACTATAAGAAGTAAATTGATTCAAGATCATTTGTTAGATATTTTATTATTATGGATGTCGAACAGCGGATGCTCATCAAAAACTACTTGAAGATAAATAACACTTGAAAAATCATCGACCTCAGGTGGGACTCGAACCCACGTCCCATCGCAAGCCGGGTTTTTTCAAGTGTTATTTATCTTCAATTAAACCTTGCATGAAATTGCTAAAAACAAAAATTTACAAAAACTACTTATTCAAAATACCTACGTAAAATTTGTACCGTAACATAATCAACCCGAGACCCATATATTCTTACACGCGGAAGTACCCTCTAGTGTATTGTTAATCACTAGTGAACCGTAACAAATGGTGATATTAGGGGGAATATAATTACAGCTGCTCCACTTTTGATTGAAGTTCCTCATGTAATAAGCAAGGCTCTTGATCTGAATATAACTGTACTTTAGATGTTGCGTAACTAGTTATCAAATAGTTGAAGGTGTAAAGGAATTTTCCTGCTTAATATGCTTAGTTTGAGAAGTTTATGATCCGCTATTAAAGTGTTTACATTCACGAAACTTGGCGCTGATTTTTATTGGTGATTTGTATCGTAAAATCTCGAGCTTATTTTCTTTCTTTAGGTACAAAAAAAGTATTCATCGATGTGATAAAATCAAAATTATTTTATATAAGACACAGATCAAACTGTTAGATTTAGTACACACTGGCTTTTCACTACGTTTAAAATTAAGTCAATCTCCTATGTCAAACTTGACATAACTTATGGTAACATGAACCAGAAAACTTTTACTGTAGCATTGTTCTCAACCTTGTATTAAACCCACAAAACTGTTTTAAAGCAATCTCTGTTGAGGTTGAAAGTCTTAAGTGCCAGTCCCATACCAAGTTTCCTGATAAACTTCTCTGATGGCATCGGCGGGTGACAATCTGCAACCATCTTCTGCAAACGCATTCTCTTGACGTCAGATGTCAATTCTTTTTATTAGTTTTGTTTAGACAGACCTGTCTACTTGTTCTAACGCCGTCCACTCCAGTTTGAGTCCTGGTTTTTCATAATGTCCAGCATAATTTTCCACATAATTTAATAACTCCACTAACTCTAAAATTATTTTGTTTCAGATAGTCCAGTAAATGGTTCGCCAGAAGAGACCACCCTCACAAAATGGTCGACTTATAGCATCAAGCAACAACGGACAGCATCTCGAACGTTGGCGGTGGAAGCGAAAAGATGTTAATACTGATGATACTTCACTTCATCACGCTTCCTGCGCTCACTTCCAAAATGGTCAGCGGAGAGTCAACGATCGATGAGAAACAGCAGCAACCACTGATTAGTTCGAGAGTAGTCAGAACTAAGTATGGTGACATCAGAGGTTTCATCGTCACGCCTGAGTCTAGATTCTTAGAACCAGTCGAAGTCTTCCGAGGAATTCCATATGCATCACCTCCAATAGGGTCATTGCGCTTCATGCCACCAGTATCAGGAGCTCAATGGTCTGGGGTGAAAATCGCTGAAGAATTCAGTCCAGTCTGTCCACAAGTTCTTCCAGATATAAGGAATGAGACAGCGGTGTTGAAGAGGATATCAAAAGGGAGGTTGGAGTATTTGAAAAGGATACTGCCGTTTTTGACGAACCAGTCAGAAGATTGTTTGTACTTGAACATCTACGCGCCTGCTCAAGGTATGTCTTCTTTAAATTCTAAACAACAACACATTTTTATACTAACGTGAGAGTGAGTAACAATAATATTCGCGAGACAACAAACTAATTTGTCATGGTCTTCATGGTCAAGGAAGGATAACGAGGTACTGTAAATCCGTTTTGTAAATTGATCTAAAATTTTAATTATTGCACTACTCTTTCAATTGTTCTCTGATAATATTGAGTGATGTTATTGTTTGTTTTCTTATACAAATAAATATGTGATGTTAGCTATGAGCTCGTATTAATAGATTATGTACCGTAACATATTTTGTAAGAGTTTCTTTTTTGTGGAAATATCAATTTTTATAATGGCGTAATGTAAAATATTATAATCCTTGTCAACAATTTATGAGAAAATAGAGTTATCCCAAGCATGAGACTGGAATTCCAAGAATTTCATATTTTTTGTAAAGACTGTCCTAGTACACATAAAAATTAAAAGTTACTAGAAAGTTAGTTATTTCTAAAATGATTACTTAGAATTTTTTATATACGTACGAAACTTGTTAAGAAATTAAAAAAAACTGTTAATTAACTCATCAATCAGGAAGATTTATTACGTTATTAAGGCCAAATATTCTAGTCCAGCTAGATACATCAATATTCTTAGTCAGTTCCCTTTTGTTACTAAGATAATAAGCGTCAAAATAACTGACTATTATATCAAATTCAGCTGAATTTGAATTTACAGGGTAAAATATACAAGGAGAATAAATGACTTTGCTCAGGGCTTGTTTGGTTAGGTTATCGGGAGACTCGTGTAGTATGCTCATGTGCTCATTCTGCGACGCTTTAAAGCACTATCGTATTTCTTCCTTAATTATTGGACTTCTAGCAATTCTTCTTTAATATAGTCAAATTTCCTTTTTTTAAACACGAACTAAGACTTCTGTATATGTAAATAACTAGTATCATTTATGATTTATAACAACCTTTATAACTTCAATCATCACCAGCCTATATTAGTCCACTGCTGGACACAGGGCTCTCCAAAACGAGGATTTTGCCACAATCGCCACGCTTGGCAGGCGGGTTGGCGATCGCAGTTTGGCCAATGGTGGCCAGGAGACGCTGCTGCCAGTCTTCTTATGGCGGTTCTCCTGTTGTCGCCTCTTACGACACCCATAGGAAGAGAAGGGGTGGTGCATTTCTTTTAACGTGCCGGCACCACACGGCACATAACTATCTTCAATAATGGTGGTTAATAAGGAGCTTCATCAATGGTGGTTATTAAGAGACTTGTATTTTTTGCTATCAATTGTGTAAACAAAGTTTCAATGAAGGCTATGTTTATAAAGAAACAATATAGGAATTTAGCTTTTTTTACATCATAATTTGTAGTATCCTTCTAGTCGGCCACACTTTGTAAACTCATTTCAAGCCGCATGAGAGTCTTCTTCATCTATTATATAAATTATTAAGCTGTCATTTGGTCTATCAACTCACAGCCCAGACCGCTAAACCTAGAGACTTGTCTATATTAAATGAATCTCGTATAGCCCAGTAAATTGAGGTAAAATTAAAAATTTAAAGGGGCTCGGCTTATGTGACCGCTTGGCTTCCAATTAGTTAATATTAATATTTAAATGAAAATTATATTTGAATGAGGTGCTCGTAGCTCAGTTGCGGCAGCGCTTTGGTATCGATTACTAAACTTAAGCAACCAACGCCGCGGTCGTGAGTGGATGGGTGACCATTCCGACCATAATTAGTGACATTTATCACGCGCATCTCCGTGCTTCGGAAGGCACGTTAAAAGTTGGTCCCGGCCAATATCGCTTGGTATTGGTCGTGAAGCCTAGTCAGAGGCCTTAAGGCGGCTTGATAACATCTGACAGTATGGTTTAGTCACTGGCCTTACAACACCCCTCCACCAATCCGCACTGGGCCCGCGTGGTGGAGTATGGCCCAAACCACCTCATAGTTGAGGTGAGGCCTGTGTCCTGCAGTGGGACGTATATAGGCATACTTTACTTTACTTTAATATTTAAATAATCACTCAAATAATATTCAAAAACAAAAAAATAATCACTAACAGCTTCTAAAGGTTGCAGGAAGGCTCTGGATGCCGGCCGCTTCCAACCAGCCAATCTAGAAGTCAATACGGGAAGCCTATGTTCAGCAGTGAACGTCTTAAGGCTGAAATATTGACGATGAAACAAAAAAGATTAAAATTTAATCGTGCTTCTAAATATATTACATGCGGATTCTTTACAGATAAAAAATTACATTTCTCCATCTGAAATACGAAAGCTTAAAACAGGCGTGGTTGAACAAAAACTTGATTTATTCTCCAGTTAAAAGGGACGTGGGGCTAATTTTCAAAAGAGTATCGTCCTTGGGAATCGCATTCATTTCGTAGAAAAGGACCGGATGAAAAAATCTGAATGGTGAGAGGACGAAAATTAAAAACGGGGCAAGCGTGAGCTTGACTCGCTCACGGTTCGGTATTATGATGTGTTATGAATGTTTAATTAAGAAGAGGATTTGGAGGAAGGTCAAAGGTATTTTTGGTTCTTTTGTATTTTTAACCGACTTCAAAAAAAAGGAGGAGGTTCTCAATTCGTCTGAATGTTGTTTTTTTTTTGTATGTATGTTACGCGATTACGCCGTCAATTATGGACCGATTTCAAAATTTATTTTTTAGTTTGAAAGGGTATACTCCCGAAGTGGTCCCATTTCCACCAAGTCAGTCCCATTTCTGATGATGGGATCCCTGGGAAATCGAGGGCAACCCTCAATTTTTATAGGCACCCATAATGTTTTGCATATATTTTCTGACTCGATGCTGATTTTTGGATCTGGTAATCATCATGTCATGTTGCTGACCTGATGATGGAAGCCACAGAACTCCTTAACGGATAGGAGTTAGAAGATAGTACTGCAATTTGTCGACAGAACGTATTTCGCAGTGTGTTGAGCAGACGTGGAGCTTATGAGGTACCAGACCGCCAATTTTTATTTACTGGGGGCGTACCCGCACACCCAGTAACGAAAAAAAAATTGAAAGTTCCTTTCTTAATTTAACCTGTTATTTAACGCGAGACCTTATCCTATGGTTACGACCCAAAATAGCCGCCGTTCTGGTTGGAGTGTAGGTAAACCCCTTTTCTTAAGACTTAAAAATTTTCGTCGAAAAATTGACCCTTTATAACACCTTATTTTTATCATACCATTGGATGGGGGGTCCATAGAGGACCAATATTAGTTAAGGTTACTTTGCTGTAAAGTAATTTTTGGCGAAGTTAGGAGGGAAAAAATAGAGGACTTAACACTTAAAATTGTAAAATAAAAAAAGTTTAATAAAAAACTTATATTATATATATTATACCTAATCAGTTCTTTTTGGAGTCGGTGCGAATGAACACATTTTAACTCTCGATGGCTGGCACCGACTCCAAAAAGAACTGATTAGGTATAATTTAGTCAATATTATTTCTCGCTTTTTAGTTTCATTTTGAAGTCGGTTTTTAGTTTTTTATTAAACTTTTTTTATTGATAAATACATTTTCATTAACTTTGTAATATAACTATTCCATTTGATATTTATTTGGAAAATTGTACTGTTGACTCAACAACTACATTTAACAAAGTATTTTGGAGGTGATTAAAAAAAATACAGATACAATGTTTTATCTCAATTGCTTTAATCAAATCTGCTTCAGGCATAATTATTTCCCAAATCTAAAATATCTCTATTGATAAGTGTATATTGTCAAATGTTGTATAGTCGACAATGTGTACAATATTATTTTAACAAATAAATTTATTTTATTTATTTGTCACTCAGATCGCATGTTAAACATGTAAAAGGTATCATTCCACCAATTTTTAATAAAATTATAATGCTCCAAGACCTAATTTTTCACAATTAGTAACTGATCTGAAACCGATACAAAATAATTGTGTGTTCTAGGTAAGTCTACTTCTTTTCTCTTGGTAATAGTAACTCTAGCTAGACGGTCTTCAACCAAAACTTGGCAATATCAACTGCAATTTGTGTCACTTCTTTCAGTGATTTGTTTTTTTTTAATTTTAAGCTTGTGTCACTTTGTTTAGATCACCCCTCGTGCAGACGTGGGAATAAAAAAAGCGGGAGAGTTAGTGAGTTTCGGTAGGTATATCTATTAGGGCACCTTAAAATAATGAAAGACCTTAATTTATGAAAACTTAATTACCTTAGTAATCAGTCTATGATAAATACTTATATTGAGAAAGCCCATTGCAATCCCCTAATCCCGATCCTCAACTAGTATTTTCTATTCGCTGCCGCCAACCAGCCCAGAACTATAGCTCAGAGGATAAAAAATGCTAATGAACTATTCAAATTTTGGATTCAAAGATGAGCTTAAAGTGTTCTTGAGCGGAGACCGCAACTTATATCATATACCTAGTTAATTTAAAACTTTTAGCAAGCTGGTGATTTTGCTATCGGCTCTTACAAATTTCATTTCGTGCCATGTGAAAAATTTGCCTTGGTATTCCCGCTTGACCTCTCCCATCGGCCATTTGCCTCACAAATCCAAGCTATCACTCCCAAGCTGGACCCTAAACGCGTCCTATTACAAAATTTACGGATGTGTCTAATTGGATACGGAGCGGAAGCAATTAAGGTTGTTACCGACGGAAATAAACTTTATTTGCGTTGCGAACGAGAGATAAAAAAGGTAGGAACGGGAAAAATTCGGGAAATTTGACATTGTTATGGAAATCACCAGGAAATCTGGGCTTTGATGAATTTTTCGGTACCGTTATCTGGTGCAGCTGACGGATTGTGCTGCCGTAAAATGCTCATTTGTTTTCACGAGTTGTTTTACATTGTCATTTCCGACCGAAAGTATCTATTATGAGCAACATAATGTTTATTTTCAATTATTTCAGCGTTCAAGGATAAACATTACAAGGTTTAATCAACTTTGTTTTACAATAATGTCCTTGTATTCCCGTTTTCACTTTCTTTCAAAATGTATATTTTAGAAACAAATTTTAAAACACCCTCTATAGTTATACCTATTCCACATTACATGGCATCCTAATGGAGGCTTTCGGGTTTAGCAGCCATCAATTAAAAAACTTATTAGAAGCAATTTTTTTAAAGATTATTCTAATACACTACGAGTATATGACTTTAGCCAAATACAATAGGAGTATTTTATAAAATTATCATTGCCATATACAGGATGTACAAAAGAATGGGACACTCCTTAAAACCACGTGATCTACTACTCATATACAACAACTTTTCCTATGGGAGCAATATCGAAATCGTGATTTTATTTTCAGATGCTCCATACATTATCATCGAGGTATGCGAGTAGGTTTGTATGGAGAAGCTGAAAAAAAAATTTCGATTTATATGTTGCTCTCATAGAAAAAGTTGTTGTATATGACCAGCTGATCACGTGATTTTAAGGAGTGTCCTATTCTCTTCGACACCCTGTATATGCCTTAACTTATAGTGGATCATAGAGTTGTGAATCAGTTTTTTTCTACAAAATCACGACACGTGGAACTTAGCATGGCACTGGATTCATTTTGAACAACCATATCAATTTACTTTTCTCTAACTAATAGGAAAATTAGAGCAAAGTAAGTTGATTTTTTTAGGACAACATCACATACATTGCTCTGATCCTAAGGTAAGTAGCTAAAGCACTTGTGTTATAGAAATCAGAAACAACGACGGTACCACAACACCCAGACCCGAGCCAATATAGAAAAGTTCGTTTTCTACATTGACCCTATCGGGGATCGAACCCGGAACCTCAGAGATGGCGGCGCCATTTTTAGAGCCTATATGCAGTCTTTGATTTAAATTTCAGCTTATCAAAAATTGTCACCTATAGACATTGTTCTTATAGCACTACATAATACTGGTTATCTTCAATGTTTACTAAGGGTCAACTGTAAACTGTGAGGATCAATGAAGTGTCTGAGTTACCTTAGTGCTGCTTAGCATGCAATATCGCATGTCAACTGTTTATGCTACTCGCATGCATTTCAGTTATTGCAAGAGATATGCACATAGCAGTCTCACTTTTAAGTCCTACGAATATTCATCATCATCATCATCTCAGCCTATTGCAGTCCACTGCTGGACGTAGGCCTCCACCAAAGAGCGCCAAAGAGCACGATCTTCCGCTTTTTTCATCCATCCACTGCCAGCCATCTTCCTAAGGTCGTCGGTCCATTGAGCTGGGGTCGTCCTACTCTACATTTGCCTAGGCGTGGTCTCCACTCGAGAACCCGTTTACTCCACCTTTCATCGGTTCTGCGACAGATGTGGCCAGCCCAATGCCACTTAAGCTTGCTACATTTTTGGACTATGTCCGTTACTTTAGTCCTCTGCCTGATGATCTCATTTCGGATTTTATCCTTTAACGAAATCCACGAATATTATAAAAAATAAATAAAATAAAATAAAAATCAATTATTTCGGGCATAGCCCATAACGTGTTAGTAACAAAGGTCTTATAAATGCGAAAGTTTGTGAGGATGGATGGATGTTTATTAAGTACTCTTTGACGTAAAAACTACAGAACTTGTATGTATATCAGAGTGTCACATAGGGTACAATTTAAAAAAAAGTGACGGGCAAACTTGCACTTGTGTAAAGTGCAACCACTTAAACCTAGCAGTGTGAGCGAAGAGGATGCAGTTATAATACTAAATAAAGAAAAATATGCGACAAGAAACTTTTGAACGTAACTGCATAACAGAATCGTTCATCGTTACACCTTTAGGTAAGCAGAAAACCTACGTACATGAATGGTTCTTTATTAGCATACTAAAATCTTCGTTTTCTTTCAAGCGGGTCGACCTTAAATCATTATTTTATAGTTATTTTACTTTAGAGGTTTTAGTTCAACGGAGATGCCACCAGAGGAGTGATCCTACTATATCTTTATCTATCATACTGAGAGACTGTTTTATAAAGGATACAATACCTTATGCTTATGAGAATAGGGGTCATTTACATTTGCGACTGTATAAAGCGTGTGTAATTTATATATTCCACAGCCGTCTTCGCAAGGTTTATGAATCCAGGGTAGCTAAGACCCATCCTTTTAACATTCACGTGCGGTTGCAACGTTCAACCCTTCATCTAGCAAAAAATGATAGAAACAAAGGTTGAAAAACTCCAAAAAAAGTCCCGGGGCTGTTTGAGCCTTGAATATTACGCGAAATCCCTAGCTCACGTTTTTCAACGTCTGCTTGGCTTTTGTGAACACGTAGACACATGTATACTCTTACCTACGGGTTTGGGGGGTGGTCTAAGGGAAAAGCGAATAAAAAGGTAGTTTGCTAACAAGAAAAGTTGCCGGGAAAAACTATGTGGATTGGTATTCTGGACACGAATGCCGGTTTTCGCTCTTTTTAGTCCAATATGCTTGTTTTTAGGGTTCCGTAGTCTTGGCAAGGAACCCTAACAGTTTCGTCACATCCGTCTGTCTGTCTGTCTGTCCGTCCGAAGTTTTGCTTGGAGACTGTTGACTGTTGACTGAATGAAGTCATTTTCGGGGTTTCTAAGACCATTTATTCGATTAAGGGATTCGTTTGCGAATCTTTAACTTTAAAGAGCATATTTTAGACCCCCCATGGCCTAGTTAAGTGTGATTCAGACTCGCGCACCTTGAGTTCCTTGAGAGATTTGTAAATAGTTCCTGATACAGACGTACAACAAAATGGGTTTATACTATACCTTTCGAGGTACGAAACCCGAAGAATCAAACAAAAATTGTAAAAAAAAAACTGATAGGTAAATAATTCTTACTGAATCGGATTTCTACTTGTTTGTTTGATAAGCAATAAAGAGATCTAGACTTCCGCTTGATACATTTTCTTTTCATCATAATCATTTTAGTCACAGGACGTCCACGGAACAAAGCCCCCCCCCCCCCCCCCCGTAATGATTGGCCGGTTGAAAGCGGCTTTTATCCATCGGCTTTCTGCAACTTTACCAGGTCGTCTGTCCACCTAGTAGGTGGACGTCCCACGCTGCGCTTGCCAGTACGTGGCCTCCATTCCAGAACCTTTCTGCCCCATCGGCCGTTAGTTCTACGTGCTATGTGCCCCGCCCATTGCCATTTTAGCTGGCTAATCCATCGGATTATGTCAGCGACTTTTGTTCGTTCACGGATCTCCTCATTTCTGATTTGATCTTGCAAAGAAACACCGAGCCCTTTCCATAGCGCGCTGTGCAACTACGAGCTTTCTTTTAAAGCCCATAGTATGATACATATAGTTATTAGGAGAATAAATTTACTCAATTCCAGAACCTTCAGTTCTACGTGCTATGTGCCCCACCCACTGCCACTTTAGCTTGCTAATCCGTCGGGCTATGTCAGCGACTTCTGTCGTTCCCAAATCTCCTCATTCCTCATTTCTGATGATCAGATCTCGAAACACCTAGCATAGCACTCTCCATAGTTTTTTTTTTGTTGTAGTATATTATGTATTATTAGCCTAATCCGGCTGTCAAGCGAAATTCAATCTTATGATTTGAGCCAAACTTAAAATCGGGTCGTGGTTTCGGGTCGCTTTTCTCCCGAAATAGTCCTTGCCTTTTTAATAACCGTAAAATAGGGACCAGGCGCTGCTAGTTTTAATCAACGTAAGTTGTGGCTTCGCTATGTGTACAACATAACGCCTTATCCCATTGCATTAAGAGCTATTTTCCAGCTACCACTTGCAGATTATGCCAGTTTATGTTACGGTAAGGTAAAGTGCAAAATATGTCAAACGTCTCGCTTAAAGATGGTTGGGAAATGTCGAGATGGCATTTATTATGAATTTACTTCCAGTTAGTTCATGCCTGACGTTTTTCTAAAATGGTTTTCCTGAAATATGTTACTGTGCTCGCAACTTCGCTTGTGTGGACTACAGGATGTTTGGTATGAAACGTAACAAAAACCGTTAAAGAGAAATATATTAAAATATCCCACAGAATCATGGAACCGGAATAGTTTTCATATTCCTATATGTTAATCCAGGTCTTATTCTATATGTGTGCAAAATTTTACCCAAATCCGTTCAGTTGCTTTTTGCGTGGAAGCAGTGGCGTGCGGTGCATATAGGTAATTAGGCAGTGCCTACCTGATAAATGAAATGAGATAGACAGTAGGTAACAAATGTGTATTAATGATGAAAACCACAGATTTTTATGATTAATACAATGTGTAATAATAAAAAAAACAATGCCCGCCACTGCTCCACACAACAGAAATGCGTATGCTACGGTGGGCAGGAGGAGTCACACTCAAAGACAAGGTTCGCATTTTCGCAATGAGTACATCAGGGGGAGCTTCAAAGTTGCAAAGATAACGGACAAACTGAGCGAGTCCAGGCTGAGATGGTACGGTCACGTACTGCGTAGAACTGAGGATCATGTCGTGCCTTTCTATGGCTTCTAAAAAGAGGGGAAGAGGAAGACCTCAGACCACCTGGCTGACTAATGTCCAAAGAGACATGAAGGAACTGGGTCTGAGGGAAGAGGACGCACAGCAACGGACCACGTGGCGTCGCATGATTGGAAAAGCCGACCCCGTGTAGCGGGAAAAGGCGCGGCCAAAGAAGAAGAATGCCCGCCACTGCGTGGAGGAGTAACAAATATCTAAACATTTATGAAATAATAATAAAAATCTTTATTTTCTCTTCCACAATGTAAGTCTTATCAATACATAGGTGCTTACAATACTAATGTGCTAACGGTAAGGACGAGCATGCACAAAGAAAAGATGTCATAACAATTATTTCATAATTAAAATTGTGTGCATGAACGCGCCATGTTAATACTATATCTAGAGAAAAGAATAAGAAATCGTTACTCAAGCAAGCAGCGTTTGTGTGTGTGTGTGTGTGTGTGTGTGTGTGTGTGTGTGTGTGTGTGTGTGTGTGTGTGTGTGTGTGTGTGTGTGTGTGTGTGTGTGTGTTTGTGATTTGTTAGTAAGTTAGCCCTAAGGTTCATGATCGTGCATAACCCTATAAAAAAATTATTTTCACTTAAAACTTGCTCTAAAAGATGCTTTATTAAACCAAGATAAGGCATATTTTAGATTTAAGAAAGTAGTATTATGTTTTAAGATTAAAAAGGTGACTTTGTCTCGCAGAACAACAAAATAAACATTACCTGAACAAATTGCCTTTGCTTTTAATTATCTTTCGTTTGCTTGGCGTGATTTTCTGGAATAACCAAGCATTTGCATTTTGTATGATAGCATTACCTAATTACTTTTGCAAACAATATTTGTTTTAGTCACGTCATAGTATCAAAAAGATAAACGTTTAATGTGTCTGTTCTTTTTGATACCAGACACGTTTTCTCTGTAAGTTATACTGTTTGTACAAAGTGTGAGAGTTGTCACGTAATTATGAGTTAAGACACGTTTTTGAATTAACAAAAATAAATGAATCTAAAAGCTTTTCAAGAATTAAAACTACTATCCCTATTTATAAAGGCAAAAAAATCTTATCTACAAAATGAAATAGTAAAAATTGTAACAACAATTACAAAAAATATATTTTTAACCCAAAACTAAGCATAGCTTGTACTATGACGACTAGATAACGAATAAATATACATAAATCCATTTGATTCGAACCCGAAACACCCCAAATTGGTTGCCTGGGCCCTAACCATGAACTGTTAAAACAATCACAAATCTGTCAAACATTATCATTTCTGTCAAATTTTGTATGAAATAACGTACCAAAATTGACAGATTTGACAACTTTGAGATTGTTTTAAGAGTTCATGGTTATGGCCCTGAGGTGTAAATCACTAGGACTAGACAAACGTCATAATTGTATAATGTCATATTACTTAAATGGAATCAATATTATTGCAAAACTTTGCAAGCAACTAGCTGCACGGAACTTGAGCGCTAGGCTAAATATGCGTAGAAGACCATTACGATTACGTGATTGGCTAGTTATGCGACGCACCTACACCGCCGTCCGCCGTGTTTGCTCCGCGCACACGCGTAACCGTATGGAGAACCGCCATAAGAAGACGGGCAGCAGCGTCTCCTCTCCACCATTGGTCAAACTGCGATCGCCAACCCGCCTGCCAAGCGTGGCGATTATGGAAAAATCCTCCTTTTGGAGAGGCCTGTGTCCAGCAGTGGACTGATACAGGCTGGTGATGATGATGATGACACGCGTCTCTGATCGTCTTGTAAGATGCGCAAAGCGATCCTCATTCAGATCCCTCTCAACTTCGGTTCCGGTTATTGTAGAGATGATACAACTTGTTCATACTTAACGAACAACCTATCCTAAAATACGTTCGATCCTACGCAAACATTGGCAGTACATCCTGGCAGTAATGCTGCCCAATTTATTCTCTCCCAATCTATCGGCCAATTAGGCATTTACATATCTTTGAGCACACATCGATTGCACGAGCATTGCGTTCCGAATTTCGAATTCGGCGTTCGACGTTGCACGGTGTCCGGTGTTCGGTTGAAATGTTGATAACTATGTGTTGGCTAAAATTGAAAGCTGGTATTTACGAGGAAGAGGAATCAGAAACCATGCTACTGAAATTCGGATTCGTAGTTTGGCTTTTTAGAGGTCCGAATATCGATAACGGTTTTCTTTTTTGTAGGCAGCAATTTGATAATGCCTTTTATAGAGCAAATATTTTTTAAGCCAGAGCTTGGTTTTTAGAGTCCTATTTCAGGAATCTCAGGTAAGCCATTAAAGCTTAATGTTTTGTTTGCTTAGGAATAAATCATATTTCAGTTACTGCTTTTTGGGTTAAGTTTATCTAAATCTTAGTTCAATAATTGGGTAACAGAGTAAACAGAAAAACAAACTGATTTGAAGGTATACTTGACATTTAATTGAATGACATAAAAAGTCGTGCTTACGAAATTATGAGGTCACCCTAGAACAATTTAGTAAGATTTGATTATGTAATTGGTTTCAAACATTTTAGTCCTAAAACCAGTCTGTTGTGGATTCAATTCTCATTGGGGTCTATGTGATGAGCACGAATTATAAGTATGTTTTTCCGAGCAGCATTTACTTAACGCTGATTGGACACTGCCACAAGTCGACGCTTGAAAGACGCTAGTGTGAGGGAGGCCTCATTTAAACGGGTATTTGGTGGAAGACTAGTACACTTCTGCAGGTTTGAGTCACCGTGTACAACCTTTGTTTTTAGTTTGGGCACAATATTTTTGATTAATAGATAGTAATGCACTCTTTATTGCACAGAAGAATACAGAATACAAAAAAAAATAACAGGAAATAGTACATTAAGATAAGTATAACTTAGACGGTCTTATCGGTAGAGTATTTATATTTATGTAATTATTCATCATCATCATCATTATCATTTCAGCCATAGGACGTCCACTGCTGAAAATAGGCCTGCCCCAGTGACTTCCAGATCGGCCGGTTGGAAGCGGTCTGCATCCAGCGTAGTCCTGCAACCTTTACCAGGTCGTCTGCCCACCTTGTGGGTGGCCGTCCCACGCTGCCCTTGCCGGTACGTGGCCTCCATTCCAGAATCTTTCTGCCCCATCGGCCGTCAGTTCTACGTGCTATGTGCCCCGCCCATTGCCACTTTAGCTGGCTAATCCGTCGGGTTATGTCAGCGACTTTTGTTCGTTCACGGATCTCCTCATTTCTGATTTGATCTCGCAAAAAAACATCGAGCATAGCCCTTTCCATAGCGCGCTGTGCAACTTTGAGCTTTTTTATAAAGCTCAGAGTATGAGGCATTATTAGGAGAATTAATTTTCTTAATTTAAAATCGAATTGCACTGAACTTTACTCGAAAATTAGCAAAATAATTTGCATTTCCAAATATTATCTAACTCTGTCATCGCTTAATCCAATTGTTTATTATCTAATAATTCAATCCTGCATACCGCCATCCCAGTTTCAACCCTGTGAAATTCGCCGGACATTTCGTAGTGTCCGGCATCCAGATCTGTTGATATTACGTTTCCGCTAAAATTGCGAGCTTCGTGTTTAGCAGGGTTAGAATATCAGCAAATTGGATGGCATTTAATTGGTTTATTTGCTTTTATTTTCCTTTAAAACTCATGAACGTGTTGTTTTTGGTCCAGCGGTTCACAACCCGGTCTTTAAAACTAGTGAAGCCGTGTTTGAATTTTACATAGGTCAAATTAGTCTAATGAGGACAAGAATTTTTTGTTGCTATGAATTTGCTTAGGGTTGCGATTTAAGAAACACATTTGGCAAATGTTGAGATGACAACGCAAGATTTTTATACGTTTTTGCATTTATTTATGCGATTAGATACGTTTTTTTATCTTACAGAATAGTGTAGTAGTCTTAGTTTAAGCTTGTTGCATTGTTAGGTACCTTAGCGTTTGCACAAAGTGTTTCTTGCAAAGCAAGTTTTAAAAAACTTCAATGCAACTTTTTCCCCTAACAATAGCATTCATAAAAAAAATATTTCGGACCTAATTTGAATAACTAATTTTTAATTTAAAATCAAAGATGCATTGTTCAGTTAGTTTAGGGCACACAAATATTTTTGATCCTTGCTCCCAATCAACGTCATCAGAATACTAACTACTCAATTAGAATATCTGCGCTACCGTTTATCTTAACAGCAATTATTCTAATCCAAACTGATTTTCATGACAATGCAATCCAAAACGGACTTAATCCAACTATGGATTGAAAAGATAACGGTGTGACTTGTCTCTGATATCTGAATTTATAGGTCCCTTGTTAAATATATAGTTGAGTCAAAGCTAAAGACATTTATTCTGTATTCCTACATCATCATCATCATTATCTCAGCCTATTGCAGTCCACTGCTGGACGTAGGCCTCCCCCAAAGAGCACGATCTCCCGCTTTTTTCATCCATCCCCTGCCAGCCATCTTCCTAAGGTCGTCGGTCCATCGAGCTGGGGGGCGTCCTACACTACGTTTGCCTAGGCGTATTCTGTATATGGTGTCAGGTAAATGGTAATACTATAGTGAAGTTACAAATTCGATATAATCATTTAAAAAAAATATTTTCATACAAATCGAATCCAAAGTCAAAAATGTTGCAGATAGCGCTATTTTAGTACTAAAAAGAGTTTCTTATCACTTTGACATTTCAACTACAGAGCTGATTTATCACCGTAACAGCCTTCGTGTAATGTTTATAGAATAAATCAGTGTTAAAAACTCGGGCCTATTCGGGGTTTTGTAAACGTTTACAAAACTATTATAGTGCTAACCATGAACACTAATCAGCACGTTCTAAAACGTTCTTAGGACCATAACCATGAACTCTTAAAACTATCTCAAAGTTGTCAAATCTGTCAATTTTGATACGTCATTTCATACAAAATTTGACAGAAATGATAATGTTTGACAGATTTGAGATTGTTTTAAGAGTTCGTGGTTACCGCCCTGGCCTTTTATAGTACCAGATTTTGTTACTTGAGTATTTATAAATGTCTGTACACTCCCGTAAAAAAGAATCAATGTATTGCAATTTTGATGGGGTATGTCCAATGTAGTGTAGGACGCCCCCCACCTCGATGGACCGACAACCTGAGGAAAATGGCTTCGATCGATCGAAAAAAAAAAACATACAAATCGAATTTACCATACTATTTATATGCATAAAATGTTAACAAAGGCTAGTTTCGGCTTGAATACCATTTAACTAAAAACCTGTTTGTTATTGACATTATAAATATAATATTTTCATTACTGATCTTTCAGAATAATCAACTCACTCGTCATTTTCAAGAATTAAACCAAGCTTTGTCCTATCCTTTCAATAAAAAGCCATGACATTGCGTCAATATGCGCAGACATAGATCCAACCTTTGATTTATGGTGCGCATCTGATCCATATCTGAACAATAGATTGCTCTGGATTCTTGTTTTTGTCATTTTTGTATGTGCACTGCGGTCTTTCTGATAATGTCATCTACGTATTATTGTTATTTTTAAAACAGCTATAATTGGAAGATTTATGAAATTTTACCATTAGATGTAAAATGCTACTTTAGGTCAACAAAGCAATTGACCTTTCATTTCGTATAGATTTGTCTCTATAATATTGTAGTTTTATAATAAAAATTTAATAAAATCTTGATTCTGCAGGATCTGGGAGCCTATATTATGTTAACCAGTAGATGTCCTATGGCTGAAATTATGATGTCATCATCATCATTTTATAAAACATTATTTTTTAACGCCAGAACTTTATTTTAAAACAGTTTATTGACAGCGCTTTGTTTGGAACTATATAATGATTAATGTAGGTATTAGGGATAGATATTTTATCATTCGACACACATACATAAATAATTATTACCCGGTAGTTCTAATTGTTATCATAATGTGTAATGAAACACACAATAGCATGCCACTAAAGTGGTTTGTCATGTTCCACTTGTCCACTTAGTCAATAAAAAAACATACAAACAAGTCTATATTTTCTTGCACCTAATGTTATATTTTACCGTTTGAAAAACGCATATTCATCTAAAACGCTTCAATTGCAGCACTATTATTACTACACTATATAACTATATTCCTGTTTTTTTTTAAACGGAGGCACCCATTTAAAATGCTGTGCGAACGTGATAGCGATTTCAACTCATAAGATGATTGTCTCTGAGAATAACGATTTAGGCATACTTAACCATCGTTAATTAAGAATAACTTGACAATTTAAATTAAGAATAATTTCACGATTCCAATAATAGAACTCATTATTCAATGTCATCGTCTATTTTCTGACACAAATAATCGAGCTTATATTTTGATCGTCAACCAATCTTAAATTGATGAAGAAAGCCTTTCTGGTGTCATTTTAATATATCCCATAAATCTTTCTGCTTTATCAGGTTGCTACTTTTTCATTAACGGCATCGCGAAGCAGTATCGATCGGGTTCCAATAAATCTACCACAAGCAAACACTATCGGATCCTCTGTGATGGATTGCTGTGGGGAGGGTATAAATCAAGCAGAATCCATGAGCCCTCGCCCTTTGTATTTGCACTTTTTACCGGCGGAGGGGAATCTTGGAAACTGCAAGTAAGAATGCGGGTGTGAAGGTGTTAAGTTTTTAACAGATATTCATAGATTGATCTAGGAAATATGGTTTATGGCGTATGGCTTTTTAGTAGTTTCAACTTTACAGCACTGAATTCCATTTCCTGCTGCGAGTAGCTGAGTAAGGGGTGCTGTTGTAATGACAAGAAGTTTATGACCAATTCATGGTATAGTACTCCTTAGTAAAAGGGTGTTAATTTCTTACTTTTAGGCCATGACGTTAGCCGTTTATGGCGCAAAAAAAGCATTATCATTCTTCAGGATAGCAGACATAAATCGTTTAGATTTTACGCGTTGAGCAATTTTTGCAGCGATGCAGTAGCAATGCAAACGAATAAAGGTCACTATGCAGTCGCAATACTGGTGAACTTTGCCTACGTTACCACAATTTGTATCGATATACGCAATTTTGTATCTCAAAACTGAATAGCCATTATAAGTATTAGAAATTATATTCTTTTGTTTAAAATAACTACATTTTATGCAAGAGTTTAACTGTTTAAGACAACAGTGCTGTCTGCCTATCTTTATTGCACTGCCGCAGCATCCTTCCTCTGTTCTTATTTCTTCTCCAAAATACAGAAGCCTAATTCCCATAATTTAAGAGTCGTCAAAATCTAGTTTAAATTTCAACCAGCAGCAACAGTCAGTGTGAACAAAGACCAAGCTGTGTGCAAAAGGTGGTTCATTACCACAATTTCATTTCTTGCTACACAAACATGCAGTGAGTGCAGCCATTTTAACAGCATTTACTTTCTTAATTGCATTTTGATTACAGTTTTAAAAAGTATGTGTACAATTATCTTTTATAGCTAAATCATTTCAACGTCAAACAATCCAGACGGCAATTTATTTTATTTACTTTTTTAACATATAAGTAAGTATTGTCTGACTGGCGTTGTGACGGAGGCGGATTCGTTTTCAAAGCACAGGGTTCTAAATTCAATTCCTGGTTTGAACCAATTAGGAACTTGTTTTTAATCTATAATCTCGGATCTGGGCGGTAACCACGAACTCTTAAAACAATCCCAAATCTGTCAAACATTATCAGTTCTGTCAAATTTTGTATGAAATGACGTACCAAAATTGACAGATTTGACAACTTTGAGATTGTTTTAAGAGTTCACGGTTACCCCGCTGGTGTGCTCTAAGTCGCTGCTGGCAAAACCTACTGTCAACCCGCTAGTCAAATTATTCATAATACTTTCTATCCGTCTCGTCTATAATTATTGTTGACTTGTTTTATCGTGTTGTACATTCAAGTGATAAAGCATGAAAATAGACAAGAATAAGTTATCCTAACGCTATTTCAACAAAAATAACTCTTACTCGCATTTTGATAGCCGAATCCTAAGTCGAGAAGAACATTAGCGAACACTAAAACGAACAATATCGATGGCAGTCTCTGTGACCCATAAATCCCTTTTCGTATTCTTTTTGAGGTCGTTAGCGAACTTCAGTGAGTCACGTAATAGGAGCACTGAGACATATATCTGTCTCGCTCACCAACCTCATTAAGGCCCTCGCAGACTTCGACGCAGCGGATCGCTAACCATCATTGTGAAATCATTTAACAATAAAAAAAAACAGAATGCCACTGTGTTTACTGAAATCATGGACTGACTTTATTAGCACATTGTCAGCAATTAATTTTGGTCAATTGACGGATTACATAATAATCATCATAATCCTGTACAAAATAATCCCGTTTTTTTAAATGTCTAAATAGCTGTTGCAGTCGTATCAAGTTTCCTGAATGTAAAACCCTTTTTCTTGGAATGGTTTTTCGGCTTAAATTTCTTTTGGGGTTCTACTGCAGTAATTCTACTGACAAAATACAACTTTCTAATTGGAACCAATATTTCATGCTATTTATTGTCGTTTCGTGTTTTCGTGTTTCGTCGAGTTTCGTGGTAACATTTACCTTTTTTGCGGTTCCGTACCCAAAGGGTAAAGCCTATTACTAAGGCTCCGCTGTCCGTCTGTCTGTCTGTCTGTCTATCTGTCTGTCTATCTGTCCGTCCGTCACCAGGCTGTATCTCACGAACAGTGATAGTTGGAGAGTTGAAATTTTCACAGATTATGTATTTCTGTTGTCGCTATAACAACAAATACTAAAAAACAGAATACAATAAATATTTAAGGGGGCTCCCATACAACAAATGTGATTTGTTTTGGCCGTTTTAATAGATAATGGTACGGAACCCTTCGTGCGCAAGTCTGACTCGCACTTGGCCGGTTTTTAAAAATTATAATGTAAGTCGTTAAAACTGTTGTATTTGAGCAGTAAAATTGTTTAAAGCCCTAACAGGAAATTACTAATAATATAAACCTTATATTGTAGTTAAATATCTACTTGATAATATAAAACGATCCCGTCATAAACCATTAAGATGCAAAATGAACTTCCTGCCAAGATATTTCCCCGCTTAACATAACATTCTTTTTAAATTTGCTCACCGCGTTATTTCTTACGCTTTGGTATTCAGTTTTTTTCTCTATGCGTAATAAATTAAATTTCTTTTGTGTCTGGAAAGAGCTGCACATTTCTTCGATTTAGTTTATTATTCGTTTTCTTCTAGCATTGTAATAGGATTTAGATCACGGCTTTTCAAACTTAATGTTGAATCCGACATTACTGTTTTAAACTTTCACGATTGCTGTCATTTTAAGGACCTCCGAGTTAAATAATAAGGATTGAAAAATTCGTTACTCAGCAGCCTTCGAAAATTCTAAAGGCAAGTAACAGATGTGGATCCAAATAAATTGGATGTAACTTCAAAATAGTCCTGTTCGTTGAATGTTGCTATTTTTAAAACTTGAAACTTCTGTTTTATCGTTGCAAAGCAATATATTTAGCAACAATGTAGCTACAAGAACACTGTTATACGACCCGTGAGCACTACACGTTACCTTTTCAAATAGCTCGCTAGTGAATTAGTAGTTCACTATAGTGCTCGTTCGATCGTAGATTTATGCACTAAAGCGTCACTATGCGTATGTAATCGTCCGGACAAAATGTATGCGTAAAATTCCGTTTGCGATGCATTGCGTTGCGACATGATTAATTTTATAGCGTGTAATAGTGTTACAAATGTATTTATGATCGAGTATTTTTTTAAATAATATTAGCAGAAAAAATAATTTGGAAAAGGCATTTGTTTTTAATAACACGATAGCTACAGTTTATTTAATAAAATAACGATATAAAGTTTATATTAAAATCAGTATGCTGTTTATTGGGGTAGTGCATCACTTAACATCACTAAGAAAATATATGGCAATTTTCACGAATTGTTTAGAGTAAGTTTCTGTGCTTTTATCTGTCTTATTTGTGTTTCTACTTACGCAAATATTTTTTGTTCATAAATATAAATCGCTATAAAAAATAATTACCAACCGAAAAAGTAGCGATTTATTCAGATAGGTTTACAAATTCGCAATTCCTTTAAACCGATATCATCAAGGTTTGTCCATCTCCTTTCTCTTACGTTATTACCTAGTACATTTGCAAGGGTTGAGTCCGAAACGTCCGGGCCAGTAGTGATGCTTAAATATTGAATTGAAATTCTGCTATCGATAGAAAAGGGCTGTCAAATTACGACTAGACATAAACGATCTATGATAAAAACCTGGATAAACTATCGTCGAATTGTTTTTGACGTGATAACGTCTTATAAATCAATGACCGCCTGCAAGCACGAAAAAATGACACGTTTCGCGTGCGAGCGAGAGCGCGGAACAAGCGATAGAGAGGCACGATCGGCCTAAGCGTTCGGCTTGTGACTCATCTATCTCCCTTCCTCGGTCGATGCGTCCGAGTAGCATGAATGTTTGTATTCTTAAGACGTTATCACGTACAATTAACGTCCGTAAGCCGACTTTACAGACAGCCAGTTTTTTCGTGAAAGGTCTGCCGACGCTGCGTCTTCCTTTTTGTGGTTGCTTTTGAGACAATATCTTCCCTTTATTTTATCATAATGTGATATCATAGTAATAATTTGTTTAAACTATAAGCAAACGTGATTCGATCTACTTTTTTAGTTAAATCGACTTCCTAACTAGTAATACCAATAGTACAGATATTAATGCACTATCGGATAATCTCGAATCAAACAGATATTTTTTTTTATTTTGAAAGAGAGCAAAATAATAGATATAGCTTGATTAGAAGAAAGTTAAAATGGCAATGGGCTGATCGTACTTGTCATATACCTATGGATAAAATTAATGGGGTATACGTGTACTTAGTTGTGGAGACCGCGACTTAGCAAACGCAACGTAGGGCACCCTCCGATGAGGTTAAATGATGTTATACGCAACGCTGCACCGTTAAATATGTCTTACTATACTATATTTATATAATACTATACTATACTGTACTGTACTGTACTGTACTGTACTGTACTATGCTTTACTATACTATACTATACTATACTATACTTGCAGTATTGAATTGAAAGAATAGCCGATTATTTATGTTGATAAATGTTTACGAATTGTTCGTTTACAGTGTTCATATAAATAAATCAGACATTTTTAAAACAACATGATGAGCTGATTATACAAATAAGTTTTGACTATAACAGCAATATTGCAATTGTAAAGGAAGAAAATGTTCTTTCAAATCAAATCATCAGTAGTATTCACAAATTTATGTAGTCGATAGAATCGATACTAACGATAGTCCTGTTCCTGATTATACTATTGAATATCTATCGATAGAAGCTTAAGGGACATCACTTCGGCCAGTGTTTATGACGGCCAATGTAAGTTAAGGACGTGTCAGCCAAAGTGATTTTGTAGGTTAGATCCAAAATGTCTTGGGTCACTTCACCCCGAGGCAATTACAATTATTACAACGGTAATGCATGGTTAAAATTAGGTTTAAGATGAAATTGTTTGACCCTATCAACGTGCGCTTAATATTATAATAATATTAAAGTTAATCAATATTACTTATTAGTTTACTTAATATTATGTATACTCTTATAGATACTGAGCGCGGAAAACAATAGAACACTCCTTAAAACTTTTACAACAAAAATCACAAAATCAGATTTTTATTTTCAACAACATCGAGATCGTATGTTTATAGATGCGTCATACAAAGTATCTTTCTGGGCTTCTTGGGAACTTGAGATTCTGAATTAGAATATTCTAATGCTTCAAAAATTTGTCTTCTGATTAATCACTAAAAAGTCAGGTAAATTTTATTTTGTTCCTAAATCTAGTAATTTTGAGTCAAAACCCGTTTCAGTTACAAGAACAAGTCTAGATTATAAGTTGATTAGCATCAGACCGGTTAATTGCTGTTAAATATTAATGTATATTAGTTTCTCGGTTAATTAGTCAGCAGGGCTAACTAACTGGAAACATCTGGTACATATTGCGTGCTTATATTTTACTATATTATAGTGGCTATATTATTTGTGACGTCATTAATAATCTATGTGCTTAAATTAGATTCTACTTCGGTATGATTCTAAATTGCATAGGTACTTTGATTTTGCTGAAATTAAAATGCCAAAAATCACAAACTTGTACTTATTAACTGACTTTCTGGTATCCTTTTGGAGGTTTTGTTTCTAATATTTTTGCATGGTTTTTGGCATAATTTTTTAAAGCATTTCCAAAAGATAATCCAACCACTCCTGTCTTCCATTTCCTAACAATACTTGACGTATTTGTCCAGCTCGTTTCGCCATTATAAGCCTTAACCTTAATCTTTACCAGCCTAGTAACCAGACAGTAGAAAATCTGTAAGTAGTTTGAGGATCACATGGCATGGCATTCAAATTGATAACCGGCTTTTGTCCTTGCGTTTTAGCTAAGTATTGGATGACAATAAATAGGCTATGTTAAAATTCTTCAAATATATTTACCTAAGTACTATTTCAGCTAAGTTTTAGTCTGATCTATAGAATGTTTTATGTATTTGTTTTTATTTCGAGCATATACCTAGTCTTCTCCATGCCCTACGGTCAAACTACTTTTTATAGAAGTTTAAACATGAAACAGCACTATAAAAATAACTTTATGACAATCTAAGTGGAAAAGCGGTCTGTTAAATAGGAACGAGGTTTGAACGTCAAATGTATTCAACCCAAAAGCTGGTAAAATACAGTTCATTCACACCTTACATGTCCTATCATATTTTTCAAATAGTTCTTCGTATACGCGAAATCATAAACAAATATTGAAATGATCGCTGCTATACTCCACGTACAATACAGATGGCTAAGGCGATAAGCCCTAATGGTTCTGTTGCTTGCGTTTTACGGGCGTATAAAGCGCCAAGAATACATTAAGCCCCGTTTACACTTAGCCGCGGTATAAGGCTGCGATCGACTTGAGCTGTGCGAGGTAGCTAAGCGGTGCGCGAAGAAATATTTCATCAGTATGTTTAAATGACGTTAGAATAGGATTATCAAATACAATCTAGGACTTTAAAAAAAATTGTTGTATAGCCTTTCATGTAGTATTCTTACCTACCAAAGATTTTTCATGTAAAATAAGTGCTACACTGTGCCGAGGCAGTTACATATGCACGAAACAGTTCGTACAACTTTGTGTGAAAATACGAGTGACGTAAATATGTTTGAGATTGCAAGGAAGTAAAAAGAGTCTGTTTTACAGCATTTGATGATAAAACTACCTGATTGCATAACTGTCTATAGTTTGTATACCGTTTAACATCTCGTTATTAAAGAATCTGTTTATCCATTCTTCGCTACTTAGCTCTCTTCTATGCTCCGCAAAACACAAGTCTTCGTCGCAATGTTTTGGTCAAAACGAATCCTAAAGTGCCAAGAATACATTATGGGCCGTTTACACTTAGCCGCAGCATTACTATGCGATGCGTCGTAAAAAAATGTTTTACTAGCGACGCGTGACGATCTTCCCTGAAAGCAATGCACGTTCAGTTAATATGTGTATCATGGTTTAGTGATGCGGCTAAGTATAAAGATCATAAAATGGAAATGACACGGTTTACTAAATATTTCACGATTCAATAGTTACGCTTATTCTTAATTGTAATCTGCTATTTGTATCTTTTTTGGTTTGTTTATATTGTCTATTTCTTTTAAGTGTATGTCTAAAGTACATCTCTAGCAAATTGGTATTGTATACTAGCTCGTAAAACAAGTGTTGTGTATTCATTACATCTTGACAATATGTGTGAATTGTGATGCCTAGTGCATACTTATTAATATGGTATTCTTACGTCATAGAGTGGCAATAATGAACAATAAGTGTGTCATCTACAGCGGCAAAAATCCGCAGTGTGGCTGCAGCGTCAAAAAAACCTTTCACCTTAACCCGGCAAACGCGACGCGCTGCGACACACCACAGCAAAGTGTATGCTCCCCTTAAATCTACTTTAGAAAAACGCTAGACGTTGTACGGAAGTTGTAGCTTCCGTACGTAAGGTGGCGTGACCTGAACTCGAGAAAATGATGCCCAGCCAAAAGAACGCAATTTCCGCCCAGCTTTTACTGCTTATATTCCGTTGTTTGAAAAAGCTTATGGAATATGGTAAATAGGTACAGTAGTCTCGTTTTACACTGATGGTAGAATATGGTCCGTGAATTTTCACTACCTACCTGAAGATTTTTTCCGAAAAAAAAGCTACTACAAAAATGGATAAAACGTAGGTACAGCTCTATGCTAGCTCATGCATCATGCCGCTATACGTAATTTGTGGTAATAAATAGTACACTTGATATAACCATCCACAAAAGTATCTCAAACTAGTGATAGAGTAAAAAAATAGTTTAGTCGAGTTATAAGCATAACTCTGGCTTACTTGCAGCAATAATTGTATTTTTTATTTTAATTCCAAATACCTAAGCAAAACATTAAATTGGCTGATTCTGATTCTCAAATATATTTTTTTTGTGACCAAAAGTTAAGTAACGTAAAAAAAAGATTACTCTTTGCGGGATTTAAGCCCGCAACTATCTGGTTTATTACAAATGTGTACGCCTACTGTTTAATACTCTGTTGTAGTAATGGGCTTGTGTTTAGGAAGTTTGGACTTAATGGTTTGAGAACCGGTGACCCGGCTGCCTTTGAACAAAGGATGCCTGTAAATTTTCATCTCAGGCATCGATTTTGTAATATTAAATGGTTCCCTATGAAAAGCTAGATCAAAATGGAGTAGAGTATACAACTTTTCTAATTTTTTTTTATGACAAACTGTTACAAATTATGTATTTAGTAAATGGTGTTACATGGAAAATGCATTATTAAATGAACCCACTACGTTATCCACAGATTAAGCAATGGAGTGATACTAAACTACATATTGCAATACTACTAATTATAAAAAAAATAGTCTAATGCAATCTAAGATTAGTTTTTTATAACATATTATATTAGGATAGTGGCTTTTATAGAGGGGAATATTGGCCCTTTAAAAAGTTACCAAGCATGTACGCACCATTTTCAGCCTCTACATTATTATTATTTTCAATATAACCCTGAATACCTACTTTAAATCCAAACAAACTTTACCTTTAACGCTCAATATAACGGGAATTAACGAGATCATAATTTAGGTACAAAATGTTACCTCTATTGCTTGACGTTTCGACCGGGTTAACTTTACCTCTTTATTATACTGCTTTAATACGTAATACAAATGGGAAGAAAACCTATAAACAAAATGAACTATCAGTAAAATACTAGAAGAAAAAAATGAAGTAAAACAGTATCGAAACATAACTAAAGAACTGTTCTGCTATTTATAAAAGTAGAACGTACCAACGTTTAATCTAGAAAAAAGCAATTTCAAAAATAATTCCTCTGAACTTTTTATCGCGACCCGACACGACTTCAAAGCGAAAAAGTGTCTCGAGAATGTCATTGTTCGATTCAAATTCTCGGAAACAAAAGATAGCTCTCTATCGCTGGCCTAAGGCTTATCTTGGACGAGATAGATTGGGGAGAAATGGATAAATCAAAGTTTTTGTTCGTCATAAGAAAGAGAGATGAACGATAGCCTGCTTGTTTGGTTTAATTAGTTTGACAGAATAAAAAGCGACGAAATTGATGGCGGGCCTTGTCGTAATTATGTGACGGCGTGAAATTGGACACGAGGTTTGATGAACCTATTAATGGCGATCACAGTTCGTAAATTAATGCTTCATTATATTTTTATCAAGTTTAATTTTAATAAGTAACTTCTTTTTTTAAAAACCTTTTGGTGTAGTAGTTCGCGCTTTGGAATCATCATTATCATTTTAGCCAATTGCAGTCCACTGCTGGACGTAAGCCTCCCCAAAACAGCTCAAAAAAGCACGATCTCCCGCTTTGGAATACAAAGCCTGAAAGTTCGCGGGTTCAAATCGCGCAAGCAATATTTTAGTGGTATATTTACACTAATTCAGCACGAGCACGCCAAATTTCTGTTAGGTATGATATTTCCTGCAGGTAGGCAGGTAACTTAATATTGGTGAAAGAATATTACAACCGTTTCTAAGGAATCAAATTTTTCAAATAGAAAATTAAATCTCATACACATGACTGGTCACCTGTTACGATTCCCTAATCGTAACAGGTGACCAGTCATGTGTATGAGATTTAATAAGTAGACTTAAATATTGGTCCAAAATAATATTATTATATTCGAGCATTTTATTCAGCCTCTCTTGATATTTATTAGTAAGTTACAAATAATTCTAAATATAGCTAAAGCACTTGTGTTATAGAAATCAGAAACAACGACGGTACCACAGCAACCAGACCCGAGCCAATATAGAAAAGTTCGTTTTCCACATTGACCCGACCGGGAATCTAACCCGGAACCTGAGAGTCCAAGTCCGGCATTCTCGCCTCTCGGCTACGGAGGTCGATAATAGAAACACGAAAAAGAAAAATTCTTCATTAGGGTGCATTGCCTTTTCTTGTAAAATTAATCTACAGAGCAAAGGCTTCCTGGGACAAAAGTCAAAGTAAAATAACATCAAGGATTCATGAAACTTTTTTCTTGGAATACAAGTTTCTTATCTATATCGGGTGGGACAGAACTACCGTTTTTGCCTAAAATTCCATATTTTCTATGGTCCTATAATATCAGTTACCTTCTCCAAGGAAATAAAACTGCTCAAACATGGGTTTAAATATTTTTGAGTATTCTACGTCCCAAATACCATTATTTTACTTCTCCATGCGAACAGATTTTTGTATATGTGTGTGTATGATGTTCGTTCTGCATAAAGTTCTTGAGTAGTAAAACCACGTCTCAGAAGAACCTTTTAATACAAACTTAGAAATTTTGCAATGTATAGCGACATCAAATTTATTAGCACCATTTAAAAAAATATATTCCAGCCAACTCTAAATTTACTATAGTTATTTAATTTGACCTGAAATAAGGCGAACTTTTCGTCAATCAATGCGGCAAGTTTGAATTACTCTAAATTAAAAAAAATACATACCTATTTCTTTTTTTTAAACCAAATACATAAATTAGGTCCTTGAGACCATTTTTAAAACAAAAGGAAAATAAAAACAAAAGACAAGGGGCAAAAATATCGGTAACTTGGTCCAAGAGCCTCCACTCTGATGAGACTTGACGGAAATGAAAGTTCAAACTTGTCTTATGATTTTCGCAAAGTTCTATTAGGTTATTGTGCTATGGTCATGTTTGTCCTACCTTTAAAATAATATGACTTTCTTTAAAGCACTGTTCGTTTCGACACTGTCACCCTACCTCTGCATTCTATCTGGAATCCGATGTCCCTTCCACTTCTATGTCGTCTTCTTCCCACTCTCCTCCCCCGCACTCCATCGTGTCGAATAACAGGAAGCGACAACGACATGGAACCAAATGCTGAGTGGTAGCCACGAAGCCTAGGTCTATCTTCTAGAGGATCCTTCTCCTCTAAAATGTCCCTCATTCAAGTACTGGGCGACTTAATTCGACGCGCCAACGACTTTCACCGGCTCTTCATTGACTACCAGTGAAATTCTCACTGCCAGAAGGCGGAGTGGCAGTCTACTTAGTGAGTGCTGAGTAGACTGCCACTCAGGAAACAGTCGCGTCGCGTTGCGTCGCTACGCAATTTTTCGAGCTCAGTGGTGCTAATGATATTAGAACGCAATATCCACCGCGCTAGCTGACAGGTTTTGTCCGGCGACTGACAAAATTGGTTCCAACTGCAGAAATGTGCTATGCAACCATGATCGATAGCCTGTCTTGCAGGTGTCTACCCCTTTTGCTCCGTAGTAATCGCGCGTCTGGTTTGCATTCATAGCTCTATTCCGCCTCATGCGCCCTGTACCTCCAGTAGCACCAATTTCTGGGGTAGGGAAGCCCCTTCTGGTGTCAAGCGCACTGTATGTGATAATTGCGGTGACTGGGCAGGTGGTCAGCCCAGTTGGACAATATATACATAAGACAAGTTTCCGCTTTCTGTTTTTGTCCATCATTAAGCTTTTACGCGAGATACCATCGGGGTCTCGCTAATTCCCCCGAGGGAGCCGTTTTATGCACTCATTTCCCTTGGTTACGCGACTGATACGGCTCTAATGCCAGTCGCTAGGGTATTCTGATTGACTGCGCTGGTTGAGAAACTATCTCGATATCTATCACTTAGTCGCTTAACTAGTGGGCGATGGGATCTTTACTTCCCGACGCCGTATACTTGACCATAGCATAATTACCCCGGGATAGAATCTGATAGAACTTTGCATAAATCATAAGTCAGGCTTGCACTTTCATTTCCATCAAGTCTCATCAGTGGAGGTTTTTGGACCACTTTCGCCCTTCCTCCTTTATAGACGGTTGTTCAGCCCCATCCTGTATAATTAAATGTTACAAACGACTCAAGAGAAGAAATTATAGTAAGAATTAATTGCGCTACCCTTTGAGTTTGCGGATGTTTTGAAATATAACTTAAAAGATTCTTTATCAAAGATATCAAAGGAAATGTAAAAGGAAATATTTTATAACTAATTGTAATATTCTTTCCAACTTATTCTTATTACACGTCTTTCTTGTTAATAAATATTATTTTACTACCAGCGCACAGCCATTCTAAAACTTTTTTGGTAATGGAACCTTTGATGACCTTAGTTATTTTATAGACCTCTAAGTTTTTAAGATATAAATATCCTGGGTCTATTATTAAATTAAAAACCAGCCATGTGCGAATCGGACTTACGCACGAAGGCTTCCATACCATTATCTATTAAAACGAGCAAAAAAAATCATGTTTAATGTATGGGAGCCCCGTGGGAAATATTTATTGTATTCTATTTTTCAGTATTTGTTGTTATAGCGGCAACAGAAATACATCATCTTTGAAAATTTCTCTCTAGCTATCACGGTTCGTAAGATACAGCCTGGTGACAGACGGACAGACAGACAGACTGAATGACAGACAGACGATGATAATAGGGTCCCGTTTTACCCTTTGGGTAAGGAACCCTAAAAAAGCCCTGCAAACTTATTTCATACCTGTACTAACCATCTCCTTCTTTACAGCAGGCGTAAGAGATGCAGTGGCGAGATACCCAGTGTTGGTATTCGTCCACGGCGAGAGCTACGAGTGGAGTTCGGGGAACCCATACGATGGGACCGTGCTGGCGTCACATGCTGGGCTGGTGGTGGTCACTATAAACTACCGGCTTGGGATATTGGGTAAGTGCTTTGAATTAATTGATAAAGATAGTAAAATTCTAATACAGTCACACTAACGCCACTTATTAGAGCTACACTAAACTGTGCCGTCAATGGTTAAACCATCATGGCGTAGCTTCTATCATGCAAAGCGTTGAAAAGAAGATAGTAATACTTTTTAATGGTGTTAATAATTATTTAATTCATAAATTCTTTAATGTAAAATACAAGGAGGTATTACAGGATTTTTCAGCTCAGCTGTGATCTGCCATAATAGGCGTACAAAAACGAATTAAAACAATCATTATAATAAAAAAGTGCAATTACAGTGCATAACATTTGTCAATAAAAAAAACATTTAATTTAATTTTGGAACTTTGACTAAGATTATAAAATTACAAGATGTCAGTAATATCCTGTATGTTCATCGGTATATTTAAATTACTTATTTAAGCTTTTGTAATAGTTAACCTATCACAACAAAACAACATGTAGACCTCTCAGGGTGTTTTAAGGACCACAAGTGACACTCCCAAACGAACTTTTATAAAATGGCTCGCGTCTTGTGGCTTAGAGACGCCACTGGTACAAATTTTTTTGTTGGTTACCAACACATGGCTTTTACCAATATATATCCAAAGTTTCCGAATCCCCTGCAAGACTGTTTAAATCTTCGCACATCATCATTTTTTGCATTTAGGTATAATGTACTAGCGTGTTCTCTAGTACACATCTCGAACTAAATGTTTCAGCTAAGCATTGTAGCCCGGTGGACTACAAATTCATTGATTGAACAATCAAGAAGCAGTTTTGACAACTTCAATTATTGACACTGACTGAAGCTTTGTAGTCCACCGCTACAATGCTTGGCTAAAACATTTAGTTCGAGATGTGTTCTCTAGTACGCTAGTACATTATACCTCAATGATTTTTTTGAGTCTAATTCTTCAGTGATGTCGTCTTTATGTACCCATTGTGTATCCATTATTCATTGTAAGAATATATTCCTGTTATTTCAAAAGAGTCCCATGAAAAGTAATATAACGGTTGAACCAGTTACACAAACATTATTAGGGGTGTAACAACGCTGCTGAATACTCGCATAAGGAAGATTCCACAAATAGTCCCCGACATTCACTGTTACCGTTATAACGCTATTCTATTACCGTACAATCAATATCCGGACATTTGCTACCTTTCAGTTTGGAACGGCCCCGTCGGGGTCCAAATTACAATCCCCTCGGTCAACCGTCCGAAACTTGTGCCCACATTATACCCACACTTCTTGCCAAGTAAGAATGGGACAGGCTTAGAGATCCGTCCGGAAATGGGAAGGAACAATCGAATTATCTTACGTGTTTAAGGGGTAAGATTGATAGGTATGAGGAAAAAGTTGAAGATGCCAGTCAACGTGATGAATCTCCAATGAGATGGATGGACCAAATTATAGCTATATAGATTGAGATAAAATTAAACTTAAAGATACATAATATACAAACAAAAACCGGAGGTAACGTCATCGATAACAGTCATATTATCAAAGAGTGCAGAGACAGATATTCGATTATTTTATTTGTATACTAAAAAGGGGTACCCGTGAACAAAAGCTACAAATAGACTAAATTTAAATTAAACCGAATACCACCTTTCCCGAGTATTACACCTGCACCGAATATGTAGTTTCCTCGAATTTCGGTCATTAGACTCGTGTTTGTTCAAATCGTGACAAGTTTGCGCGCTACTTGAATTAAGTTGTTACGTTCGCGATATTCTTAGAGAATAAGTCCAAACCAAATAAGTGTCAGTCAAATGGAAGCATCGGTTCCATGAAATACCAATGTTCAGTCAAAAGTGCCTAAATTCATTTATACCGAATGTGAATCGAATATCGGTCCATCTCTAATGAAAAACAAACCCAATAAAAGGTATTTGGGACTAGATTTGCAGAGAAATATTTTTACTTTGCGATAGCATTACAGTAGGTTATCAAATTATTATAACAAATTTATATAAAATGTGACAGAGAAGTATTTTGTATTTTTTATTAATCACTCTGATAACGATTTAGCTTGTGATAATATGCATTTTGCCGTCACTATTTGTATAATAGGATCACAGCAACAAATAACAAACAACTGTTAGTAGCAAAATTATCACCTTATTCAGCCCAAATCAGTCCACTGCTGGACATTCGCCTGTCCCAATACTCGACACAGAACCCAGGCCTATTCTTTTTCATCCTCTACTAGCATCTCTGCGTGTATCATCGCTCCACCTTGTGGGAGCCCTATGCTGCATTTGATAATTATTAGCGATCCCCACGCAAGAACAATAAAGAACACTGTACGTTCATAATTATCTTCGCAGATATATAAAAATGTTTTTTACAGAACCCTCAATGCAGATTCGGCTTAATCTTCCCCGTTTTCGCCGCAGCGGTTTGTCTCAAAGGATAATACGCCACTTAGCCGGACGATTCAAGTTTATGTCAGTGAAGTTGCGAAGTCCGATGTTTCACGTTCTAACCGTTTCCGACTAAGAGCCTGTTATAAGCATATACTTTTATGGGCGGTATAGGTTTTTGATAAGGCGTAACTGTCTAGGTAGTTATGGATACGGGAAACTAAATCAGTATACTTGGCCACATAGAGATTGTGGTTTTTTTTCTTTCATCATATCAGCCTGTTGCAGTCCACTGCTGGACATAGGCCTCCCCCATGGAGCGCCACAGCGCACGATCTCCCGCCCTTTGCATCCAGTCGCTGCCAGCTGCCTTCTTCAGGTCATCGGATCATTTAGCCGGGGGGCGTCCTACACTACGTTTGCCTAAGCGTGGTCTTTTTTTCTTTGCTGCATTTTAAACTTAACAATAGTTGTGCACTGCATTATTTATGCTATCGATTTATTCTCTCTCTCCAACAATCTTAAATGCAGGTTCAGTTTAAATAAAATTATTAAGTTTTGAGTGGATTTTTAACGTTTTGAGGAGAGTTTGGTGCCTGAAGATACACAGGTTTTGGTGAATTAGGTATTTTCAAAGTGAATACATGTATAATAACAGAGGTACTAGACAGGACAGTATTATGTTGCAGGGATATTATTAAAGCCGTTATATTATAATTTCACTAGTGTCATTATAATTACACTGATTATTGTCAAACATTTGCATAACTCGCAATTTAACGGGCTAGTTTCATTTCTATTGTGCTATTATTATTTCACTAGACCGATACAGCAAAATTATAAGGCAGTGATATTTTGACAATAACACTGGTTTAAGAAAGCCGTTAGATTATCAGAGCGATCGCTGATTGGTCCGTTTTCGTTACCAGCTGAGCTACAAATATTATAATATCACGTCTTTGACAAAAGCCCTGCGACATATACACTATCAGATGTAATCCAGCCACTGTTTTTCTACTAGCATCTCTGACTAGATGTTTCTACAAGCATCAAGAGAATTATCCGGGGTCAACTGTTTACGTGCCTTTCTAACTACGGAGATAATTGTGATTAGTGCATAGAGACATTTCTTTTGCCACAATGGATAAATGTCTACAAATTTAATTTGAATCTGGTCACCCATCCACTAAGAACCACATCGTGGGTTGCTTAGCCTTAGTTATTCCGACAAAAGTAGGTATTGACACCGATGACCTACGAGCACCTCGAGAATATTAAATATATTAAAAAGTAAACTATTTTATTTAGCTCTAAAAACTGGATTAGTTCTAGCTCAATAATTTCAATATGCCCTTATAACGTCCTCTTTCAAAGGTTATCGATATTAAAACCTAAATATTGAACAAGCCGCTAATTACCGAACAGACACAACTTTCTAAATTTGTGCGCATAATTTCGTAACTTTCACGAAAATTTTTAAAATTTCATATTAATTTGACGTTGAATATTTAGGTCTAAAAGGAGGGATCTTGTTACAAAATATTTTAAATACTCTTACGAGAAAAGGCTATAAAATGGCTGTCAAAGTTGGAGGCGCTTAAACTATTTTCTTGTAAATTATTTGTGAAAGTCTCATAATTTTAAGAGCTGGAAATTTTAAGTTAGTAATTGAATAATTTCGTTAGCGTTGTCATATTATTGCTATTCTGAGATGATATTAGAGTTGGAAGATACCTACTAGCTTCTGCCCTTGAAAGAGAAGATTTTATTTTTAAATAAGTATTGGACAACATGACATACATTGCTCTGATCCTAAGGTAAGTAGCTAAAGCACTTGTGTTATAGAAATCAGAAACAACGACGGTACTACAACACCCAGACCCGAGCCAATATATAAAAGTTCGTTTTCTACATTGAACCGACCGGGGATCGGACCCGGAACCTCAGATATGGCGGCGCCATTTAAAGTCCGGCGTGCTCGCCTCTCGGCTACGGAGGTCGTCGTATTAATAATTATCATCACATGAAGACACATAAACGAATATTTCATATTAAAATAATATCTATCGTGTCAAGTTCCAGCTAGTTCAATCCAGCTCTAAAAGCATGATTAAGTTACAAACATCTAATCATATAAACTTTTACATTTCTAATATTAGTAAGACAAACTGAGTGTCTTCATTGAAAATACTGGATGACATTTTTTACTGTCAGGAAAAAATAACTGTGTATTCTGTACCTAAAACTATGTGATATTATATGAGTGTGTTTATAAAATACAACTGATTTTATAAATTTTGGACTGTCCGAAAAAATGCATAAACATAGAAAACATCAGTAAATATGCGTTAAGGTTGTGGTCGGTTTCATATTTTTATTATTATTTTACCAATATTCTTTTTTTAATGTTCAGTTAGTCAAAATTAACTTAGAATTTGATGGTTATGGATTTATCCTTAAATAGTTGATAAAAATAAAATAAAACTTATTTTATAAATTATCATCACCTATATCATTTACCTTTCTCACATGTTTATTTTCTTGACGGTAAAAAAGTCATCCAGTATATTTAACAACCTATGTATGTAGGATTTCGGCATTTAAGATAAATTGTAAAAAAAACCAACCTCATATTTGTCATTAATTTTGAGTTTTGATTTGTTATTTATTTTTATCAAAAAATTCTAGAAGAAACGGAGTTTTCATTACTTTTAATGGAAACTAATTAAATTTCAAACGACAGTTAATTTAATATAGCCAACTTCTTACAAATTTTTCTTCTTGAATATTCAAACTGCGGCCTCCCCACGGCTTATGATGCTTAGTAAAATTTTTAATTAATAATAACCACAACTTGTAATAAACTTTAAGCGTCCGTCGGGGACTCGACACGGCTTTAGTTGCGGCCTTTGTTTAGGCTTCTGGATTTATTCCCTTGAAATGACATTAATTATAAAATGAAAGCGTTTTGACAACATTATAAGACTGGGTTGTTTCTGAGAAAAGTGTGGATTTTAAACTTTTGTAGCTATTTTTGCAGTGTCTCGCTAACGCCATCTCGTGCTTAATATCGCGCAACATTGTATATTGAAATTGTAACCTTTTAATTTTATACATAGGTACTATAATACTACATTCAACGTTATACATATTTACTTCCAAAGAAATCCATGTATTTCTTAAAAGTATTATGGCTGTATCTTTATTTATTTATTTTAAAAAAACCAACAGCGTAACTTACAAATATACTTAAAAGTACGTACATGTGTTTTAGTAAGGCCAATAACAGGTTTTTCTTAAATTAACAATTCGTCTATGCAAGTCTAGCTATGTAAACCATCCATCAAACGTGCGTGTGTGTGTGTATGTGTGTGTTTAAGTTTATGTGTAAGTGTGTGGGTGGTTGTGTGGGTTAAAAGTGTTTTATGAACGAGTTTGAACGTGACCGTGCCTGCCTATTTTCTGCTATCCAAAATGTTATTAACTTGAGATTTAAATTAATCTTGGTAGATTAATAAATAATATATTTATGATTCCTTAAACAGCAGGTACTTTAAACGATACACCATTTATATGAAACGGAACAATAGATTTTTTATCACAAATTCTCAACAATACAACATGCAAAATTATTAGATGACCGTCTGGTGTAGTGGTTCGCGCTCCGGACTACAATGCCTGGCGGTTGCGGGTTCAAATCCCGTGAGGGGCAAATGTTAGTGTGATGAGCACGAGCATTTGCACCTAAGTCATGGATGTTTATAAAAGTATTTAAGTATGTTTATTCGTTATTTAGTCGCCATAGCACAAGCTTTGCTAAGTTTGGGGCTAGATAATTGGTTTGATTGTGGAAACAATTTATTATTATAATTATTATTATTATACAATTTCGTCAGCAGCAAGCGTCGTCAAATATTTATAAATTAAAATAAATAAAAAATAAAATAAATTCTAGATAGATTGAGATATAATTATTAATAATTTAAACAATAATTTTAAAAATGATTTTATGAAATTAACCATGGGCAGAGTACTCACCCAACCTTGTAGCATGTAACATACGTTACTGATAATTTATCAAGTGAGTACGTAAGCACGAGCCTGCTGCGAGCCGCTGCAGCGTAGAAGCGCATTAAGCTCGCAGTGCCCCGCCGAGATACAGTATCAGATACGTTACATGCTACACGGCTAGTTGAGTTCCCTGCTTTACCAAAGCTTTTTTAATATGGCGTAAAACAGCCATTCAAGATAAATGTAATCTTAAACCAATGCTCCTTTTTTGTACGGAACCCTAATCCGTACCCAAAGGGTAAAACGGGACTAAGGCTCTGCTGTCTGTCTGTCACCGGGCTGTATCTCATGAACCGTGATAGTTAGACAGTTGAAATTTTCACAGATGATGTATTTATGTTGCCGCTATAACAAAAAACACTAAAAATTAGAATAAAATAAATATTAAGTGGGCGCCCATACAACAAACGTGATTTTTTTGCCGTTTTTATAGATAATGGTACGGAACCCTTTATGTGCGAGTCCGACTCGCACTTGGCCGATTTTAGTTATTCTAAAAAAATATGAACCTACTTATTTAATCTAAATACTTTGAGTGTTTTCTTAGCAACAGAATAAAACCGCAACCTTCATGCCCAAAAGTCAAGAGACATACAAGAAAACTCCAACAGAAATACTTTACGCGAACACCCCATTCCATACTCTTCCTATTCATACAAAGTTATGATTATTACCATGTCGTAATTTGGCAACAATGTGTCAACTTTGTTTAGGCATCTTTTAGTACAAAGCGTGCCGTAAACGGAATGTCAACTTTGTTTTTATTAAAGGAACAAAATAAATAGTTAAAATAGTCGGATGACAATGTGTAGGATGGTATGAATATACAGAGCTTTACTGAATTGTATTTTTATACGAGTATATTTAATAAATTCAAGGTTTAATTAAAGATAAATAACACTTGAAAAAATAAACATCGACCTCAGGTCCCACCTGACCTCAGGAGGGACCTGAGGTTAATGATTTTTTTTATTTATCTTCAATTAAACCTTGCATGGAAATGCTAAAAACAAAAAAAACAAGGTTTTTTTTAGCTCAATAGCAGCAGCGCTTTGGCGTAGATGAGTGACTCGTTTCTGAACTTTTTAATTTTAAATTCTGATTTAACATTGTACAAGTTTTATATTTATACAAAAATAGAATATTACCTCACATTGCAAGTCATAGTAGTAGTTTAAAATAACATTATCAAAACTTATACTAAATTCAGCGTATATAGAAAATTGGTTCCCTTCATACGTCGGCCACAGACTACACCTAGATAGCGACCCAATTAGTTTAGTTGTAGCTAGTGTTGGGCGTAAAGTTGTAAATAAAGTATCGATATTATCGTAACTTCTAAAGTTTGTCACCATATCGATGGATTTGAATTAAATTTCATCGATGCTTGGTCTCAAATAGGTGAATATTCATTTTTAAAAATTAAATTGAACCTCAATCGCATTTGTTATTATCATCATTTTACACATTTATCTGAGACTTTGTTGAGAGTTTAAGTATTTTTGGTTTTGCCTTTATTGATTCTATACTTAATTTTATCTTTTTATTACAGACTAGAAATTTTATAAAACTGCAAAACAAACCTGCATTATTTATCGATGATTTATTACACGACACTAGTCTAAACGAAGCGTTGAAGCTTGAAATGGGTCGTGGATGGAGATGGGTGGATCTGATTGATTATCCGTTAAATCGTATGAAAAAATCGAATAGTGACCTATTTATTTTGATTATCGTCATTGGTTTGATTGAGAACAACTATTTTTTATGCATTAAAGAGTGCTAACGACAGCCATCTTACTTATAGTGCTGTTGCTTTTGAAATTTCATTGCTTGATTGATTGCATTGTTAAAATGACTCTAATCATGAAAAAAGGCTGTTACACCGTTAGTGATTATATAAATGATAAAAATATGTGGATTTAAAACTGCTTAGCTCGCAACAAATCTTGCGCAAAATATTTATTTTAAAAGCGGCTGACAAATAAAGACCAAGTTTCTTGTGCTACTTCTTCTCGGCACTAGCCCACAAATTTTCCCGAAGCAGTGTTAGGGAAAAATATTATTGGGACGTGTGAAAGTGCCTTTAATGGCCAATTTGCAGAAATAAATGATTTTGATTTTGATACTAATTAAATCATGGAAATTAACAATTACGGAACAAAAAAAAAACGATCAACTGTTTCAGATGGAATGGCTATTTTCGGATTTTAATTTCGGTCCAATGAAGACATTTATTATTTTGTGCCACGGAATCACGTGGAATAATATCTTGTTATTAGACTAAGGCCGATTTCTGATTTGACGGCGCAGCAGCGGCGCGACATCTGCATGCTCGATATACGCGGTACAGAAAGCTTACCGAGCGCCTATATTTCAATGGAGCGTTCCTGATTGGCTCGGTATGCGCGGGAGCGGCGCGGCACAGATTCCATACTTTCTGTACCGCGTATACCGAGCATGCTGATATCGCACCGCTGCTGTGCCGACAAAACAGAAAACGGCCTAAAAGATTTTAAAAATCAAAAGAGTACTGAATTTCCCATTTTCTCGTAAACCTACAAATTAGCATAGTTTGTGCATACAAAAGTTTATGCGTGTCTGTTTGTTTGAGTTTGAAATGTTATTTTCTAGACAACATTTCACAGGTATAAAATGGTGTTTACGCTGAACATCTCCTCTTTACAGCGGCAAAATATTATTTTATTTCTGAAAGTTCAAGTCCTACACATTACCATGACACTCGAATACTATCGATCACTTTCAAACCTTCACTATTTATTTGTAAGAATCCGCTCCGAGGCAAATATTTGGCACAGTATACGGTTCTTGTGACGCCATTGACTTTGTCAACAGCATTATCTGTTTTCAAATCTGGGTCATGTGTACTGTTTTTGAATCAAAATCTCTTATGGCAAGAAAGATGTTGTTGTTTGGGTGCAGTGTCTTTGTGTGTATAGGTTAACTTTTTCACATGTGAACGTTATGAAGTCAGTTCTTTTCGCTGGGGACCAGAGGGCTTAGTGCAAGAGCCACAAAATATTTGCTTCATTACTTCGATCGAAAAGTCATGTTAATTTGTTTTACTTTTCAATTGATTTAAGTGACTTGGTTGTTTTGTGGTACTCGCACTAGGCACCCTGTTCTTCTAATAAGAGGAAAATGATTTCCTCATTGGTTTTTTAAGAGCTAACGTATAAACCAGCGTAGTTGTTAGCAAAAGGACATGTAGTTGATGGGTGTAGAAATACGCCCCATTCAACCTTCGAGTTTAGAATAATTTAAGAAGTAGAGGTAATCTATAGATATAAGGTACGATTTTATTAGTGTACATCCTGTTAACCTGTGACTAAATAGGTGAAAAGCAATCGTAAAAATCAAATTTCAAATGTCTATTATATAAACTAAAAAAGTTAAAAATAAATTACAAAATAACAACATCGACTTCATATTGCATAAACTCGTCCTATCTTCAACTTTTTCTCGCTTTGTACAAGGGGAAGGAATAAGATAATCAGATGGTTAAACATACCAAAGATAGGACGAGTTTATGCAATGTGAAGTCAATGTTGTTGATTTTGATTTTTAACTTTTTTAGTTTTTATGGTACACAATTGAAAATTGGTTTTTACGATTTCTTTTCACCTATATAGTCACAGGTTAACAGGATGTAGACTAATAAAATCGGACCTTATATAAGATGTCTTTTTTTAAATAAAGTTAAATCTTGCTGATGCTTTTAGATTTTGCTGAATTTAAAATGTAAATAAAGATGTTAAGCCAAGTAATAGTTTTAAAACTAGGAATCCACTTCCCTCAAAAATTTTGACTGGGTATTAGTAAACCTGGGTGCCGTGTGGTGCCGGCACTTTAAAGGAATTGCACCACCCCTTCTCTTCCTATGGGTGTCGTAAGAGGCGACTACAGGAGAACCGCCATGAGAAGACGAGCAGCAGCGTCTCCTCTCCACCATTGACCAAACTGCGATCGCCAACCCGCCTGCCAAGCATGGCGATTATGGCAAAATCCTCCTTTTGGAGAGGCCTGTATCCAGCAGTGGACTAATATAGGCTGGTGATGATCAGTAAACCTAAATCCAATAGGTACAATACTGATGAATTCGTTTTATAAAGTACTTATACCCGAACCGGAATTTGAGGACAGAATTCTTTGCCTTAAAAGTATATTATCGCACCTAACACTTCTGCGGGGTAACCATTAACTCTTAAAACAAACTAAAAGCTGTCAAATCTGTCAATTTTGGTACGTCATTACATACAAAATTTGACAGATTCGATAATGTTTGACATATTTGAGATTGTTTTAAGAGTTCGACAAAGTTTAAATGAGCTCAACTAACCTATCATCACCAACTCAAACTGTTAATATCATAAAAACGTTATCAAACAATATTAAGTGTGTTTCGGAGTAAAAACCGTAATTATAGGACAGTGAAACTACAATACAGGTAGACACGGTAAAGTCACTCACCATGACAGGTATAAGACCCTAGATACTACGTAGCAAGGTATTTAGAATGCTATATTATCTTTATAATGTTATATTGACGACCTTCGTAGCGACGCCAGCACGCCGGACTATACATGGTGCCACCATCTCTGAGGTTTCGGGTTTGATCCCCGGTCGGGTCAATGTAGAAAACGAACTTTTCTATATTTAATTTCAATTTAATTTTATATTTAATTTGCATGCCTCGTGTTGGCCAAACATATTTGGTACGTCCATTTTGAAACACCTCTGTATACCGTGTTTAAGCAAATAAAGATTTATTTTATTTTATTTTATCTTTAACTATTCTGACTCATCGGCCATCAGTTCTACGTGCTATGTTTACCGTGTAGCTTAATAATGTTTAATGTCATTACGTAGATGGCTTTTAGAAGAAGCGTATTAATCGGTTGATGAAAAAAATTTTTAAAGGATAAAACGTAAACGACATAATATATTATATAATGTCTCGCTATTTTTTACTAATCTTTGCATATAATTGGTTATAATTGAATTTTTCGGATGCTAAATGACATATTGTAATTAATTAATTTTCCTTTAGACATATTTGCATGCTATTGTATATGGATAAATAGGTGCTTCATGTAATATTATTTTTTAACATAGACTGTGTACTGTCTCAACCCTATTTAATGGCAAATAAACTATTTGTATTTGTATTTAACGGACCATACTGCATTTCATTATGTTTTGTCTGAACCATCTCCAACTTTGAGGAGAATTCCTATAGTTTATTATCGGCGAACATGCGAGAGAGTGATTACGAATATTACCAAAATGTAAGGCTGGAACTTAAATTACTTGCCTCATGTTGATGATAAATTCGTACGCGTAGGAAGAAATAGGAAAAAATAGTTAAAAAAGTTTGTCTTATGCTATTCTGATTTGATTTTTTTTGTTTCTAGACAATAGTAAATTTTATGTAGTCAATAAATTAGTTCTATAACTTTATAAAGGTCTAAAAATGTGTTAAATAACAACATTTAGTTGTCGACGTAGTACATTATACCTCAATGGTCGACGTTATAGCATTTGACGACGTCCGTAGCCGAGAAACGAGCACGTCGGACTTTAAGTGGCTCCGCCATGGCTCTGGTTCTGGGTTCAATCTCCGGTCGGGTCAATGCAGAAAACGAACTTTTCTATATTGGTTCGGGTCTGGGTGTTGTGGTACCGTCGTTGTTTCTGGTTTCTATAACACAAGTGCTTTAGCTACTTACCTTAGGATCAAAGCAATGTATGTGATGTTGTCCAATATTTATTTATTATTTATTTAGGTATCAGAATTTACTTTCCCACACAAATCGTTACAGCTAAATCGTCTTTTTTGAGATTTCGATGTTTCTACCATATTATTCGGTACGATATACCGTTGTTTCGCTGGTCCCTGCACGTCCCAACGTCGGGGTCTCCGCTAAAATTCAGCATCGTCATGGTTTGGCGTTGTCGTTACAGACAAATGTTATGCCTTTTTGACAGAGGGGACCTTTTTGGCACTCTTTGTGTATGTTGTTTTGTTTCTTTTTTGTAATGTTGTGCCTAATGGGTTTGTCAATTTTTTTTAAATTTCTATTACATGTTTTGCCCAATATTCTTTTTTCAGCAAGAGATGAGTATTGCTTTTATAAAATGTTGTTAAAATTCACAAAATGTAATATCCACACAAATCGTTAGAATATAAACTATCAAAAGAAAACAAACAACGAAATGTAGCCTTTTTAAAGAAAGTCTTACAAAATTAGCGAGATAAATCCCGAGTCGAGTGACATAAGTTCTCCATCGATAACTAATAGGGGGAAAAGCTTTTGAAACTAGAGACGCGGTATAAGACGGCCCACTAGAAGGAACGACGACCCTAGAAAGGTCGTCAAGCTGTGCTAGTGTTGTAGAGATGTCGATAGTTAGAGTATTTATCGATATTTATTGTTTTTAAGCAAAGTAACACGTGCAGTCTCTAATAAGGCTGACTAGTAGGTATCATATATAAAATACGTTTCACGATTTATAAAATTATGTAGTTACGCCTAATTATGCCTACGATATGAAAGCCATAATATATTTACGCCAAATTGGATCTTATTTCTTACGCAGTAAGGTGAACACGTTCTGCCGCAGTCCTAAACCCTTCGATTCACTCTTTCCCTTTATTTTTATTTCATATAGGACAACTTAGTTTAACCATCATTAGATTTGATTCGATAGACCTATCTTAGTATTTAATAAATAAAATCAAAAAACAACAAATTATACATGTTAAATGCTTTATTACTACGCCAGTACAATCGTTTCTATCCCTCTTTGGCCGTTCCGTTGGGGCTCGAGGGATTTCGACAATAATTAATTGCTTTTAGATAAGAGCGCAATATAATTATGTGGATGCTATCAAAATTGTCCTAATAATATCCAAATGATTTTTAGAGATCATTTTTAAATAACGCTTGGAATATTTAGCAATGATTAAGGATTTATAAAATTTAGGTATAGGGAATTTGATCCCGGGCCATATTCTTAATAAAGAGTCCCCGGATTGTGGATAATAATGAAAAGGCAGAGAATAATTGTGTAAAAATCAGCTTTTTAGGGTTCCGTAGTCCTGACAAGGAACCTTTATAGCATGTCCGTCCGTCTATCTGTCTGTCCGTCCGAGGTTTTGCTTAGAGGCTTTTGACACTAGCAAGCTGTTATTTTGTGTACGTATATCAATGACGCCGACAAAGTGATAGAATAAAATTTTGAAATATTTTTTTAGGTAGCTCCTATTACTTAAAAAAATAAAGTGGAGATGATTTTTTTTTACAGTCTACCCCACCCGTACATGTTATATTTCACGAATTAGTGATCCATTGCGAAATATTAATCTCTAAAGTGTAAATTTCTTCGAGTAGGAAAAAAAGCCCGCCCTTTAAAAGTTTAACTATGGGCTTGAGAAATCTGTAAAAAATCATGATTATAGTGATTTTCATGAAGTTTAAAGAATAATTATAAAGGTTAAGATAGATCACTTAGTTTAAAAGTAATAGTCGTTCAACTTATGTAAAAGTAATTAGAAAAAAAAAAAAAAATATTTTTTTTTTAGAGGAAAACATTAAAAGTGACTTAAATAAAGTAATTGCTGTAATATATTGTGATAACGACGGGCAACTAAGGAACCCTACACTACGCGTGGCACGACATGTACTTGACCGAATTTATCTTGTATTTTAAGTAACAGGACAGTTAACATGTTATTAAAAATTCAATTCTAAGTCATCGATGAAGAGTCAAAAGAGCTCAAGAATGGACATTGTTTAGTGGAGAAGAACTATATAACAAAGTTCAATTCTAAGTCATCGATGAAGAGTCAGACGAGTTCAAGAATGGACATTGTTTAGTGGAGAAGAACTATATAACAATCTAATACTTTGTGTTGTTTTAAAGTCTATTAAAATAAATTATATCGATAACTTAGCATCACAAAACAACACTTAATTCAGAAGAAGCACTTAACTCAGCCCCATCCATTGTCTAAGACTTATATTCCAAAACGGTTTAGCACTAATGACGATAAATACGAATTCAGTTTATTATCTATTCAAAAGGCTTGTGGCTCAGTGGCAGTAGTGATTTGGTGATTGGTAGGCGTTAGATGGCTTTATAACAAATGACAGTAAGATTTAGCTACTGGCCTGCGGGGTAACCATGAATTTTTAAAACAATCTCGTTTTTTCATTAATTTTAAAAAAAGTCGTTATTACGTACGAAATTTGACAAACTTGAGATTGTTTTAGGAGTTCATGGTTACCTCCCTGATCTTACAATATCATTACTTCAATCCGCACTGGGCCTGCGTGGTTTAGGTGGCCCAAACTACCTCATAATTGAGGCGAGGCATGTGGCCTGCTGTAAGACGAAGGTTGTTAGTTCCACGCACGTATCTCTGATACTAAGATCGTCTCGTAAGATGCGCAAAACGATCGCCACTCTTTGCCCCAGAGCTTAACGTTAGTGCCGGGTCATCATCATCTCAGCCTATTGCAGTCCACTGCTGAACGTAAGCCTTCCCCCAAAGAGTGCAAAAGAGCACGATCTCCCGCTTTTTCATGCATCCACTGCCAGCCATTTTCCTAAGGTCGTCGGTCCATCGAGCTGGGGGGCGTCCTACACTACGTTTGCCTATGCGTGTTCTCCATTCGAGAACCCGTTTACTCTGTGTGTGTGTGTGTGTGTAACTTTGAATTTACTTAACTATAGAATATCCTAACTAAGAACCTAGCCACAGCCATATTCATTAATCTTACAACACGGTATAATAAGAAAACCTTTAAATCATCATCATCATTTCAGCAACAGGACATCCACTGCTAAACATAGGCCTCCCCCAGTGACTTCCAGATTGGCCGGTTCGAAGCGGCCTGCGTCCAGTGGCTTCCTGCAACCTTTAAATGACGATTCCCAAAAAAAACATAAACGATATTTGCTTAAAACTCTCAACAGATTAAGTATGATACATAGGACAAGTAAAATATCCGCTGCATTTCACTCATGAGTTAACCAACAAACTGGCGTCCATCTAAAAGCCAAATAGCTGACTTTTGATTTTGAGTATTAGTCAAAAGTGCCAATAAATATTTATTTTTCATTTGAAATTAATAAATTCTACCAAAAGCTGCTTTTTAAATACCTAACACATTATAAATTACTGCTAAAGATTTAAGTTGTTACTTAGCTAAATAATGCTAAACAAGTTGATAAGCAGCGTTTAATGAATAACACTGCTAAATAAATAAAGATTGTGTTAAATTATAAACAAAATAGAGCGTTTTGAGTGTGTGTAAATAATTTGACTGTCAAGATGGGTACCTTTTTCGGTCGTTTTTACGAGCATACAAGGTTTTATGGTTATATTATAGTTCTTATCAATCTCAATACGATGTCAAAGTTTCACTACACAACTTAATTTATTAGGAAAGGGACATTTTACTCGTGTCAGAAAGATCACATAATATTTTTGTAGTTATTAAGTGTGAAGGATATCTGGGAAGAAAAAGCAACATCACATTTTAATTTTTATGTAACAAGCATCGTCATTTGGTTTTGAACAAATGGTAGAAAATAAAAAAGTAATAAAATCCAGTTTTTCACTAACAAAAGCAGGGATTAAGCAGATGACTATTTTGAATATTCTATTCCAATCTCGTTAATCTCTTACTGTCCGCCGGCTTACAGGTTGATTGCTATGCATCCACTATCGACTTTTAAATAATTTCAATTGCTGGTTTGGAAAAAAATCACGAAATAAACGCGCGATTTCTAAACTGAAAGTGGTGCAATGACCTTGACTCGCCGTTACATACGTACTAAAAAATAAACGTGATTTTGCGTAGGCAGGGGAATGGGTAGTCTAAATCTCACCACGTATCATATGGGAGAGGGGGGGGGCTTAAATTTGCTAAAAAACATCACGTGAGTATTGGACCACCCCTTATTACGATGATAGTCAGCCAATCTAAAGATAATGTTTTTTTTTTATTATCATTATCAAATTTGCTAAAACAGTTATTATGAAATACTTTATGATCTACACGAGTGTATGCCGTTTTTAAAAGTTTGACAGTTGTTTAATTCAATTAGTCTCGATGATTTCTGATTGTCTTACTCTCACCATTCAAACAAACCCCATGTCATTATAAAAGTTGTGTTATTATACTTATGCAAATCATCAAATTCGTTTAAAGCTTACTCCTGTTGGTAAAATAATAGGTACATTAGAATTTCTGAACATAATCGTTTTCAATTCCCCCTTCCCTTTCGGGTTCTAATCATAAACATAAATATAAAGAGGTGTTGTTGTTTTCCTGTTTCACCCCCCAGCTTCGTAGTTCAGAACAATCTAAGTTTAATGTTTTGAATGATTAGCCATTTATGTAAATTAATGATAGCTTTAGGACGGACAGTGAGAATATTTGAGACCAAATTGGAGTTGTTGAATAGACTTAAATACAGTAGGTTTACTCCTTTTAATGTCCTTTACACGCGAATGCAGTATCAGGCCAATAAGTTAATTTAGTGTTGTTTTAGATAGATAGATAGATACTCTTTATTGCACACCAAACAAAGAAGTTACAGTTGATATTTACAGAAAGATGTACAATTTGGGCGGTCTTATCGCTAAAAGCGATCTCTTCGAGACATAATAATAAAAAATAAAATAAAATATTGGACAACATCACATATATTGCTCTGATCCTAAGGTAAGTAGCGAAAGCACTTGTGCTATAGAAATTAGAAACAACGACGGTACCACAACACCCAGACCCGAGCGAGCTAATATTAGTTCATTTTCTAAAAGTTCATTTTCTATATTGACCCGACCGGGGATCGAACCCGGAATCTCAGAGATGGTGACGCCATCTAAAGTCCGGCGTGCTTGCGTCTCGGCTATGGAGGTCGTCAATACAATCTTTAGGCAGAGGACAACTATAAAGAAAGTGTAGGTATGTTTTGTCATTCTGACCTCGTGTTGGATCTTAGTTTCAAGTCAGTAATATGTTGACATTGCGATTTCAAGTCAGTTCAGTTACATCTTACAGCTATTGCGGGACACAATAAATTCCAGTGCAAGTTACTGGATTATGTAGACACGATTGACACAGTAAGTCAGTTTCAAGGGAATCTATTGAATGGGTTTGATTTACCGTCGCAAAAGCACTGAATTGGGATGCAATTATAATCCATTAGATGACAGATAAGATAGGACATGCCAGTTAACTACTTACACCCTTTTAGGCCAGTTGGTTTATAAGTGTCCAAGATACTATAACATAGACAGCAAACTGACCACATAGATTAATTCCGTTCAAAAATGTCTAGTAATTGGTGAAAAAATCTAAATTTTCCGGGTTTAGTAACTTATATCGTATACACCAGTCATACTAATGCCTGACTGTCCAGTAAGGCTGGGTTGCACCACCTTTCTTTAACTTTAACAAACGTCAAAAGTATATCAAACTCCATACAGCAACACCGGTTATAGTTATAGTTATGGTTAAAGTTAAGTGGCCTTACTACAAAAAAGATAGACTAGCTATAAACACTTGTCTATAATTAATCAACCAATTTGTAATGTTGACACATCTGACATTCGAGACATATTACTAACAAACATTTCAATTTGGGTGAATTATCTGTAAACAGGTGTTCAACACGTGTTCAACACGTGTTCAACACTAGTCTATATTTTTGTAGTAAGGCCGAAGGTGATTCAGCTCAGTCTAAAAAGATTGAAATTTCCGGCAGATTGTTTCGGAATAAAAACTTTTTCATTTATAGAAATCATTATCATCATTACCTACGTAGCCGAGAAGCGAGCAGAATAACTTGGGTCCGGGTTCAGTTCTATTCCCGGTCAGGGCAATGCATAAAATGTTTTTTTTTCCATACTGTCTCGGGTCTGGGACTCTGGGTACCACCGTTATTTCTGATTTTCAATTAGTGATTTCTTTTACATAATTAGTAGTTTAGCTACTTTGCATTAGATCAGAGAAATTTAGATGGACAAATCGCTGGATCGTTCCAAAAAGTTTACTATGCTATACGAGCATTTATTGAATGCTCTAAGATTTAAGTGTATGAGACAATCATATGAAAATCTATGAACCTTCTGATGAAAAATCATTTTGTCCTAAAAATTTGGGTCTCAGTAATTGGAATTTCAATAAAACAGAAAGGGAACAGGAGACAGAAAGCAATAACGTTTTAGTGATGTATGTGCCTAGGGCGCACATTGGTAATGAAATTCTGAGTGTTAAATTCGTGAAATCAAACGCTGAATGGAATTCAGGTGCCAATAATTGAAAGCCTAATAACGTTTCATTCGTAGCTATAATGTCTAATGAAAATGATTTATAAGAGTTAAGATAAATTTTAAAGACTGAATGTTCTCCTTTTTCGAGTATTCTTGAATTTGATTTCAAGAAATTTAGGTTAGGTTAGGTTATAATAATTACATGTTCAGATGTATCACAGTTCTTTGCACTTAGAGTGTCTTATTCAAAGTGCATTGGCTTTTCCGGGACTTGGGTTAAACTACTGTACTAACGTACAAAATTCAGTGGTTTAACCTTAGTCTGGACTAGTAAATTCACTCTGAATAAGACAGATAATCTTTTGAAATCCATCTACTATCTGTACATTATGGAACGCAATAAATAATAATAATTGAATTAAATGTTTACTTTGAGAATTATCATTTCATGAATCTCCACTCAGTGAAATGTCAGTTATTTAACAAAAATACCATTGAATTTCTGTAAATTTTGCAGATTTTGAAAACAAACGTTGATAGACACAATAAAATTAAACCAAACTCGTCTGTTGAACGAGGAAGAACAATTATTCAAGTTATTTATGAATAACCGAAACGACTGGCTAATCTCTTTAGAAAGGCATTTGAAAACATAACTTTGCAGTTGTCAATTATTAGAATTCGATGGCTTAGTCAAAATTTGTGAAAACACATTACACATTTTCTTTGTTCGTTTCGTTTAGAAGTATAAACATTTAGTTTATACTTTAATTAGGTCCAATTTTATTAGTGTACATCCTGTTAACCTGTGACTATATAGGTGAAAAGCAATCGTAAAAACCAACTTTCAAATGTCTATCATAAAAGCTAAAAAAGTTAAAAATAAAAATACAAAATAACAACATCGACTTCATATTGCATAAGCTCGTCCTATCTTCAACTCTTTCTCGCTCAGTACAAGCGGAAGGAGTAAGATGGATAATCAGATGGTTAAACGTACCAAAGAGTTTATGCAATATGAAGTCAATGCTGTTGATTTTGATTTTTAACTTTTTTAGTTTTAATGGTACACATTTGAAAATTGGTTTTTACGATTACTTTTCACCTAAATAGTCACAGGTTAAAAGGATGTACGCTTATAAAATCGGACCTTAAAATATATTACATTCTTATTCTATCGACTGGCATAAAAATACTGAATTGAATATATCAAAGCTTTAGTTAGACGATGTTTATGAATAACTATAAGTTGTTTTATCAAAATTTGAATCATAAAGCATTTTTTTGAAATTCTGTTCTACTTTTTGTCACTAAAGAGTTGATAATTAAACAGGATTAATGTTAAACGAAGAAATCACTTTAAATAATTCTGCTTATTAATCTGAACAGCATATATTAATGAGGCCAATTTCACAATATCAAGAACCAGATTCGCCATAGGTACATTATCGTCGAGGTAAATGACCATCTTGGATATCCATCCAACTTATCCAAGACTTATAAAAGTTCGATATTAGTGCAGTGGTAAACATTTTAATGAGAGAACATCCTGTTTATCCGATTCCTTCGTCTTGCCAAATACCTTGTATATTTTGGTCGAATACTTTCATCCAAGACAACACGAACCAATCAAATGAACTAACCCAATTTGAAGACCTTTTTGCACTTAGCAAAGTAATCGGGCAGACATGGGTAGCAGACATGAAGCAGCTATTGAAGCTGTGCTTCAATAGCTGCTTCATGTCTGCTATGCTATTTCGGAGCGTCACTTGTACCTTCCCTAATCTATAACATCTTGTGAATCATGTAACTTGCAAAAAAAACTTAATCTGCTATATTTTCTTCAACAGGTTTCCTAAACCCCCGTTCAGACGAGTTTCCTCGCTCCCCAGCGAACTACGGCCTCATGGACCAGATAGCAGCGCTACACTGGATCAAGGAGAATGTCGCTGTCTTCGGTGGGGACCCAACCAATGTGACCTTGATGGGGCATGGGACAGGGGCGGCTTGTGTGCACTTCTTACTGACATCACTGGCTGTGCCTGAAGGTAAGTTATTTTGTACGCACTAAAACGAAGGGTATTTGGATGAGTGCGTTTTTGAACTGCCACTGCTTGCAATACTATGAATTTAGCAGTGTAATCGTATACTGAGTCAACGAGGCAGCTGTTATAATATTGAATGTTGTAAAACCAAATCTGAAATTGGTTCTTACACACACACTCAGCGCTTACTTTGTCCCTGGCTCAAAGAACACCTGGCAGAAAGTGCTTGAAGGTGTTAAGTGTGCCCTATTGTAAAAAAACCATAAAAAGACCAACTAAGACATTGTAAGGATAAAAATATTTTTATTAACAAAATGAACAATAAATAAACTAAGATGAACCTAGATACTAAAAAACAAAAAAATAAGTGTTTTTAAATCCCAGTTTTCAATAGATCAATTGTTATTATAAAGATCCGTAGCAATAATACCAACACAACTAAATATTTTTTCTGTGATTCTTATAAAATGTGATATAAAACATATTTTTCAAACGCTTACTTTTGATAACATTTCCACACGAGGATTTGGTAACTTTTTAATATTCATGAAGCAGCTAATCCCTTTCATACAGGGTACCCTACTTCAAACCATCCAAAAGTGAAACAGTCCTACATAAACTGTAAATATTAGCCAGCTTTTCGACAATAATATGATACGGTTTGTTTTAGAGTTTTGGAATAATAGGGATAAATATTATCTTTTACGGTGCTCTTGTGAAAATTATTAGGCCAGCCAAAAGTTTGTAAAGCAAACCCTATTATCTGGGATAACTTTGCGTTAATAATTCAGGAAATGTTTAAGTCTTGTTTTATTTGAGTTGGAATATTTGTAAGGTGTTTAATAATATAATTTTAATTAAAGTGATAACTTTTAATAAAAAAAATGGTTTTTAATAAATAATTAAAGTCAGTAATAATATTAAAAAGGACAAATTGTTAGAATATTGAGGAATAAATCCTCAATATTCTAACAATTTGTAGATATTAATAAATAATAATGAATACTTTTTGCCACAGTTAAGCAAAACTTTTATTAAGGCGAGTAGATAACGGATGAACATACTTAATAATTTGTTAAAAATCCATGACTTAGTTACAAATCCTCGTGCTCATCACACGAATATTTGCCTCTTGGCGGGATTCAAACCCACATCTACCTAGTATTGTAGTCCAGAGCGCATATCAATATTCGTATTAATCAATTTAATAGCAGTACGCAAAATGAAAGATCTTTCTATACTTATGAATTAGTCTACCGCTAAACATTATTCAGAGAACCATATCTTTGATAATTTTGGCGGAATTAAAGCTACACTATTCCAAGAAAAAATGTCGGCAACTGAAATGTATGATATTTCCAGTGCAAAACACGGAAATTTCCCTGGAACCAATCTCTTCAGTGCCGTTCTAAAGTATGAATATGCAAACTTGTTTATACTCTCGTAAAGTCCCGTTTGCAGAGGTGGGAATGACGTTGCACTAGCTTCATGGCTCGAACAAAAATGGAGATTTTTACCGTTCCTATTGAATTTTTAAGAGGAATCTAAAATGGCATTAAGCAACGTTTTGATTTGAATAGCCAAACTGAAACTTTTAACATCACTGAAGATGTTTTGACGAATACATCATACAGTTTTATTTATCGTTTTATAACCAAATAAATTTATTTACGTTAGGTACAGTTGTTACTAAATTTTAATAGAAATTTACATCTTTGAATAATTATTTATAATACTTTTGTAACGGATTAGAATGCGCTTGCCGGTACGTGGCCTCCATTCCAGAACCTTTCTGCCCCATCGGCCGTCAGTTTTACGTGCTATGGGCCCCGCCCACTGCCACTTCAAGCAAGCGCAGCGTAGGACGCCCAGACGACCTGGTAAAGGTTGCAGGACGACGCTGGATGCAGGCCGCTTCCAATCGGCTGATCTGGAAGTCACTGGGGAAGGCCTATGTTCAGCAGTGGACGTACTGTGGCTGAAATGATGATGATGATGATGTATTAGAATGTAATAAGTAAACTAAATGGAATTCTATTGTCAAATGTTTGCTGTTTTTGTCATCTAGCATTGCAATTCCTACTCCGTTTTCTTTTACGATGTATGACTGTCATTTAAAATCGATTAACTTTCTTGTTTTTGCTCTCATAATAGCTCCTAAAGTCTGTATTTGAAATGAGTTTTTTTTATGCTGACGTGGACTGACTCTTGGCTTTTCATCACGAATTGAAAAGTCCAATTTCATTCATTTCTGATTGATCAGCTTGGTATAAAATATTTTTTTTTATTTTCATGGTGTGCATAAGGTTGTTGCCGGTTTCATGATTAATTAACAGCTCAAGGCTTTTCTTTACGTTACGTTTTTTGTGTAATTGATGCGTTTTCGTGATAAATGTGATTTACTCGTGATTCAACAGTATTTTCTACTCATAGAACAACGAAGTATCTTATATTATTTAAATATCATCCTATCTTACAAGTATCGTGAAAAGTATTATTGATCATGTAAAAAGTATTATATTGCCATAAACTAAAAAGTACGACGTTAATAGAGTATTTTTTATTAAAAAACTCCATAAGTAATGTGGTCAACACATTTAACCTCGAGAAGGCTACTGAAGCTACTCACTTTAATTAATACCCACAATTTTGTCCCTTATTAAAGAGACAAAACGGTTTATGTACTATGAACAGCGTCGGAGCTCATTCGCGAATGGTGCACTGCATTATCACGAACGCGGACTAGTTTTGAATAAGTAAGATAGGTGGATGACACATGGGATGCATTAAGTTTCAGCTTCATAGACAAAAACTACTTTTCAAGCTCTCATTGAAACTAGTTTTGGAATTCCGAAATTGATAGTAAAAAGCCCTTTTTTGCCTTCCTTTATTAGGTATTTACTTACTTTTCAAGCACACAATCATGAATAATGAACTTTCATATATTCTCATTAGTCTGTTTACTTAAAAATAATTTAACGGTTATAAAAACGGCTGAAGAAATAAGTTGAACTTGTAAACCAAATCTGTCTAAAATACAGTTATCCAACAAACCTTAAATTTTTCTCCACAAATTTCAACTACACAGGGTACATTTTCCAAAAGTAATTAAGCTCTGTAAACGTGCATCTGAAAGCATCCCAGCGGCCTTAATGCGCCGACTACCCGTCTTACTTATTCAGCGCCAGTCGTCGGACAGATAATACACCAGCGGATGAATATCCTGTGTTAATACGTACACGTAAAACGTTTAGCTGGATACAGTGAGTGGGTATTATCAGGTTCATGTTTATTTGAAAAAGGTCATTTTAAGGGTGTTTTTAAATAAAAACTCGAAATTTTGATGAAATTTGATGTTATTCGGGATGAAATGTGGTATTGTTAGGTTTTTTTAGTCCTTTGTAAGCAAATTATTACTTTTCTCATTTACAAAAGTCGTTTATTATTTGGAAGAAAGCTTAATTTCCGATAACATTTTTACACTATCAATATTAAAAACACGACGATGAAGTAACTTTGTATGAAATTTTATAAAACATTTTAACAATGCGTTTTCATTAAAAGTGTGAATAAAAAATGCTTATATTGTATTTTGGAATTGAAATAACAATACTGATCACTTCACTGAAAATATGACTCAACCATGCACCCAAGAATCGATTTATTACGCAAACAAATTTATTTTTCATCGCATATCATATGCCATTCTGTTTTGCCCGATGAATAAATGAATCCGATAACAATGATATTGCACGGATTCTCATTTCAACTTCATGAAAACCAAATGAAATCAGTTCTATAGATGCAATTATGAGTGTGTTTGCTTCATTAACTGGTTCAATGCTGACCCATAATTATATTTATTAACGGGTGATACAACATTTCTTTAAGCTGGTAAGGATTTAAATGTACAGGATAAATTAACACGGTTTGTTTGATAAATTTAAAGAGTAAAAGACGGTAAGTCTGATTTCTTTTAATTCATAACCTTTTCTGTTTTATACTATAATATTTAGTTATTGCAAAAATGTAGATTACCTATAATATATTCGAAATCTAAAGTAAACAAATCGCAGAACAATCCTTAACAAATTGAATTGTCTGATATAATCAACTGACTTAACGAGACTCCGACTACCAATAAATATTGGAGACAAAATGATTATAGCAAAGCATAGCGAGCAAAACGATCAGACGAGTTGAAATAAACCCATTTACATAACTCTACTTTTTTCCTAGTGTAGCAAGTTGTCGATAGTTATTTATTATCGTTAAACAATTGAAGATTGGAATATTTTTTATACTGATAAAAGCGACAGAACGCATTTAAAAGTCCTTAATTTTTGTTATAGATTAAAAATTCCCTACGAAGTGTTATAGAAAATTAGTCATTTGTTTAAGTGGATAAAAAATGTGATAATTCCATAAAATGAATAGTAGGAAATTTTCATATTCATCTCATCTATTAACCTTACACATCTACATGACAGATATCAATGATGCTGTAGCTTATTGATAGCGATGCATTAATCAACATGAATTTGCATAAACAATATCAATATTGATCAATTGAGGTCCAAGTTGCATTTAGCTGATATATTGTGTGTAGATAAACAGCTTTCTAGGAATCAAGTGATATTTGTCATAAATGATTGCACGCTCAAAGAAAATAATAATTAAGTTCCTGCAAAACTTTAATAAATATGTTTTTTTCTTTAAAAAATATCTAAAGCCGAAATAATGTATATTTTTAGTCCTGTTACTTATGACTAATGGCGTATAAATTGAAACGTACGACCCTAAAAAGGAATATTCGTACTGTCCCTAGCACTAATGATCTTTATCTACACAAGTGTGCATTTCACATAAAATCAACAACTATCTTATGTGCAGGCTTAGCTTCAATATTTAGGCGATGTTATTAATAAAACTATGACGTATTTAAAAAATAAATAGTACAAGCTGGCGATCAAATGCATGCCTTCTTTATTAGTGTTATTTTCACTACTTTGTATAACGCCAGAGAACTTATAGCTCTTTAGTCATTCGCGGCAGGCCACCAACAGTTTCCTAGGCATTTATGTTCTCTTGTAAAATAATATCTGAGTAATAAAATCTACTATTCACATCACTAGCGCGGACGAGCATTGAATAAATAACCGGCGGTACAAAAACAAACGAAGCTATTATCTTGTGTGGGGACATCATAAAAAAGCTTGACGGATTAGTATTGCATTTTCTGCTGTACTTTTAGTGTGGAATTTATCCACCCTTTTTGAATTTATTAAATCTTTAACGAGTCAATTTAAATTTTTCAAGTATCATTGATTAGTTTCATGGTTTTCGACGACCGTCTGGTTTGCGCTCCAGACTACAAAGTCTAGCGGATGTGTATTCGAATTTCGCTAAGGTTATGTTATGAGGACGAGCATTTGCACATACTAAATCGCGGATATTTATAAACGTATTTAAGTATGGTTATTCGTTATCCAGTCGCCATAATACAAGCTCTGCTAAATTCTGTGATAGATGATTGATGTGATTGTAAAAAATATACAAATAAATGGATTGTGATTTCATTTTGATGTGACTTAATTTACCATTTCATTTATTAATTCTGGAGCAGAAGAGCATTGTTAAAGCTTTCCAAAATCATAACATATTTTAAACCAACAATCGAAATGCCAATAATATCAAATCACACCATAGGGACGAGCTCGGACACTTGACTGATGTATGCGAACGAATACCATCTCAGCATATCTCAAGGGGCCCCCATCTGCGACCGGTCGGGATTGCGATTCGATGCTGCATAAGGAATCGATGCAGTTATCTCGCGAGTCCCTTCTCAGTTTGAGAAATCGAGATGGCTCCTTGCAGACGCGTCTTGTTTGTTATGGACCGGGTTCTGTGAATGGCTATTGAAGCATACCAGTTATTGTAAATGCAGTTAGCCGAGTGTATGCTAAAGACGGAGCAACGCAAACAAGTAGTGCGTAGGAAAGCACTATTTCAAATTAGCTGCTTTCTTGTGATTTAGAATAGAATGTTAAAATTCCAAAGAATAAAAAAAACATATTTACTTTTATGAGTTATAATATGTGATCTCTTTGTAAATGTTTAATTATTTTTATTGTTGGCTAGACTATATCTTTAGTTTTGCTTGCATTAGTATACATTTAAAAAAGAAACTATAAATTAACACGTCATACATAATTATTATAATAATATTATTAATTTAAAGGCAATTTAGTTATTTTTGATTTCCTTTTTAAGAAACATTTTCTAATTAGTTATTATTTTTCAGTTCTTGCTTAGATTTTAATACAGACAATGTTAAAAATTATAAATCAGGGCCTCATTTAAATGTGACAGTGATTGCATCAATAAATAAATCTAAAAAATAAAATTTCTAAAATTTAACGATGAATCGGGAAATCAGTGGTTTTCATCAATAATCCACATTTGTAAGTACCTACTGCCTACATAAACGTTTGTAAGCTATACATGTGCCTGAATAAATAAATTGAAATGAAATGAAATTTTAGGTAGAATTAGGATGAATTAAACATTATCAATTTTACTAAGACAAACAACTAGATCACTTGAGGCCGTAGTTTTAAACCAATCTTATAAACCAACATAAAAATATTATATTATAAAAATATTTGATATCCGGGTCTGCGGGAATAACACTTTTATACTGTCTCACTGCATGAATATTTCTACAGCTTTTTATTCTATTTCATTCTCGACTTGGAGGTTTACTCGAGGAAGATCTTGTAAAATTGAAATGCGAGTTTAAAGTCGGCCAGTTTATCGCGTTATGGAACATTGAATGTATTTTAGGATTTTATAATATTTCTACGAAGACAATTTCTCAGTTGTTGTCATATTAAATTCAATAATTGATGAAAAAATTGCTTGAGATGACTATTTAATTGACGACCACCGAGAGCCGAGAGGCGAGCACGCTGAACTTTAAATGGCGCCGCCATCTCTGAGGTTCCGGGTTCGATCCCCGGTCGGGTCAATGTAGAAAACGAACTTTTCTATATTGGCTCGGGTCTGGGTGTTGTGGTACCGTTGTTGTTTCTGATTTCTATAACACAAGTGCTTTAGCTACTTACCTTAGGATCAGAGCAATGTATGTGATGTTGTCCAATTTTGTCCAATATTTAATTATTGAAATGTTCATTAACTAAAAAAGCCCAAAGAAGCTAATAAAGGTTCTGATACAAGTTAATAGCTTATCATATATCAACAAAACTTCAATATTTTGCAATTTTTCATGATTTTAAGTAGAAATTTTATGTAAAAATCACCTCGGTAAGAGCCTGCACATACAATTAGAGCAAATATGACTGTTTTAGAAAAAAAAAAAAAATGGATCATCATCTGCCTTGGAAATCCACTAATCATTGTCTATTGGGTGTCAAATATGGAACAGGTTACTGTGCAATAAAATTGACATTAATTCCTGCCAGTTAGCGGTTATTTATAAATTTTAATCTGATAACGATCGAAGCTATTTCGCGGATTTTGGTGGATATTTTTTAAAGGTTTTGTCTGTTTGTTGCAGGTCTGCTCTTCCACAGAGCGATCCTCATGTCAGGGTCTGGACTGAGTCCTTGGTCTTTAGTTGCTGACCCTAATAAATATGCGGCGATAGTTGCGACGCATGCTAATTGCTCACCAGGTAATTATTTTTTAAACTAAACTCTGAATTTATTGTTTTCACTATTAAAATCATTAAAATTTTCCTCACAGTATTTTTAAAATCTTTTTTATCTGATTGATACACACTTGCTAGGCATATAAGGCATCCCATGGAAACTGTTTCTGTAGATGAAAATAAAATTTATCTAGGTTATGTTCTAAGCTTAGCCTGTGCCCTGCAATGCAACGTTTAAGGGTTTATTATACTAAATTACGCAAGTCCCATTTTATTTAACTGTAATGCTGGGGCTTCACGTAGGTACGTGACGCCTAACGTTCAAATAAAGGCATGATTAGCGTTAAATAAATTAAAGCATTAAGCTACGCGCTAAGTGCGTGGCCACACTTATTTGATGTTTGATTCTAGCGTCTAGCGACGTAGTTAGCGTGTGATCTGTGAGTGTGTCTTAAAATAAAATAAAAAGCTTCCAAGAACTCAATACTTTTTTCGTTTTGTCTACTCCATTCTAACTTAATAACTATGCACTTTAACATATATTTCACAAAGAGTTTTTGAATGTGACCGTGTTTTAACATGTTTAGTGTAGTAGGTGTAGCCACAACAACGCACTAGACGTCCGCTTAATCCCTTTGATGTATCAAAAGTTACCGCCGTCCGAGCTATCGCCTAACGTCTAATGTTATTGAAGCAAATTAGCACACAAAGACCGGCCACACCTGCGTACTACGTCAAATAGAGCACTAATTAACGACATTAGACGCAGATGAAGCCCCAGCATAAGGCTTATACCTTAACTACCGGATGGTTTAAACCATAACCCACCATGCAGGCCCACACATTGTCAAAGTCATAAAAATTTATTCTGTGTATAAGCCCTCCTCCGTGCACTTATACACGTCAAATAAATACAAATTTAAAGATAAATAGCACTTGAAAAAAAAAACATCGACCTCAGGTGGGACTCGATCCCACGTCCCATCGCATGCCGGGCGAGTGCTTTACCAACTAAGCTACCGAGGACGTTTTTTTTCAAGTGTTATTTATCTTTAATTAAACCTTGCATGGAATTGCTAAAAACAAAAATTTACAAATACACATTTGACCCAAATCTGTTTATTCAGCGATTCGTAATTGTTAAAAAAATGATTAATTAGGAATAGATAGGCGTGAACATTATAAAGATTCTGCTTTGTTTTTTGTACCAGAATTGACACCACCAGCGTTGCTGCGGTGTTTGCGGGAGCGGCCTCTAGAGGCGCTGCTATCAGCACCTGTGCAAGCTCCCGACTTCGCATATGCTTTCGGGCCAAGCGTAGATGGCGTTGTTATTGGTAAGTCTTAATAATTTTAATAATCTAAAAACCCGACTGCGTAAAAAGTGAACTTAAAAGATGAAAACAAGATTTAAAGAATCAATTTGCAGTCTGAGGCATCAAATCTTGGCTCTTGATTCGAATTTTTCTACACGGATTTAAATTACTTAATTAGGTACTAATGCAGTGCATACGAAGTCAATCATCATTATGCTGTTGATGGATTTGGAGCCTCCGACTGCAAATTAAATCTTGTTTTCATCTTTTAAGTTCACTTTTTACGCAGTCGGGTTTTTTAATTTTTAAAATTAATTAATTTTGTTTTTGACTTTTTAGTTTGTAGTGTTCTACTACTACTTTTCAATAAACTATAAAGCCTTATTTGTAACTCATCATTGAGAAAAAAAAGGTTTTAACTCAAGTAAGTAGTATCTGAAATCGGTTTTTTCCTTTTTATTCATGTAGCAATAGAAATTCCGGGTAATAACATAGCCTATGTCACTCCCGCAACCATAGATATAGAATGTACAAGATAGACAAAGGCACATTGCAAATGATACAAAAAATGTAACACGTATGTGTGTGTGTAGTAGTGTTGTTCAAGCCACAAATTTTTTATCGATAAATTGCAACCGGCATCAAATTGATTTGGCACAAGTCACAATCGCCGCGGACCTTGAAGCACCTAAAGTTAAACTTAATCTTTAAACAAAAAAGAGGTGAAAATCAGTATCACGGAAAGGATACGGGGCTTTCTGGGTCGAAAAAAGGTCATATTTTTGTTATGCAAACTTCACAGATTGGAAACTGAGAAATCTGAAAAACAAGTTTACTCGCATTAAATCGAAAAATGAGTAATTGAATATTGTGAACAAGTTTATATAATGGAAAATAAGAAAACGGCCGTTTTAAATATGTCATCATCATCATCATCATTTCAGCCACAGGACGTCCACTGCTGAACATAGGCCTCCCCCAGTGACTCCCAGATCGGCCGGTTGGAAGCAACCTGCATCCAGCGTCGTCCTGCAACCTTTACCAGGTTGTCTGCTCAAATATTAAATATGTAACCTATTTAAAACAATTTCATATCATAATTTCATTTCAACATATTCGTTATAATCACAGAGTTAATATTATACCACTTACAGTAGGTGGTTCTGTGTTCATAGAGTTGGGCATCAAACACAGGTGTCAATCGAATGAAATAAATGCACTTCAATAATCGTGACATAAAGTATGTTTTTTTTTAAGTAGGTATTCTGATTAATTGATTAATTTTGTTTTTGTTTATTTGTAATATTTTTTTTAAATATATCTTTATTAATTTTGTTTTTGACGAGAAAATATTGTTACTTGTCTGTTTTTTTTAATTTTGTTCCTTATTTTCATACCATAATATGATGTCAACATGATTTAATATCCTCTAAATAAATTAAAACATACTTGATGTCACAATTCTTGAAATGCTTTTATTTTATTTAACTGACACCTGTGTTTCATTCCTAACTCGAAAATAATAATAATAATATACGTCGAAAATTTCTTTTAACGAAACATCTGTCCTCAAAATGTTTACTGCAAACTGTTGACTGTTTCCGCGGAGTCCAATCTGGTCTGTTTATAACTCTTATCCACTTTTCGCGAATTTCAGGTTTAGATGGTATTCTTAAAAAAATATTTTATATTATACTAAATATTTGACTAAACTATACAAAATTCTTTTAGTCGTTTATAAACAAGTTTTATTTTAGATGCCCAAAAATAAAACTAAAATCTCATAATGTAATCACAAAAAAACAGTATTGGAGTGTTTTTTTTGTAAACAAACATGATTAATATTTTTTTAGTAATTGCTACTAATCTTCTATACCCACAAATGGCTGTCGATATTTTATCGATACTTATGACGTCACCGCTAGTTCAATCCCTAGTGTAAACATACAATTTACTATTTTACCTAATATTTATTGTAATTATGTCTTTAACTACGAAATACACAAACACACACCAAACAAAGTTCATATTCTTCTGTAAAATCCAAGTTCTTTGTCGATTATAATTACGAATTAGACACAAATTTGTTTCAAAATATTTTCATCAAAAAATGTTTTTACCTGTGAAATGTGTATTTATTTGGTTTATATGTTCTTGTCACATCACAATTTATAATTGAACAGCACCCCATGTCTACAAAAATATTTAAATAAGTTTTCCGTTAGTAATTTTGTATATTTTAATAAAATTAATTTTGACGTTTGAAATTGAAATCATTTATAGTCAGTTAAAAATTTCTTTTGTGTCACATAGGTATATTGACATCTGTCTTTTTCTATCTTGTAGGGTGCCCGCAAGGATATGATGTCTCTTTTCCACGCTTTGTCAGTCTTTAAGAGCGTAGCGAATCCTAAGTCTATGCCCGCAACTGAGACGAATCTAATGACATATCATATGTTGAAATCCATTAAACGGTTTTCCCTTCCTATTTTTTCAGTGTATTTTTTTGCCTGTTCCCGTAGGAATTTTGGAAATAAAGTATTGAATACTATTAGCACTAAAAATATGTGACCCATAGTTAATAAAAGAAAGTTTCAAAATCGGTTTATCAGTATGGCAGATCCGTTTTTCCCGCGTAAGTTCTGTTCCCGGGAATTTCGGGAAATAGCATACCCCTTGTCAATCCCACAATTGACACGAATCTATTGATATATTATACTTTTATATCCGTTTCAAGGTTAAGGCTGTAGGGCGTGCCAAAGAAATGGACATACTTACATACTTACATACACACATACATACATACATACCCTCGTTTGAAACAAAACTTGATTGAAGTTTTACACAAGTTGATTTGCGTAGTGTAAGTTGTGTTCCCGCAATAATAAAACTGCTCTTCGAAACATTATAAATGCAGTTTGATTAAAACTAGATTGTGAATGCAAAAGTAACTTTGAAACCAATATATGTAGCAGCGAACTAAAACATAAATAAATCACGCCTCAGAAGGATGTCTTCAGCAATACCATAAAACAAAACAATAACAGTATCACTGCTTTCAACCAAGTCAACTCCATCACAGCGAATGACAGTTCATTACAGCACGCCATAAAAAGGGGGAGAAATAAAAAATCGGGGTAACCCGTCCAACTCAATTATTTCCGCGTGAACTCAAGACGCTGATAAACAAATAACACCATGTAACAAAGAATACACGAATGAAGTGCGTGACCAGAATTCTTTGTTTACAATTCTACCGCTGTTACGCACTATACTTAAGAACAGTAAACCCGCTCAAACAAAATAAACTAGGAAAGTGTAAACACAAAACTCAACAGAATCACATTCATTCAATATACAATTCATTGACGAAAAAATACAACCCAGAACGGGAATTAAGTCAAGGCTGCCTCAACCTGTGACCACGGTCGCTGTAACCTAGTCGAAATATCAAGCACTATTTAAGATCGTCTTATTTCTCGTTCTGGGCCCTAACCATGAACTGTTAAAACAATCACATATCTGTCAAACATTATCATTTCTGTCAAATTTTGTATGAAATGACGTACCAAAATTGACAGATTTGACAACTTTGAGATTGTTTTAAGAGTTCATGGTTATAGCCCTGGTGTGAATTAAATACACTTTTAAACTTTCACATATTTTTTATGCGAAAGATTAAAATTCATGATTAATAAAAGCCTGTAACTGGAACATGCATCAAGGACAGGCCTCCTACCTGGTGGACTGATGACTTATTCGAGATTGTGAAAAACCGCAAAATATCGACGGACCAGAGCCACTCACTATGGCGTTATATGGGTCTATGTCCAGCAAACTTCGAAAGAAAGATGATGATGAAAAATGAAAATGAAAATGAAAAATGTTTATTATGTAACAAAAGTTTGGTTACCAGAATAGAGGTTGACCATCTTCTTTTAAGTGCAAGGACACTTGTGCCAGAAGAGGCCGCTCTCTCATAGCATTTTACATAAAGGAACAACGGTTACAAAAACACAAAAACAAAAACTGTGAAATACAAAAACAAAAATAAAAAATGACGATATGAAAGCATGATACTCTCGACTTTTAGACCAATGAGGAGTCCCACCTGAGGGCGATGATTTTTTCAAGTGTTATTTATCTTCAATTAAACCCTGCATGGAATTGCTAAAACAAAAATTTACAATGAGGAAAGTTAATAATTTTTTTGGAAAATATTTTAATTGCAACCGCGAATTACATTTAGATGAATGCACGCCGTAAACTAATGTTGCTATTTGTAAAGAAGAAACTTATTAAGTCATTATAAATTTCGAATTCTGCATCAACTGATTCGCCTTTATTAGCGCTCTTCGGATCATTATGTGCCGCTAGATCGATTTACGTCTTTAAGTTGCTATTGTGATTTATAATACTGGACCTTTTTGCTGTATGTACCAAAACTCGGGACTCGCATTTTTCTTCGCACTTTCTGTTTGCAGGCAGGGAGAAATTAAGAACTGTCACCGAATGAGATTAGACAAACAAAGAAGGTTAATTTAAAGAAAAAACGTTTTGCTTCTACAGGGGTTCTAATTAGTCTTGTAATTGCTCAGGATTTTGTGAATTTGGTAAAAATATAAATAGGCTCTCTGCTCTAAATTATAAATCCACTTTTGATTTATAAAAAATTTATATGAAATGACTTATAAATGCTACACTGATTTTTTATTTGTTTGGTCAGATTCTTAGATCAAATTATTATTATTATATTAAATATATTTCTTACTTAGGATTGTGATATAAAGTGAAAATGGCAAAAAGAAGGTAATTGCTAGACGTTCATACCAAAATTCATAATTAAGAGTAAAAATTGTGTTTCTTTAACTTTTTTTACTAAAATCGTAAGCGTGAAATACGTAAATCCAATCGGACACGAATAGTTCGTTCTACCTACGCCATGAGCAGCAGCAAATATTTTTCCGTTCAGATAAGAGCCATCAATTGCGACAACTTTAGCCGTTATCTGTAGGTATACTGTCCTCGCTGATAACGCGTGGAAGCTTTGCGAACACACCAACACAATAGTCGAACTCATCAATTGTGCGATAAAGCTTTCATCACGCCGACAAAACTCCGATTAACTGAGTTTTGGGAATTCGTAGGTAAGAAGGTGGATGGCCTGTTCCCGGATCGATTGAATTGGAAAGCTTACTACTATTGCTGCCGATATCAGGAAATATCAATTTGTATTTAATAATATCAAAAAACAGAATGGATTTACATTATAAAATTAAAATATTCAAAGAATCAAATTGAAATAAATATTTAAAACACAACAAATTCTGCGTCATTTGAAGGTGGTAAAAGTCAAGATTCCAACGAAGGCAATAAAAAGATACGGCCTCATCTGCTACAGCCTCATCTGTCAAGTTCCGTAAAAAATCATGAAAAAATTACAGGATATTTGACAGGCAAGTGACGACCGCCTGCCAGTATGCTATGATATGTAGTGGTTTATGCTCAAGTCACCTTAATAGAAGCTTTGATAATTTGGAGCTACAAAAAAAGATTGATTTTGTTAATAATGTAGGTATTTTGTTTGTTTATATTAAGGGCAAATTGCTATAAATTTATTTAGATCATTATTAATTGTCCCCAAGCAAAAGCTTCTTCACTACCCCTTGATGGAAGTAGGAATTTCAATAAGACAATCCATTTGTCTTGGGTAGATTTTTCATTAACATAAACGAAATATCTAAGCTCTAACTCGGTTTGCGATCTAAGAATTGAAATGGGCTTTGTCCCCACAAATAATTAAAGCATTTGAAGGGGATTAAACTTGATTATATTTTTGTATTTTTTCATCAGCAGTGAAGGCTGATATTATGATGATGCTTTTCTTTTCTAAACCAATTGCGGGGTTTCCGGGCTGATACTAATGTCAATGATTGGAAAAGTACTATCAAATGTCATAAACTTTATTATAACTACCAAATTTACTACTCTGAGGAAGATTCGTCATAAACTAGAGGTTGTATGTAACATTTTCACAGGTAGGAATTTCGAAAATGTTTCGATTTCCTCGCTGTCCCCCATCCGTCGGTCGTCGTTATTAAATTGTCTCTGCAACTTTTCTCATTGCTGCCACTCGGGTCTTCGCTTTGTTGTGCGCCATTTTTTATTTGAGTTTCCGCTCTATTTTCGGAAGTTTAACACGTTATTATAGTCCGGAGCTACTTCGGACGTGTTTAGCTTTTGCTCTAAAATGGTAATTTTGTCAGCTTCATATTTTTGAAGGAAAATGACACTCATTACGATTAAATGGAAATTTTCAAAGCCATTATTTAATACTTGGAGATTTTGTGAAATGTTCATAATCTAATAACTAGGTACTATTGCAGCATCTAGAAACATAGTCAAGTAAACCCCAAGTAGGAACGTAGGTAATAAAGCGTTAGGAAGAAACATTTGTGAAATTAAGGCAGAACTGGTATTTCCCAACTTGATAATAAGTTATTATAACTGTTTTGTATTTAACAGAGCGTTTGAGAACGCATTGCGGACATTAAATCACTTTTTTACACGATAGTTCCAGGTAAAATACTTGAAAAGAAATTTGTTTAACCTTACTTATATGTATTCATTGGTAGATAATCTCTTATCAGCTGATTTTAGTACTGATTTTTTTCTATGAAAAAACATTTAAAAAAGTTAGTATAGGTACCTACCTATACTAACCGAAGCAGGTGATCAGACATTTCGTACCTATTTAGAAAAAAATAAGTACAAAATGAAGTTATTTGAAAATTAAAAGTAAGTCCGTATTTTAAACAAAGGGTCATTTCATTTAAGCACTCGACAACAATCCACTGTTATCATTGATATCCAAGAAATAGTGGTTGAAATTAATTGAGCCGTATCTGATCCCTTGATTCTGCTTTGTTCGATTGCTGATATGATGATCAGTGCTCCATACGATCTGTCTAGAGGAACTAGTTACGTGTAATATACGCTTAATCAAACACTATATTGACAATTGAGTGACAACTCACTGATAGACGTAAACTGCTGATTCAAGTGAAAGTTATTCTCTGGTTAAGTGATTAATATTTTACTGAATTATATTTCTTAAATACACTAGCCGTTGCCGACTTGTTCGTGTTATTTTTAGTTCAATTCAGAAAGCTTAACCCAGCGTGAGTATAACTGCAGTTATTGTTAGGAATGCATACGTTGAACATTATTTATCCTGTCATATCGTAATGAAAGCTAAATTAATTTAGTTTGTCGTAGTATTCGTCTTTTTGCGTTAGAAACGGCGTTGTCTGGCGTTTATACAGAGTGGAACAACCCCTAGATTCCTTTTTTGGAAAAGTACTGTTACAGTTAAGTACTTTTCCAAAAAAGTAATCTAGGGGAGGCCTATGATGTAGATAGATAGATAGATAAACAGATACTTCACACCAAGCAAAGAAATTACAATTGATGTTTATAGAAAGATATGCAATTTAGGCGGTCTTATCGCTATGAGTGATCTCTTCCTGAAAACCTTCAGGTAAAGGACAACTATAAAGAAAGGGGAAAGTGGTGCAGAGTGGTTATTGTGAAATTTTATAAGATGTAATTTAAAACAAATAAAATACCAATGTACCTAATCATCATCATCATCATAATAATCAGCTTTAATCAGATCACTACTGCCAGCTGCCTTGTTTAAGTTACATCCAACAAGATGATGCGATGATATGTAAATTTAATAACCCAGCTAAATATTACGTATTTTATTAACCTAGTTATTCATTGTTACGAATGAATAATTTGAACTAACCAAATGTCCCTTGTCAACAGACACAGGCGACCTCCTCGTGAGTCCAGAGAACGGGTATGAGTGGGGAGGGCAGCCGATTGCGCGGGCGCCGACCGGCAAGCAGGCGTCGAACGCTATCAACATCATTAACGCTGTGCTCATGAGGAAGAGCGCTGTGGCTCAGCTTACCAAGTATGTCCTGAGTTATGGTTTAAGAACTTTATTATTTCTTAATAATGTACACTTACCTAATTAGATTTTTTTTCTGAGTTCTTAGAGACTGTTTTTTAATTAAGCTTGCACTTAACTTAATTGAACAATGACGACTAGATAATGAATAAAAATACCTACATAATATGCCAGCAATGACCTATGTAAAAATATCCTCAGCCATTAAATTAAGCACTGGTCTGTTTCGAAATTAAACTTAACACTTCTTAGTTTTGTAGTCTATAAGTAGAAAAAACCTCTTGTTTCTAATCTTATGTGCTTTTGTACAGATACGATTTGATGCTCGGCGTAACCAAAGCAGAAGCGTACTTCGCGTTCAGCGGAGATGACGTACAGTACGGCATAGAAGCGGATAGAAGATCAAAAATCCTCAAGTCCTTCGTTAGAAATACATACAGTTTCCACCTGTCAGAGATTTTGGCAACGATCATCAATGAGTATACGGATTGGGAGCGGCCGGTGCAACACCCCATAAATATAAGGTAAATTTTGATGTAAATGAGTTTTTAGAGTACAGGAGAAACCACGTCTGATTCTGATACTGATAGTCGTCGAAAGGCTAAGTTCAGAAAATATTACCTCCAAACAAGCCCACATCATTGGCAATCTCTATTTAAGGGAATATGAGATTGCTGATCATGCTCGAAGAGCTCAAATACTTGGGTTGGAGGCTTTAACATTTAACATTGCATTTTTTTCTTATTTTAATATCGGGAAAGCATAGTAGGAGGAAGGAGGGTGTGGATGAGATGATGAAATATTTTATCACTTCTTACAATGATGGAAGAGTTTTGAACAATGGCTTATTTTGGCAGTGTGAATTTATTGGAACAAATATATTTAAAACAATAATGTAATTTCTCAGAAATCAAAAAATATTCTGATAATCAACCATTCGAATTAATCATTAAATAATTAATATTATGAAAATCATTCCGTTTACAAGATTAAATAAATAATAAGTAATCAAAAGACTGCATTTTCCAATTAACAGCAGGTGAAGGTTTCGAGTATTTCAACTATATTTAATGTTGACATATTTATGTTCTGCTGCAATGGCGTGAGGCCAAGTATCGTGGCGTACTCCAATATTTATTTTGCTCGTTTTTATATTTTATTTTTCACTTCACATTAGTGAAGGTTTATTGCCACAGTTGTTATCGATATCACCATCCTAATGAACATTATAATAGTGTAGCTTCAGTGAATTTATAGGTTGCTGCCAGATTCACAAACTTATCTTTACGCGAAGTAGTATTTTGGCTCAACTTGTTATATCTGTCTTAATGCTGGTAACTCATTCTCTTTGTCATATAACTTCGTGCGACTTACATAAGTTCCCTGTAATATTACGAATCATATTAAATAATATCTGCAGAAACCAGTATCTGACAGTTCTTAATAATATAAAAGAAGTCTCATGATTACGATCGGCTCATCACACAACTTCCTTGTCGGTGATTCTTGATGTCATTTCAAATGCTAGTGTGCATTTACAGAGGCCTATTTTGATTATTAATCACTTAAATTACATCCATTATGGAAGTATAAGTCAAATATAACACAGTACAGTATATAAAAGAAATGAGACGCTTATCTTAATGACTTTGAATGCTGAACATTGCCTCTTTCATTGATCCCGACGATTCGTTGATAGCAATTACTAATTTTCTTTAAATAGCGTTGAAAATATGATAATTATCACCGATTATTATTTAATTAATTAATAGATATATTCTAGAAACAGATTTTAGGAATGCTGTAACTTCTGAATGCTCAATGTCTTGAATTTAATGCAGTTGTTTATAATTTAAATAAAATCAAAAGTAATGTACGTCAAAAGCCTTTTATTATTTGTCAGATAGCTTGGTATCGATAACATGCAACACTTATCACTTTACATTTCAAGGAAATAAATATGTTGTTTTAGCTTATTTCTTTTTTACAGTCGACAGGAATATAACACATATAAATGTCGAAATAATTTGAATTTGGAAAACAAACAGTGTAATTGTTTTGTGAAATTATCTTTTAGCAAGAAAATTAATCACAAACATGTTTGCCGCGTTGTAACACTTGTAACTGTTCATAATACCCTTTAGAGCTACGCTTTAATTCCTATACCTGTCCAACATGGATAAAACAGTTGCCTTTCGTATTAATGATTGATTGCTTGAATGTGTTTTTTTTTAAAAGGCACAAAACAGGATACAGTCATTACAAATACATTTTACATGTGATATAAATTAAGTGCTAAACTGTAGCCCAAAACATGCGTCTTATAGCTAGATTTTAATAATAATTGATACGAAATTAACAAATGAGAGCAGTTCCACAAAAAAGAAATTATACAAAAAACAAACAAAAAGAGTGATCTATGACAGTATATGATATTGTACAAGCTACATTAAGATCAAATTAATCTGCCCTTTGAAGATATTTAGTTTATCAATATAAACAACTTTTTTATGCATTAACATCGACTGTGTGACTGTTGTAGTAATTGTTTGTATAACCAAACTCAGTCACCTCGTTATTTAAAAAGTAACCTCATATTTTTTAAGTTATCAATTCGTTTCGAGACCTTTAAAAAAAAACTCTACTGAAACACCAAAACTGAGTTGACTCCCATCTGAATTCAATTGTTTTTTTAAAATACTTTAAATGTTTACTATTTCAATGTTTATTATTAAATTATACTCAAAAACTATTATGCAGGATCATGTGACTATAAGCTTAGGAAGTGTTTGTTCAACATTGGCTGATGATAAGAAGATAGTATTAAAAACTTTAATAAAATCTTTTGTTCCCAGGGACGAGACACTAGAAGCACTGAGCGATGCACAAGTAGTCGCCCCAATCGTGCTAACAGCCGACACGCACTCGGCGTTACGAAGAAACTCGTATTTGTACGTGTTCGATTACCAGACGAAGTATGGGGACTATCCCCAGGTAAGACTAGTTATAATTTAGGTAACACTATTTTAAATCCCACTACTATATTAGAGGTAAATGCGAAAGTTTGTGAAGATGTTTGGATGCTTAGATGTTTGTGACTCAATCATGGTAAACGGCTGAACGGATTTGGATGAAATTTTGCATACATATACCTTAAGATCTGGAATAACATAATTATGGGAAACTTTTTGTCCCGGTTCAATTTTCCTGTGGGATATATATTATGTGATATACCATAAATCCTGTAGTTTACGCAAACGAAGTTTCGGGCACAGCTAGTATTCCATAATAATTATAGAGCAGAATACGTCTACAAATCCTTATTAATAGCAGAGAAAATTGACGCGAAAATTTGTATTGAAATGAAATTTTGCATACTTATAGAATACTAGCATTTGCCCGCGGCTACGCTCGCGCTAATCTAGGTTTAAAAATAAGAGACAATATTAACTTTAAACGTAATCCAATTACAATATTAAATAAAACTTGACGCACACAACTAAACCGTAAAAAAATTTTTTTTAAGCAAATCTCAAACTTTTATTACGTACGTATTGTATAGGTTGTAGCGCAAGACATCGACGCACTTTTTATTAGTCTAATACCATTAAAATATACCGCGTTTTAGTAGAGAATTAGTAATAACATGAAACACGTGACAGTACATATTTTTTACAAATACAAAATTGAAACCCATTTTAAGTATTGTAATTCAGAAAACTCTAATTGAGTAAGACTCAAACCATAAACCTAAATATTTAATAATAAATTCAGTGATTAAAATTTTCCGAAAATTTATTCTACTTTAAATACGAAAATAAGTCCCCTTTTTACCCCCTTAAGGGTTGAAATTCCAAAATCATAAATATACTAAGCGTGAGCTTCTAACCATAATAATTTAAGTGATTTTTACTTTGAAAACGAAGGACTTTCCATACACAACTTTATCCCCCTTTTCACCCCATTAGGCGAGGATTTATTTATAACGCTGATACGCATACAAACTTATTTTTTAAGGTCAGCTTAAACACACAATTTAAAGAAACTAATTCCAACAACATTGCGTAAGTTTTTAACCATTGGCCTAAATAACAAATTTAGTGATTTTTAAATCAAAACTATAGATTATCTAATACAAAAGTTCAACCCCTTTTCACCCTCTTAGGGGTTGTTATTCTGAAAACACAATTTGTATAAGTTTTCAATTAAAAGTCTTAATATAAAAAATAAATTTCCTTGTTTTGACCTCAAAAATAACCCCCTTAAGGGTTAAAATTCCAACAATAACCTTGCTTAAGTTTTCAAACATAAGTCTTAATAATAAATAGAGTGATTTTTACTAACATAATAAAGAACTTCAAATACAAAATGTATTCCCTTTTCACCTAGGGTTGTAGATTCAACAACACCAACATGCTTTTCGTGAGTTATCAACCGTAAGCTTAAATAAAATAAATGAGTGATTTTACCTAGAAATTATAGAACTTAAAATAAAAATGTTAATACTCAACCCTTAAAGGGGTGAAAAGGGTTTCACCCCTTTAAGGGTTGAGTATTACAACAACAACAATATACTTTGCTTGACTTATTAACTATAAGTTTTAAATAATAATTAAGTAAATATGAGTTAGAAAATAAGGAACTTTAACTACAAGAATCCCCTTTTCACCCCCATAAGGGTTGAAATTCCAACAACAGCGTTATACTTTGTCTAAGTTCCAAACCGTATGCCTAAATAATAATTTTAGTGATTTTTACTTTGAAAACGACGGACTTTCAATACAGAACTTCATCCACCTTTTTATCCCATCAAGAGTAAATTTATCAAAAACGCTGAGACACGTATCAACTCATTTTCATACGTGAGCCTAAACACAAAATTTGGAGATCCTAACTTCAAAACTGACGGACATTCATACAAACTTTCACCCCCTATTTTACCCCCTTAAGGGTGGAATTTCCAAAAATCCTTCCTTAGTGGATGCTTACACTATATAAGGTATATATGTGCAAAATTTCAAGTCTCTAGGTTCTATGGTCTGGGCTGTGCGTTGATAGACCATCAATCAGTTTAGAATTTTATATAGTAGATGAACTAGTAACATAAAGGATACTTTCTTTCCCGGTTTAATGTTTCTGTGGGATACGTTTCTATATTATTATTTATTCAAACGTTTTCTGTTACATATCATACCAAATATCCGGTAGTCCACGCAAACGATGTTGCGGGCACAGCTAGTCAACTTATACTATTACTTCTACAACGTGTAGAAAAAATAAGCAATAATATTCAAGAGTATGTACATATATCAAGTAAAGACTCCACTGACAAAATCTTATTATTAAAATCTGTTAATTTTTTTCCATAATTTTTTTTTAACTAAATGCTATTTTGGACAACCTTAGTTATTTATCTGCAAATGCAAGCGCGGGATCGGTAACCTTTGGCCCATGGCACGCGCGTCGCGCGGAGACACGCTTGCGCTGTGCTTTTAATTTGTAGCCTGGGCTGTAACCTAAATGTTTTACAAAAACTGTTTCTTCTTCTTGTTCTATAACTATAAGATTTCGAGTTACCTAATACAGATTAAAAGATTAGTTATCGCCGAATGTGTAGTCCGTTTAAATTTTATTGCTTATTTTTTTTTTTTACACGTTCTATAGTAATCGGTTTTACGTCTTAATTAACTAAGCTTCCACCTTTTTTGTTCGCTTATTAAAAGCTTATACAATAATGTATTTTTACTAAACGAAATCAAAATGATAATCCTCTAGATTCATGTTAGTCCTCCCCTATAGTATTTATTTAAGTGCGTTGTGGGAGCAATTGATGATTGATTATTAAGTGCTTTGTCCCATTTCTAGTCGAGGTACGCTTGAATAATGATCCTGTAGATTCCGAAAAATCCAGAGGTACGTGCTTGGAATTGAAATCTCTAATCCACTGATGTGATGCCAAATATCGATAATTGAATCACTATTGCTTAAAGTAAATATTTTTATTATTCATTTTTATGATTATAAGGCGATTTCTCTGAAATAACAGATTTAAAACTTAAACAACTTTTAAAACAACTCTCAGACTATAAATCCCATTTATATTATGACTTTAAAATTAAGTTTAAAATCTAATAATTCTGCAGGAACACTGATTTTTAAGAGACTGGCCTCTTATGCTTGTTTTGCAAAAATATATATGACTTGACGAATAACTTAGAAATGCTGATTATTCAATGAAATGTAATGTTCAATTGTATTGCTTAAAAACAAATGACGTAATTCTTTAATGAAATATACTTTGATGGATAAACAACACTAGAGTTTCCTTCGCCCGAATTCCCAATAATTATTCCTTCAGAAAACCGGATTATTTCTAAAAATACCCTGTAATGATATCATAATTATCTGACAATCATATAATTTTCTAAGAAGTATCTAACAAACTCATTTTTTTCAATACAGTGTAAATCATCCTACCTAAATTAGCTTACAAAATTTTGAATATATCCTAGCAATCTTCGTAATTGCCTACCTATCCATAGAAACTCATAAATTGGGAGCCTTATATTAAAAACGCTTTATTAAAATGAAGCCCAATATTGAGATCACTTAGGAATATTTGAGATGACTTCAGCTTATTCTGTAGGTTAGGTTTGTAAAGAAAAGAAAACGGACCACTAAAACGGGCTCTTTTTAATTCTATGATTATCTTTAAATAAAAGATAGGATTTTGAAAAGTAATTTGTTAAACATTAAAAACAAAAGACAAAAACACTTTTACAAAAAGTGTCAATAGTTTAAAAAGTCTTAATCCGCAGTTAAGCTATAGACAAACAATAAATAAGTATAAATATACCAGACAGCAAAAAAAAAACTATCGTGATTTCGGTGTAATGAATTGACCATCTGAAAAACGAAGGAAAGAAGAGAAATTATAAGCTAATTTAGTTTTGTTTTTTCTAAAAAGACTAACTGTGTGAATCCACTATCCCAACCGATTACAAAAAAAAAAAACAGATTTCAAATTGCACAGTGGGAAATTCGTTCGTCGAAAATTATATGAATTTACATATTTTAAAAAACATAATACTAGTAGACTGTTGCTGTACAACAGATAGAATACACACTGCTGCTGCATGCGGGTGGAAATGAAAAGCAGGGGATTGTGCTCAGTTTCGTGCATTGGGAGAAGCCTATGCACGAAACCGCCAAACTGCTGCAGAAGATTGACGTGGGCCTACCAGTATCTGTGTATCAAATCCTTTTAAAATAGGATCGCAATCCTTGTACTGTAAGTTGGCAGTTACATATCTATCTACTACATATCTCAGCAAGAGGTGGTTCAACAGACTTCAACAGCAATTTGTTAAAATACTCTTAACAGACTAACTGTCTCGTTAGTGAAGGTAACTTCACTCTGTATTAATAACAGGGCGCATGCCACCTCCCGGTTAGCGCTGACCCCTACCATGAACGTGACTCCGACTGTAGACGGACCAGAGATAATTGGCTGCAATTACTCCGCTCAGAATGATGTTAGTCGATCGTCGAAAATCGGACCCGGTAGCAGTATGCCAAATAGATCAGACAATATAATATTGATTTGGACTTTGGATATTTAAAATAATTAAAAAAATATTCACTTGTATAATCATATTGCACAGTGAAGCTGTACGATGGTTGGGGGAGACCCTTACGTGCTACGTAGCAACATTTAGGGGAGCACCACTAAAGATGGGTGCTAGTAAATATCCTGGTGTCTGATTTCCCACTTAATTTCTTGCTTAGTTTGCTAAGCACGTACCTGCATATCTAGCTTTACTAACTAGTTGATCTGTCTGCTAAATTTAGGCTGTGGTTCGTTTAAAATCGTAGGTAATTAAGGTATGTCATGGTTTGCAGTAATTGGAAGTCAATTTGAGACGCAACAACATAAAGGTTCAGACATATTTGAGGTTTTGTTCATAAAAATGGGTCGACATTGTTTTAATTGGCTTTCTACACAAACGGCCTGATCAACTAGCTAGTCGTTAATGTGTGGAAAGTCAATCTTGCCAGAGCTAAAAATAATCTACAATTAATGTCCCTATTAATCGATTTATTAGTTAGTTCGATTTTAAGGAATATATTGCAAAATAACAAAGTAATATTAGGTTGTTTTGAGAAGTCAGCATTAAAATATGACTTGTCGTAAAACAAGTATTGTGAAGTTTTATCACTTTATGAATAAACCTTTGAAATAAATGTTTTGTTCAAACAGAGACAAGGATGCATCCACGGGGAAGAGTTGCCGTACATATTCGGAGCCCCCCTTGTAGGGGGCCTGGCTCACTTCTCTCGGAACTACACGAAGGCAGAAGTATCGCTGTCCGAGTCTGTCATGTTGTACTGGGGAAATTTTGCTAAGACTGGGTAAGATGGTATTTGAAACTAGTTTCATTTTCTGTATGATTTATAATATTTTAAAAATATTTGTGCTCATGGGTTTTTACCAAACCAGCTCCAATATAAAATTGCAATAGAAATGTAAAGATAAAGATATGTACACATTAAAAGAATCCCACACCACTAAAATTAACATCGAAATGAGAATACTGTTTTTATTTAGGAACCCAAATGAAGCACAAGAAAGCGATCCAATCAGAGCTGGAAGACAAGAAAGGGTAAGGATGAAGAACATCGAATGGACAGCGTATGAGGCTGTCCACAAGAAATACCTGAACATCGATACTAAATCTAAGTTGAAGAATCACTACAGAGCTCACAGGTTAGTAAAAGAAGTTAAAGTATGATACAAACAATATGTAAATTTTAGTTTAAAGTTCTCATTATTCATAAGTTAATTGAATTATAATTACTAACCACTAACTAAAATCTTTTTAAGTATTATCAAATCAAATAAGAATCAATGAAAATTTAAACTCAAGATGATTTAGTAATAAAATTATAACTACGATACTAAAAAGTCTTATTGTTCACAGACTGTCATTCTGGTTAAACTTAGTCCCAGACCTTCATCGCCCAGGTGGTGATGATGTACCGTCATCACATCACCAAATCGAACATGAAGATTCATCACTTCAGCCAACTTTGAAAACATTCAGTCCACCTTTTAAGAAGACGACTGATGTCATTACCGAAACAGGTCTTGCAACCAAAGTTCCTGTTTTAAGTGTTTTGAATATAACATCTCCTTTAAATTTCAATATTATTGGTCTGAATCCTGCAACGCAAAGCACTGCTAGTTTAGATGTACACAAATCTGATACATCTACCACATCTCCTCCTGAAGATGGATTTGCAGCTTACTCTACTGCTTTAAGCGTGACTATTGCTATTGGGTGCTCTTTACTTATACTGAACGTTCTCATATTTGCCGGGGTATACTACCAGAGAGATAAAACCAGGATGAACGGACAAGACAGTCATGCAAACGGTTCGCATTTAAAAAAACGTGCAGAGAACGGACAGATGCCGAACAACATCTGTGGTGACTTAGAAGGAGCTTTAACATACCAGACTAGTTTAAAAAACGATCCAGCTACGATTTTAAGTCATCATCATACTCATTCTCACCATCAGCTTCCTCCTCCGGAATTTGCTGATCTCCCAGGCAATAACGTGGGAGGAATGGTGACACTACCAAGAGCGCCGCCACCTCCGAAACTTGGGAAGAGTAATATAAATACTCTAGCAAGTGGTCAATTGCAGGAGAATCAGCCACTTTTGTCGACACATCAAATGCAGATGATTAATACGAGTACACTTACGAAGAAGAATACGCAACTGAACGCGAAGTCCAATATCACAATGGAGGAGTTGAGAGTGTGACGTCAGAGGGCCTGACTGCAACGGGCTGGCAGTTGCAGCGACGTAGTCCACCACGATGAGATCGTGTGACTTGGGCCGGACCTTCTAAAGTGTGTTACGGACTACATTTAACTTTTTGACTGTCCGTGCCACTTGATTTTAGAAGGCGATAAACTAGTGAAGTGACTTGAACTAAAATTTAATCATATCCGTATTATAAAGACACCAGTGAACGGTGAGTTTAAAAGTGTTTATAGTGTAGCGGACGGTATGAAATTATTTAACGATGTAAATTAATGTAAATATTGATTTATTGTGGAAATTGTAAATAATTCAGCAGCTCAGCCGCATATCCATCCTAATTACAATTGTAATCTTGAACATAGTGAAATTGTAAGAAATGTGATGAAGATCTTCAGTCTAAACGGTGTTGATACGCGAGGCGTTCAATGATCTGTTAGTGATTGACTGAAATAAATTAATGAAATTAAATAATTAGGAAATATAAAATTAATGAGACACCAAAATTATCGTCGCTCTTTAATTTATCGAATTAGAAGCAATAAAAGATTCATCGAACAAAGTAAGTTTTCTAGTGTCTCCGGGGTTTTAACTGAACAATGAGTTATCTTGAATGATCTGTCAAACTTAGCTCTGAAATTGACTGTGAAAGTATAATTAAATCTAAATAACATACCTAATTTTGTTAAAATTTCAGAACGAACTTATAGGTACTGATTACAACAAAGCCAAAAATTATGTTTCTTAAATACTCATAAAATGATCTGACTGTAAATTTTGTGTTTATTCTAAAATCTATTTTACTATCGTTAAAATGACTTGCCGATGAAAGTATAATGCGCTGGATAATACAATGTCGTCATCTAATTTGTTAGGTATAACATCTAGTCGTATTATACTTGATTCGTCAAGTTGATGATGCTGAACTAGACCCTTTAAATTATTTTGATTATTAAAGTTGCAAACAATGAATAATTCATTGTAAGTTGTATCATATTTATCAGTATTTAAGAAACCGGGAGTAGGGTTAGCTACGATGACACATTTAAGAATGCTGATTCTTCGGTTTATATTTTTATTTCTGTTTAAACATAGACGGACCAATAGTGATTGTAAATATGTAAATAGTGTTAGAAAACGATATAACAGGTTGTATGATCCCCGATTTCATTCATACCACGACTGAGCCCGATAAGGTATCGTTGTTTCCCATTTATTGTGATTTGTGTACTGTGATCTTACGTATAATTTTGTTTGCTTTTTCACTATTATGAGTTGCAAATTCGAAAATGGTGTATGTTCACATTCTTAGAAAGATAATTTTCATCAATGTTTTTTGGATTTTATTTGTAATCCTGATAAATACATGAATGTAAATTAATTATTCCTAATTTGTGTAGATATTGTTTTCATTTCCATTATATTAGGAAGATTATTTTATTGTTAACTCGTTTGAAATTTAGATTAATCAACAAGCAAATAAAGTTGTTATTTTTGAAATGTTTAGTAGTTAGCGTATTTATTTTTCAAATTTAACTTAGATTGTCTCCCAAAGTAATTATATTGTACTCCCAACAATGTTTTATGTAGGAGTTTAAATTTAAACTGAATAATGTTTTCTTCAAATCCGTGCACAATTTTTTTTAACTAGTGTATAGTAATGAAGTGTCAACTTCGAATAAAGTACTTACCGAAATACAGACTAAACATTTTAATAAAACAAATTGAAAATTTCCACATCGTTTTATTCTGGGACTGTTCGTTCAATATTGAACAACAAAATCTCTGGTTCGGACATAATGTCACGAGCGAATGAAATTAAAATATTTGTCATTTTTCAACTGACCTAAATCGGGGCCTAAAATAAAGTATTCCTAACGTATAGCTATGTAGCTGATCTCTTTGTTGCAGTTTAACTTTTATTATAACGCACAAAGGTTCATTATGTTTTGTACATTAAAAAAATATAGTATCAAATTTAATTCGATTTAGCAAATGTTTCATCCAAAGAGTAGAGCAAAAGTATCTTATGCATGTAATTGCATTGTTAACTTACTTTTCAAGCTATGCATATGTAATTAGCTCTTTGTATGAAATTGTGTCAGAGACAGTTTAAATAGTGGAAGTCACTTAATGTATTCTAAACTTAATATTTTCCTACAATCAGACCAGTTTTTATTTATTAAAAAGAAATATATATATATCTCTGTCTGTCTATGTCAAATAGACCTTACAAGTACTTCATTAATAATAACATCCATGATTCAGGTTCAAATACAAAAAAAAAACGTCGAAAATTAAGAGAACTAAAATGTGAAAAGTAAAAAGTGCTTTAAGACTTACTCGTGACAAGTTTCCCTAAAAAACAAAAAGTCAAAACTTGCTATTTTCAACTAAACTTCATTTTTATACTGATCTATATTTTCCTTAAAAATTCATGAAAAGCATTATCATGAATTTTTATTTATTTTAAAAAACAACAAGTCAACACTCATTCTAATTTTCAACTAAACTTGAAATAACAACCTTGAATAAACCTTGCATGAAATTGCTAAAAACAAAAATTTACAATGTTTAAGCATTTCTGATCTTAACCAATAGTCAAATATTTGTAAAAATATTTCTATAGGGTGTTGACGGTAGTATACTACTCAGCTATACATATAGCTACAACATTGATCAGAATACGCTGGCTTTGACAGCGAGAAAGAACACTTGAGGAATTTCATCTTGTCACGTGACGTCCTTGGTAGCTTAGTTGGTAAAGCACTCGCCTGGCTTGCGATGGGACGTGGGCACATGAGTAAAGATACTCATGTTCGAGTCCCATCTGAGGACGATGATTTTTTTTCAAGTGTTATTTATCTTCAATTGAAATAGCAAGTTACTTAAATACCGGGTGACATGCAACTCCTAGTTAATCGTTTGGTTAATTCCGCCTTTGATATGAATCACTACACTAATTTGGATGAAGTTACTGTTATCGCAGACAAATTTTATTGCGGCACTAAAATTTAAGCATCAGCGATAAATAATTTGTCGAGTTTGTTGGTATTTGGCGATGAAAATGTTTGTCAGATCGATTATGTTGATATTTCAAATGAAGTATAAAACAGTGATTGACCCAATTCTTGTAGTGAAGCGGTGATTCAAAGGGTCAAGGTTTCGATTCCAGAAGACCGATTCTCGTAATTTTGTACTGATACAGTAGTCGCAATCCAGTGTCGGTCCGGTCCCAGTAACATTACGATTAGAAACGGTATTCTTGTAAAAAAGAACGTACAATAACAGTTTGGAATGCAAATGAAAATCAAAGAAGCAAATATTATTATTTTTACCCACGACGGAACGGAGATGGTATATGCATTTGGGGTGAGAGGTTGTTTGTGAAATCCAATGTTGCCAATTATCTCCAAAATTACTACACTAAGTTACACAGTCCGATTTTTTTTGTCTAATTTTCAGTCGCATTATGATAATTTTATGTAAAAGTTAAATATTAATTTATAGCGGCTATTTTTAAAACACGGGAATTGGCCTTCCTGAAAAAAAAAAGTATCTTGTAAACAAAGATGATTATTTCTGACTTAGCGGCCATCATGGACCTATATCACGACGCTGATTTTCGGAGGACCTCTACGATTGGGCATTCGGCATGCAACGGCATTTTGGACACCAAAAAATCCTAAACCTTTAACGAATTCTGAACCTTGTCAGTAAGTAAAACCCAAAAATCGAAAGCAGGGCGCTCAACTAGCCGTGTAGCATGTAACGTATCTGATACTGTATCTCGGCGGGGCACTGCGAGCTTACTGCGCTCCACGCGCCAGCGGCTCGCAACAGGTACGTACTTGATACATTATCAAGTGCCCCCCAGACTTAGAACGCGAATCGCGCGCGAACCCCGCGAAGGTCCGCGAACGCGAAATGTCGCTTCAGATACGTTACATGCTAAACATAAGTACCCTGCTGAAGAATGCAGTTAGTCCCTGATGGATAGTCTTAAGTAGTTTCTAAATCCAGGGCCCTAACCATGATCTGTTAAAACAATCACAAATCTGTCAAACATTAACATTGCTGTCAAATTTTGTATGAAATGACGTACCAAAATTGACAGATTTAACAACTTTGAGATTGTTTTAAGAGTTCATGGTTATGGCCCAGATCTGCGTGGAAAAGGCTCCAAACTTGCCCCGAAGCAGTGGTAGGGAAAAAATATTGGGACGTGTAAAAGTGCTTAGCTTAAGCCTATTTGCAAAAATAAATTGGTTTTATTAGTTTTATCCATTCTTACATGTCTGATCAGAGTAACTTGTGCTTTGGTTTGTAAATTGCATAGACAATTATAAATCATAGCTCAGCTCAGATAAAAGTCTTTTAACCCGCGGCCAGCCGCTAACGCCGCTTACACGACTTTGACACTAATTCTTGTCGACTTAGAATCATGAAACTTGGCAAGAAGTAACGTCTATAGCTCAAGTACTATAAAAAAATATTTAACAAATTAAAAAACCCCGACACAATAAACAACGCATAAGCAGTCTCCAAGCAAAACCTCGGACGGGCAGACCGACAAACAAACAAAATTAGACAGACGGATATGACGAAACTATTTAAAGGTTTCCTCGTCAGGACTACGGAACCCTAAAAAGAGGTAACATTTTGTACCTAAATTATGATCGCGTTAATTCCCGTTTCATTGAGTTTTAAATTATGCAACGCGAAAGTTTAAAAGTAATTACCCTAAAAAACGATTTTAAATTCATTTTGTTTTCGAGTTTTGTCGATACCCCTAAGTTTGTGATTTACTTAACAAAACATGATTTTATACAACAACTTAGTTTATCTATTACGTGTTTAAGTTTTCAACTCCTTGTAGAATCAATTTGCCTGAGAAGCCTACACCACGCCTGGAAGCCTGAGGCTTATTTAGTAGGTTAGTAAAGTTTCAGCTCTATTATAATAATACAAGCTTAACACACGATACAGCGTGCTGCTTTGTAAGTGGCAAGTTTTTTTAAGGTTATATTATCAACCGACTTAGAAGGTGCTCATTTTTGTATGTGTAGATGTTTACGCGTTGTCAGTCAAATTTTGACCAACCTATTTATTTATATTTTTACTAGATTACTTCAAAGGTATCATTATAAGTATTGCAAAAAACACTTTTACGCTTAGGTACAAAAACTAGGGATAAAATACTTAAATTATTTTGTACCTTAAATAAAAATAAATTAAGTTAAATAAGATTATGTAATTAACGGAATCTCCTCCAGCTGAAATTAAAATGAAGTAAAATTAATAGAAATAATAAGATTCTTGTTAAATAATTATGCTTCCACAAAATAAAAGGTAGGTTAAACGCTCTAAGTGATCTCATCTCCTAGTGTCTGTACATTAAAGGAGCACTCTGTATAACATACATGATAAAGGACGCATGAAGCATCTTTGAGTGCATAGGCAAACCCCACGGATGCAAACCCCCCACCCCCCACCGTAAGCCGAAGTACAGTTTAAGTTTACAGTTAAGCTGCGCGCCTACATATCCGCACTGGAAGCATGAACGTCACGCACGCATCGGGCCGGCCGATTATGCTACTCGCTGCGACTTTTCCCGCGTAGAATATTTTCCTGGTTAATCAAAATTTTAATATATTTCGTTCTGACTATACAGTAAAAAAGGGATAGTTTCGCATTCAGGTTCAGTATGGATAATTTAAAAAATCCTTTTTATTTTTTCAATATGGATCTAATAGATCAACCACAAGAATAGTAAACTGCTCTTTGAAATTTATTTTATAACTGCATAAAATTATTCTTAAATTAACATTAATAAAAAATGGTTTATTTGATACAAATACAGAACAACAAAACAATTACAATAAGACTTGTGTCAAATAGGCCCCCGCTCAGCATTTGTCGTGACAGCCGGGGACTTATCACGACGCGTCGCTGATTTTCGGCGGTAGGCGTACAGCGAGTGACGCAAGGGCACACCGGTACATCGGTTGGTATTTTTATTCGATAGGTACTTTGAGTTAACAAAAGCCTTTTATGTTGATAATTTATGATAATTAATGAAATTCTTTTTTTTATTGTTATTTTTAGTAAATCTTTGTTTTTTGTTTAATTCTTTTTTTTTTTCTTCAATTTCGTGGTGATAGTTATTAGGGCTCCGTACCGTAAGGGTAAAACGGGACCCTATTACTAAGGCTCCGCTGTCCGTCTGTCTGTCTGTCTGTCCGTCTGTCACCAGGCTGTATCTCATGAACCGTGATAGCTAGAGAGTTGAAATTTTCACAGCTGATGTATTTCTGTTGCCGCTATAACAACAAATACTGAAAAACAGAATAAAATAAATATTTAAGAGGGCTCCCATACAACAAACGTGATTTTTTTGCCGTTTTTATAAATAATGGCACGGAACCCTTCGTGCGCGTGTTTCTAATAAAAATGTTCGCTCTCTCTCTCTCATTCTCACATATCTCTTATCATTAGAACATAATACTATCATACGTGACGTCTTGTTTGTGAATAACAAAATGAATTTTAATCTGAATTAAAAATATCCGGGCTCTTTGTCGCTGAGTTGGCGCTCATCTTAAGGCTCACGTGTCGTGTATACACTGTGATGATTCTTGGGAATCTCTTGCGGCAAACTGATTTATATATTCAACAGGCAAATATAAAACTGTTATGTAAAGTGAAATTAAAAATATAAGGGCCATGAAATAAGGATTAAATATTATTTTTCATTAGTTATTTGCTGATCCTTAGTGCAGGAGTGGCGCGATTTTGATTGCACAAATTGGGTCAATTCCAAAAAAAACGAATCTGAATATATTCCGAAATGATGAAAGTCACTGCTGGCAAAAAAAATAACTGGTCTCATCCCAACTCATGACTCATTTCTTACTTCGAAAATAAGCTATTCATGTGTTTATTGACACATATTAATAAAAGTTTATAATATCATAATTTGATATCCAAAATAATACTACCTTATTTTTTGAGGCAACAAAATTAAGTGTAACTTGCTTTTTTTAAAAGTATCGCAGCGAATTCAAAAACTAAATTAAGAACATAAAAATATACCAGAAAAAAAATATGTTGCTGAAAAGAAGGAACACGAAAAAGAGCGCAAAAACCTAAGTTGTTTTCGCGCCAGCTTGTTGAGAGGTTAGGTCAGCCTTTTTTGTTAGCAAAATGGGATGTTCGTTTTCTATAAATATCGATAGTCGATAGAAAACATTTTAAACTTAATTGTAGACGGAGAAGTTTGTTATTATTTTTTATTCTGATAGAAAGTGATAACACTATCATCTGATCTGTACACAGTAGGTAGGTGCGACCACGGCATTTCTGGATTTTTTACTGATCAATTTTCTTGTTTCATCCATTTTAGACTGCTTTTTTACGCTGTCGAGTAAAGTCGGGTTATAGTTTTTTTAACTTTATTTTTTATCACAGTCAGGTTACAGTTTAAAAATAAAAATTATTAGTCTTGATCAGTAAATCTAATTATAGCACTTGAAGCAAATGTATACATACCTACCTAGTATACTTACCTAGAGGCTTAACTATAAACTCAGGCCCGGCCTAAACATTATTATTTATACGTCAAACTCTACACAGAATTATAAAAGAAAGTCGAAGCACGTTATAGTTACGTACTCAATACTATTTTAAGCTCTCTCTCTTAGGCCCCACGTTTGGACTTGACTACATATATTGAACGTTCATCGTAATCACGACGTGTTCATCGACATAAAAAAATCACGGACAAGACAAACAGACATCCCTTCTTGAAATTAAAATTTTCGGCAGTCATAGCGGATCCGAGTTGGCTCGGCAAGTTAATTTCCGGCTACCCGTGGGATATGGGACATTTTCCTTTGAGCCACTTTTTCATAAGGGTCCTCAAGTAAATACGGTAAACGCATGTCGAGTGGAGATTATCATATTAAGGAGCGTAAGGTATTTAGAAGTTGAGAAGTGCTTTTGAAAGTACTTTGTGGTAGGTAAAATTCGTTTTAATAGCTATTTAACTACAATATATTCTTTTAAACTTTCATGGTCACTAACATTAGAATAGTTTGTTACGGGATTGCTACCATGTACCTTATTTTCAGTTACTCCGTGATCATGGCGCTTGCAACAGTGCCGAAATATCGGGAACTCAAAAATAAGGTACATGGTAGCAATCCCGTAACAAACTATTCTAATATTTAACTACATATTCAAAATAAAAGCTCCTAGAAGCTCCTAGCTTTTAAAGCCTTCTCTGCAGGCAAACTTTCATGCAAAGAGCTGATCACCAAATCACAGCCTCAGACAAAGCAAAACCTGTACAATGGCAATTATTTATAGCGGATAAACATAGTGTGGGAGTTCCACCCACAAGGTGGACAGACGACCTGATAAAGGTTGCAGGCGCGCTGCCGCTATACGTAATTTGTGATTGCTGGATACTGATCATAGGCCTCCCTCAGTGCCTGAAAGTCACTGAGTGAGGCCTATATGTTCAACAGTGGACGTCCTGTAACTGAAATGATGATAATGATAATGATGAAACATATTTATAAACATCCATGACTTAGGATATTGCTTGTGCTCATCACACAAACATATGCCAGTTGCTGGATTTGAACCCGCAACTACTCGGCTTTTTAGTCTGGAGCACAAACCAATATGCAAGACGTTTGTCAAAAAATAAATGACCAGGAATACACAAAGTACTGAGAAAAGGTAAATCACCACTTATATCATAAAAAATATTATTTCAACATAGTCTGTGCTAACCAATTTTCATTAACCAATTTTCACAATTTTGATAAAATACTGAACTGAAAAACATTCCATTATTCTGATTAGAATTCAAATGGAAACACTATTTGTATAGTGCGGTCTAATTCAAATCGACGTTAAAGCTAATAATACAAATTATTTGCAATTGCTATTGCTTTTGCTTTCAATTTTATTGTTTCAACTGTGTACAATGATTCTAATCATTATAACTGGTAACCGCAATTGCAAGAGGCAATTATTATCAATCTCATTTTTTTCCTTTGTTTTATTTCCATTTTTTGACCTATTTTCACGTAAAATGTCGGCTAATACAGTTATAAGCTAGTGTTCATTAGTGTTAGTAATAGTTTAATGCGACAGAATGATAGACAGGGAATGGTTTATTAAATATTCTTACCAGACATCTCACTTTGTAAAAGTTTAACTTGGCTAAATGAAAGGCAGGTAGAGGTTTAAAAAGTATTTTGCTCGAAATCTCACCTCTTTCTGTTTTTACACGAATAAGGCAACGATTTTCTATATTGAGCATCTTCTCTAGTGGAATGGAAATAACAAGATTGGCGGAAGATCACACATGCAATGAACTGGGAAATCAAGTAGGAAGCCCGTTCGAATAGTTTATCAAGCAATCAGATAAAAATAAATTGCTTTTCCAATCTTCTAGCTTCTACGATGACAAAAAATAGCAGAGAGACATTCGTCATATTAATGTATAAAGTCATTTATGACAGAACATAGCAGATCATATTTATCTATTACGTCATATGTGTAGGTACAATAAGGTGTTCACGGTAAATTTGATCAAACTAATGGACACTGTTAGTGTATTGCAAAACCTCTTTTGACTTTGAAATACAAAAGAAATACAAAATATACCCTTGCTCATCACATTTGCCTTTTCTGGAATTTGCAACCGCAGCTGCTAGTTTTTTTGTCTAAAGCAGGGCCATAACCATGAACTCTTAAAACAATCTCAAAGTTGTCAAATCTGTCAATTTTGGTACGTCATTTCATACAAAATTTGACAGAAATAATAATGTTTGACAGATTTGTGATTGTTTTAACAGTTCATGGTTAGGGCCCAGGTAACACTAGACGAATAAATGATAATACGTTCATATACGACCTACAACCAAAAGTAGAAAGAGAAACATTTCAATCATTATCATGATTATCAGCCCACGTTAGTTCACTGCAGGGGGTCGATTATCTAAAAAAAGCAAGTAAGCACGCTCTTAATATCACCTTAGCGATATAAACAAACATAGCTTCTATTCCGCTAAGACGTGGGTTCACATTACTATTGTCGATGAATGACTTCAGTGTTAAAATGACAGCGCGTATCACCTAAGCTGTACAAACAAACATAGACTCTATTTTGTTACAGAGTTGGTTCATATTATTAATCGTCGATTAGTGAAGTGATGTCGAAGTGATCGCGGTTTTGTTTAGAGTATCGACAGGCTGGATAAATATCTTTCAATGTACGCCCCAGGGCCCGATCCCCAGTTACTTTTATCGCCGCTTCAAGTACCATAAATTATCATAGCTTCTTCACCTTGCTGGAGGGCGCCCTGCGCTGCGCTTGCCAAGTCGCAGTCTCCACTCAACAACAACAACAAGTCTACCACATCGATTCGCCTTCCTGTCCCCCTAGCATGACCAACAAAACACGATATGATATGATATGATATAGCGATTTATCGACACCCAACTGTCAAATTATGAACTTTTATCGAAACAGCGAGCATGACTGTGACGTCACCGGCACGGACATGCTCGCTGTTTCGATAAATGGCTATGTATTATCATATTTTGACAGTTGAGTGTCGATACATCGCAATATCATATCATATTTTTATATCGTGTTTTATTGGCCATGTTAGGGGGTCTGGAAGACGCCCTTCACTGCAATGTGTAGGTATGTCATTTTACTAATCGTAAAATGTCAAACAGGTTCGTCCACTTCATATTGTGACAAATTAATTATTAACAGCTGAATGTTAACAATATCCGTGCTCATTCGGCCAGGCCAGGCACCACTTTTCACGTTAAATTCCCTTCCTTGGGTGTGGTCTAAATTAGAGGCTAGACGATTTAAACAAAGTAAACTCAATTTGTGCCATATTAAATGTTTTTAGAGATCAATGCTTAAAAAAACCACCATACAGGTGATCGTCTGTTATTTTTCTCAGACGTGTTGTATTATTATTATACCGTCATGAAAGTACCAAAAGAATAATAGAAAAAACAAGTCGACCACTCATATCATATAATTTGGTAATTCCTAGCAAACTCACTCCTAAAAACCTTTTTAACCGACTTCAAAAAAAGGAGGAGGTTCTCAATTCGTCTGAATGTTGTTGTTTTTTTTTTTTTTTTTTTGTATTTATGTTACGCGATTACGCCGTCAATTATGGACCGATTTCAAAATTTATTTTTTAGTTTGAAAGGGTATACTCCCGAGGTGGTCCCATTTCCACCAATTCAGATTCTGATGATGGGATCCTTGGGAAATCGAGGGCAACCCTCAATTTTTATAGGCACCCATAATGTTTTGCATATATTTTCTGACTCGATGCTGATTTTTGGGTCTGGTAATCATCATGTCATGTTGCTGACCTGATGATGGAAGCCACAGAACTCCTTAACGGAGAAGAGTTAGAAGATAATACTGCTTTTTGTCGACAGAACGTATTTCGCAGTGTGTTGAGCAGACGTGGAGCTTATGAGGCACCAGACCGCCAATTTTTATTTACTGGGGGCGTACCCGCACACCCAGTAACGAAAAAAAATTTGAATGTTCCTTTCTTAATTTAACCTGTTATTTAATGCGAGACCTTATCCTGTGGTTACGACACCAAAATAGCCGCCGTTCTGGTTGGAGTGTAGGTAAACCCTTTTCTTAAGACTTTAAAATTTTCGTCGAAAAATTGACCCTATATAACACCTTATTTTTATCATACCATTAGATGGGGGGTCCATAGAGGACCAATAGTAGTTAAGGTTACTTTGCTGTAAAGTAATTTTTGGCGAAGTTAGGAGGGAAAAAATAGAGGACTTGCACTTAAAATTGTAAAATAAAAAAAGTTTAATAAAAAACTAAAAACCGACTTCAAAATGAAACTAAAAAGCGAAAAATAATATTGACTAAAACATACCTAATCAGTTCTTTTTGGAGTCGGTGCGAATGAACACATTTTAACTCCCGATGGCTGGCACCGACTCCAAAAAGAACTCATTAGGTATGTTTTAGTCAATATTATTTTTCGCTTTTTAGTTTCATTTTGAAGTCGGTTTTTAGTTTTTTATTAAACTTTTTTTTTTGGGACTTCATGTTGGCTTAGAACGCCTTAGATTCTAAGCCTTAGAACCATTTTGAAATTAAAGTTTTGTAACTAAACTAATTTTTACCAAGGCAATACATACAGTAAATATTAATTTACCTATTGGACAACATGACATACATTTCTCTGATTCTTAGTAGCTTAACTACAAAGATAATACAACAACTCCCAAACCCTACAATGGCCCGACCGGGAATCTAGTTTACAGTATTTTGAAAGTTTAGATTATTTTTAAACTTGAAAGTCATGTAAAGGAAAAATCTTCTAGGTACTCGTACTATCTTAAGCACCTAAAAGTAAGCCAATAACAAAGGCATTAGAATTGATTAATTTTAAATACCAAGCAAATTGAATCCTAAAAATATTTTTAGCACATCTCGTTTTCTTGATAACTTAGCTAGAAGATTACCTTAACGATCTATTAAATTCACGTACTTTAATCCGGGGAACTAGCATAATAAACGTGAAGATTTAAAAGAATCCATAAAAACGGACGTCTGCTTTTATAACGCCACTAACTGAAAGTCATAAACTAAGATAGCAAAAAATAATAGATCTTATGACATCTAATGCCACGTCGCTTGATTCTTAAGTAATAGTTAAACACTTAATTTATATGAACCTGACTAAAGCAGATTATACGAGAACTAGGTTTTATTTTTCTTAGTAATCTTTCTTTAGTAGTCATACCACTGGGCGGTAACCACGAACTCTTAAAAAAATCTCAAATCTGTCAAACATTATGAAATGACGTACCAAAATTGACAGATTTGACAACTTTGGGATTGTTTTAAGAGTTCGTGGTTACCGCCCTGGGCCCTAACCATGAACTGTTAAAACAATCACAAATCTGTCAAACATTATCATTTCTGTCAAATTTTGTATGAAATGACGTACCAAAATTGACAGATTTGACAACTTTGAGATTGTTTTAAGAGTTCATGGTTATGGCCCTGGGCCCTAACCATGAACTGTTAAAACAATCCCAAATCTGTCAAACATTATCATTTCTGTCAAATTTTGTATGAAATGACGTACCAAAATTGACAGATTTGACAACTTTGAGATTGTTTTTAGAGTTCATGGTTAGGGGGCTGGGCGAGAAAAGATCTGTTTTACATTTTGCTCGAGTAAATAAACATATTTAAAGGAGACAGCTGTTTTTTAAATAGGTTTTAACCTTTTAAAATTGACAACTAGAATGGCCTATAAGCACAGCATCATAATATTCCGACAGTCAGCACGCTACACATGGTATCTCTGGAAGTATGGTTTAAATCGATTTTAAAGACCTCCGTAGTCGAGAGGCGAGCACGCCGGACCATATAGCGTCGCGTCGCCATCTCTGAGGTTCCGGGTTCGATCCCCGGTCGGGTCAATGTAGAAAACGAACTTTTCTATATTGTCTCGGGTCTGGGTGTTTTGGTACCGTCGTTGTTTCTGATTTCTATAACACAAGTGCTTTAGCAACTTTTTATAGGATCAGAGCAATGTATGTGATGTTGTCCAATATTTATTTATTTATTTATTATTTATTTATTTATAAATCGAGCAAATTCATAAGTTTTTGGCTCTATGAATGTGGGTTCTATTCTCGACATAAAAAAAATGTTATTGATTTTTATTTTTTTCTAATGTCAAAGCTAATTTATATCAGCCGTGTATAACTTGCACCACGACGCAAAGTGGCTCGCTAACAGAAAATTACATCGTTAGAGTTAATGGCTCGACATTTGTTTACAGCACGCGAACTCGTAAATATCCATTAATTTTGCTAATAACAGGATAGTTCACCGATGGGTGTTCAAAAAGAGTAATGATTGGGAGGACACAATAGTTTTTAGGGTTCCGTATCCGAAGGGTAAAACGAGACCCTATTACTAAGGCACCGCTGTCCTGTCTGTCTTTTTGTCTTTCTGTCTGTCTGTCTGTCACCAGGCTGTATCTCATGAACCGTGATAGTTAGAAAGTTGAAATTTTCACAGATGATGTATTTCTGTTGCCTCTATAACAACAAATACTAAAAAACAGAATACAATAAATATTTATGGGGGCTCCTGTTATACAAAGGTATTTTTTGCCATTTTTTATATAATGGTACGGAACCCTTGGTGCGCGAGTCCGACTTGCACTTGACCGGTTTTTTTTATATTAGGTCGTGGAAAACACTCGACATTATCTGTGTGGGTACTATTGTGGTTTATTAGAAAAAAAAAAGATTACTAAACTAGTTTCTGTCCTTGACTCCATCTGCGTAAGCTTTAGAAAGAGCCAAGAGAAATCATGAAATGACATGAAACTGTCGAAAATTTATAAAACATTTCACACGAAATTATCGACGTTAAAGTTTGGACTATACCTACCTACTTTTTTGTCGATTTTGTTGGCATTGTAGTAAAAAACTGACTTAGAGAAGTATAAAAACAAGGTCACGTAAACATTTTTAACGTATCCTAACAAGTATTTCAAACATTAAAAGCCTCTACACACGAATGATGCGCGTCATCTCCGAAATGGCAACAGAAGTGACATCAAACATTTGAAGCCGCGAGATAAAACAATAACGTGATGAATTCCACTCAATTTGTTCCGAGAACATTCGCAACGCACTCAAACACAAGGATCTTATCGTAGGACACAGCCCAAATATAACTTTAGAGGCCTATTACACAATTTTGACAGTTATGTGGTTAGCTAACTAGATTAGAATAGTTTGTTACGAGATTGCTACCATGTACCTATTTTTGAGTTCCCGATATTTGGTAGCAATCTCGTAACAAACTATTCTAATGTTAGTGACCATGAAAGTTTAAAACAATAAACTAAGTAGTTATTCGAAAATAACGGGCTATGATAGACAAAATTAGTAAAACTTCAATGCAGGCCGTTTCCAACTGACCAATTTGAAAGTCACTGGGGGTTGACGTCCTGTGGCTAAAGTAATTTTATTGTGATTTATAACTTTGTATAATTATAGTTCAATTGAAGATAAATAACACTTAAAAAAATTAACGACCTCAGGTGGGACTCGAACCAACGTCCCATCGCATGCCGGGCAAGTGCTTTACCAACTAAGCTACCGAGGACGTCACGTGACAAGATGAAATTCCTCAAGTGTTATTTATCTTCAATTAAACCTTGCATGGAATTGCTAAAAACAAAAATTTACAATAATTATAGTTCGTTAAATTAGGCATAATTAGGTAATGCAAATGAAACAAAGGTTAAAAAACAACTAGTTTTATCAATAGTTTTCGTTTAAGTAGAACGATCGATTTCTCGTGAAACATTGACAACATCAATTGGGTTAAAAATCAAGATTATTTTTCATGCTCAAAGCGAATATCAAAACACAGCTTTTCCGTTTCTGCTTAAAAGACGTCTAATATTTAAATAGCAATGAGTTAGCCGTTTTAGCTGATCTAGGTTTGCGGCTACATGCAAACATTTAAGAAGAACAAAGGACCCACATCTTGCTACGAAATTAGTTTAAATTTTTAAGGGACAAACGAAGCGATAAGATTTCGTCTTTATTTGACTAATAAATTTTAAATTATAAGCTTTTTGAAGCCAAAGGTACCTTAAGCAAACTAACAAGCCATTTAATTTCTACTGACATACATCGTATAAATGAAACTACTTTTACGGATTATTTCACGATTTATTATCATTTTATTTAACCTGACGTTTGGAACACTTTACAGCGTTCGTGGTCACAGGTAACTAAGGTATTATTCGTGTTTACAAATTTTGAAAAAAATATATAAATATGATATACATCGTCTAATAACCTTCATACTGTAAGGCTACGCAAGTGTAACCTAGTAGCGTGTAAACAGTATTAATTCGTATGTAATTTTAATTAATATGAAATTAGCAAGTGTGCAATTGTAAATTTTATTAAATAGAGTAGTTACTCTTTACTATAATATGTATGATTGTATGTTCTTTGGCCAGACATCGAGTGCTGGTGTATTTGAAACGAGAGCTGTTTTATTGTTTGTAATACTGTATTGCGCAGTATATAATTCATTGTACTGTATGAAAACTCTGTTGATTATTTCATTATCATATACTTCTGAGGCTGTCTCAAAGTGACGATGGTGTTTAAATCTATGTTTTGTTAGAGGACCTAAAACCAGGATTCCGCAAAGTCTAAATAAAGAAAGGTTCCGCAAATATACAATGTTCAATATAATTTATTCAAAAACTCCAGATGATTCTGCGTTTCAACGCTTACAAAAACATGCAAATATTGAAGGCGAAAGCTTTTGTAACCCTTTAATGGCTTAGCAAACATCGACAGCTTTTCTTTTCTCTCCCATTGACTTCTCAACCTGTTAAAATAAAAATCCCCTTTGAAAAACCTTCGAGGGTCTAAAAAGCCCAGAAGTAGCTTCGCAAATGGAAAACTCGGTACATTTGAATATCAGCACATCTAATTGAAAAATCTCGAAACTCTCTGTTGTTTGAAAGAAACACAAAGCTAACACTCGAGATAACTAAGCAACAAAAGAATTAATTTTCTTTTACACTACAGAGAAAAGATCTAGTCAACAAAATTCAAGTGGCTGTGATTTTTAGAAATTTTTATGATATTTTTTTAGATTGGCGATTTGATGTCTCAAATTCTTCAGAAGTGTGACAAGTAGCAACTAGTAAATAATATTTTATTACCCGACTGTCAAACGAGGGTTGTGTTTTTCGAGCGTATGTATGTATGTATGTATGTAAGTATGTCTATTTCTTAGGCACGCCCTACAGCCTAAACCGTTTAACGGATATTAAAGTATAATATATCAATAGATTCGTCTCCATTGTGGGAGTGACAAGGAGTATGTTATTTCTAAAAATTCCCGTGGGAAGAGAACTTACGCGGGAAAAAACGGATCTGCAATACTGATAAACCGATTTTGAAACTTTCTTTTATTAACCATGGGTCACATATTTTCAGTGTTAATAGTATTCAATGCTTTATTTTCCAAAATTCCTACATGAACAGGCAAAAAAATAAACTGAAAAAATGGGAAGGATAAACCGTTTAATGGATTTCAATATATGATATGTCATTGGATTCGTCTCAGTTGTGGGAGGCTATGTTATTACCCGGAATTCCTATTGGTACATGAATTAAACGGGAAAAACCGATTTCAGAGACTACTTACTTGAGTTAAAATCCTTTTTTTTTCAATGAAGAGTTACAAATAAGGCTTTATAGTTCATTGAAAAGAAGTATTAGAACACTACAAACTAAAAAGTCAAAAATAAAATTAATTAATTAAAAAAATCAAAAAACCCGACTGCGTAAAAAGTGAACTTAAAAGATGAAAACAAGATTTAAAGAATCATTACTTTTAAACTTTCGCGCTGCATAATTTAAAACTCAATGAAACGGGAATTAACGCGATCATAATTTAGGTACAAAATGTTACCTCTTTTGCCTGACGTTTCGATCGGGTTACACCGACCGTGGTCACAGGCTAACTGGAACAGCGATGTCTTCACTCCGTATGAGAGGCAGATTCTTCATTTTTTTAAGCTTTTCAGCGATGGTTCGTTTCGTTTGGCCTATGTGGGAACTCCCGCAGCTACAGTTTATTTTGTAAACAATCGGGAAGACGGTTTCAAATTATCCGCGACATGGAATCCAGTGATTAAAAATAAACAATCTCGTTTTGTTTCGCGATCGAGTTCTCACCTGAATACGGACGCGGCGGTTAGTGTGCAGAATAGGGACACAGTGAGTGTAGTGTGTGACGGTACTTGGCGTGAAAATAATATTATGAGGGTAGATGAAGAATCTGCCTCTCATACGGAGTGAAGACATCGCTGTTCCAGTCAGCCTGTGACCACGGTCGGTGTAACCCGATCGAAACGTCAGGCAAAAGAGGTAACATTTTGTACCGAAATTATGATCGCGTTAATTCCCGTTTCATTGAGTTTTAAAGAATCAATTTGCAGTCGGAGGCATCAAATCCATTAACAGCATAATGATGGTTGACTTGGTATGAACTATAGTACCTAATTAAGTAATATAAATCCGCGTAGAAAAAGTCGAATCAAGTAACATAGATTTGAAGCCTCAGACTGCAAATTGATTCTTTAAATCTTGTTTTCATCTTTTAAGTTCATTGTCAAATTTGTTTCATTGCATTTTTATTCAGCTTACTTTTAAAGCCAGTAGCAATCTGGCTCTATTTTTTCAAAAGCTTTAGTGCCGTACAATTTGTGTAGGACGGCGCTTAAATATTTTAGTTTATTTCAGTCGCAGCATACATTGAAATAAAAGAAACAATAAAACATCTTTACAAGTAAATTGTTTTTACAAAAGACCCATAAATAAAAATTGAGTGATACATATTTTTATAACAGTAAACAGCTTCGGATAGAACTAGAGGTCAAAAAAAAGATTTTATAATGTAAAGTCGAATTAATTTACTATTGTTTTTCTTTAGACCAGTCTGCCATCGTATTATAAGGGTTCCGTACCCAAAGGGTGAAACGGGACCCTATTACTAAGACTTCGCTGTCCGTCTGTATGTCGGTCTGTCTGTCCGTCTGTCACCAGGCTGTGTCTCATGAACCGTGATAGTTGATAGTGACAGTTGAAATTTTCACAGATGGTGTATTTTTGTTGCCGCTATAACAACAAATACTAAAAACTAGAATCAAATTAATATTGAGGGGGGCTCCCATAAAACAAACGTGATTTTTTTGGTCGTTTTTATAGATAATGATGCAGAACCCTTCGTACGCGAGTCGCACTCGCACTTGGCCGGTTTTTCAGCCCTGCTTCTTTTGTGCTATTTCATACATGCACAGTTTATCAGAATCTAGCAATCGACAATCTCATTTTACAAAAGAAGACCTCACTTTCTCGTTCGCTTACCGACCTTAGTCACGGAATTAAGACATTTAGTAGTTGTTTCTTGTATTGCTTTGTATCGACGCTTTTGGAGTTTGAAACGAATTGCTAAATAAGGTGTCTTCGAAATACAAAAAAATAAACAGGTCTCGACTTTTCTGGGGATCCCCGAATCCCCGTATGTATTTTCCGAGATTGTTTCCCAGTTTTCATTATTTTTTTCGAACTGCAAGACGCAGCCTAGGCCTCTCAACCGGAGGACTGAGGTCCTAGTTAAAGGCTATTATTAGTATATTGATGATTATTTAGTTATATATTTTTAATATTGCCTAGCAGTGGAATTTTAAAGGTAAAAAAAAAACAGCCAAGTGTGAGTAGGACTCGCGCACGAAGGGTTCCACAAAATAACGTTTGTATAGGAGCCCTCTTAAATATTTATTTTATTCTAGTGTTTAGCATTTGTTATAATAGCGGCAACAGAAATACGCCATCTGTAATTTCAACTGTCTAACTATCACAGTTCATGAGATACAGCCTGGTGACAGACTGAAAGCGGAGTCTTAGTAATAGGGTTCCGTTTTACTCTTTGGGTACGGAACCCTAAAAACGCAATACAATTTAAAAAAGAGAGCGAAAAATTGTTTTATCTTTTAGAAACATCGTGTAATTTTGTTTATTTAATTCCCTTTTATTTTGTTGATAAGTCCTTTATTAACTTATAACATAGTAGTAATTTAGTTTACAGAATGTAGGTATAATTCCATCTTTCTGGGTAAGAGTAATTGCTTCTTTGTATGAGGTTGAGATAATAATGACTAGTTAGTGAATTCACAAAATTACATCACAATTTTTAAATCAGTGTTTGGTATTTTACTGCTGATCATGGGATTTAAGGTTTCACGTCGTTAGCGTCCAGTAGCTTCCCACTTGCAACCATGACTAAATAGTTAGGTCACCGGGCCGCCCCACGTCTTCCATTCAAGAACAAACCTTTGACAGTTGTCAGCGCGGGCGTACTTCATCATGATAATTTCAGCCACAGGACGTCCATTTTTGAACATAGACCTCTCCCAGTGACCACGAGTCTACCTGTGACCACGAACGCTGTAAAGTGTTCGAAACGTCAGGTTAAATAAAATGTTAATAAATCGCGAAATAATCCGTAAAAGTAGTTTCATTTAAATCTCTCCCAGTGACTTCCTGATTTGCCGGTTGGAAACGGCCAGCATCCAGCGGCTTTCCGCTACCTTTACCAGGACCATAACCATGAACTCTTAAAACAATCTTAAAGTTGTCAAATCTGTCCGTTTTGGTACGTCATTTCATACAAAATTTGACAGAAATGATAATGTTTGACAGATTTGTGATTGTTTTGAACAGTTCATGGTTAGGGCCCAGGTCGTCTGTCCACCTTGTGGGTAGACGTTTCACGCTGCGATTGCCGGTACAGTAATTTACTTTAAAATATATATCGAAATTGGACTTCCTAAAAATTTACTCGTAGAGATAGGAAAGAAACAAGAATAGGCGTCGAATTTAAAGTCAAAGTCAAAGACATTTATTCAGTATATACCTAGGCCCTCTTCCGGGCACTTATACACGCCCCAAAATATAACTTAGCCCTACCACCGCTTCGGGGCTACATATCGGCTGGTGATGTCATATATTGTTATGGGGCTCAGCAGCAGATATTGAATCTATATTTGTACTGCAGAAGAGAGCTGTACGGGCAATTTACGGCCTTGGACCCCGAGACTCCTTAAAATAACTGTTTAAAGAAATTAATATACTTACAGTAGCATCCCAATTTATTTATGAAAATATAATGTACATCCGCAAAAACCTGTACTTATTCCTTAAGAAAAGTGACATTCATAATCTTAACACACGGAATAAGAATAAGCTTGCCGTTCCCAATTTCAGACTGCATAAAGTGGGTAATTCGTTTATGGGAAAATGTATTCGCTTTTTTAATAAATTACCAGCGTCTATTGTAGAACTGCCCCTGTTAAAATTTAAATCGCATATTAAAACAACTTTAATGAAAAAAGGATATTATACTGTAAATGATTATATAAACGATAAAAATATTTGGAAATAAATACTGCCCTGCTCGCACAGGTACATTTATCTTGTAATGTAAAATATATACTATTTAAAAAGAGGCTGACAATAGTGACCGAGTTTCTTGCGCTACTTCTTCTCGGCGCTAGCCCAAAATTGTCCCGAAGTAGTGGTAGGGAAAAAAATATTGGGACGTGTAAAAGCGCTTAGTTTAAGCCTATTTACAGAAATAAATTGGTTTTAATGGTTTTGATGAGAAGAAGCGACGCAACAAACGATGACGACCTTCGTGGCCAAAAGGCGAGCATGCCGGACTTTAAATGGCGCCGCTATCTCTGAGGTTCCGGGTTCGATCCCCGGTCTCTGTAGGCCTGGCTGGCTGGCTCTGGCTCGGGTCTGGGTAGTTGTGGTACCGTCGTTGTTTCTGATTTCTATAACACAACTCAAAGCACTCGCCCGGTATGCGATGGACGTGGGTTCGGATCCCACCTGAGGCGGACGTTTTTTTTCACGTATTAAAATCTTAGATAAACCTAGCATGGTAATTGCTAAAAACAAAAATTTATATTTCTGTTGTGGTAAATTCATTTTAGTTTTATTAGATTTTTGTCAAACAATCTGCGGTTTGTGTGCTAATTGTCAACCACTATTGTCTAAACGTGACTGTCCAATGGATGTTGCGGCCGCTATTTCGTGGTTAGGATTTAATTGTTGAAACTGTTTGCTAGGTTAGTAATTGCAACCACTGCTCTTTTAATATTTTATGTGTCAGAATTGTATATGGACTTTTACTATTCTACGTAAAAAACAATTTCAAAACACAAACGAAATACAAGTTTGACTCGCTAACCAAGGGTTCCGTATAATCTTGTAGGTATGGAATTTTTTTTTTTGTATCCGTGTAAGTATACAATTTCATTTTTTAAAATATTTCCCTTATTTTTAATAAAATACTTAGTTTTTTGCCTATTTACATCATTTTAGGTCAACAGGAAGTTCTCACCTATATTATTCCCTTGCAAGTGTCTTAATATTGCGGCAATCTTTTCATTACATTTATTTAGAATTATTATTTTTCCAAGCTCGTATGAATTAAGGACAAGCGTTCTTGACAAAAAGGGTATTGACAGTGAGACAGACGGACAATGAAGTAATTTATGTTATTAGGCTTTCAAGGTATGGAACCCTAAAAACAAGGAAAAGGGTTGTTCAATACAAAAAAGTTTAGACAGTTGAACTCACAAATTTGAAGATAAAATAAGCAACCGAAACTTTACTTGAACTTAAACAGACTTTATATTTAACTTCTTCTTCCTGGCGTTTCAGTCGATTCAGGCTTTCATATATGTGAGTACCAAAACTCAGCCACCGATATAAATAGCATTATCGCTGCCCTTGTAAAGATCCTCGCTTGTGCAGGTGGGCTTATCACAATAGAAAGTTAATTTCAACTGAATAGTGAAATAGAAAGCGTCACTTTAGCAGTTTTTAAGCAGACACAATAGGTAAATATATAAACGTGGTCTTAAATTAACCTGTATGCTCGGAAAATAAGACAACAATTGATATAATGATTAAGACGACCTCCGTAGCTGAGAGGCGAGCATGCCGGACTGCAAGGCGCCGCCATCTTTGAGGTTCCGGGTTCGATCCCCGGTCGGGTCAATGTGGAAAACGAACTTTTCTATATTGACTCGGGTCTGGGTGTTGTGGTACCGTCATTGTTTCTGATTTTCTATAACACAAGTGCTTTAGCTACTTACCTTAGGATCAGAGCAATGTATGTGATGTTGTCCAATATGTATTTATTTATTATTTATTTATATAATAATGGCCCGCGCACACATGTGTGCGCGACGCGAGCTTACCTGAATTTATTAAAGTTAACACAGTACGAAATCTTCCAAAAGTTTTACCAGCGTATTTTGCGAGCCTGTTTCATCATTTTCAATTGTATTCGCAGGTTCGGTATTAAATTATTAATATGTAAATGCCCTGTCACATACATCAATCTGACTGACACAGTACGTAAGTAATTTTAGAATTGATATGAGGAATTCCACACCTTTTATTCTATGCTTAAATAAAAGAGATAAGTTATTTTCAAAGAAGCTTAGCATCATCATCATCATCATTTCAGCCATGGACGTCCATTGCCGAACATAGGATTCCTTTAGTAACATCAGCACATACATTGCTCTTATAAGTATATCTACAGGATGTATCAAAAAGGCGAAATACTATTTAAGGGTATGTATGTATGTAATGTAAACATTAAGTAGTAAAAGTTTTAGTTAAAAATAAACAACTTTTTTTTCCCATACTAAGGAAATAAATAGTTTTTTAACCGAAAGTGTTGACAACCCTGAATCTGCGGTCATTCGTTAGCGAACCCCCGCCCGCAACCCTCGCCTGCCGCACGATCAGCTGATGCGCTAAGGTTGTCACCGATAAGTTTTTGTTAAAACTTTAGCATCAATTTACTCAGTAATTTATAATCGCACGAGTTTGTGGTTTTGCATAGGAACTACACATTTACTACTCTACACGTCCTTTAAATTTTATTTTACCTTTTTGTTACACCCTGTATATAATATATCTATATGATAAGTAGATAAAGCCCTTTGTTATTGAAATCAGGCAGTCAGAAACAGCGACGGTACTACAACACCCAGACCCGAGACAATATAAGAAAGTTCGTTGTCTCCATTAACCCGAACGGGAATCAAACCCGGGACTTCAGAGAGAATGCGAAGTCCGGCCGGTACAGCCGTGCTTGCCACTTGGCTACGGAGGTCATCATTCTGAGTCAACCGACTAGCATTTTGTTAATGGAACATAATAAATGGCTAAGACTTAAGAGCCTGTTTCACAATCGCTAAGTAAGGCCGTTTTCTGATTTGTCGGCGCAGCAGCGGCGCGACATCAGCATGCTCGGTACACGCGGTACAGAAAGCTTACCGAGCGCCTATATTTCAATGGAGCGTTCCTGCCCCTCTAGCATGAGCAACAAAACACGATATGATATGATACGATATAGCGATTTAACGACACTCAACTTTCAAAATACAGGGTGTACAAGAGAATAGGACACTCCTTAAAACCACGTGAACAGCTGGTCATATACAATAACTTTTCCTATGGGAGCAACCATACAAACTTACTCGCATACCTCGATGATAATGTATGGTGTATGTATGATGATAAAATAAAATCACGATTTCAATATTGCTCCCATAGGAAAAGTTGTTGTATATGACCAGCTGATCACGTGGTTTTAAGGAGTGTCCCATTATTTTGTACACCCTGTATAATAACATAGCCGCAATCTTGAACTTTTATCGAAACGTGAGTATGCCGTGCTGTTGCTATCACGATCATGCTCGATTTTTCGATAAAAGTTCATATTTTGACAAAAAATATGCGACAAATCGCTATATCATATCATACCATATCATAACGTGTTTTGTTGCTCATGCTAGAGGGGCTGATTGGCTCGGTATGCGCGGGAGCGGCGCGGCACAGATTCCATACTTTCTGTACCACGTATACCGATCATGCATGTCGCGCCGCTGCTGCGCCGACAAATCAAACGGCATAAATCTGCCAGTTAATTCATACAAAATATGTTCTTTATTTGAATTTATTTGTTGAGGAGTGCTTACTTTTCGATTGTGAAATGAAACCAATGAAACCAATGAAACCAATTTATTTCTGTAAATAGGCTTAAACTAAGCGCTTTTACACGTCCAATATTTTTTTCCCTACCACTACTTCGGGACAATTTTGGGCTAGCGCCGAGAAGAAGTAGCGCAAGAAACTCGGTCACTATTGTCAGCCTCTTTTTAAATAGTATATAGTTTACATTACAAGATAAATGTACCTGTGCGAGCAGGGCAGTATTTATTTCCAAATATTTTTATCATTTATATAATCATTTACAGTATAATATCCTTTTTTCATTAAAGTTGTTTTAATATGCGATTTAAATTTTAACAGGGGCAGTTCTACAATAGACGCTGGTAATTTATTAAAAAAGCGAATACATTTTCCCATAAACGAATTACCCACTTTATGCAGTCTGAAATTGGGAACGGCAAGTTTATTCTTATTTCGGGTGTTAAGATTATGAATGTCACTTTTCTTAAGGAATAAGGACAGGTTTTTGCGGATATACATTATATTTTCATAAATAAATTGGGATGCTACTGTTAGTATATTAATTTCTTTAAACAGTTCTTTTAAGGATTCTCGGGGTCCAAGGCCGTAAATTGCCCGTACAGCTCTCTTTTGCAGTACAAATATAGATTCAATGTCTGCTGCTGAGCCCCATAACAATATTCCATATGACATTATACTATGAAAATAGCTAAAATACACCAATCTTGCCGTTTCAACATCAGTCAGTTGTCTTATCTTTCTCACGGCATAAGCAGCAGAGCTAAGTCTTCCCGACAGAGTCTCGATATGCGCACCCCATTGCAAACGGGAATCTAAAGTGATTCCTAAAAATGTAGTGGAACTAGATGTATTAAGTTGTTCATCTTTTACAGTTATATGTGTCGAGACAAGTTTTACGTTGGGCATTGTGAATTTGATGCACTTTGTTTTATTTGCATTGAGCATAAGATTATTGGTGGTGAACCAATGCAATACTTGCGAGAGTGCATTATTTACATCGTCAAATGAGTCTTTACCTCTCTTGATTTTAAAAATCAATGAAGTATCATCTGCAAATAACACCGTCTCACAGAGGTCTTTCGTAAAAGATGGAAGGTCATTTATGTAGATTAGAAAGAGCAGAGGCCCTAATATCGAACCCTGCGGCACGCCCATAGTAAGAGGCGACCCAGAAGACTCAGCTCCATTGATACAAACTTTTTGTGTTCTGCCTGTGAGATAAGAGTTTACTAAATCTGAGGCATCGCATGAAACACCATAGTGTCTAAGTTTTTTCAGTAAAGTTTGATGGTCCACACAATCAAAAGCCTTAGAAAGATCACAAAAAACTCCCAAAGCGTCCTGCCTACTTTCCCAAGCATCAAACATGTGTTTCAAGAGTGCAACTCCAGCATCTGTAGTGCTTCTACCTTTCGTGAAGCCATATTGTTTTTTATGTAACAATTTATTGAGGACAAAGTGTGATAAAAGTTGATTAAAAATTACTTTTTCAAAAACTTTACTAAGTACTGGTAAAATTGAAATTGGTCGAAAATTTGAAGGATCATTTTTCTCGCCTGATTTATATAAAGGAATTATCTTACTAAATTTCATCAAAGTAGGAAACTGTTTTTCTTCAATACATTTATTAAAAATAATTGTAAGATAAGGGGCTATCGTATTTATAATTGTATTGATAATATTGACTGAGATCCCCCATAAGTCCTCAGTTTTTTTCATGTTTAATTCCTTGAAAGTTTTTATTAGTATATCAGGATTAATATGTCTAAAATTAAATGGAGTTTTGCACTCATCAACACCCGACTTGAGAAGGGATTCAGCTAGTTCAGCAGAAGAAGTCAGTTCTTTAGTTGTAGAGGGAGCTATATTTGAAAAAAAATCCTCGAAAGCATTTGCAACTTCTGCATGTGAGTTAATTATTTTATCCCCAATTTTAAGAGAGTAAGTGTGATCATTCTGTTTACGCCTACATGTTTCTTTATTTATTATGTTCCATGTGGCCTTTGCTTTATTATCAGAACCCAAAATAATATTTCGAAGATGGTTTGATTTTGCAGTGGCACATACTTTTTTAAATATTTTAGAGTAATTTCTAACATGATCTATGATCTGTGGGTTCTGAGTGTTTGCTTTTAGACTATACAAGTCATATAATGTTCTTCTACTTTTGTAAATACCAGGTGTAGCCCATTCATTAAACTTACACCTGACTTTATTTGCTTTAATTTTTTTTTGTGTAAAAATTTTATCTAATTCATTTTTAATCAAGCCAAAAAGATCCTCATATAACAGATCAACACTATGGCAACTGCTAGATTTTAATGAATCTATACCATCACAAATTTTTTCTTTAAATCGTTCTATTCTATTTACGGTTATTGGCCTGCAGACAGCATCTATAATTCCTCGGACATGATGGTGCTCAAACGACGCCCTCTGGCCACTATGGTCAGACCTTAAATAATTTATAACTGATTTATCTATTACATTGCTATTGCAAAAAATATTATCTAAGCAAGTTGCTGTTGTGGGAGTCACTCTTGTTGGTTCATTAAATAAGTTAATTAAATTAAAGGATTTAAAAAGATTAAGAAAACGAGTTGAATTCGGTGAATTTACTAATATATCGATATTAAAATCTCCACACACAACTATTTTCTTACTAGAACTACAGACTTTTTTCAATGCCTCTTCCATATTGGATTCAAAAAGCTGGTAATTGGCTGATGGGGGGCTGTACACGCTTATTATTATATACTGCTCTAGCTCAACACATGCTAGTTCAATAGTTCGTTCAATCGAAAGTGACACTATATCTTTACGTTCTTTACAGTTTAACTCGCTATTTAATAGTATAAGTGACCCCCCCCTCGTAGTGGACTTCCTTGTGAACGAACTGCCGATTTTATAATTTTCAATGTTTATCATTAACTCATATTGATTTATCCAATGCTCTGTTAAACATAGAACATGTACATTTAAATCTTGTAAGAATAAGGCTAATTCTAACTCTTTGCCAGCCAAGCCTTGCATATTTTGGTGCACAATATTAAAGGTAGGCTTAGCTTTTGTCTGCTCTCTTAGTTTAAATTATTTGAGATTGTCACAGGAATAATATTTAAATTAGGCTCTAAGTGAAATTAAATAAGTTTATATACAGTATATCCTTATTTTCCCGCATCTTCCTCATTTGACGTTAATGTTTCAAGTCTAATCACTTCACTCCCATAATAAATCATTGTTATTTACACAACATACCGTGAATGTGTACGGTTAGCATAAATTATCGAACAATCTGACCCCAGAACTTTTTGATAAAATAAAAATGTAGGTAGGTATGTACAGTTTTTATGCTACTTACATTATTTTATTTAATCCTTAAAGTCAGGGTCCCTGCTGAAAATCAACGTCGCGATATGTTCCTGGCAGTCACGACAAATGGTGAGCGGGGGCCTTTATGACACTTTTTTTTAAATCTTAAGTATTTTTTTTTTGTATTGTGTGTGTGTCAAATAAATATTTTTCTTTTTCTAATCTAAGAAGTGCTAATACTCACAATGGCCAGTCAAATGAAATAAACAAGTATGCTTTTTTCTTTTTCCTGTTTCACCTCAAAACTAAGAGGTTATTTCCCTAAATACCATTATAAAACCCAAGGCATATCTGCTTTTATTACTTTCTCAAAATATTTGTTTAATAAATTATGGTTGTGTTAATGAATAAAAATATAATAAAAACTCTGTTATTAAGAGACAACAGTAAGTATTTAATAAAAATACCATAAACCCTTTACCGGATATAAAGCTTTGCCTTCGTAAAATATCATTTATTTTAACACTTTAACGATCTACAATATTTCTCGTTAAGACGGCGATTTTAATAACTTAATTACGTTTTCAAGACGTTTTTCTGCTGACGTTATTTAAACATAGCCCTTAACTTACGTCTCGGAACATAAATTACTTTGGCGCGGCCTCGTTTTAACTTGTGACGTCTCGTTATATACGATCTTAATAATGCGTGCAATTAACACTAGTTCGAGCGACGTGGTTTAGTCATTTACATACCCCGAATATTCATATTTACATAATTTAAAATTTTGTGTCTAAGAATATGTAAATTGGCATCATATACAGGGTGTACAAGAGAATAGGACACGCCTTAAAACCACGTGATCAGCTGGTCATATACAACATCTTTTTCTATGGGAGCAACATCGAAATCGAGATTTTTTTTTCAGCTTCTCCATACAAACTTCTTGCTTACCTCGATGATAATGTATGGAGCATCTGAAAATAAAATTACGATTTCGATGTTGCTCCCATAGGAAAAGTTGTTGTATATGACCAGCTGATCACGTGGTTTTAAGGAGTGTCCACATTCTCTTGTACACCCTGTATACAGGGTAACATTGCAAGGTAGTGCTAAAATTTAAAAAATAAGATTTAGAGGTGCACTGTAAGGTCCTTGTTGGCAATTTGAACCTTTGGTTTGCGCGCTCCTGCAGTTAGAAATGTACATAATCGTAAAGGCTAAGGTTTGTTTCCGCGCGCCATTGTGACTACTATTGTAGTTGAACTTTGCAGTTCTAGGTTGCACAGGGATAATGCGTGCGTTTTATAATGATACAAGATTATCCACGCGTACCATATTTTAATAACAGCGAATAGTAATAATTAAAAAAAAATGCCGTGAGGTGCCGGCACGTTAAAAGAATTGCACCACCCCTTCTCTTCCTATGGGTGTCGTAAGAGGCCACTACAAGAGAACCGCCATAAGCAGACGAACAGGAGCGTTTCCTTTCTACCATTGGCCAAACTGCGATCGCCAACACACCTGCCAAGCGTGGCGATTATGGCAAAATCCTCCTTTTGGAGAGGCCTGTGTCCAGCAGTGGACTGATATAGACTGGTGATGATGATAATAATGATATGCATGAAAGTGAACTCAAGACATACGGATGTGTGGCAAGATACCAACACATAGCTGTCATAGCAACGTTATTAAATGATATATATTCAGCCTATTGCAGTCCACTGCTGGACGTAAGCCTCGCCCAGAGAACTCCAGAGAGCACGATCTTCCGCTTTTTTCATCCAACCTCTGCCAGCTATCATCCTCAGGTCAACGAGCCATCGGGCTGCAGCATACGTTTGCCAAGGCGTGATCTCCAATCGAGAAGCCATTTATTCCAGCTTTCATTGGTCCTGCGACAGATGTGGCCAGCCCACTGCCACTTAAGGTTGTACATATTTGGACTATGTCCGTTACATGGGTCTTTTGTCTGATAATCTCATTTCGGTATCAAATGATAATAAGCTCCAAGATGTACAAGATACTTCAAGGAAAATATCAAATTCAAAGTGAAATAGCAAGTTCTTGTCTTAAAATTACAACTTTCCTTCTAATATGCCTGCCCTATTAAAACTTCTAGATAGAACTTTAGCCCCGTCAACTCGGCAGTACTAGAGATTCTTGTTAAGAAGATCTTGTCAAGAGAGTTATATCTTTACCGTACAAATTTGAGTTTATATGGTATTATGTCTAAGTAGCAGTCCGTAATTCAAATTGCAAACGATAAACAATGAATCGAGTTAACGAATGACAAAATGAAACGTCAATAATTGTCATACTATGGCAATACCAAATTGTTAGTGAGGCAAAGGACGTGTGCTTTAAACAGCCATTTTAGCTAAGGTTTTTCTTTGAGCCCCTTAAGAATAATTTGATTTTATTCAAATAATCGGATGCTAAATGACCAGACTTGTTAAAGCACGCTTTATCAAAAAAAGTGATCAAAATCATAGGCTTAGAAATACTGTCTTTTGTGACTGTTTGATTGGCATTTGTCGAATAATATCTTGTCGCCAGGAACATTTAGGAAGTCATGTGACATGTCAAATATGAACACGTAGTTTATTTTATCAGTGATATGAACTTTATATGATTAATACTTAGTGAATCAAAAATAAATCCAATTAAAATAAAAATATTTTTCCCTAGTTAAACAAACTTGAAACCATTTTGATAATTCATATTTTATTGAAAATGGAATTTAGAGATAGATGTAGTTTCTGTTCAATTCAGGCATTTTTTGGGCGTTCCCCTTTCTTAGTTCGATTAGTGTTACCAAAGCACTGGCAAAAATTATTTACTAAATTGTCGAAGTAAGAAATAAACACTTGTCCCCACAAACTTGCTCTAGCTCTAATTTAGAAAAGTGTATTGTCTAAATTGACCCGAACCGAAAAAACACCTCAAATATTGGACAACATCACATTCTTAGGTAAGTAATTAAAGCACTTGTGTCATAGAAATAATGACGGTGCTACAACACCTAGACCATCCATAATACATAATAAAATATATAAACGTTCGGTTTCCACATTGACCCGACCGGGAATCGAACCCGGAATTTCATAGATAGCGACGCCAATTCTCGCCTCTTGGCTACGGAGATCGTCCAAATCTTTAAAAAAAAAACAATGGTTAATGTGGAAAACGAACTTTTCTATATTGTCTCGGGTCTGGATGTTGTGGTACCGTCGTTGTTTCTCATTTCTATAACACTAGTGCTTTAGCTACTTACCTTAGAATCAGAGCAATGTATGTGAAAAACGTTATTTAAAAAAGTTATTCGCAGCTCAAATCAAACCGAATAACAGTTTTATCGATATTTCCGACTCTTCATTTGACATGTCAAAATACAAAATCAGATGAGTTGAACATCGAGTCTCATCGAGCCAATCACGAGTTTACTGAATAAATTATTTCGAGATGGACAATGTGCGGCCGTCTGGCGGCGCGATAACCCTTCCATAGAGGCTTTGTCTTGGAGACAAGCTTTATTTTTACACACTTTTATTAGAATTCACATGTACAGTTAATGCCATCCACTCATCCACATTACGTGATTGGCTAGTAGTGCGACGCGCCTGCACCGCTTTCCGTGATTGGTGTTGCTCCGCGCACATTCGTCTCTGATACGATGATGGTCTCGTATGATGCGCAAAGCGATCCCCACTCTTTGCACCAGCACTTCACATCGGTGGTAGGTACTGTAGGGGTTTATAACCAAATGAGTGAAACCTCTACGTCTACCAAGGTATGTTCGAATAATGAACGCTTCTTTTGAATATTTTTGACTGACGCGGAGAAAAATAGTTGATTACAGAATCATCAATCATTCGTGAACAAAGTATGAAATAATGGTTTTTTGTATCGAGATGCAGAGAAACTCTTATATTAATGAAAAAGTCGAAGAAGATATTTAGAACAGCAGCAATTAACAAGAAGTTAAGTATGAACAAGTTTAATTAGAATAGTGTTATACTCGTATAAATATAATATTGAGAATGTATTGAAATAATTGGAATAGTTACTTTATCCTCTGAGCTACACGAAAAACTGCCCCTTACGCAACTGCTCACCATAGTCTGTACTGTACCTACACTAATCTGTAGAAAGTACCATTCAATACATATGTTATCAAATCTTGGAAGTAGTTTTTAACCTACTTCTAACTGACGCATCGATTTAAAACTGTTAAGATCAGACATTCGGACGACAATACAATAATTTGACACCATCGTGCTAAACTTATGATGGAGTCAAGAGGAAGATAGTGGAAGTCTTTAACGGCTACTAGTAAAACCATAGAGTTTGGGCTCATTGATTGGTTCCATATAAAAGTGTTATATAGTTTTTTAAGTTAACAACAATATTATAATGTTTCAATTTCAAACCTCGACTAGATTTTGTTTGTTTGTCACTAACTAATATGAATTATAAATAAATAATTATTTTAATTTAATTTAATTTAATTTAATTTAATCTAATCTAATGTAATGTAATCTATGAGAACTTTTTTCTTGGAATAAAGACTATTTAATTTAATTTAATTTATTTTTTTAATTATTCAACTTTTTGATTTCAGCAAATCTCACAAAACACTGTCGGCCTTACTACAAAAATATAGACTAGGTTTAAATACTTGTCTAAAGATAAGTCAACCAATTAAAAATGTTTGGTACTAAATGTCTCGAATGTCTGATGAGTCAACATTTCAAATTGGTTGACCAATTTTTAGACAGTGTTTAAGCCTAATCTATTTTTTTGTAGAGGCGTGAGGCACATCTTATGCAAAGCACAGTCATTGCAATGTGAGTATCTTCATATTCGTATCGAGGTATGTGATATCAACGTATCGCATAAAAAACGCGCATGAAAATATGATCAGAATGTTGTTAAAAGCGCTTATGTTTAAGCAGTGTGTTATATCACAGAATATAGATAAATACTTAATCGCACGTACAAGTTAAAAAAATCCGAAAACCGTAATGTAGGTATATGACTAATTTATGTTCTTTAAAAATTGTCGAGATTAAATTTTCTGAAAATAAAACATTTTCTTTGTCAGGTAATTCACATCATGTTAAGGAAATCAGCTTACCTTGACGAAAGTTGAGGCCGCATTGCATCGCCATGTAAAGATGACCGCTACCACGTCCCAAGGTCATGGTCGGTCAACGCACAAGAGGAATTCCAGTATCTTCAACTCACAATTATAGCTACCGAAAGTTCACAAACAAGCGTCTTTACGGTCGAAACAATATAAAACAACAGTTAATTAACTATCCGTATGATAAACACGAAGTAGCTCCAAGCACATTTCACAAAATACTGCCTATATTATATGGATAGATAAAAACTTTATTTGTACACCAAATTACAGTAAACGGAGACACTGCTGCGTGCGCGCCGTATGTAAAGCCCGGAACGAACTAAGCGAAGCAGTCGTACGTGACAAACTGTCAGAGGCGCAGAAACTACCCTCTTTTTGAAAACAAAATTTTTAGATCGCCGATAAAAACTTATAAGTTGACCTAACTAAATCTGTTTGTATCAAAACCAAAAGAACAAATCTTTAAACAAGTGTAATGTTAAAAATTATGTTGAAAATCGGATTTTGGGACAATATTCTAGCTTTGCGATTGTCTAGAGAAGTCAGACAGTATATAAAATAATCCAACAGACAAAAAAAATAACTGAGTTTGGAGAAAAAAAATACTGTTTTCATAAAGCCTTTTTACAATTGATTTTTTTTGATTTGTTGGTCGATGATTTTTTTCAAGTGTTATTTATCTTCAATTAAACCGTTTTACAAGTTTATTAACAATAAATTAATGCTTAAAGATTTGCTACGGCCACTTCTTTTTTGGACAAGGAATATGGCATTTACCTTCATTTTTACTTAAAAAGGCAATCTAGATAAGCTGTTTCTAGTTAGAGGCAGACAATAACAAGACTAAAAAGTTCACTTGACCAATCATTCGTTAAGTGCAATTAACAGTAATTTAAAACATCATTATATTTCTCATCATCATCTCAGCCACAGGACGTCCACTGCTGAACATAGGCCTCCCCCAGTGACTTCCAGATCGGCCGATTGGAAGCGGCCTGCATCCAGCGTCGTCCTGCAACCTTTACCAGGTCGTCTGCCCACCTTGTGGGTGGGCGTCCTACGCTGCGCTTGCCGATACGCGGCCTCCATTCCAGAACCTTTCTGCCCCATCGGCCGTCAGTTCTACGTGCTATTATATTTCTGTCAATGTCAAATTAATGACCTTGTCTTCAGTCTTCTTCTAAACTAGTACAATAAGTTAAAATTTAAATGTAAATAAAATTAAAAACTACTACTCTAGCTCTTGGTCTACCCGTCTCCAATCATAGCGAATCACCAGGAATCCGACTTCGCCCCGTGAATATTAAACGACGGTATCGTTTTGTGTTGCAGATAATACCTACGGTTGAAGGGGTTTTGGGGGATTCCACTATTATGTTGTGGAAAGTCAGCGATATGCTGATGACATGTACAATATACTCTTTGTTAGAAAGAATGGTCCGCCAATACTGTCATAGCGGTAACTACCAGCTTCTAGTTATCATGTTGACTTCAAAGTATCATCAGAGCTTTTGGCAGTCCACTGTAAACAAAGATCTCCTATATCATACCACAGCAAGTTACTCTGAGTTGGGCCTTATTTATTACCTGTTTACTTCAAAGGTAATTCTACCGCTCACGTACAGCAATTTTTTTTATAAAACCTTTTACTTCTATGATAAATGCAGCATCAGATTTCTTTTCGTGTTACAAAATTAGTCCTTAGTAAAAGCTGTTTACTCTAATTTTTTGGATGCAAAACGTTCGCAAGAGTATTGCTATAATAGTGTATTGTTTTACTGGGCTGTTACTCGAAAAGTTTCATATTAAGGTAAGTTCCACCTCATCATTACACAGAAGTCTCACCCAGCGACGATTGCAGAGCTACTATAGCATCATCACCATCATCATTACAGCTACAAAACCTCCACTGCTGAACATAGGCCTCCCCTAGTGTCTTCCAGATTGGCCGCTTTCGCGCGGCCAGCATCCAGCGACTTTCTGCAACCTATACCAGGTCGTCTGTCCACCTTGTGGGTGGACGTCCCGCACTTGCCAGCGCGTGGCCTCTATTCTAGAAAGTTTCTGCCCCATTGTCCGTCTGTTTCCTGGAAACCATAATTATATTCTAATAATACTTTAGATAACAGTAATACTTGAACCCTAGAGACGTCTAATAAACTGAATAGCCCGTTTAATATTCTACCGCGGCCACCGCAGTCGAACTAGATTTGTTTAACGAGTATGTAAATATCTTCTTATCAACATCATTGCGAGACCTAGCGACTGTGGTTTTGGGTAATTTGAAATTAGACTAGTAGATTTTGAATGATGTCACTTTATCCGTATTTATTCATGAAAATCAGTTGGGTTTGAATTCCTACAAACCAAAGACATCCGTTATAGGTATAAAACTGTTTTTGCTCATGACACACATACTTGATCCTAATCAAGTTTGTGTACCTATAACGGATGTCATAATCGTCTATTTATTTGTACAAGCTTTCGGTGTGTATGAAAACATGTATCATTCTCCCCTGACAGCAACTCCTTTGTAAACTTTACGGTGATTTTAAAACAATAAAACTCAAACTCAATAAAACAACAACAAAACTCTATTTAATATATAATAAACAATATTTAAAATAAAGTTCTTAAAATAGTAGAAATGAGAACCTAACTTTCAAGTACGTTGAAAAACGCTTCAAAACTAGTAAACGTATCCTACTGAAACAGATGGCCTAACACACACTTTTAAATATTTTCGCCATTTAGTTTAGACGAATAAACCTAATTGGGTACTTAAAATTGCCATCTACTGGAGTCAAACCTTCGATAGTTTATGGGCAATCGATTTTTACACGGCTAGTTTCAATTTTTAATTTTTCTCATAGGATCAACACAACTGAATGGTTATTCGAATTCACCAGGTTTATACATTCAAACGATTGAAATATTTTCACCGTAGACCCACTGATACAAACTGACACACACGACTGGAACCTGTTTTTAAAAATCCCACGGGTCAGAAATTAGGGTCACATCGGAAGCGGTTTATTTTCACCTTCGTCACAGTCCATTGGCGTTTCAATCTGTTGAATGTCGGCCATTTTAGCGGAACTCGTCACATGTGTATGCTATTTTAAAATATCTAAGAGACGTATAAATTCAGTTTCATTTGGTTGGAATGAATTCTCCTTTTTTGCCGAATTTAGAAAAGCTTGTTTCATGTCGACGCGTATATAAGGTGTAAGTGAATTAGTGTCAGATATTTTTAGGAGTAACTTAGACTATCACATGAATCACATATAAGATAAATTTAAAATTATAGAACAAACTTTAATTCACGCACCAAGTAATATGATATTATGATGAACAGTGTATTATGATTATTTGAGTGCATTAATGTAATTCTGGAGAGGTTATGAATCGGCTAGCGTTGTGTGAGTAGTCTACTTGTAGTGTTTGGGTTCATGTACAAAATGATGTAGATTCTTTATTTTAAAACTTTTTATTTTTCGATTTTATTAAGTTTGTTCTATAATTTTAAATTTATCTTATATGTGATCCATGTGATAGTCTAAGTTACTCCTTAAAATATCTGACTCTAATTCACTTACACCTTATATAATATGTTACGCTTTTTGGCGATATGTTATATTGACGTCCAATTTTGTGATTTGTGAAAAATTTGTGCATAATTCATAGTGATACTTGGTCTCGCTTGACTTCAAAGTTATTATCTGCCTTTTTTAGCTCAAGTTTTATTTTTTCTTTTTTGTAACTCTTTTTTCCTACTAATCAGTGGTTAATGAGATATAAAGTCCTGAGTTCGATATCAAGTTAGATCAATGATCAAAAACTGGCCAAGTGCGAGTCGGACTCGCGCACGAAACTTTCCGTACTATTATTTTGTATGGGAGCACCCTTAAATATTTATTTTAGTCTGGTTTTTTGTTTTTGTTGTTATAGCAGCACCGAAAATACATCATCAGTAAAAATTTCAACTTTCTAACTATCACGGTTCATGAGATACAGCCTGATGACAGACGGACGGACAGCGGAGTCTTAGTAATAGAGTATTTTTATTTTATTTTATTTTATTTGGGATAAAAAACAATTGTATAATCGTTAGACAAAACAATGCTCTTATCAAATGGTTTGCGTAATCGTACAACCAACATCATTATCCACAAGTTATTGAACAATATATAATTCAATTTATAACGTGCTCTCTGCAGCACAACCGCAGAACCAGAATGCTCAGCAGTACACCTAAGCGAGCGGGCTGACTTATTTTAATAAACAAATATAACAAAATAAAAATTCAAGATAAGTTCCATAAACTGTTAAACACTCTGCCTCCGCAACCGCACAGCACAGGTAAAATATCAGTAATTAGTCAGTTCAACATACAAATTAAGTTAAGTTAAATACAGTTAAGTTTTAGACAAATTAAAAGTAACGTAAAAAAATACCTACAGTACAAAAGTGTTATTAATTATTTGAGTGATAGTACTTGAGTGACATGTTTTTTATTCTTTCTCTATGGTAATGGGGTCCCGTTTTACTCTTTGTGTATGGAACCCTAAAAATTTGACGACTTCTACAGCCGGGAGAGTAGAGACGAACCGAACACGCCAGACTTGGCAACACCACTCTGATGCCCGGTTAATATTCCCGGTGGAATCAAAAGTTTGTTTTTCAACTTTTCCTTCGTTGCGTCTGATTTCTATTACAAAAATGCTTTAGCTAAGGATCAGAGCAATATATAGCTGATGTTGTCGAATATTTATAATTCAATTACTATAGGGGCATCTAACAAAACAATTATCATCTAAATTGGAACTCCCATTGTTAATATATCAAATTGAGCACCTCCTCTTATTTAGTCATCTGTAAAATCGTTCTAATCGTGACCCGCAACATGCATTCTAAATATCAATTTGAGACTACGAAGACAACCTGTGTTATATGATAGACGTTTCAATCGGTATTGGTAGCCCAGATGATTGAGCCGTTGTTTGCCTTCAGTATCGTGTCAGAGCAGGCCGTCTGTAATCTCGATGTAATGATGTTGACTGCGCCCTCACTGCGGCGATGACAGCTAGATTGACACTTGAGATAAGGATATTGTTGTGGGTCAATTGTGTTCCTCGCAGTTTGAGCGTGAACTGAATTATAACATGACGACTGGCCGCATAGAGGTGTGATGATTCGCATAATAATTAAAATGGTAATTGGTTTGTTCAGCACGTCGATTTCGTGTAAAACACGCAATGAACTCGCTCTAAAACTCACCTTATGCGGTTAAAACCTGCCTGTATCATGCTAAGAAGTAGTTTCACAATACTCATCGGCGTTAAGTCACAGTGAGTTTTGAGTCGAAGTGAGCGTGGTTTTCACAGCACAGGGTAACCATGAACTCTTAAAACAATCTCAAAGTTGTCAAATCTGTCAATTTTGGTACGTCATTTCTTACAAAATTTGACAGATTTGATAATGTTTGACAGATTTGATAATGTTTGACAGATTTGAGATTGTTTTAAGAGCTCGTGGTTACCGCCCTGATTTAGGTGTGCTGAAAAATGCCCTTGGTAAGATTGTACAAAATAATGTCTTAGATAAGAAAAACATGCCAACGTAAATCGTTAGTTGCGCTATACAGGGTGTACAAGAAACGACACTCTTTCAAACCACGTGATCAGCTGGACATACAACAACAATTTTCTATGGGAGCAAAATCAAAAGATTTTTTTTCTAGCTGCTCCATACAAACTTACTCGCAATACCTGATAATGCATGGAGAACCTAAAAAAAATCACGATTTCGATGTTGCTCCCATATGTAAAGTCGATGTATCTTAGCAGCTGATCACGTGGTTTTAAAGAGTGTCTTATTATTGTTTACACCCTTAATATTCAGATTTGTAACAATGCATCTTCTATCGCCAGAATGTCGTGAATGCAACACAAACTAACTTTGCAGTCTGTCTAATTTATCGTCATTCATTGCAGTATAAAAAGTTTCAGTAGCTTCGCTTCATAATTTTAATTTTTTGGTTAATGTAATAAAATATGACTGTGCGAAAAGGTTCGCCACTTGACATTAGTCGTGTCAGCTAATAATAGCTACCGGAGACTGATGCCAGCCCCTCTAGCATGTGCAACAAAACACGATATGATACGATATGATATAGCGATTTATCGCATATTTTTTGTCAAAATATGAACTTTTATATATGAAGCGAGCATAACTGTGACGTTGCCGGCACGGACATGCTTACCTGTTTCAATAAAAATTCAAGATGGCGGCTATGTTATCATATTTGAAAGTAAATAGGCGATAAATCGCTATATCATATCGTATCATATCGTGTTTTGTTGATCGTGCTAGAGGGGCAGGACCTTGCATACAGAAGCCCAATTAAATTATCTCAGGCACTTAAAAAAGCTGGGAATTTTCAAAGTATTTTAGGATTTAAAGCAAGCCAATCAACAAAACTCCCTCTATCTCTTTCTCTCTTGAGTTCTCGAGTGGAGACCACGCCTAGGCAAACGTAGTGTAGGACGACCCCCAGATCGATGGACCGACGACCTTAGGAAGATGGCTGGCAGTGGATGGATGAAAAAAGCGGGAGAGCCTCTTTGGGGGAGGCCTACGTCCAGCAGTGGACTGCATTAGGCTGAGATGATGATGATGATGAATGAACAAAACACTTTTTAACATAAAATATTGTTCATAGAGTGGTATTACGGCAAATCTTATATTTAAGGAAATATTTAAAGACAGATCAAATTGGGAATTACAGTCAAAGCTTACCTCAGATATCGCCAGAGTGTTTGTGTCAATCAATGACTACTGTAATGTTAATATTAGTCCAGCTTCATGAAATCTTTAAATAGGTAAGTGATTATTTGATTAGTGGCAGCATTTACAAAACTACTAATAAATTAATTAGTGCGGCAAGGACGAAACAGAATCCGAATAAAAATGTTGTTTGTACCAATGAGGAACGTGTGGACGAGATACCCGACACAACCTTGGGACAGTTGGTAACCCTCCCGGTATTAGAGTAGGTTGCCGAATTTCAGGAGTATAATGTCCTCGCCCTGGAAAATTAATAACAAGAACATCATAAGAGTCAGTCCACAGCTGGACACAGGCCTTTTATCAGTTTTACGACCAACTTGAGCAGCCTACTGCCACTTTAGTTTGCTTATTCTTTGAGCTATATTGATGACTTTAGTCTTCTGAGTATAGCCTCATTTCTGATTATATTCTTTAGAGATATTTCAAGCATAGCTCTTTATATAGCTCGCTAAGCAACTTTGTATTGGAGTTATCGTAGAATCCACGATTTTTAAGGGAAATATACTATAGGAAAATTATTATATAGACAAACTTTCTGATTTACATATTCATTTGGCGTAGATTTATTTAAATACTTAGTTACTGCAACCATATATATTGTGGCACCGCGCTAAGAGCAGATATTTCAGCGAAAGTGTTGAATGCGCCGCTTATTGGGTTTCGGGAATTAGCAATAAACCTCGTGCGACGTTGGAGTGTCGACGCTTGGTCTAAGGAGATACTTGCTTTCTACAAATAACTTGAAACACATGATAATAATACTTCCAGTTAACACTATAGATAATCTGAGGGTGTGATATGAGCGTACATTCAAATATGATTCCGGGGAAATTAACCTATTATGAGACTAATAACAAAATTAAATCAAATGTAATATGCCCGAACCACAAAAATAAAATAAAATGTTTTTAAAATAATCTACGTCTTTGCGTTAAAGTGTATATTGAATTTATTCAGGCGTCTCCCAGCGTACCCGGTCCAAAAACAAATTTGGTGTCTAAATTGATTCAATTATTTTCACACTTCTATGACTTACATGATTGTGCTGTTGCTAAGCAATCTTTATACATGAATTTATAGTATACAGCTCTAACATCGATGGAATTGGATAAACATATTGGTTAGCTATCAATGTTCGACCATCAATTGGCAATACTTATTCCGCGCCCAAGTGCTAGTCACCACCAGCCACCAGAGGTCATCGCCTAAAAATGCCAAAGGATTGTGTTGTGTCAAACGCCAATATTACGTCAATTTATGAACATCTTGTCAATCGTGCACTCCCCTATTTCGCAATCTGGAGTGGAAACAGTGAAACAGCATGAGTAGTATGAATCTTTTTCTTCTTTTTCCTGCCCTTATCTCAATATTTGGGGTCGGATCTCCTCATTCTTCTGCGCCAGGATAATCTATCCGGGATTGTCTTTTCAGGCAAATGGGCTTCCGTGAGGTCACTTTGTATTTTTTGACCAACAGGTTAGTGGCCAGCCTCTGCCTTTCTTCTGTTCAGGAAGATCTAGAGCAATCTGATATTGTCCAAAAATGTAGCAAGCTGAAGTGGCAGTGGGCTGGCCATGTCTGTCGCAGAACCGACGAAAGGTGGAGCAGGAAGGTTCTCGAATGGAGGCCACGCTTAGGCAAACGTAGTGTAGGACGCTCCCCGGTTAGATGGACTGATGACCTGAAAAAGTCAGCTGGCAGCGACTGGATGCAAAGGGCGGGAGATCGTGCGCTGTGGCGCTCCTTGGGGGAGGACTATGTCCAGCAGTACATTGCAACAGTATGATATGATAAGTTTTTTGGATGATTGGTGCAACTAAGTTCTTCAACATCATAAGGCTACGTCAGTGCACAGATTGACATAGGCCTCTTATTAGCTCCACGACCAACTTGACCAGCCTACTGCCACTTTAGTTTGTCCTTTCTTTGAGCTATATTGATGACTTTAAATTAGTCTTCTGAGTATAACCTCATTTCTGATTCTATTCTATAGAGATATTTCAAGCATAGCTCTTTCTATAGCTCGCTAAGCAACTTTGAATTGGAGTTGTCGTGGAATCAACGATTTTTAAGGGAAATATACTATAGGTATGAAATTACTTAGTATGATCTGTCCGTGTGATCTTTACTATAGTGATTATAATTGTATGTTTCTTAATACAAGCATAGTACCTAAATATCTTATGCTCTAAGCTCAAACATAGATCTGTTTATAAAATGAAAAGAAATGAAAGCGTATTTAACAAACTCATAAAAGAAATATCATCCGTTACCGGCTATGACTTAAGCAGCGTAATTCTAGAACACGTTCATCGAAGCGGAAAGGTACTCGCCGTGGTTTCAATTAGTCGCTGCCCATCCTCCATCGTTAAATGTACGACGACTTCCAATACTGAGGTGTGAGGTTTATTTATTAGTCTAACGAAGTACACAGACAGAAAGAGATAACAATTATTTTAACTTACCTGGATATGGTGAAGCTTTCACATACGCAAAGGTTTGGGAGCGAATGGTAGGGGTGTGCATGTCAGAGGGTATGTCTACCTGTAAAATGATGCAAGCTGATTATGATGATGATGATTTGTTAGCTTTTCGACGGTTGATCTTTTTAGTCTAGTCTCTTGAAGACTTTAGTATGTGCTAGACTTTGGAAAAGACGCAACTTTTCGTACCTGTTTGTTAAATGCCGATTTTTGAATAGACATATAACTTTGTGATGAAACAGTTTTTGTATAAAAAATGTGTCAACACAATTGTAAATTTTTGTTTTTAGCAATTCCATGCAAGGTTTAATTGAAGATAAATAAGAGTGTCAACACAATTTTATTCGTCGCATAAAAATTGGCTCTAAAAGAATAAAAACCTTTGTTAATCACTGACGGGCCAGATGTAATCGTATTAGCGTAAATAAATAATGGGCCTACTCGAAAGATCTATTTGTTCTGTGGTCCAGACTTGTTAAGTTAATTTATAAACCGCAAAACGTAATTAAACAGACAATGAAAGATATTCGACCAGCGTATTTTAAATTAATAAAATGATTGAAATTTGTTTATGATCAGGCCAATTTATATTTTGTTAGTGGTTGTAAAATGAGTGGTTGTCGACTTATAACTTTTCAATTTAGTACACCGAATTAATATCACTAACTATGCCTTGATATGTTTGCTTATTCTGTTACGTTTCCAGCACACCCAGACCCACGCCAAGTGTTGGCAAAAAACGACCTAAGCCTGGAGTCGAACCGAATCACTGCGCCCGCCAACCCACTACCTACGCTAAAACGTCACTCTCATATTATAAAATGTAACATTTAGAACTTCTTGTTGCATTTTTAAACTAACACTATTATATAAGGTCCGATTGTATTAGTGTTCATCCTGTTAACCTGTGACTATACAGGTGAAAAGCAATCGTAAAAACCAATTTTCAAATGTGTACCATAAAAACTAAAAAAGTTAAAAATCAACAACATCGACTTCATATTGCATAAACTCGTCCTATCTTTGCTACGTTTAACCATCTGATTATCCGTCTTATTCCTTCCCCTTGTACAGAGCGAGAAAGAGTTGTAGATAGGACGAGTTTATGCAATATGAAGTCGATGTTGTTATTTTGTAATTTATTTTTAACTTTTTTAGTTTTTATGATAGACATTTTATACCGAGGTATGTGTTGCATTAATACTCGTGTTGTGTATAGTGTTTGTCATTAATGATTTATTTATTTCATTAACATTTCAGTATTCAAGAGCTAATCAAGTTGTTTAAGCCTCAATTCCGAGGATGTGAAGCAACTTTTTTTTCACTCGAATAAATACATTTTTATACCAGCACCGTTCCGTTTTTAGTAATGGCGGGAAACGTTATGCTGCATCAAGCAATTATATAAGTAGTTTACCGCCATCATGGCTAGCAATTTGGGAGTAACAGGAATTTTACTCGTTAAACTGAGACACAATACAAGTGGACAAAGTAGTCCAAACGTAGAATAGGGATGTTGACGTGAACATATAATTTTTTTTACCATTTCATAAAATATTAGAATGCTGAAAATTACACTATGTAAGTATAAATATATTATGCGTTATAAATTAACTAAAAATAATCAACAATATTTAAAATATTGCCCAGTATCACGTGACTGCTAACGCTAAACGGGGCGCGTTACGTCAGTTTACGTCACGGTGTGAGAAGCACCCACATATAAGTTGTCAAACCTGGCTCAAACAACAACAGCTTGACAGTTATTAAATACATCGTGTCGTCATTAATATCACGTGGCAGCTTGGAGCTTATAGGCTACTTGACACTTTTTTGAAATAGGCCTTAAATTGTAAATTACAATTCCGTTAGACTGAAAAAAATATATTATATTTTTCAACCGACGAAAAAAAACGGAAGAGGTTATCAATTCGACGCGTATATCACGCATAACTTTTAACCGAGAAGTCCGATTTTGATAATTATTATTTTTATTAGAAAGGGTATAGTCCGAAGGGGGTCCCATATAAATTTGAAAAAAAAAACAACACAAAGGGTAGGAAAACAGGGGATGATTGATTGTTTACTCACTGATTGTTATGTTTGATAACGCATAACTTTTTACAGAGTTGTCCGATTTTGATAATTCTTTTTTCTACTAGATATGGTATACCTCGAAATTGGTCGCATATAAATTAAAATAATATAACATACCCAAAGGATGGGAAAATAGGGGTGATATTGTTCACTCTCAGATTTTAATCCTGCTCCACAGAAAATCATTAAATAAAAGCTTTTCAACAAAAAAAATAAAACCGCCGAAAAACTGAAAAGCAAAAAATAATAAACTTTTTTTCATTTAACCTTAATAAATAAGTTCCTTAACTAATGTAAGTATACCTAATCAGTTCTTTTTGGAGTCGGTGCGAATGGACACATTTTAACTCGCAATAGCTGGCACCGATTACATAAAAAACTACGAAACTTTTAAATTAAAACAATGTTTTCAGAAACAGATAAAAACGCTACATTGTCTGTGCTTTGACGTGAGTTTGCTTGAAAACAACCTACGAACCATTTTCTCAGAATTAATTTAGTCATGATTCTTAATAGCTTACATGAAAATATAAGTGTTTTTTGTGCGTAGATCACTTCGATGTCAGTAGATACTCACTAGACAATTATTTTAATACCAGTAATTTAAATACAAGTATTTAGGTTATGAGCCAACAAGTTTACTTATTATTCATTATTGTTTGATTACCGTATAGTTTTTTAGCAACCTTTTTTTTGTTTTCGGGATACAATTAAAAGAAAAAGATGAAGATAAACATGCAAATAATGCGAATGTCATTTTGTTTTCGAGGTTTCTGACGTCACTATCGTCCCGATCATGGCGGATAGCGTTTTCGGGTTTTCAAAATATAGATTAAATATACATTATTTTTAATTGATTTTTTCCAATCATCCTTTAGTTTTGTGTAATAAAATCGATGTATTTAGATACTTACAGTCCAATACTTATTGAAATAATGATTTGTTTAATAAATTTTGGTATGATTCAAGTAAGCCTATTTAAACAGCTGGCTTAATAAGTATATCTGTGTATGCTGTGGGTACGAATTAATTCTACTGCAAACACTTGAGGAATTTCATCTTGTCACGTGACGTCCTCGGTAGCTTAATGGTCAAAGCACTCGCCCGGTATGCGATGGGACGTGGGTTCGAGTCCCACCTGAGGTCGATGATTTTTTTCAAGTGTTATTTATCTTCAATTAAACCTTGCATGGAATTGCTAAAAACAAAAATTTACAATGTTTAAGCATTTCTGATCTTAACCAATAGTCAAATATTTGTAAAAATATTTCTATAGGGTGTTGACGGTAGTATACTACTCAGCTATACATATAGCTACAACATTGATCAGAATACGCTGGCTTTGACAGCGAGAAAAAACACTTGAGGAATTTCATCTTGTCACGTGACGTCCTCGGTAGCTTAGTGGTCAAAGCACTCGCCCGGTATGCGATGGGACGTGGGTTCGAGTCCCACCTGAGGTCGATGATTTTTTTCAAGTGTTATTTATCTTCAATTAAACCTTGCATGGAATTGCTAAAAACAAAAATTTATAATTCTACTGCATTTAACCCCTAGTACAACTTAGTAGCTATGAAATTTGGGATAAAATAAATGATTGCGTATTCGTATGTTTGACGCAAATGGAGTTTTTAATAGCAAAAGCTGAATAAATGAATTCGGTTTCAACAACGAATTATTGGATATTGAGCTCAATTGTATCGAAGTTTTAAGAATCATACTCAATTAAATGCATACAATGCACACAGTATAATGGCCGTTTTCGAGAATTTGTATTTGTTTTAGAAGAATTGTTATAATTGTTACAAAAATATTTGTTCGTGTTTTCATTTGTGGTTAAATATTAAAATATTGTTTGCTTGGTATTGTCGGATTGCTATTTAACAGCGGATATTTCAACTAAAGAACACTTATTATGACTTTTTTTTTTTTTAGTAGAAGATGATTATTTTAGTAAACAGGCTTGACTCAAATAAACACAGAGAGAGAGGAAGAGATGCCCAGTGGTGACAGGGCTTTGGTAGTTTTTATCAAACTTAAGCAATTTACACCACGGCTGTGACCATAGTGACATGAGAGACCTATTACTAAGGCTTTGTGCGTCTGTCCGTCTGTAACCAGGCTGTATCTCATGAACCGTGATAGTTATGTAATTGAAATTTTCACAGATGATGTATTTCTGTTGCCGCTATAACAAAAAATACTAAAAACCAGAATAAAATAAATATTTAAGGGGTCTTCATTTGAAATGGCACAATCGTTTCTAGAAATTTGGTTAGCGGCTAAACGAGAGTGGCCATTTACAGAAATAATATCAGCAATAAAACTCATTTCTCCTAAAATAATCCCAGTATTACGTCCCCAAAGGCATTCCCGAGGAAAATTACAGGAACAAATAATTCAACGCATCCTATTTAAGAATCGGTACGAAACAATCCTTCCTTAGAAACAGCGGAACAAGAGCAATCCCTTCCTGCGGAATCGAATGAAACTAATTTCCTTCGACAAAGGCCTGTGGCGTAGGATAAAAGATACAGCCAGGCCATTTTTTATACTTGATTACTATTACAAAATAAAAATAGTTTTGTCGACATTATTAGAAATTGAGATACATTTGTAGGTATTTATTTCAATTAATGAAAAATTAAAATGTGATCAGAATCACAGAAGAACAAGCGATTATTTGCTTCCTACCATCAGTACCGACCAGATACCACTCGTGCAGTCAGCAGTGCAACGGCTAGCGCGCTGTAGAAAAACAAAATCAGCATGGGTAGGCCGGTAGTTAAATGACGTTGATAAAATTTCGAGAAGCAGTGCATGCAAACGGTTAAATCGATTTAGTATTCTGTGGGATGCTAAACGCATAAAATAGCTCTAATTTCCCCTTTAGATAACCAATGATAATACTTGGCGTTTATAACTTGTCGCAATAAAGTAGTTATTACATATAATAAGCAAGTTCATTTCGTAAATAGGAGCCTACTTGTACCGCAATAAAAGATTTTGATGTTGCCATGATTGATCGTATAATTGAGCGTTGACATTCACAATTGGTAATCAGGTGAAAGATCAAAGAGATCTGTTGATTTAAATTTCTTAAGGTTTTATTTTTATCTTCATTCTTCTGCAAAGATCGATCTATTTACCTTTTGGGGCGCCCTCTATAAATATCATTGGTAGATTTTTGTGTTTACGGCCATGGTCGTATGCATTGTACTGGCTGTTCTATCAGGGTATGCCTGTAATTTGCGCTTACAATAGAGAAGGCGTAAAAATAAACCGAACCTCTCCGGTGTTTGCTTACTCATTGTGGTGTCGGATTGTTTTTTGTCGGTAATAGCAGCTTTCATCTTAGATGTCCTTTGATTTATTTCCTAAAGATAGTTGAAACTCGAAACTTATTTTATTGACTTTCTTTTTTTAGTATTTGTGTTTTGCATTGACATACCGATTGGTTTTCTTTTAGTTAAAAATCAGCATCATCATGATCTTATGTTCAGGCATAGGACAGAAACTGTTCAACATAGGCCTCCTGCAATGATTACCTGCAACCTTTACTAGATCATCTGTCCACCTTGTGGGTGGTCAAGAATTACCCATCCATATGCACTAATATGCAGAGCAGTGGCAGATGCCACGTTTAGATAAACAGACAAATGCAAGTACAGTCAACAGCACGTCGACCTACCCCAAAAGCCAAAAATTCATAAATAGATTTTCAACTTTAAGCCTGACACATAGAGTTTATTTTCAAATGAGAAAATTTGTCATTATGTGGTAGGTCGACGTGCTATTGTCCGTACATTCAAATTGATTTTCTGATAAAGCAGCTAGAAAATATCGAAAGTCATTTGCAGTCAATTCCTCATCTAAAAAACGATAACTCTTCTGTATTGCCCGTGATATCAATTTTTTGAAGACGTGAAAATGAAAATCGATTGAATGACATTTCGCATTTAGGGTGCTCCGAAACCGATGCTCGTCGTCTGTCCGTTGTCGGACCAAACTTATACCAAATATATACTTATAGACAAAGTATATTACAATACTAAAATTGTAATGGCGGAAGATGGGACACGTGGTGTAACGACCGTAACCGTTATCTCGTTAATTTAATGCATAACGAAGGTATTCCGTGATTATTATAGTGTAGAAGTGGTAATGTCGATTTGATTGTTTTGACAACTTCGGATCGTTGCGTACGGTCCGCCATCATTCTGTTACGGACTGCCCTGGCGTATTGACTAAGGTTAGTTACTTTTTAAATTTGTGATTTATGTGAGAGTTAGAATAAATGAAGAACGTTTTTAATAGTTGTTTAAATTATATGCATCCCTTCTGAGGTGTTTTACAGTGGTGATGGCGGATTAAGCGACTCACTTGATCGAATAGTGGCCGTGAAAGGTAATATAATTACAATTACCTTTGTACATACCTTTAAATTGATGGCACAAGAACTATAGGACTTAAATAGCGTAGAAGCTAGCTTACAAGTTTTCTGATAGGGCTGTGATGATATAACTTAATATACTACTGAGAGGGTATACCCAGTGGGATTGAAGTAACTGAAATACATACATTAATTAGAAATTGTTCGCCCTCTTGCTATGAAAAACTTGTCACAAAGATACTTTGTTATTCTTTGTTTTATTTGAAATGTAGCTTCATAATAAGGAATCGGACTGCAATGCTGCCGTCTAAAGCTAAAAGGCCGCTAAATGACATTTGGTAATTTTTCACTTTTGATGAGATGACAAGTGCGAAAATGTTGGGTGTTGGTCATAAAGTTGGCAGAACAAAGAGAAAAAAATCTTTTAAACATACCATGTGGTGTATCGAATGGAAAGGCTATCATGCGCTTGTCACATCAAAAGTGAAAAATGACCAAATATCATTTAGCAGTCTTTAAGCTCATAGACGGCAGAATGACTTTCTTATTTATTTCGCTTTGTTCTAAGTTTCTGTTGGTCATTATTAGACTTGTTTGCTGACCCAAATTTATAGCTTCTTTTGTCTCAGAGAGTATGAAATCACTATTGTTAGGGTGGATGTAAACACTGTTTTATTTTTGTGTCTGATATTAATATTGAAACTTCGTTAGTTATTACTATGACTTAAGTTTTATATAGGTCACAAAATAATATTAAGTAATTAACAAAAAAACCTAAAATACTAATTTACTTATGCCAGGGCCCTAACTATGAACTGTTAAAACAATCACAAATCTGTCAAACATTATCATTTCTGTCAAGTTTTGTATGAAATGACGTACCAAAATTGACAGATTTGACAACTTTGAGATTGTTTTAAGAGTTCATGGTTAAGGCCCAGGACTCGATATTAAAACAGGCGCCTAATTATTTGAGCTACAGTATACATTTGACTTTGTAACTTTCATTGCAATTTACCTTATTTTTTTACTTTTATTGGATTATTTCCTAATTGCTTTCGCTCTCAGTAAAACTTCAGGGTTTGAATCTCCAATTGAATTATATTTTATAAGATTTTCTCTCAGTCCCAGTGATTAGAGACAAGTACGTTTTCTGAAGTGACAGCATTGCTACGCCAATCTAGTCATCATCATAATCTGTTAAATATGATAATTAATTTTCATTTGTAAAAAAAAGCATTTTCTGTGTATAATGTTAGTCGTAGGTATAATTTTGTTCCCGAATGCAGCGCTGTTCAAGTTACTACGCCGACATTCTAATGCTACGACAAGTATGTCGTAGTCACTTTGTGCTACATTCTCGTAGTAACTTCGCGCTACGAAATACTGCTTCGTAGCACTATTGCGAGCGCTCTTGAGTGATTTGCTGCATTCAACTAAAGCACTTTCTTTTATGTTATGTTTAAAACTGAGTTTAAGTGAGTTAAAACTAAGTCTAACTGATTTTAAACAATATAATGCATATCTCACTTTTATTGACTGACCAATGGTATCACAGTTGGACCGTCAGCTGTTTTTAGTACAAAAAATATATACCTATTCACCTAAATCAATTTAGAAAAAAAAACTAGCAATTGTATCTAAATAATTTATACAGGGTGTCGGGGTTATTCAAGCGCGAAGCTTATACAATATATACCACAGTAACATTTAAACGGGATATAAAGTATCCTATTATGTTAACCCAGATCATATTATTATTATATAGTGTGCAAAATTTCATTCAAATCCATTTAACCGTTTACGCGTGGTTGAATCACAACTGTCTTAACATCGAAACATCCTTACAAATTTTCGCATTTATAATATCAGTGGGATTTGTGTCTTAATAACAAATACATTTATCGTAAGTCAAGGATTGACAAACATTTACATTATGATATTTAAAGTCCTGGTTTCTGGAATTCTGATTGACACTATTTCTGGGTCAAACTGTATTTAAAAGAATTAAACCAGAAAATTCTAGAAAAAACCTCACCATCATAATCAGCTTATGTCTATCCATCTCGAACAAATATGCATCAAGATTATTCATCTACTTATGCATACTAATATAGTATTATGCATACGTCTACAGCCTACATCCTAAGATGCTGCGATGCACCAAAGATCTAAGACGAGCCGACGACCGAGCAATTCCAAACCATTAGGTAGAAAATATCGCGAGATAAAGCCCCGCTTTTACGCCGATTGATTGAATTTCTCAATGTAATGGTAAGTGTATGGCGAAGAGTGGGACAAGGCAGGAATCATGAGCGGAATGAGGTTAAGACAAGATAGGATCCATTCATTTTGATATTTCATCATCATCATCATATCAGCCTATAATTATAGCAGTCCACTGCTGAACAAAGGCCTCCCCCAAAGAGTGCCAAAGAGCAAGATCTCTCGTTTTTTTCATCCATCCATTGCCAGCCGTCTTCCTAAGTTCGTCATTCTATCGAGCTGGCGGGCATCCTACACTACGTTTGCCTAGGCGTGGTCTCCACTCGAGAAACCGTTTACTCCACCTTTCATCGGTTCTGCGACAAATGTGGCCAGCCCACTGCCACTTAAGCTTGCTACATTTTTGGACTACGAGTATGTGCGTTACTTTAGCCCTCTCCCTGGTGATATCGTTTCGGATTTTATCCCTTAACGAAATCCCAAGCATCGACCTTTCCATAGCTCGCTGAGTGACATGGAGTCAGTGGGCCATGTTTCCACTTTTGAAACTTACCATGATTTTATTATCATCATAATTTCAGATTTCGCACCTGAAATTATGATGATCCACATCAACTGAGCATAAGCTTCCCCCAATGACTTTCAGACTTTCGATTTAAGGTGACCTGCTTTCAGCGGCTTCCTGTTACCTTTGTTGTCTGCTCTTTTTTTTATTTTTATTTTATTTGGACAACTAAAAAGATCATACACCTTAAAAGCTAAAAGTTACAAGATGAGAGGTACAATAGATGGTGCGGCCTTAATTACAGGTTGCCATGGAAAGCAAGCGTGCTTTGTATGTATACAATTTTTTTTTTTTTTTGGTATAGCAGCTAGAACTAGAAGGATAAAAACACTTTCAGGCAGGTTGTCCTTTAAGGAATTTTTATTTCATAAGTTAAACGACTATTACTCTTAAACTAACTGATTTATCTTAACGGTTATGATTATCCTAAAAAGTTCATGATGTGCTTATCATTATTATTAATATTTTTTTCCAGATTTTTCAAGCTAATAGTTTAGCTTTTAGAGGGGAAGGGGGTTGACGCCATACTCGAACAAAAATTATCACTTTAAAGTTTAATATTTCGCAAACGGATCCCTAAATCAAAAAATTGTGTTAACAACCCTAAAGTCATTTTAAAGTACCTATTCAATGATACCCCACACGATAGGGTAGACGATGAAAACCAGGTCTATACGCGTATTATAAGAGACAACATTAAACCATATTCGACACATTGTCTGCCTTGAACCATTATGTACAGTCAACAGCACGTCGACCTACCCCAAAAGTAAAAATTCTCCAATAGATTTTAAACTTTAAGCCTGACATATAGAGTTCATTTTTAAATGAGAAAATTTGACATTGGTAGGTGCTGTTGTCCGTACTTAGAAAATTGTAGCCATTCATAATATAATAGTTGAAGGGATCCGAGCCCGAAATGTTCAAAAGTAGAATCTCGCCTTTCTTTGATCTATCGACTGATCCCAATTTTATTAATGTCACCTTGACGGCAGTGTGTGAAATCTTTCTGAAGTCCCGTTTATAAGGTAATTATCTACTTAACGCTGTGTGAAAGTACTTTTTAAGACTTTAACAAGGAAGGCCGTGTGCCGTGTGGGGACGGCCGTAAAGAATACACTTCCCCACCGCCGTGCAGGAGGCGTGTCGTAAGAGGCGACTAAATCCTGTAGCACGAGACGGGGAGCAGCGTCTGCGTGCGAAACAATATAAAAAAACTGCGCTCGCCAACCCGCCTGCCAAGCATGGCGAGTCTGGCAACCACCCCCCAATGACAGACACGACAAAGACCAGGCCCCCAGTCTCCGGTGGTCCCGCTGTTCCTGGCTACGGTAGCGGTCAGGTCGACGGCGGGTCAGGGGGTGCTAAGAATCCCCGGAGGAGGAACTTCGGCTACCAGCCCCAAAGAAGACTGGCCCTGGTAACACACAACGTCCGCACGCTAAGGACTGATGAGAAGATCGTTGAGCTGGAAGAGGAATTGAGTAGGATGCATTGGAGTATCGTGGGAATATCAGAAGTCCGAACAGAGGGCGAGGACACGATAACCCTGAAATCTGGCAACCTACTCTATTACCGGGAGGGCGAACAACTGTCCCAAGGTGGTGTCGGGTTTCTCGTCCACAAGTCCCTCATTAACAACATCGTCACCATCGGAAGTGTATCGAGTAGGGTGGCATACCTGATACTCAGAGTGTCAAATAGATACTCGCTGAAGGTTATACAGGTATATGCACCGACCTCTACACACCCCGATGAGGAAGTGGAGGCTATGTATGAGGACGTTAGTAGAGCCATACATACTACTAAAACCCACTTCAATGTTGTTATGGGAGACTTTAACGCGAAACTGGGCATGAGAGGCGATAATGAGCTGAGAGTGGGGCGATTTAGATATGGGCAACGGAACCCTAGGGGACAAAGGCTGGCCGAATTTCTGGAGAAGGAGGACCTCTTCGCGATGAATTCCTTTTTCCAGAAGCCGCCTCAGAGGAAGTGGACCTGGATGAGCCCCGATGGGTCCACGAAAAATGAGATTGACTTCATCATGACCACAGAGCGACGAGTGTTCAATGATGTCTCCGTGATCAACGGGGTGAAAACCGGTAGCGATCACCGAATGGTTAGAGGCACATTGAACATCAACGTCAAGCTAGAAAGGTCCCGTTTGATGAAGTCTACGCTCCGACCCTCTAATGCCCATATTTACTGCCCCGAATGCTTTCAGCTTGAGCTGTCAAATCGCTTTGAATGCCTAGAAAACTGCGAGTTAGTGGACGAGATTAACAACAGGTTTGTAGAAACTGTACAGGCGGTCGGGTCGAAATTTTTCAAGCCCCGTCGAAGAGACAGACCGCAAAAACTTACCGACCACACCCTCAAACTCATGGCAGAACGACGTTTACTAGCACTGCAGTCCTCTGTTGACGCTAAGTTATATCGGCAGCACAATAGACGGATATGGAAGTCCTTGCGACATGATATCCGCAACTTTAATACGAATAGTATTAAAGAGGCGATAGAGCGGAACCAAGGCTCCAAAGTGTTTGCAAGAGACATGTCTATTGGGCAGAGCCAGCTGACGAAGCTGAAGACGGAGGACGGTAGTATAATGTCGACAAAAGCCGAAGTTTTGAGGGAGATCGAAAAGTTCTATGGGCAGTTATACACCTCGGTCACTAAACCTGTTAGTAGTTCAGCCGCAGATCCAAGAGCTAAGCTTACCCGACACTATACCGAAGATATCCCGGACATCAGCCTATATGAGATTAGGATGGCTCTCAAACAGCTCAGGAACAACAAGGCGCCGGGTGATGACGGGATTACCTCAGAGATTCTGAAAGCGGGTGGAACACCGGTACTGAAGGTCCTTCAGAAACTCTTTAACTCCGTCTTGCTCGAGGGAATAACGCCGGAGGCATGGAATAGAGGTGTGGTGGTGCTCTTCTTCAAGAAAGGAGATAACACCTTGCTGAAGAACTACAGACCCATCTCGCTTCTGAGCCATGTCTACAAGTTGTTTTCGAGGGTCATCACGAATCGTCTCGCACGTAGGTTCGATGACTTCCAGCCTCCCGAACAAGCAGGTTTCCGAAAAGGCTTTAGTACCATAGACCACATCCATACGCTGCGACAAGTTATACAGAAGACCGAAGAGTATAACTTACCACTATGCTTGGCGTTTGTGGACTATGAGAAGGCCTTCGATTCAATCGAGACTTGGGCAGTGCTACAGTCTCTACAGCGGTGCCATATTGACTATCGGTACATCGAGGTGCTGAAATGTTTATATAAAAACGCCACCATGACGGTCCGAGTACAGGAGCAGAGCACAAAAGCTATTCCTCTGCAGCGAGGCGTAAGGCAGGGAGACGTTATTTCTCCGAAACTGTTTACCGCCGCATTGGAAGATGCTTTTAAACTCCTGGAATGGGAAGGATTCGGCATCAACATTAATGGCGAATACATTACTCACCTTCGGTTTGCCGACGATATTGTGGTCATGGCAGAGTCGCTGGAAGACCTCGGTACAATGCTCGATGGCCTTAATAGAGTTTCCCAACAGGTAGGTCTTCAGATGAACATGGACAAAACAAAGATTATGTCGAATGCCCATGTTGCGCCTTACCCAGTAGCAGTTGGGAGCTCTATTCTTGAAATTGTTGACAAATATGTTTACCTGGGACAAGTGATCCAGTTGGGTAGGTCCAATTTTGAGAAAGAGGTCAATCGACGAATCCAACTCGGATGGGCAGCGTTCGGGAAACTACGCAACATCTTCTCGTCCAAAATACCTCAGTGCCTAAAGACGAAAGTATACAACCAGTGTGTGTTACCAGTGATGACATACGGAACTGAAACGTGGCCTCTTACTATGGGCCTTATTAAGAAGCTTAAAGTTGCACAGCGCGCTATGGAAAGGGCTATGCTCGGTGTTTCTTTGCGAGATCAAATCAGAAATGAGGAGATCCGTGAACGAACCAAAGTCGCTGACATAGCTCGACGGATTAGCCGGCTGAAGTGGCAGTGGGCGGGGCACATAGCACGTAGAACTGACAGCCGATGGGGCAGAAAGGTTCTGGAATGGAGGCCGCGTATAGGCAAGCGCAGCGTAGGACGCCCACCCACAAGGTGGGCAGACGACCTGGTAAAGGTTGCAGGACGACGCTGGATGCAGGCCGCTTCCAATCGGCCGATCTGGAAGTCACTGGGGGAGGCCTATGTTCAGCAGTGGACGTCCTGTGGCTGAGATGATGATGATGAAGGAAGGCGGATAGATAGATAGATACTCTTTATTACACGCCAAACAAAGAAGTTACAGTTGATATTTACAGAAATATGTACAATTTAGGCGGTCTTATCGCTAAAAAGCGATAAAATCAATGAAAGGGAAAGTGGTGCAGAGTGCTTTTTGTGTAATTTTATATACATACTTAAAATTACAATATCAATAAGTATAACCTACATACAACATATTACAGAAAATACTCATAAAATATAAATGCTTAGATAAAATAAACATGCATACCTACATACATACTTAAATATGAACGAAAAGATATTTTTTTTGTTATCTTATTTAAAAAAGTATGTCAAGTATTTTTAGAGTTCAGTATGTCCAAGTAATAAAACGGAACCCTTATAGGATCACTCGTGTGTCAGCCACAGCCAATTTGCTTCGAATCTACTGGTTCAGAAACATTATGAAATATACCTACTCGTATATCACCAAAACAAGGTCGTTTAATTATATTTTTTTAAATTTATGTTAACTGCTTTAACGTAGCGACAAATACCATTGTTGTGTTTTTTTTATTATTTCAATAGTTTTTAAAATTTAAATATTGGACAACATCACATACATTGCTCTAATCCTAAGGTTAGTAGCTAAAGCACTTATATTATAGAAACCAGAAACAACGACGGTACCACAACACCCAGACCCGAGCCAATATAGGAAAGTTCGTTTTCTACATTGACCCGGCCGGGGATCGAACCCGGAACCTCAGAGATGGCGGCGCCATTTCAAGTCCGGCATGCTCGCCTCTCGGCTACGGAGGTCGTCGAGTTGTCGTCGTAGTTTTAAAGTAACTTTAGAAAATTAAATCCTTCTCCGCATCGCTAAGAAATGTTTTTTTATCGCTTAGTTTAGTGGGTGCCAGGCATAAACGAAAAAATATACTTTAATCTTGCCGACCGACCGTATACATTGGCTCTTAACATTGTGTCCGGAGATTGGATATTGGAGAAAGAACGTGTTAAGTGAAATAAAGATTTCATTTTATTGGATGTTAGATAATTTCATAAAGCATCTTGTTATACTTACTACAACAAAAGAACACATAGTAAAGTAACAATTAATATGATTTAAGTTAAAGTAATGTGTAATTAATATTAAGTTAATACTTTGTACAACAATACAAACATCATTATCTGAATTACCTCAAGGTTAACAGTATATGCTAGAGTCCTGAGAATATCCTCGAGTTACGAGGTACTCTGAACACGCTAGACCCAAGTTAATTCAGAAAAGTTAGTTTTTCTAAAATAACAACTCAGAAAATCTTGTGATTAATCATTCAACTCCCAAACGGTAACCGGTGACCGCACGTCGATCGTTATTCAATTAAAATCCCGTCCAGGGGATGTTGCAAAAAGCATTTGCAAAATTGACGTGGACTATAGAACCAATACTGGAACCAATTCGATCTGAGACTGATTATTTTGGGATACACTAATATTGTTACGCTTGACGAAACCATACTTACTTATTGTATTTGCATGAAAGTCGAAAACTATACTATCTTATAAGCAATTACGAAAAACTTAAGTAATTGCATAAAAACACATTTATTTGATTGACTTATTTATAACACCACATCGAATACAGAAGTTTAATCATCATGTATAAAAGGGACTGAAACACGCCATTGAGCGCAAACGTCAGATTTTTTCTGCGGGGTAACCATGAACATTTAAAACAATCTCAAATCTATAAAATCTGTCGATTTCGTAAGCCATTATGTACGAAATTTGACAGATTTGAGAAGATGACAAATTTGAGATTGTTTTAAGAGTTCATGGTTACCCCCTGCTACTATGTTAACCTTTTCAGAGTTATCAGCCGGTCGATTCTCTAATAAAAACGCAACGGACTCGCTCTAAAACTCGACTTAGCCGTACAAACGAACATAGCCTCTATCTTGTTAGTAAGAAGGTTCATATTATTTATCGTTGATGAGCTAGTGCAGCGACGAAGTGAGCGCGGTTTTGTTTACAGAATCGACAGGCAGGGCGGTAACCACGAACTCTTAAAACAATCTCAAATCTGTCAAACATTATCATTTCTGTCAAATTTTGTATGAAATGACGTACCAAAATTGACAGATTTGACAACTTTGAGATTGTTTTTACAGTTCATGGTTATGGCCCAGGTCTATTGTATTGTTGTTCATAAGTAGAGATCGAATAACGCACAGTTTTTGTCCACATATGTAGTCAAAAAGTTGATAACATCTATGAATTTTTGCTCAACCATTATTCCTCAGAAAGAAATCGTTTGAAATCGATTCAACTACATCGTGTCCAATTTCCAAAGTCGTTATTCGAAGTTTGTTTGAATACCAAAGACATTTTATTATCCCGGTGTGTTCAAAAATAAATTTAATTGGCCCGTTTTAAGATTACAAGTATTTAGTAATAAAATACAAAATTGCTTTTAAAGCTTTGAATTTTCTTTTTTGTGAAGGTTTCTATTTCTGTTTTTGTGTCGTTTTTATTTGTGATTGTTGCATAATTGAAAATTTTGACGCAACCTATACAATGACATTGCAGTTTGTATTTTAATAATCTTAACATTTTATTTACTGGACATAACAAAAAATCAACTTTTTTTTAAATATATATATTTTTTTACTATGTTAAATTGAACTTGGTGTCACTGTTTTGCCACTATCGGTATACAAAACAATAGGTCCTTTTAAAATTCCAATAAAAATAAAGAATTGAAGGAAACATCTTTTAGGAGTTTTAATTTTTAGATCTAAGTAGATACCCCATAACGTAACAATGTTATTAATATCAAAGCCAAAAACTGACACACTTTAGAAATATAAACTGAAACTGTACTCATTTATTAAGATAAATCCTAATAGTTAATTATAATATTTAAGTTTATATAACTCGATATAACATGTCACTCAGCGAGCTATGGAAAGGTCGATGCTTGGGATTTCGTTAAAGGATAAAATCCGAAATGAGATCATCAGGCAGAGGACTAAAGTAACGGACATAGTCCAAAAATGTAGTAAGCTTAAGTGGCAGTGGGCTGGCCACATCTGTCGCAGAACCGATGAAAGGTGGAGTAAACGGGTTCTCGAGTGGAGACCACGCCTAGGCAAACGTAGTGTAGGACGACCCCCAGTTCGATGGACCGACGACCTTAGGAAGATGGCTGGCAGTGGATGGATGAAAAAAGCGGGAGATCGTGCTCTTTAGCGCTCTTTGGGGGAGGCCTACGTCCAGCAGTGGACTGCAATAGGCTGAGATGAGATGATGAACTCGATATAAACCAATCAAATGAGACGAACTCAAAGGTTTTAATTGTAGCCATAAAATAATTTATCCAGCTGTAATAATAATCTCTTCAGCTCAATAATATTAAATTAGTGTAACTAACTGCAAATCAATACCAACCATAGTTAAAAACTACTCCGATGATTCTCGAGTGGTGATCACGCATAGGCAAACGTAGTGTAGGATGCCCTCCAGCTCGATGGACCGACGACCTTAGAAAGATGTCTGTCTGTCTGTGGCGATCTTTGGGAAGGCTTACGTCCAGCAGTGGACTGCAATAGGCTGATATGATGATGATGACTCTGATGATTTGATTACATATTTGATAGTTAATAGTGAGGCTAAGAAAAGCGTGTTACAATGAATATTAATTATTATCAACACAATAAATAATAATAAAAAACTAAAAACCGACTTCAAAATGAAACTAAAAAGCGAAAAATAATATTGACTAAAACATACCTAATCAGTTCTTTTTGGAGTCGGTGCCAGCCATCGAGAGTTAAAATGTGCTCATTCGCACCGACTCCAAAAAGAACTGAATAGGTATGTTTTAGTCAATATTATTTTTCGCTTTTTAGTTTCATTTTGAAGTCGGTTTTTAGTTTTTTACTAAACTTTTTTTATTTTATAATTTTAAGTGTTAAGTCCTCTATTTTTTCCCTCCTAACTTTGCCAAAAATTACTTTACAGCAAAGTAACCTTAACTAATATTGGTCCTCTATGGACCCCCCATCCAATGGTATGATAAAAATAAGGTGTTATATAGGGTCCATTTTTCGACGAAAATTTTTAAGTCTTAAGAAAAGGGTTTACCTACACTCCAACCAGAACGGCGGCTATTTTGGTGTCGTAACCATAGGATTAGGTCTCGCGTTAAATACCAGGTTAAATTAAGAAAGGAACTTTCAAATTTTTTTTCGTTACTGGGTGTGCGGGTACGCCCCCAGTAAATAAAAATTGGCGGTCTGGTACCTCATAAGCTCCACGTCTGCTCAACACACTGCGAAATACGTTTTGTCGACAAAAAGCAGTATTATCTTCTAACTCCTATCCGTTAAGGAGTTCTGTGGCTTCCATCATCAGGTCAGCAACATGACATGATGATTACCAGACCCAAAAATCAGCATCGAGTCAGAAAATATATGCAAAACATTATGGGTGCCTATAAAAATTGAGGGTTGCCCTCGATTTCCCAGGGATCCCATCATCAGAATCTGACTTGGTGGAAATGGGACCACCTCGGGAGTATACCCTTTCAAACTAAAAAATAAATTTTGAAATCGGTCCATAATTGACGGCGTAATCGCGTAACATACATACAAAAAAAAAAAAAAAAAAAACAACATTCAGACGAATTGAGAACCTCCTCCTTTTTTCTGAAGTCGGTTAAAAATAATAATAATTTTGATATCTTCCGCAACAAAATGTTTACAAACTGTCAGGGGAAATCATAAAAAGTACAAACACAAAATTAAAAGGCAAATCACCACAAAAGGAATCAGCCCAATTTGTCAAAAAAAATGTTTCAAACTTTTTCTTTTGCAAGTTCAAATTACAGAGGCGCCTACGGAAGACACGTTACGGTTAAAGTAACTCTGAATCTGGTAAAATGGGGTTATTTCGAGAAACGCCGTAACCGTTGAACGTGTACCTTGATACACAGCTCCGTGAGAACAGCTACGTCAAGTTGTACAAGTGGCAATAATAGTGTATTGTGTTTAAAACTTATTGTACATCACGATTATTGCACAGGAAAAAGAAATAAAAAATGTCCTATTTCAAAACAGCATTTAACCTATTAAGCGGCAAAGAACGTCCGGCCGCTCCGTAACAATAAAATTTTCACTGTGTCTCTTGAACTTCGCCTGACAGGTTAAAACATTAATACATTTTAACGTAGGCAATTAATTAACTAGGTGGACAGACGACAGGTAAAGATTGTGGGAAGCTGCTGGATGCAGGTCGCTTCCAACCGGCCGATCTGGAAGTCACTGGGGGAGGCTTATGTTCAGCAGTGGACGTCTTGTGGCTGAAATAATGACGATGATAATGAATTAATTAACAAATCACGATGTTATTAATAAATTGAAAGTGTAAAAAACACCAAGTATGCTTCCCGATTAACGCGCTCTCGTTCTATCTCTTTACATTTCTATACAATTAACCAAAAACATTGTGACATCTCAGGAAACCAATTAATAGCAATGGCTCAGTCAAACATATCTAATGGTTTTTCTTAATTAACTGAATTATCTCTATTGGCTCTTACGAGATACTCGTAAGTTAAATGTAAGAAAAAGTTTTCTGAACAATATGTGCACTCAAATGGATCGGCTGTTCTTATAAAACTGTGTCCCAGGTCTTAATTATCGTCACTTCACGAACTCTACTTGCATAATGCTTATTCCCTGTAGTCGTGTCCCTGAATGCTGACGATCGTGATTACAGGGTGGAGACAAAGACTTCAAACGTAAAGTTATTAGAACAGCTGATTGTTAATTTGGTAATTTCAAACATGTGAAGTAGCTGTAACTATTAAGGGGATTTAGATTTTAAGTGGGGATTGTGAGCTTATGTACTTTATTGCACAGATTCGCGGAATCGGTTGATTCTAGACGGGAAACCTAGTCGGAGATTGGATTGTTTTTTTTTTTAATTGTTTCCACAATCACACCTATTATCTAGCCCCAAACTTATCAAAGCTTGTATTATGGCGGCTAGACTAACGGATAAACATACTTAAATACGTTTATAAACATCCATGACTTAGGTGCAAATGGTCGTGTTCATCACACTACCATTTGCCCCTCGCGGATTTCGAACCGTAGTCCGAAGCGCAAACCACTGCACTACAAACCACTACACACCACTACACCAGACGGTCGTCAAGGTAACATTGACGTTAACCTGTCAGGCCATGATCAAGAGACACAATAAAAAATATATTATTACGCGGCCACCGGGGGAAATTGAAGCTTGATAGGTTAAGGTTTAGGCACCCCTTCTATCAATCCGCACTGTGCCCGCTTTTTGGAGAAGGGCCCAAAGCACCTCACAGTTGAGTTTATGCCTCTGCCCTAACAGTGGGACTATATGACGACCGCCTGGTGTAGTGGTTCGCGCTCCGGACTACAATGCCTGGCGGTTGCGGGTTCGAATCCCGCGAGGTGCAAATGTTTGTCTGATGGTCACGAGCATGACAATTGTTTATCCGTTATCTAGTCGCCATAGTATACAAGTTATGCTTAGTTTGAGGCTAGCTAATTGGTGTGATTGTGAAAATAATTTATTTATTTATTATAGTACTGTTCGAGCCGATCAAACCCATTGTCACCCTACTGTCTCAGGTTATCCGCGCCGAAGACCATGAACGATGGTAACCGTGTGATGGCCTGATGTCTACGACAGCCAATCAGAAGAGAACATGTAAGCGCGTGATGCTTCGACACCCAATAGGAATGTTTTTATCCCTACCGGTTAATGTGTCTGTTGTATTTGTAAAATTTTGTTACTTACTTCAAAAAAGGCATTCAAAAGCTCAACAAGTGTTTTTCTATAAAACCCTATTCTAATCAAAGTGGCGACCGTGACAGGACCTTGCATCTCTAATCAGATTCTGAAGTTTTGCAGGTTCATTATTACCGACTGGAGAACAAAAGGGCATTTAGCAGCGTGCCAACCCACAAAGAAAACCTGCGCGCTGACAACGGGGCACAGCGAAGCAGCCAACAGCCACGCTGCAGACAATTCCACGTGCCAGCTCAGCCATCGAAGTTCAAGCCACCTCCGCCTACGTCGGTCTACCTACCAACTCCGAGGATTCAGCTCACGAGGTTACCAGCCGCAGACAGCAGTCGGGACTACGCATTTCTCCGACCCAGCATTGCCTACCATTCTTAAACGTGAGCCCGTTCCTTTTCTTCCTAATTCGATCCTCTTCGACTTGTGCTACAATTTTGTTGATTTTGCATTCATCACCTTTAATACCTAATATCTAGCTAAACGCAACTATAAATCACACTTGCTTGAGCACAAAATTGCAATTTTGCCTACATTCTCTCTATCGCAAACACTATTTTTTACTCTTAAGCCCAAAGTTTATAAATTTCCGTTCTTACTTACGGCCTACCTACCTTCTCACTATCGCAAATATTTTAATTAATTCGTTAACATTCTATCTTTCATAATCTTTCGCTTCACTGTGCCTATTTCACATTAGAAAGGTCATTATTCACCTACTAGCTAATCACTCCGCATTTTAAATCATTTAAAAACAGTTGTTTGATACATATTGTATCTCAATTCCAGTGTTCCGTTGCAACACGTCTACGGCACGCGTCGAGCGAGACTCAGCGCGTGACGTCGCCTTTTGTTTCGCGCGAGCCTGGCCGCGCTGCACAGCTGATCCTGCTTGCCGACCGGTTTTTCTACTCGTCGGAGCAATCAGCTGGACTACGAAGCGAGGAGCGTATCGTATGCAATTTTATCAAATTAAATTGTGGTTTCTATCTTCTTATAGTGTTCCGATTAATTTCATCGCAATGTCTATCGAAAATCAAACTCCCATAGATTTAAAATCTTTTTTACTTAAGCGTAGCAATATCAAAGGACGATTAACTAAATTTAAAAATCACGTGGAACCATTGCAGACTTTAGAAAATGTTCCCGAATTCGAAACAAACAAGCTTGCGATGAAATTATCTAGAATTGAAGCCTTGTTCCTAGAATTTGACGAGTTGCAAAATCAAATAGAATCTTTGAGTGAAAGTAATCGAGATCAGGAGCTAACTACTCGCGATATTTTTGAACAAGACTTCGATCATTACATTTGTATTGCCCAGGATTTAATAAAAGCGAATTCACCTTCCAAAACATCTAGATTTGCATCATGTCCATCGAATGATTCAACTTTTAAACATTCTAATTGTCCAAATGGTGGCCATTGTAATAATGAAACGCTAGGTTTTAAATTGCCAATAATTAAAATTCCTAACTTTGATGGCACCTATTTTAAATGGTTGGAGTTTAAGGAAACTTTCAGCTCTTTAGTTCACGAAAATACACAAATCAAAAATATTTATAAATTTCATTATCTAAACTCGTATTTGGAAGGCGAAGCCGCTCGGGTTATTTGCAACTTAGAAGTTACAGATAAAAACTACTGTCAAGCCTGGAACTTATTATGTGAAAGGTTTGATAATAAAAGGCAATTAATTAACAATCATTTAAGATCTCTTCTTAACTTTGAAACCGTGCGAGAGACCGCCAAGTCACTTCGTTTTATTATTGACCATGTGACGAAAAACTTGCGAGCTCTCAGCACGCTAGGACTACCCACAGACAAATGGGATGTCCTAATCATTTATATGGTCACAGCGAAATTAGATAACACTACATGTTTTAAATGGGAGGAATTTAGAAATAATGTTTCTGAAATACCAACGCTGACAGACTTTTTTATGTTTCTCAAAAATAGGGCTGATGTCCTTGAAACTGTTTATGAATCCAAACTAGATAGACAAAACAAGATTAAGCCAGCGGGAAATCCCACACTTTCAAATAAGGTTCAACAAACCAAATCTTTCGCTGTCACTACAACTACTACAAGTAACGAAAAAAGTCAATCCCCTTCGAAGTCACTATTAGAATGTTCATTGTGCAAGGGCGATCATCGCCTATATGAGTGTATTACTTTTAAATCAAAGTCCCCGAAAGATAGAAATTCTAATCAAAGTGGCGACCGTGACTTCTAATTCTTCGAATTCTATAGTTAAATCTCTAAAGCTATGTGAGAACTGTTTGAAACCCGGTCATAAGGTGGAGGAATGTAAACTTGTCGGGACTTGTCGCTCTTGTAAAAGGCGGCACAATTCTTTATTGCATTTCACCCCAAATTCTGATGCCTCCACTTCATCCCAAACAGTTGTCATGTCTTCCACTCAAACTTCTACTAATGTATTACTGTGTACCGCTAAAATAAAGGTTTCCAATCCTGTTAATAAAAATACCATGACAATAAAGGCCTTACTTGACAGTGGGAGCCAGTCGTCTTTCATAACCAATTTGGTAAAACAAAAGTTAAATTTAATTTCTTTGCCGTCTCCAAAGGTGAACATAGTTGGCATTGGTAACACCTCGTTAAACATAAATGTAGAAAGATGTGCTATAAATTTACAATCAAACACAGGTCCATTTAATGTAACAATGTATTGTCTAGTCCTACCCCAAATCTCAGAGAATATGCCTAAAGTTTCATTCGATGCTAGACCTCTAAATCTGCCTAATTGTGACCTAGCTGATCCAGGTTTCAATGTAGCATCGTCTATCGACATGTTAATTGGAGCTGACTTGTTCTGGGATCTGATAGGTTCCGAACAACGTCGTCTAGAAGACAGCAAAGTCATTCTTCGTAGTTCTAAACTAGGATGGCTCGTAGGGGGTGCCTTACCTTCCTTACCCAAGCAACCAAACTCCAATAAAACTATCACATGCAACTTTCTATTGAAAAACGACAATTTAGATAGAGAATGCTCTACAAACAATAATCTAGAGCATCTTATCACCAAGTTTTGGGAGCTAGAAAGTTTTCCCGAGCGCCAACCCTATTCAAAAGAGGAAAGCCTATGCGAACAGCACTTTCTCTCTACTACCACTCGTCTTACTAATGGCCGTTTTTGCGTCGGCCTCCCTCTTCATCGTGATAGAGACTGCCTAGGTGACTCATACCAACTAGCTAGGAAAAGATTTTATAATCTAGAAGCACGCTTTAGAAAGCAGCCAGAATTAAAATCAGCCTATTCCGATTTTATACATGAGTACTCTGCACTCGCTCACTTAAAAGAAATAAAATTATCAAAAGCTATAGGCGCCTATTTTCTTCCCCATCACCCTGTCATTCGAGAAAACAGCGAGTCAACTAAATTGCGTGTCGTTTTCGACGCATCGGCTCGCACTACTTCTGGACTATCAGTAAATGACATACAACTCGTGGGTCCAACTATTCAAGACTCATTATTTAATATACTCATTCGTTTTCGTCAACACAAGTACATTATTTCAGGTGACATTGAAAAAATGTACCGTCAGGTTGCTCTTAGGGAATCAGATCGCAATCTACAACTGATTCTGTGGCGAGACGAAGAGAACCAAGATCTACGCACTCTACAATTAAATACAGTGACGTATGGTTTCTCAAGCGCTAGTTTTCTGACCACTAGGTGTATCTGGCAACTTGGTGAAGAATGTAGCGATCCTAAAATTAAGACTATCATTCAGAAAGATTTCTACTGCGACGATTTGTTGACCGGGTGTGACTCTACATCGGAACTGCGCTACATTCAGCACCAGGTGTCAAGCGAACTGGCTAAAGGTTGCTTTCCCTTAAGGAAATACAGGTGTAACTTACCAGATCTTTTCTCTCCCAATTCCATTAACGTCGAAGAAGGTAATTTAATTATTAGCAACTCTACCAGCACGCTAGGCATAGGCTGGTCTCCTTCCTCTGACTTATTATTTTTTCGAATAGATTGCCCACCAATTAATGTTCTCACCAAAAGATCCATTCTTTCAACAACTTTTAAAATTTTTGATCCCCTTGGGTTACTGTCCCTTTGCACTATCAAGCCTAAAATGCTTCTTCAAAAACTGTGGTCACTAAAAATGGACTGGGATGAACCAGTTCCACTAGACTTTCAAAAAACTTGGCTTAATTTCTCACAAAATATTTCACATATGTCTACTTTAGTGTTGCCAAGACACGTCCTAATAGAAAACCATAAATATATAGAAATGCATTGCTTCTGTGACGCCTCTAAAGAAGCCTACGGCGCATGCATATACCTAAAGTCCATCGATGTCGATGGCAATGTAAAGGTCAATTTATTGTGCGCTAAAGCACGCGTAGCTCCCCTAAAAGCCTCTACAATCCCCAGGTTAGAGTTATGCGCTGCTGTTGTTGGTGCACAATTAACGTCATCTGTTTCCCACGCTCTACGTTGTACAATTAACCGCCACATCTATTGGACAGACTCTACTGTCGTTTTGGGGTGGCTAAAAACTCCCAACAAAACTAAAACATTTGTTGCTAATCGAGTGGCAGTCATAAGTGATCTAACAGATTGTCCGTCTTGGCGTCACGTCCCTACATCGGAGAACCCAGCTGACTTGCTCTCCCGAGGGGTAGACCCGCATTACGTTAGCGATTGCTCCATGTGGTGGCGTGGGCCAACTTTCTTACAACAAGACGAGTCTTCGTGGCCGTCGTCCCCTATTTATTCCGTCGAGTTGCCAGAATTAAAAGCCATGCCTGCCTTGGTGGCGGAAGTAGCTTCTTCGACGCCAGTAGTCGATTTTAAAAAAATCTCCAAACTCTATACTTTCCAAAGAGTGTTTGCTAGAGTCCTCAGATTCGTAAACAATTGTAAAAACCCCAATAACAAACTCGTAGGTGAACTTCAAGTAAACGAACTTAACAAATCGCTACAAACTCTTATTATTTTATCTCAAAATGAATCATTTCCTAATGAAATACATCAGTTACGTAAGAATTCGACTATGCCAGCTAAGTCTATCTTAGCGTCTCTAACCCCCTTCTTAGACGAACAAGGCGTATTGCGAGTCCAAGGCCGTATAGAGACCTCTACTTACCATTATGACAAAAAACACCAAATCATTTTAAAGGCTAACCATCCCTTAACTAAGCTTATTTTTCAAGAGGAACATGAACGTCTTTTACACGCAGGACCTCAACACATGCTCGCTTCAATCAGAGATCGCTATTGGCCTATTGGCGGTAGAAACCTAGCCAGAAACGTGGCTCGATCTTGTTTTGTCTGTCGACGTGTTAAAGGCAAGACTATGAGTAATATTATGGGAAACTTGCCAAAAGAGCGCGTAGAGCCTGATTTTCCCTTTCTTACTGTAGCTACTGATTTCGCTGGACCATTCTTAATTACCGATCGCAAAGGTCGTGGATGTAAAATAACCAAATGTTACTTATGCATATTCATATGTTTTCGATATCATTGCATTCACTTAGAAGCTGTTAGTGAATTAAGTAAAGATGCTTTTATTCTCACTCTAAAGAGGTTCATTGCACGCAGAGGCTTACCTAACACTATTTATTGCGACAATGGCACCAATTTTGTTGCTGCAGCCAAAGAAATAGGTAATTTTCTAAATTCAAACCAAAACTCTATACATGAATTTGCAACTCGTCAAGGAATAGAATTTAAATTCTCGCCTGCATACGCTCCCCACTTCAATGGTCTAGCTGAAGCCGGAGTAAAATCAGCCAAACACCATATTCATAGAATCTTAGGAAATACTCATCTAACGTTTGAGGAGTTGTCCTCATTGTTTGCACAAGTCGAAGCCATCCTAAACAGCCGACCCCTATGTCCTCTCAGTCCATCACCCAATGATTTCCAACCACTCACCCCGGCTCACTTTCTGATTGGTAGACAACTCACCGCGCTGCCGTCACCGAGCTTCGTGGACTACAAACTGCATCATCTCGACCGGTTCCAGCGCCTCGAGCAGGCGCGACAGCATTTTTGGCAAAGGTGGACCTCCGAATATATCGCCGAACTCCAGCAGAGGACCAAATGGCGAACAAGATGTAGAGATGTCAAACTTAACGACATGGTTTTGATAAAGGAAGTAAACGCACCTCCTCTTTGCTGGCGACTAGGGAAAGTCGCTAAGCTGTTTCCTGGACCAGATGGGATTCCTAGGGTGGCCGATGTTAATACTGCCCACGGCACCGTTCGTCGAGCACTAAATCGCCTTTGTCCCTTGCCAATGTCAGATGATTAAGAATTGAAAGCTGCAGCAGAGCTTTCAATGGCCGGGAGGATGTTCGAGCCGATCAAACCCATTGTCACCCTACTGTCTCAGGTTATCCGCGCCGAAGACCATGAACGATGGTAACCGTGTGATGGCCTGATGTCTACGACAGCCAATCAGAAGAGAACATGTAAGCGCGTGATGCTTCGACACCCAATAGGAATGTTTTTATCCCTACCGGTTAATGTGTCTGTTGTATTTGTAAAATTTTGTTACTTACTTCAAAAAAGGCATTCAAAAGCTCAACAAGTGTTTTTCTATAAAACCCTATTCTAATCAAGTACTATTTTTTTTATATATAAAAAAAAATGTTAGATTGATTTTTCTGCAAAATGAAAAAGCACTCGCCTCGTATAAAGCATCATTTAATATCCACGGATTTGTACGTTTGTGAAAACTTTTGATAGAACTTTCGAAATACCAACAATTCTTACATTTTATTTTATAGGTTAAAGTACCTACCTTCAGCTCATGACTACGGTCGCTATCCGGTCGAAACTTCAGGCAAACATTTAAGACGATTCCTCTATGGATGTTAAAATCTATCAGACATATCGGTCACCGAATAAAGATAGATGAGTAAATATTGGACAACATCACATACATTGCTCAGATCCTAAGGTAAGTTGCTAAAGCACTTGTGTTATAGAAATTAGAAACAACTACGGTACCACAACACCCAGACCCGAGACAATATAGAAAAGTTCGTTTTCTACATTGACCCGACCGGGGATCGAACCCGGAACCTCAGAGATGGCGATGCCATATAGTCCGGCGTGCTCGCCTCTCGGCTACGGGGGTCGAAAATGTTGTTCCACTGATCAGCCAACAACAAGAAACACGAAAACAAAATTGTTTAGCGGTCTCATGCAATTTGTCAACCAATTAACTACAAGTAAAAAGGTGATGTAAATGTGTGTTGCCAGTGATGACATACGGATCTGAGACGTGGCCGCTAACGATGGGCCTCATAAGAAAGCTCAAGGTCACTCAAAGGGCGATGGAGAGAGCAATGCTCGGAGTTTCCCTTCTCGATCGAATCAGAAATGAGACGATCCGAAGGCGAACCAAAGCCACCGGCGTAGCTCTCAGATTCGCAAACCTTAAGTGGCAGTGGGCGGGACACATTGCTCGCAGGACTGATGGCCGTTGGGGCAGGAAGGTCCTTGAATGGCGGCCGCGGGCCGGAAGGCGTAGTGTTGGTAGGCCCCCAACCAGGTAAACCGACGATCTGGTGAAGGTCGCGGGAAGCCGCTGGATGCGGGTGGCACAGGACCGATCTTCGTGGAAATCCTTGGGGGAGGCCTATGTCCAGCAGTGGACGTCTTTCGGCTGATGGATGGATGGAAAAAGGTGATTGGTTTCTTAACAAATCCAATTATCATCTCATATTATGGTTACCCACTTTATATACCCATTCACGTCCACCACAAAACTAAAAGAGTTGTCGATCCCGAACGGGCCTACATTTGCTACGATAATCGAATTTATACGACGTAATAACAATATATTATTTTTTATGACTATTTCAAAGTATTCTCGACGTCCCAAAGACATATTTCACTGAAATGAAATGGATGAGGTGACACGTTTCTTGGGGACATTTGTCTGTGTGAAATACAGGGTGACTTATGTGTCACCTTATGATACCTCGTATTATTTCTTAATGTAAGTTCCAATTTTATGACTTTCATTTCGGTTTTCGATTATTTCACTAAACTTAATCAAGTGATTTAATTATATCACTAAACTTGAACTGTATATTATTATAATTATATTCCTAGTAAGATAGTAATAAATCGCTTTCGTATAACATGTTACGTTCGTGTTCGTTATTTAATTATATCCCTAGGGATAAAACTATAATACGGCTTCTACTATCATACTGCGACATGTACAGACAGTACAGTAACAGCTCGTCGACCTACCACGTCGTCAAATTTTCTCAATTGAAAATGATCTTTACATGTCAGGCTTAAAGTTGAAAATCTGTTGGAGAACTTTTAACTTTTTGGGTACGACGTGCTGTTGACTGTACATATACTTTTTACACTGGTATTGAAACCGAACCGATAATTCAGAACTATCTTTTAAGCCATTACTATTATTATGTTTTGTGTACTGAATAAACTGGCCATATTATAAGCCACTCCCAATACAAGCCAGTAAGTCCAATCCTCGGATATTCTTTTCCATTCGCTGCCAACAGGCTTGTGTATCAATCCACTTGGTTGAAGGGCACGCTGTGATGGCGAAGTCGTGGTCTCCACTTTAAAAATGCCAAACCCTGGAAAAACTTAGCACGTTAATTCCAGATCATTGAACATCAACGAATATGTAGCCGAGTGGCGAGTGTGCCGGACTTCGATCTCTGAGGTTCATTTATAAAACGAACTTTTCTCTATTGGCTTGGTATTGTGGTACCGTCGTTGTTTCTGATTTTTATGACACAAGTGCTTAATAGCTTACCTTAGGATCAGAGCAATGTATGTGATTTTAAGCAATATTATTAAACAAATCGAAATATTCTAAGCATGTGCACTAAAAGTAATATTACTTAATAAACTTATTTCTTCCATTTAACTGTATCCAACGAAGCAACTTCTACCATTTGGCTTTTTTCTTTACACAGCCTGTATAAGACAGATCCTTTGGGATTTGTTTCAGGTGTTTAACGGTCGTGGTACAATGTAAAATGTTTATAAATTGTTCAAATTATAAACGGAGAATTGTAACAATGCCACGCCATTTTAATGTGAATACGAGTTTTGATAAAATTAGGTATGTTTTGAGTGAAAATGTGGGTGTTGGGGTATTATTGTATCTGTATGTTTCCTTAAAAGTTATGGAGCAATCTTAATTAACTCCATAACTTTTGAAGACAGTAAAGATACACATAAGTAATAAAGATAAAAATAATAATAGTTGTATCTGAATTTGCAACTTTTGTGCCTGTGCCCTCGCTTGCTATACGTGCGGTAAAAATATTATTCTTAATTATTCAATATATTGAAGATAAATAACACTTGAAAAAAATTCTTGCATGGAATTACTAAAAACAAAAATTTATAATATTAAATATATTTTCAACAGCTGATCCGCACTATAATAATAAAAACTTAATTGTACAAATTATTAAAAAAGAACTGCTTAGTGCCAAAAACATTCTCTACCAGCCAACCTTTAGGTCATGCAGAAAGTAAATGTTGGGTGCGGTAAAGGTCACATTGAAATGATATTATCTACTTATTAATTTCAAAAATGATAAATTATAACAAATATATTTAAACGAGTGTATACCTAGCAAAATACACTTTATAAAAAACATTTATATATAACTACATTATATACAATAAACAAATAAACTTACATACTATTAATAAAATAATATAATGCAATTATGTACTGAAATGTTTACGAATTTTGTTTAATTTAAAATAAAGTTTTGATTCCGAACATTGTAATGACACCTATTATATCTCGCATCGGATAAAAATCAATCTAACAATAATATTCATAATTCAACGGGTTAGTTTATGTTCTTGATGAACTTAAAAAAAATATCGTTAATCAAATTTTAAGAAAGTAATTAAATTGTTTTGAAAGTAATGTTCAAATTATCTTATTAATTAAAAAAATGTTTCTTCAAAGACATTGAAATTCCCACCATTTCACTCAATACATCTAATCTTGCTTCGAATTTAGCTTAATTGTTTCTACCAAGTAGCTTATTGATGCTAATTATACTTGATACTGTTGACTAGCACTTAATTGATATTAATAAGTTGCTTAATAACATTCAAACATTTAATATGTTGCTTATAATAAACAGAACTTCATAGCTGGAATTGTATTGATTTGTGAGCTCGTTAAAAAACAATATACCTACTTGAAAGTATTACTTATATAGACAACGATAGCAAAGAAATTTTATGACCCGGATCTCATCTATTTTTCATTTAAAAATAATAAAAAATTCTAAAGATTAAACTTTGTTTAATTTTGTTTAAAACCATCCACACCTGTCCAACAAGCCCCCTCTTACTACGTCCCACGCTAATCTTCGTAGGTAATCTACGTATATAAGTAAAACTTTCATCCTTAGAAGCCGCGGCAGATAATTTTGAAACAACTTATATTTAATAATGATTATTTCAACTATTTTTTATCAGTGTGGAAAAGAACAATCGCCCATAAAGAGAATGGTATGATATGTCATAATAAAAACGGCGTCGTTATTTTGCAAATGCTTGCTGGTTTTTAAAATACCTAAAGATAATTATTGTAAAATGCTTCGTCATTAAATATTGTTACTGTCCACAAAAAGTAAATGACTATAGGCCCATAAATGTATTTATTTTATTTTATTAGAAAGACCAATGTTTACAAATTTCCAATTTCTGCAATTACCAATACACAAATAACTTTAAAATACCACTTTCAGGTCCACACATATAGAAATTAAGTAATTCTAAAAATAAAAAGTATACAATTCAGAGTATCGCGTTGTACAACACAAACACAAGCCAATAACACAATGGAACTGTTGTATGCTTCGCTTAAAATATTTGCGAGTACGCTGTATCAGTATGAACTATGTGTGTGTATTATCCGATAATTCCATTTCGTGAGTTGTCACGCAAACGTGCCTAAATGGATGTGAGTAAATGGCAGGTAAGTTGTTAATGCACCCATAATTACAACTGGACAACCTTATTAACATGGCATTATTGGATTTTAATTCACTCCATTCCACCTCAATCTATAGGATGTTAAAATGGAGATTAGAAAAAGGCTATTCAGGCTACTAGAAAGTCAAATAATGTGTTTAGAACACACGTCATTAAGTTTTTGAAATTTGTATAATAACTTTTTTTATTATTGACAAAGACCCAGGTCAAATGGTATGCGGTTTAATATATAAAACCAGTCGAATGCGAGTTTGAATTCCGGAAGGTACAAAATGTTTGTATGATAAATACGAGCATAATTTATTTTTATTTAAAACATGGATGTTTACCTACCTTTTTGCCTACATTTTTTCTTAAATTGTGAATAAAATATGCGGTATTCCAAAAAATTAATAATTTTACTTTCTGCCATTGTCTGCCACTGTCCAACAGAATGTTTATTACTGGATAGACTGTCTAGTCTTCATAGTACAATATTTTTTAATAATTATTGTCATAATTTCAAAGAATTTATTATTTCAATGTCGAAAACGTCAATCGGTTGGGTCAATGTAGAAAACGAACTTTTCCATATTGTCTCGGGTCTGAGTGTTGTAGTTCCGTCGTTGTTTTTGATTTCTATAACAAGTGCTTTAGCTACTTACCTTAGGATCAGATCAATGTATGTGATGTAGTCCAATATTTATATATTATCTACAAAATAACTTAATTAGTTTTATCAGCATTCACTTTTACTATGAAATGAAAGCAAGCAATACAGCACAAACAATTCTACAGAACGGTCAAGCTAGCTCCAGTAAGAATAACCTCTCCGCTATCATTTCAAAACATCTGGGATACGCCAATCTTTTGGCAAGTGACCAGCATAATCTTCAGTAATGACGAGTTAATATTTATAAGGTCTCGACCCCCTGCTGTGATTGTACACAACTTTAGGGTATGAGTAAATTTTTTATGACCCTCTTGAAAGGGTTGATTCTAGATTCTTCATGATTTAACGGCGTCTTTTTTTGTTGTAATAATATTTTACACAGATTTGTTTAAAGTTAAGTCTAATTTAACTTTTTTGGTGTTTTTACTATTATTGCTGTTTCGAGTGTTAGAATAACATCATACTTCAGTTGTTTTGTCATCATAATTTTGTCTTCTTCCTATACTGTAGTTCTTTGCTGTACGATGGCGATTAGAATGGCCATCTTCTTTGTCTAGGTACTGCTGCAATGAACTGGATTTGTTGTTAAGGCCTTAACACGCTAGAATGACCTTGACACGGCGCGGCCATACCATTGTGCGCGCATGCATGACCTCTAAAACGTAAAAACTTTTTTTTTTACGAAATTAATGCTAATAATTAGAATAATCAAATACAACTCTTAATTCAAGTATAAGCATGATATTTCTACCACCATGTTTTGTGTAAAATCAGTAACGATCGGCCCCCAACAACCCACCCATCTCTTCTCAAGTCGTCCTTTACCCCTACATCCATCAATACTCATACCCATCATTCTCTTCGTTACATGCCCCTCTTCCCTTCTAATCACAGTTACAGTAAAAAAACCGGCCAAAAAAACACGTTTTTTGTCTGGGAGCCCCTTAAATAATGATTATTTTCTGGTTTTTTGCACCTGCTGTTATAGCGGCAACAAAAATACATCATAATCTTATTGGAAGAAAATGTTTACAAAAGGTTTAACATTCTTATAGGAATGTTTGTATGGGTGACAGTTTATAAAAACATCAAACAACAACAAAAGAAGATCGTTAAAATTCCAATCGATGTGAAAATTTCAACTGTCTAACTATCATGGTTTACGAGACACAGCCTAGTGACAGACGGGCAGACAGACAGACAGACAGCGAAGTCTTAGTAATAGGGTCCCGTTTTACTCTTTGGGTACAAAACCCTGAAAACCAAACAATGTTATGGTAATGTTTTAAATAAATAACTGTAACGAACCCTTTTAGTTAGTCAGGTAACTCCTTGATCACGTTCAAACCTTTTTAGTTACATTCCCTTCGACAGAAAAGTAATTTCGGCAAACCTGCATTGTTTGACGATGCCCAGATTCCCGGATCGAACACATATTTCGGTTGTCGGAAAACTTCGTGATTTCGCATCAACAACCATTGGAGCGAAATAGCTTTTGAATGGGGTTAGCATATAAATAGAACTATTGTCAATTGTTGTGACCCTGTTTCATGAGAATTTGAATAATAGTTGGTTGTATGTTATTTTACATTTCTGTTTTGTCTGCCAGTTCATACACTAATGCCACCTGATACTTGCCAAAACCAAGATGGTCCAGACTTTTACCTCTGCGGGGTATCTGTGAACTCTTATAACAATCTCAAATCTGTCAATTTCGTACGTCATTACGTACGAAATTTGACAGATTTGACAAGATTTGACAGATTTGAGATTGTTTTAAGGGTTCATGGTTGTCCCTGTCATCGACTTTTACAGATAAACTTTAGTGCATTGAATTACTGTACGTTTGTCCCGCTAAAACTAAAGAACGGCTGGACCGATTTGACTAATTTTGGGCTTGAAATGTTCTTGGAAGTTTAGAGAAGGTTTAAACGGAGAAAATATATCAAAAAAATTGGGAGGAAAATACTGAAAACGGCAATTTTGCAAACGGAAAACGTATAATTTAATTCTGAGGCGGTACGAAGTTCTTTAGGTCCGCTAAGTATGCTTATATACACGTCCTACTGCAGGGCACAGGCCTCACCTCAACTATGAGGTGGTTTGGGCCATACTCGTTATAAATATCGCTAAATATGGTCGGAATGGTCACCCATCTAACGACCGCGACGTTGGTTGCTTAACTTTAGTAATCGATACCAAAGCGCTGCCGCCACTAAGCTACGAGCACCAGGTCCGCTAGTCTTCTAAAAATGACGAACTAAAAGATCCTGCTTTATACACGGTGTTACTTTGCATCCTTGCCATATTAACAGAGGTAACTATATCACTGACAATGATAACAAATCAGTAAAGAAAGAAAGACCTAATTCTATTTTTTTTTAATCTTGTGTATTTTATTTTATCGACAATCTATTAAACACGACACTAATTATCGAAACGCATGCACATCACTGTTCTTATTCATCGGCACAAAAGACTTTGTAGTATTACTTGATTAGTGATCGCGTACCGTTCTTGACAAAATCGGCTTATTCCTAGGTGTACTGCAAAACCAAATTTACTAAAAACTTAGTGTACTTTTATTTATGGGAGTCTCTAGTTTATCTAAACAATAGGTATTGTTCCCTACTTTTATCTCTGTGAATATGGCAAGGATGCAAAGTAACACCGTGTATATTCAAGAAAAAGTAATCGTAGACAGCGTATTTACAAAGTAAGCGCGCTATTTCCTTGAATTTATACCCACTTACCATTTTAGACTATACTTTCGACAAAAATAGTTTCGGACCGTGTGTTCCCAAAATCCGCCGCTATACGTAATTTGCGGTGAGCATATGAATATGATATAAAAACAGCTAAGAGAAATTTCAAATTAAGATAACTTGAAAAATACCTAAAACAAAAAAAATATCCAAAAGACGTCGCGATTCGTTCTCACTTATCTATTAACGTACGATAAGTTAATCGACGGAACTCAAAAGTCTTGTCGTTATCTCGGAAACTTTACCCAATTTTATCTTGTTAACCCTCCGTTACTGACTCCGGTCCAAGCACTTCATGATATTTTATGGGATATTTTTTAAATGTACCAAAATACGGCATCAAAAAATGACATACAATTTGTTGTGAGTGTCATCATTTTACATAATCACAACAAACGGCTATGTACCACTCGCATAATAATATTATTAGATGATAAAAACAGAAACGCCAATTTTTATTAACTCTTCAAACGACTGATCGTATATTATTATACCTACTTCTGACATCTGAATAGCTAATCTGGAGCTCAAATACCTTCGTAGCCGAGAGGTGAGCATGCTGGACTTAGCATCGCCATCTCGGAACTCCCAAGTTCGATTCCCGAATGTAGAAAATGAACTCTTCTATATTGTCTCGGGTTGTGTTGTTCTGATTTTAATATTACCCCTAAATATTTTGAATATTTGGTATTACGCGTTTTGTACTTACGCACCAACAATATATTAGATAAAAAGTATTATTACCAGCTGACTGAGTAATTACTAAATTGATAGTTCCATAATCATTCCTTAGTTAGAAATTATGACATAAATTCCTGGTCAGTGTCTCAATTAAACAAACCAATTACAAGTTTGACAAACTATACCAAACTTTCATAAGGATAAATAAATAAATATTGGACAACATCACATAAACTCCCTCCACACCGCCGTAACATATCCGGGCCCCCATTCCAGCGTCCGAAGCGGGTGAGCGTTTGGGCCTGTCCGGGTTACAATTACCACGTCTTGGTTGGCAGAGACTGCCCAGTTGGATGAACCATCTGGGACGGAGCAGGGCTCTGCAGCAACCATTCTGTCCAAAAAGTTTCGGGAATTGATGATTTCATTATGGTTCCAAATTCAAAATATTTTTTTTATGTTGTTGTTAAATTGGCACAACTTTTTTCCATAATGGCGCGGAGTTTGAGTTACATCTGATAATTAGATTAAATACACTATTTTTTTTTAGTTATATCATTATCTATTGTGTACCTATTGCTAAAAAGAAAATGTTTTGATGATTGGATTATTCGTTGGTGTAAGTGTATCGCTTCTGAAGGAGCATACTTTGAAGGTGATAAAATAAATTTGGATGAATAACTAACATTTTGTGTATTATTAATCTTTTCCCGGTACTTTCTTGACAGAGATGTACATTGCTCTGATCCTAGGGTAAGTTGCTATAGCACTTGTGTTATAGAAATCATAAACAACGACGGTACCACAATACCCAGACCCGAGCCAATATAAAAAAGTTCATTTTCTACATTGACCCAACCGGGGATCGAACCCGGAACCTCAGAGATGGCGGCGCCATTTAAAGTCCGGCGTGCTCGCCTCTCGGCTACGAAGTTCGTTAGGAGGAGGATAGTGCAGGGCTGTTGGTAGGTAAACTCAGAATCATTTTGACACAGCCTCACGCTTATTCATTGTAAGTGTAGGATCCTTACCTATTTATATTATTTAACATATAATAAATAGCTAAACCTACACATAAACTTATCTTATATAAATAAATAAATATAACCAATAATTATTCTGACTACATAAATTAATAATATCCACATTTAACATTACAAACATATTTACATTACATATACTATACTTACTTTACATAACATAAATATTTACTAGCTAATATTTACAAATATGCGAAATACCCTCAAGTCGAATTCATAGCTTCGCATATCTTTCGTCACCGGTGCAGCTGATAGCGACTACGTCACCGCGCGGCAGCCTTAGTTTGTACCGGCCGCTCGGCGAGCACCGCCGAACGCGAGCATTCGCGCAACTCCCGAACCAGTCCGATTCAGTACACGACGCGGAGCATGCGTCGCCCGCTTGCTACCATACCTATCGGCGCGCGCGATTATAACTCGTATTTAATGTCGTCATTTCTTCCCTACACTCCTTCCATATAAATAATCACAGCGGTGTACCTCGCCGCCAAATAAGTAAACCTTGTTTTACCAACTATATTTTTTTGTTCCCAAAAGGTAAGACGGTCTATAAACCACCCACTCCACTAGTAACGGGTTAATTTCGTTTGCGAGTCTACGCTGAATTTCTTCATCTCTTTCAGTAGCAAAGCAAGTCTACAGTGAAAATGTCTTTGGAAACTCCTCGGCTAGATTGAATCTACGTTTGTAACTTTCTCTTTTGGTACGTGTTTCAAAGAGACCTTATTAGTTTCAAAACGTCACATTTAGTTAGTAGTTGTCCACCGATATACTAGTACCAAAATGTGTTTTGAATTATTTATGTCGTGGCCCGATCTTAAAATTAAACATTTCATGATGTGGCCGGCCATTTTATAAAATTTTTGTATTTCATAAAACGGCAAAACAAAACTGGCCATATCGTTTCAACGTCAACTTTTGATGATATGTTAATTAACGTTTGGCCATATCATTAAAATAGCTATAAATACGTTTAGAAGCTGGAATTTGTTTAATAATAATTTTCTCAATAGATAAGTAAAACATTATAAAAATTTGTAATTTTGAAAGAAAACTAATAAATAAAAAGATTAAAATAATCTAACTAACCTCCCAAATTACGTGTCGAACTCCACGACTTTTGACGTTGAGCTTTTTTTTCGAGTAATTTTCATAAAAATCACCTAGCTTAATGTCTTAACGATAATTCACTTCAATTTCATCTTCTATTGACACTTCTGATTTACTTTCACAATTCACAGGAACAGAATAATTGTCCGCCGCCATGTTGTTACCACAATGACAAAGCGACATCAGCGCCTGTACCGGTAAATAATATAACTGTTTTAATTTTCCATTTCATGAAGTAGTCGATCATATCGTCAAACGCTGACTGATTCATTGATCTGGCCTATCGACATCATGATGTGACCAGCGGGTACTGTGCCGCATCATGAAAAATGACCATTTTATGAAATGGTTGGCCAAATCATGAAGTGATTAATTCTAAGATCGGGCCACGACATATACACTGACCGAATAAATCTTTAGTTATATAGTAGACAAAATAACATAACCAGGGACAGTACCTTCTGAGCCTCCGGTTTAGATCCGTTCGAAACCAAATTACTGACCAAAAAACCGGCCAAGTGCAAGTCGGACTCGCGCACGAAAGGTTCCGTAGCATTATCTATAAAAACGACAATAAATCACGTTTGTTGTATCGGAGCCCCCTTAAATATTTATTTTATTCTGCTTTTTAGTATTTAATTGTTATAGCGGCAACAGATATACATCATCTGTGAAAATTTCAACTGTCTAACTATCACGGTTATTGAGATACAGCCTGGTGTCAGACGGACGGACGGACGGACGGAAGGACGGACGGACAGACGGATAGACGCATAGACGGAGATGGATAGACGGACAGATTGAGAGACGGACAGACAGACAAAGTCTTAGTTATAGGGTCCCGTTTTACCCTTTTGGGTACGGAACCCCTAAAAATGGTATGTGTCACGTGATTTCCCCATTTTCAATTCATTAACGAAGGATTCCGGATCGGGGCCTAGGTAAGAACCCTACGTAAATAGTACGTAAGCACTGAAGCAGTATGTTTTTACGTTTAAGCGTTACATGAAGCAAAACAAGGTTGAAGTAATAATGCTTTAAGTTGGCATAGTAAGGTCAACTATTTCTGTATCATCCTAAAATTATCATCATCATATCAGCCTGTTGCAGTCCACTGCTGGACATAGGCCTCCCCCAAGGAGTGCCACAGCGCACGATCTCCCGCCCGTTGCATCCAGAGAAATAATGCTTTAAGTTGGCATGAAATGAAATGAAATGAAATCTTTATTTGTCCAGAACATGGTTATAGTAGATGTACATAAAGTTAAGAGTTCTCATGTTCTACCGAATTCGGCATACAAATTTAAAACATAATCACAGCAAATTTTTTTACGTCTTGAATTTATAATGGTAAAAAATTAATATTAGTTTAACATTTAAAACACAATTAGGTAATGTCAATAAAATTTTACATTCAAATTAAAAATATATCTATTACAAGGTACATACAAATTATTTTAAATAAAATTTTAATTTATAATATTAATGTCATTCACAAGTCAAGTTATATGTTATGGTATTTTTATAATGATGGTCATAGTATATTTTCGTCTGTAAAATTTTTTAGCAAAGAATAATAACTCTTGTCCGTAAGTACATTGAAAAGTTTTATTTCAAACTTTTTAAAACAATTAAATGGTTAGGTCAATTGTTTCTGTATCATCCTCAAATACTATCAATATCGACAAATCAACGTTATTCTTTTAGTTTTATATTGATTTCTTTATGCGGTTGATTAATGGTGCTGTTTTCATATCCATGCTCAACTTTATGGAGAAGGCTTCTTTGATATGCCTCCATACTTCACTTTCATAGTATCCAATGTTTATGACCTATATATTCATTAGCCAAATATCGATAGCAATCGAAATTTTTTAATATTATCGATAGCTAGGAACTATACGATACCATTGACGGTCCAGCATTGCAACGCACCTATAAACGTTTTAAAATATCAATGAAACGGGAATTAACGCGATCATAATTTAGGTACAAAATGTAATGTTACCACGGTCGGTGTAACCCGATCGAAACGTCAGGCAAAAGAGGTAACATTTTGTACCTAAATTATGATCGCGTTAATTCCCGTTTCATTGAGTTTTAAATTATGCAACGCGAAAGTTCAAAAGAAATTGTTTTAAAATATGCAAGAAATCGTTTTAATCTTTGCTCCAACATCAAATTCACATTTCCTTGCTTTTCAAGTAATTTCACCTCATTTCCTTACAAAGTAACACTCGAAATTTCACTACAAAGTTTTCAAAACTGCACACAGCACAATGTCTGATATTCGAAAGGAGCCCAATAACTTTCGCTGCATATACTTCGGGGAAACTAACCGTGTTTAACTTTTGCATCGAAGCTGGTGGTAACCAAATTTGTGTCGACCAAAACGTTTTGCTTACCAACAAAAACTTACGGGTTAGTGATGGAGATATCAAGGATATTGCTCGATATATATTATGCTGTACGTGCTCTGACTAAGAGGCAGAAACAGTTGTATTAATTTGCTAGATTAAGATTTGAGCCGACGACCTCCGTACCCGAGAGGCGAGCATACCGGACTTAGCGTCGCCATTTCTGAGGTCCCGGGTTCGATTCCCGGTCGGGTCAATGTAGAAAACATACTTTTCTATATTGGCTCGGGTCTGGGTGTTGTGGTATCGTCGTTTTTTCTGATTTTTATAACACAAGTGCTTTAGCTACTTAACTTAGTACCAGAGCAATGTATGTGATGTTATCCAATATTATTATTATATTTATAATTCTACGATTCTTACACTAGGTTATCTGTCTGGGAATCTGAACTCAGCCTATGTTGTTAATCTGGCATCAGGCGGGCTAAAAACAAAAAAAATATCTAAATATTTATTTACTATCAATTTATAAAAAATATAGCTCACTAGTAAGCGAAGATAGGGATGGGTCTATGGACATTTTTTTGCGACAAGTTACCGAGATTCATGGCCTAGAATGTATCTTATACATATGTAGTGGGTGTACCTTCTCTAATAAAATAGAATAAAAATGAACACATTAAAAATTTAACCATCGTGTCATTTTAATACGGAACCAATATTTGAGATCCGAAACATTTAAATTCAGACTTCCAAAAATAGTGGATTTCCAATGAATCACCGTCCCATCACTAGTCCCAGCTACACTATTAGAGTCGTTTGTATCGTACCGCGCAGAGTTTTTCAAAGACTTTTAATGCGGACAGATTCAATAACTCACAGTATTTCTTGAAAATATGACGTCGGAATAAACTCGATATAAAAGTGGTCATGATTTGTTCGCATTTTGTATTTGTAGATAATTAATATTGTGTAGAAGTTTTGCAATAACTGATAAATACAATTTAAAGTCGAGCATCGTGGTCTTAATGATGAAGGTATTTCAAGAAAACTAGCTTCATGTTAGTTCCAGTAAAACTAAATTCATTGATGACGTGCTGTCATGGCGGCCGGCGTTTTTGTTGGAGAATAATACTAAATAGCTATGTTCACCTCTACAGATGTGGTGAAGTGAACGCTGCGCAGCGGCATTTACTTAACGCTGATAGGACACTGCCACGACGTCGACGCTCGAAAGACTTTAGTGTGGGGAAGGCCTTATTGTCACCACCACATCGATAGACGTGAACATATCTAGTGAGTGTGTGAGCTAGTGTGGGGGGTCCCTAAACGCTGCTACTAGCGCAAGGAAATAAAAGCTGAGGAATGGTCTCAGTGACGTAATTTGGAACCTATGTATGTACAATCCAGCGGCTACATACGTGAGCTGATTTTGATTAAAACTTAACGCTTGATTAACGCTTATTAATAGCTCTTTTAAAAAAGACACTACATAACTAAATAGGCATAAGAACCTAACTGTTAATTAACCATCCACAATTTTTTGTAAACACCCTATTTAAAGGCAAATAAATAATTTGATTTGATTTGATTTACACAAAATATATGTACAACTTAAAAACATCAAAAATAAAATATCCGATAGTTTACAACTAAAACTAGTTTTAGTTTCTGAAGACAATAAAAGCGAATCAAAACAGCCGAATAAGTCTGTAAAACTGCAAAGTCGGCAGTTTCGGAATTCGTCTGCAGAAACGTGTTGGGTCTACATTGTCATGTTGCAGACATCTGACATGACTCTTTGTTGCAAGGTTTATTTTCAGGACAATTTCTTAAGTGGCTTCAAGAAGATGTTTCGAGTTTTAAAGCTGAAATTTTTGTTACGAAGTTTCGGGGTGTGAATATTTTATTCACGCTTTCGGGCATTGTAATAAAAAATTTAAACTTTTCTCAGTTTGAAGAAAAACCCTTTTTTATATTAAAAAATGTTTTAAAAAAAATATACATTTAATGCTGTTGCAGCAATATAATTTTGGGCGTTGTACAAGTACCTATGAATGTAAAAGATTATTCTTAAAACGTGTCGTGTGGGCACCACACGTTAAAAGAATAGCACCACCCTTTCTCTTCCTATGGGTGTCGTAAGAGGCGACTACAGGAGAACCGCCACAAGAAGACGGGCAGCAGCGTCTCCTTTCCACCGTTGGCCAAATTGCGATCGCCAACCCGCCTGCCAAGCGTGGCGATTATGGCAAAATCCTCCTTTTGGAGAGGCCTGTGTCCAGCAGTGGACTGATATAGGCTGGTGATGATGGTGATGATTCTTAAAACATTAAACATATTTGCAGGCTGGTTAAATTGTTAAGCACAAATTGAAGTAACTTGAAAACTACCACAAGTTCAATATTATCGATACTTTCACATCTTAACAACACTATTACTGCTGTCAGTTTTAACGAAACACTTTTACGTCGAATATACAAGAAAGGCCGACCTGCCCTGCTTAGTACGCTGTCAATCCCAATGTGTTCTAATGTTTTTTTTTACCACAGCGGTCTATAAATGGAGCTCAAAAAATACTTGTCTTAAACATAAGCGCATTTCCCTCACAGCGGGCGGGAGTCCCGTCCAATATTTATGTGTTAGCCACTATAAAAATTGGTTTTTACAAGGAAAACTCGATGGAACTCTTATCCGAGGAATTTCTCGTTCAACTTGAGGATTTTTAAAGAGATTATGCGTTGAAGGTTTTTTTTCAATGAATATTTCTGTTTTATTAAAAACGATATATTGCAACAGATTTATTCATTGTTTTGTAGTAGATAACGTTTTCTTCTATTGCTAAAGATTGGGCAAAAATCAACAGTGGCGGCCTTTGGGAGAAGACTATACGTCCAGTAATAGACTAAGGTACTCGTAGGCTAATAATTTAATAACTAGTATTTTTATTATTGATACCACTTCAAAAAGCGATAGGGGAGACCGGGGATGGTTTAGATCTCAAAGAATTTATACTGAAAAATACTTAACGTAATAGTGTTTCATTACAAGTATTCCACAGGGTGTCAAAAGCCGTTTTCTCTCCCTGCTCAGACACTAATGGTCCCGGCCCAGGCATAACATTTTTGAGCTTATTTAAATGACGGTACAATTTCAAATAAGTCTAGGTAGTTGACAGTAACTTTATCAACATACCCTATTCATGTGTAAATTTTATAATTGCTACTGCTATCAGAAATAAGAATGATGATTAGAACTGAGTTACGATCTGATTTATGTATTCAGCAGTGAACTAATAAAATTAATAACTATCTGTCATAAGGAATATGAACGCAAAATAATGACGACCGCCTGGGGTAGTGGTTAGCACTCCAGACTATAGTGCCTGGCGGTTGCGGGTTCGAATCCCGCAAGTGGCAAACGTTAGTGTGATGAGCACTCGTTAGGAGAATTAGTACCTAATTCATGGATGTTTTTAAACTTATTTAGGTATGTTTATCCGTTATCTAATCGCCATAGTACAAGCTTTGCTTAGTTTGGGGCTACTAATTGGTGTGATTGTGGAAATAATTTATTTAATTATTTTCCATTGTATTCAACTATCCCCGGTCTCCTCTACTGCGACGTCTCAGTTTAGAAGTTTCGAGTGACCTCTTGTTAGACGCTCTGGGTGTATAAATTAGAGAATGAAACATTTCAACAAGTTTCTTTTCTCGATTGTTTTTGATTTGTTTCCGATCGAGCGAGAGGGTAAAGAAAGAACTGAGCGCTTTTTTAAAAGTTGTCGATGTTTGTTATTAAGTGGTACGGGTAACTAAATGTTCTAAACGTGTTCTTGGTGGATACCGATTTGGCTACATAGCTGCAGGACAAGGTGAAGTGATGATAATATACGCTGTTGCTACTGGTGCGAATGAAAAAACCGGCCAAGTGCGCGTCGTGCCAAGCGCAGTGTTGGGTTCTATAAAATTGCTCTCTACGCTACGTCTATGATTGAACAGACGTGAGTTGTTTATGTTTATGATGAACGTAGCCTGTCTTTTTAAATGCCAATGAATCGATTCCGGCAATGGAGAATAGAGAGATATGGAGAGTGCCTTGTGGGGACGGCCGTAAAGAATACACTTCCCCACCGCCAACAGGAGGCGTGTCGTAAGAGGCCACTAAATCCTGTATCACAAGACGGGGAGCAGCGTCTGCGTGCGAAATAATATAAAAAACTGCGCTCGCCAACCCGCCTGCTAAGCGTGGCGAGTATGGCAACAACCCCCCGATGACAGAAGTCACTGGAGGAGGCTTATGTTCAGCAGTGGACGTCCTGTGGCTGATATGATGATGATGATGAATGGAGAATAAGATTTAATTAACACAGGTCATCTGAACAAAACACTGCCACCATATAACATAGGCACTAATCGTCATGACCTTAAAATAAGGCATTATCGCACTAAGAGGTACCAGACACTGCATTTTGCTCAGGGCTCTTTGTATGATAGCCAATAATAGGCGATAAAAAACTGGTGGCGTCCAAGCTGCACAGCCTGGCTCACCGCCGCAAGGTTGCTTGCCTATCGGTCTTCTATAGATTGTACTTCGGAGAGTGTGCTCATGAGCTGCATGAGCTCATACCACCATCACCTTTCTTCCATTGGACATCCAGACGCACGGCCGGCTACCATCCGTTCTTAGTTGATATACCCATAATCCGAACTAAGCGCTTCTCATCATCTTTTATAATGCGCACAGCTAAAGATTGGAATTCCCTGCCTGCGTCTGTATTTCCGAGTGCATATAACCTGACTCTCTTTAAGTCCAGAGTGAATAGGCATCTTCTGGGCAAGCTCGCTCCATCGTAAATCCCATCTATGCTCTAGAGCAAGGTTGGGGTCAAGAGTAAGCCCATCTCAAATAAAAAAATAAAAAAGCCGGAATTTGGCCTCGTATTCTATGCGTTCAAAACGCTACTACGCCGATCTGGTTATCATAATTAGGATATAACTAAAGTGTGTATACATAGAAGAATGGATCCCATCTTATCTTGCACATCAATGTCACCAAATTAACCTTTCGGTTTCTCTTTGCGACTTGTCCGCACATTCTCCAACGCGACATCGGGGCCCAATAAAACCTATCCAAACCACAGCAATCGCAACCAAACAAAACAGTCCAATTCCACGCCTGGGCACATTGTAAAAAGGCAACGTTGTTACCCTATTTTTAACCCCAAAAATGCCTTTATTCAGGTAGGGTCAGGCTCACTATAAATCTAACCCTCCTAACTTGTGGCCCATAAACTGCGGCGGGTCGGTCGGACCGAGATACCTAGATTGCTTTTATCGAATATTGCCTATTCGGTAATGTTTATTTATTTATATTTTTGTTATATAGGGTGCGCGTGGGGAGCATGCCAAAGGTTAATGGGGTATAATTCAGCGTATGAGCTGTGCGGAGAGTTGCTTTGTTTGCTAAAATAATACACTTACTAGTTTCAGAGTTCAGAGTGTTTGAAAATGTTAATATTATTTTTACTAGGTAGCTGTATTTAATGTTTTTATTAAAACCAAAAAATAATTACGATGTACACAAATCCTCTTCAGACTATTTTCAATTAGTTTTAAGCACGTGAATCCTCAATTAGATTAAAGTTCCGAAGTTTTTTTTCTGTTCAAACCGACAAGTTAATCAAGCGGTTGGCTGACTGGTGGGGTTAGTTAAGTACTATCGACATTTTATAACGTTATATTACAACACTATTCCTCAAACTGATCTGTGTGACGTCACCGACACGCAACGAATAACTGATCCGCGTGACGTCACATCGCTACTGATGTTGCACACACGTAGGCTTGCCGTGTATGCCGTGCTTGCGTTGTGGCCGTTGTGATCTTAATAACTAAGTTCCTTAACTAATTTAAGTATACCTTACCTTTCAGCTCTTTTTGGAATCGGTGCCAGCCATTGAGAGTTAAAATGTGTTCATTCGCACCGACTCCAAAAAGAACTGATTAGGTATACTTACATTAGTTAAGGAACTTAGTTATTAAGATTTTTTTTTATTTTTTTATTTGAGATGGGCTTACTCTTGACCCCAATCTTGCTCTAGAGCATAAATGGGATCTTCGATAGAGCGAGCTTGCCCAGAAGATGCCTATTCACTCTGGACTTAAAGAGAGTCAGGTTATATGCACTCGGAAATACAGACGCAGGCAGGGAATTCCAATCCTTAGCTGTGCGCACTATAAAAGATGATGAGAAGCGCTTAGTGCGGGTTATGGGTATATCAACTAAGAACGGATGGTAGCCGGCCGTGCGTCTGGATGAGATTATATGAAAAAAGTGTATTATTTTTTGCTTTTCAGTTTTTCGGCGGTTTAATTTTTTTGTTAAAAAGTTTTTATTAATTGATTTTCTGTGGATATAAGATCAGCATTAAAATCTGAGAGTGAACAATAAATCGACCCTATTTTCCTACCCTTAGGGTAAGTTCTATTTTTTCAAATTTACATGCGACCAATTTTGAGGTATACCCTATGTAATAAAAAAATAATTATCAAAATCGAACTACTCTGTAAAAAGTAATGCGTGGTCAAACATTACAATCAGTGAGTAAACAATCAATTATCCCCTGTTTTCCTAACCTTAGGTTTAGATTTTTTTTCCAAATTTATATGGGACCCCCTTCGGACTATACCCTTTCTAATAAAAAAAGAATTATCAAAATCGGACTACTCTGTAAAAAGCTATGCGTGATCATACATAAAAAAAAATATATGCGTCGACTTGAGAACCTCCTCCGTTTTCGTCGGTTGAAAAACAAATACAAGCAAACATAACGATTTTTATACATAAAAAAATAACAAACAGCATTGTAAAATCATTAAACGAAAGCTCTGAGCGTTTAAACGTATTGTTTTTTTGCATCGGAAGCCGAAACAATGACTTTCAATCCGAATGAAGGAGATTTCGGAAAACCGTAAAAAGAGGCTGACATCAAAAACTTTCCGGTAAGAAATTAGAAGGTACTACGCGGGAAACGTTAGTCCTACGATACAAAATGCGGCTTATTTTTAGGAACCCGTGAACGAAAATAAAATAAAATAAAGGTCCGCAATAAAACATTGTTTTAAAATGCAATGAACTAAAACCACAACTGATCGCTAAATTCAGCACAATTTTTTATGTTATTTTAAATATTAGGTTAACGATTTTGTTTTTAAAAAGATAACATCATCTTATACATTGCTCTGATCCTAAGGTAAGTAGCTAAAGCACTTGCGATATAGAAATCGGAAACAACAACGGTGTCATTGTGTTAACTTCTAAACTGTACACTGTACGCTCCACTTTTACAATAATATTATCTAGATCACAAATGTTGCACCCGTCTGTTTTATAGTTAGTAATAATATTATAATATTTTATTCCTGAATTACTCCAAATCTAGATTAAAGAAATTTTCATTTGGAACCTAATAAAATCCCACACAAAATGATCCTGTTTGTATTCCAAATAAAAAATTAAGACTTTGAAAGTAATGATTACTTTCAAAGTCTTAATTTTTTATTTGGATTTAAAATGTAAGAAGATTATTTTGATGGTGTTTTGACGTGAATTAATCTAGAAAAATAAAAGTGTTTTTCCTACGAAACCCAATAATGCATGCCCATCCCAACTTCTACGGTTTTTAATCTATAAAACACGGATCGTGGAATACATTATTTTGCCTACTAAGCATGACGCCTATAGACGTTCGGAGAATACTAATAAGTTGCCGAATTTCTATCGTTACAATTTCGACTTTGTTAGCAAAGAATAGAGTTGAGATTTAGTTTGATGAAAATGTGTATATGCAGGAAGGAGTCATCGTCGTTAAAACCTAATCGTGTACAGGAGGACCTCATTATGCAAAACACTCGACATGCCCATTAAGGCACCGCATCGCTTCGCATCGCAACGCGGTCTTGCGTCGAAGTTTGTTTATTTAAATTGGTTCATTTGTCATTGTCGTAAGCCATTAGCAGGGGATATGTAAGGGATTAATTAGCAAAGTTTTGTGAAACAGCAGCAAGATACATTTAAATAAAAAATAAATGTGAGACAATTTTTTCATAATCGAAATTCGTATAATGCCATTACAGAAAACCTTTATATAATGCCATCACAGAAAATGACGATTGATTTTGAACTCAAATCTGTTTTCCAAACATTGTAGCCATATTCAAAAATGGCGGTTGCGCGTCTGCGTTGGTTTTTACTTGTCTATGTAATGGAGATTGATAGACACGCAAACAGGATAACAACGTTTTGTGGGAAAGGTTCGTTAAACTGAATAGTGGGACAGATATTTTACCTAACATTAAAATAAGATCAATCTTTGCGTTATTAAAAAAAAAAAAAATACTACGTCGTTTAAACTTAAAGTATGCCTATATGCGCCCCACTTCAGGGCACAGGCCTCACCTTAACTATCATGATGGTTTGGGCCATACCCCCACGTGGGCCCAGGGCGGATTGGCGGAGGGGTGTTGCATGGCCAGTGACTAAACCTAACTGTCAGATGTAATCAAGCGATATCAGCCGGGACAAACTGTAAAAACCGGTCAAGTGCGAGTCCGACTCGCGCACGAACGGTTCCGTACCATTATCTATAAAAACGGCAAAAAACCACGTTTGTTGTATGGGAGCCCCCTTAAATATGTATTTTATTCTGCTTTTTATTATTTGTTGTCATAGCGGCAACAGAAATACATCATCTGTGAAAATTTCAATTTTCTAACAATCACGGTTCATGAGATACAGCCTGGTGACAGACGGACAGACATACCTTAGTAATGGGGTCCCGTCTTACCCTTTGGGTACGGAACCCTAAAAATTAATAGTAGACAATCTTATAATTTATAGTTTGGATTTATTTCTTTGCAGTGGATTTCAGGGGAGCTCAAACTAAAAAATAACCTTCAGTTTAACTAAAATTATGATTTCTCCAATTATTTGAGTCACAAAGATAGAAACAGGCTGAACTGGATAAAGCAGAATTCGTAAAAAATATAGCTTATAATTCTACTTTAAATAAAATATCGATTTCACTAAACACATAATTCAAATCATACATATATAAAAACGTTGGTTGCCGTGACACAAATTGGCATTCTGAATTACAATATTTGACAAAACATGAATTTTCACAACGGTTCTAACTTTCTTTAACCACATCCACCGATTCTGATTGATGGACAAACGAAAATACATTTATAACGGCTATCCGCAGATTTGGCGTCCTTGTTGGTTGCCGTGACACAAATTGGCATTCTGAATTAGAATATTTGACAAAACATGAATTTTCACAACGGTTCTAACTTTCCTAAACCACATCCACCGATTCTGATTGATGGACAAACGAAAATACATTTATAACGGCTATCCGCAGATTTGGCGTCCTTGTTGCACAAACTCATAAATCAAATTCTTCGAAATTCAATTTCTGTGAGTTCCAGCCTAATCCTATCAATTTCCGTAAAACCGATGTTTCGATAGACAGTAAATAATTCAGAAATAGTCTTAGCTCTTGCGAATTAAAGTAATCCATTTGTTTTAATCACATCTAATGCGTTTTGGGATTTGGTAGCTAGACAAATTGGTAATTAGAATTCTTGCAATTGAGTTAAGTAAATAAAGTTTCAATGCAGGACACAAGCCTCTCTTAAAAGCCAGAAGGCTAAAATATTGGCATTTTTTTATTTTAAAAAATGCGGCAAAGGCATTGGTTAGAAAACCATTGATGTGGTGGTATTATTACCAAATCAATTGATTGTTTTCTAAATTCGTTATTATTTACTGACGTGAGAAGCGTACCTTAGCGCGTCAAGAAAGCATAAGAACATTATTTTGACTATTAACAATAAAATGTCTAATATGGCTCGTTTTGATATCGTTAGAAACTAACTATAGGTACTTTAACGACAATCCTTTCTCTATCGCAAACGGCACTGCTTTAAGGTTTTTAGGATTTCGTACCCAAAGGGTAAAACGGGACCCTATTACTAAGGCTCCGCTGCTGTCCTTCTGTCTGTCTGTCTATCCATCTGTCACCAGGCTGTATCTCATGAACCGTGATAGTTAAAGAGTTGAAATTTTCACAGATGATGTATTTCTGTTGCCGCTATATCAAGAAATACTAAAAAGCAGAATAAAATATATTTAAAAGAGCTCCCATACAACAAACGTTATTTTTTGCCGTTTTTATACAAAATGGTATGGAACCCTTCGTGCGCGAGTCCGACTCGCACTTGGCCGGTTTTTAAAGCTTTTTAAGGGTTAACCGTTTTCTTTTACACAGAAAAAGAAAAACTGGAAAACACTCTCTCGGGTATTTAAAAATTGGTATTAAATTGAGGGAAATAAGCGTAGGTTTGTTGGCAATATTTTTTTTAAAATAAATATTGTATAAATAATCCTAATAATGTATTATCAGAGTAAGAAACCCGGTAACAAAACTTTAATGCGTAAGGATTGGTTCTCATGTCAAATTATTCAATCCATTTATGCCAACTCGGAAGAGCCTTTCGAAAATCAAATCTGTATTTCTCGAATGTGTCTACTCAACGTATTTGCATCCGCATTCTTTGTCATCTGTTTATTAAAGTTCCGCCGCATCAGCGCGCCGACTCATCATTCCAATATTGTAGATCCGTGGGAATGAGATAAGCCGATTTATTAGAAGACGGCGCGAACGACAATCTTAGGACCAGTTTACATGCGTCTTTTTTTTCTACTTTACATTATACCCAGTTTCATTGGCATTAAAGATGATATTTAAATTGCATAAACATTTATTGCCCCTACAAAATTCGCTAACATAATAACTAACTGCCGTACCTAACTTAGTTGAAAGATCGGTCGCCAGGAAGCGAATGGTCGTAGTTCCGAATTCTACCCCAGCAGTAGAATGAAATTAAACAAGCCTAAAAATAGAAGAGTATATGAAGTATGTTATGAAACACAGCAAGATTAACAAACTGAACAGAACAAAACAAAGAAACAGACAAATTGTGTAGTTTTGACCTGAATATTCAGATATTCTAACACTTTTCAAACGATTCGATTGAATTAGAATCAATCAAGAGAATTGTTTTATAAGTAAGTCAATTAGCGACTAACTTCACGGCTCAAATCGTCCCCATGTAAACCAAGTCTTATATCTATGCGAAGCGGGTGGAAGGTGAATTCTTCGGATCGGGATGAAAACGATTTTGTCTATTGTCGATGGTTAGTATTGAATTTTATTTACGAATATTGATATTGAAATGTCGAGGCAAGTTTCTTATCGGAAGATTTTCATTAATACTTGACTCGTTTTGTTCGTAGTTGAGATCAAATAACATGATGGGCGTTTTGAATTTTGATATTGTTTCGGTGTTTAGTTTAGTTGCAAAAGTGTTAAGTTGGTTTTACTTTACAAGATCCGAAACATTGACCCTTCCATAGCTAGCTAGTGAAATGAAGAATGGTGAGCGAGATTTACAAAAAGTCATTTTAGGAATTAAATTAATGGCAAAGGAAGTTACATTCAAACTCGAAAATTTTCAATTCAACAGGCAAAAGAAAAAACGAGTAGCATCGTAAGAAATTATGAAAATTTGTCGAAAAATACAGGACGAATATACCGTAGTCGTGAGTCCTCTCGTAAAACACGTTTTACGACACATTTTGCAGGTAACACGATATTCTAACGTGATATATACGTTTTTATCTTTTATTTTTACGTCGATAGTCGACCTTTTTACATTTGTTACGCAAAGTTTTGGCCTCAATAGAAAAGCATTATTGGTTGCTGAGAGGTCGCATGAGACCGCGTCGCATTTTGTTATTGCTTTAGGCTTAGCTGGGCTGTGGACTTGGAGGTAGGACAAACATTTTGTAGGGACAGCTTTATTTATTTCTGAACCTGGCTGTCCGTCTGTCCGTCTGTCCGTCTGTCCGTCTGTCCGTCTGTCCGTCTGTCCGTCTGTCACCAGGCTGTATCTCATGACCGTGATAGCTAGACAGTTGAAATTTTACAGTTGATGTATTTCTGTTGCCGCTATAACAACAAATACTAAAACCAGAATAAAATAAATATTTAAGGTAGCTCCCATACAACAAACCTGATTTTTCTGCTCGTTTTTATAGATAGTGTGGAACCCTTCGTGTGCGAGTCTGACTCGCACTTGGCCGGTTTTTTTTTCTGTAAGTGTAGTGATTTGAAGTATTAAACTACGTCTACGATATTATTTGCCAAATTTCCTAGTTCTAGGTTAACTGAAAGTAATTTTGATTTCCTTGAGTGTCTAAATATACCTAAGTTTTTTGTGGCATAAACTCGCAGCTTCAAGACGCTGTACCCTTAAGAATATGGTTTTCATTATAACTCAATATCTTCACGCGTGCCCGAGATAAAGGGTCTTGACAGACAGACGGACAGATGGACTTGGACAACAAAGTGATCCTATAAGGGTTCTGCTTTCTTTTTGAGATTTGGAACCCTAAAAAGCAAATGTATACTTACCAACATTTGAAACGTGAACAAAGTATTAAAAATAGCTGGAATATAATCAAATTTTACCTCTTAAACATATTTTCTCTCAGAACAGTGATTTCCTCAAACACAAGTATGTTTCCCACAAAAAAAAACAATGTTTTTTTGCGATTTCCCATCTTTTACTTAGCAGCCGGACAAATTCAAAGACTTAAGTTTAAAAACATTTCAAAACGGTATCCCTGAGTGAACTCGACACGTGTAAGTTAGGTACTAAAATTTTTATTTTGTAAAACATAAGCAATATTAATTTCTCTAATTCTGTGTGGAAAATTTCAGTTAGTGAAGAGTGAGTAAGTGAGAAAATTTATAGAACACATAAAGTTCGTTAAATTATCGATAGCCAAAATATTTTCTCTCTAGATACACCTCTTAATCAGCTCATCCATCTCAATTTAACTCTATCTGAAGATTTATGTGATAGCTGATGTCAATAATTATAATATTGTACCTAGTTCTACAAAAATACTCTGAGTGTGTCATTAACTAAAATCTGATTCATTAGCGTCACAGGTAACATAATTGAATCGTTCTGTATGCATACATTACCAGCAGTTATCTACATGTTTCATAATCATCAAATCAGCCTATGTCTATTAAGGCTATTAAGCGATCATTAAACTGAATCTTTTTCCGAAACATAGGTACAGTTAATTCCAGACACACATCATTAAATCGATATCTCCGAAACTTCGCTATGACGTTCGCTTATTTATTATACAAGATCCATTAACTAATCTAGTTGCCCTGCTTTGGGTTTTGAGTCAAACGTCTGACGCTTAATGTAATAACTATATAGAAATATTTTACACACATGTTTTCCAATACCAATTACCTACAGATTATTTTTGATAACACAATTATCGATTGTATAACAACACTATTCAAAACTTTTGGCAAACGTGGAAATTGAATTAGATACTCGAGTTTGACATACAATGAAAACTCTGTAATTGGAAGTGATATTATTAGTGTTAAGTATTAAGAAGCGCCCTCGGCGCATTCATGGTGCCATACATTTCGTCTTTACAGTGCCCTGTCTGCGCGCCCTACACCTTAATACTAAGAGGCTCGATATATTAAGTCTTTTAAGATTAAGGTGGTCTGACAGCCATCACTTAAAACATTTTTCTAGAAATATTTATACATATTATTTTAAATATTATGTTATGTATTGTTGACATTTTTCTTTATTAGTTGTATTGGTTAGTTGTGTTGTATATTATATTTTTTTTATTATTGACATCGTATTTATTGCTCTCAATAATTTTATCTAATATTTGCATGCTATTTGTAAATGGCTGAAAAAGCTGAACTTTAAACAACAATTCTATCTAAAATGTACCTTTTTCACATGCAAATAAATTTCATTTCATTTCATTTATAACGTTTTCCGATTTCCATTATCGATATCACTATTATCGATTGTCCAACAACACTATTCAAAGCCTCTGGCAAACTACGTGGAAGTTGAATTGGGATACCTGGCTCACGGCGCGAACTCTGTAATCGGAAGTGAGATTAATCAAATTTTCGATAGACATTATGTTTTAGCTCGTAAAGCAATTAGGGACCGGCCGTACGTATGCGTGGTTTTCCCTTTTAGTAATATAGATGGTACAGTCATTAGCATTAAAACTATTTAATATTTAATAACGGAAAGAACGCATGGACTTTAACATACTGGCTCGTATTTTCTACATGTCAATCAACTCAAAACTTAAAAGCTACAAACAAAACGTTAGCATCAGAATGACGGAATGTCTGTTGTGCAGATCGGCCTAGAAAGTACAAAAAGAAGTTGCTATTTACTTGCTTATATTTATTCTAAATTTACACAAATAAATTCAACTATAGGTACAAAAAAATATAACATTATATTATGTTAAAATCGATGCATAAACACAATTCCTAAGTAACCCTATCTAAGTACCCAGAATGCAAGTGTAATGAAGGAGCGTGGTTACCTGCCACAAGTAAATGCATTTACTTACTAGGTAACCTCAAATATGACGTTATATTGTACATTATGTGTTTTCTGAAGAAATAAACATTTTTCATTTTTTTTTCATTTTCATTTTCAATTCTCCTTGTACACAAAACTCCTTGTTAAGCACAATCATTTATGTAAACTTACTTTAAACGTAGGTAAGGTAGGTTATTTTTGTATTGATCAAATCGGTATCTTATCTCCCTGTATGTGACTGTACCTTTAAAACGTAATAAAGCACGAAACCCATTTACTTAATGTTATGAATTGGTCCTAGTTTCAAAAACGGTAGACAGATATCAAAATGTAATATTCGCACAGCGTATAAGTAATAAGGTAATGGAAAATTAAATGGAAATGACGTTGATTTCGATTAAAATAATTAATTTCTGATTGCGATGTTACTCTCCAGAGAGTTGAATGAGATGAGGTAAAATTCTGTGACTGAATTCTTTGCATTAACGAAGAGTAGGTTAGGGGAGGCCTATGTCAGTGGCGGTCATTGATTTTATTTTGAGGTAGGCGGTAAAACATCCCAAGTAAGCTTAAACGCGATGTTTAAATTAAAACCGTAACTCGTAATGTGCGTTTCAATAAATAAGCTTTATTTGTTCGATCAAAATTGAACCTCATATCTCCTCCTCGAAAAGTGCTACCTAAAAGGCGTAAAACTTAAAACTAGGACTGCCTTCTTAAAAAAAGTATCCGTCTACAAATCTAGGTAATAAAATAAATGCGTAAAAAACAAATTAAGTATCACTCAGTCAAAATTTTGTCGGGTCAATGTAGCATGTCCATAGCACTATGCAAAGTCATTTCTTAATTAGCGCCATCTCGGTAAATTCGGCAACAGTTAATCGGATCGGAACTAACAAATTTTATAGAAATTATTGGTGGATGTTGCTTTTAGTTTGATGAGTTTAGTAAGAAAATCATAGATAGCGCTAAGTAACAAAATAGTTTTTTTTAAATACTTACGTATATTTCATTGCGTAAACCTAAAAAAATACGAAAATAAAATTTGAGCATTGAAGCTCATAAATCAATAACAATATCTTACCAGGGTTTATTTTTTTTCTTTCGTAAATTAGTGAATGGTGTGTTTGATGGTTTATTTCACCACCACAAATATAAAAACAATGAATGGAATAAGAACATGTCATTAAATTGATATCAGTAGTGGCTTTGCAAAAGTATTAGGTACTATGGTCACTTTTATTTTTGCCATTTAACACAGAAAATTTACTTGGGATTGGCGCGTAATTTGTCAAAACAAATAGACTTCTTATTACTGTACATCGTAGTTTTTCCATCGTACAGAACACAACAACACAGCACTAAACTCCAAAAACAATAAATATCACTAAAAGAAATCGTTTACGATCATTAGGAATAAAAACAATATTCCAAAACACCGCGGGATGATAACCAAAACAAACGAATGAAAAAAAATATGGCCGATCAAAATGCTCTAACTTTACATTATTTTTAGGATAGTTTTAGCAAACAATTTGTTATTCTTTTTCAAACTTCAAACTCTTTACTATAAATATAATTAGGATTTTAGCGTTTGAAATTTCATTTTTTACAATTTGTAATATAAAGTTTACTTACAATAGGACTTTAAATTGGAACCGGAAATTGAGCGCCATCTGGTGGGAGCTAAGCAGGTAGTCGCCGTATAATGCTTAACAAAAATTGGTGTTTTGTAACTGTTTACGTATGCGCACAGATTATATAAGTGTGTGTGAAAATTAAGGAAGTGTGCGTGAAATAGTAGGCGATCTCGCGATCGCCTACTGTGCATTGAAACGAGCGCGCTTTAGTATGTAAGTTTAATAAAGACGACAAAATGGTAACTTAGCCTTATTATAGAATGTCAATTTGGCAAATAAAGATGGTTAGCTGTCCTGTAGGATTTTTCTTTAGGTAGGCACTGCCTAATTGCCTATATGCACCGCACGCCCCTGGCCTATGTTTAGCAGTGGACATCCAGCGGCTGAAATTAGGAGTTGAGTGGTTAAAGGCTATATGATACAGAAAATTTTAACTACGTGTCCCTCTGTTTTATCGAATTCTAGATACGGAAAAAATGGGACAACATCACATACATGGCTCTAATCCTAAGGTAAGTAGCTAAAAGACTTTTGTTATAGAAATTAGAAACAATGACGGTATCACAACACCCAGGTCCGAGAAAATACAGAAAAGTTTGTTTTCTATACACCGTGAATTTTGAGATACCCGAGAAAATTAACTAACATACTCAGATATCGATACACATCGAATTCGGCGAATAAAAAAAATTTTTTTTATAGGAAAATTTATTTAATAGGTCCCTAACATTCCTTAAAAAATATGCACTATAAAAGTCCTGCTAATTCAAATAGTAATCATTATCATTCCAACATTAACGGAACCAAAATCCACCTAATTTAGTCGCGTAATATTGGCGTACGGAAGGAATAACTATGAATTATTTTTTTTTCATTCATAGTTATTCCTTCCGTACGCCAACGCCGTACGCCGTTCCGTTTTTTTTATTCGCCAAATTCGATGTATATCGATATCTGAGTATGTTAGTTAATTTTCTCGGGTATCTCAAAATTCACGGTGTATTGACCTGACCGAATCGAACCCGGAACCTCAGAGATGACGGCGCCATATATAGTTCGACGTGCTCGCCTCTCGGCTACGGAGGTCGTCGCCGGCAGGTCGTGTAAAAGTCATATAACAATTGATTAACTTCTGAGCCATAACCATGAACTCTTAAAACAATCTCAAAGTTGTCAAATCTGTCAATTTTGGTACGTCATTTCATACAAAATTTGACAGAAATGATAATGTTTGACAGATTTGTGATTGTTTTAACAGTTCATGGTTAGGGCCCTGATCTCGATCTTGTTCACAATCTTTTATCAATAACTAGTTCAAGAGAACTTAATCGAATAACTGTAATGGAACGAAACATGACCCACTTTCCCACTGGCGCAAAAAACACGCCACGTTCAGCTCGCTTAGTATGGTTGCCATGGGTTTCGTAAAAACAATTTTAGTAAACTGTTATCTTGCTATGCTTACATTACACATCACACACATCACCAGCCTTATCAGTCCACTGCTGGACACTGGTCTCTCCAAAAAAGGGATTTTGCTATAATCGCCACGCTTGGCAGGCGGGTTGGCGATCGCAGTTTGGCCAATGGTGGAGAGGAGACGCTGCTGCCCGTCTTCTTGTGGCGGTTCTCCTGTAGTCGCCTCTTACGACACCCATAGGAAGAGAAGGGGTGGTGCTATTCTTTTAACGTGCCGGCACCACATGACACATCACACTTATACATATTATGACAAATAACTAGAACATACTCTTTACCATGTAACCATGTACATGTCTGTCTTTATAATAAGTATCTGATATACAAGTCACACAGAACAACCAAAAGGTACCTACAATAGAACAAAGGGAATTAAATAAATAATATATTATTGTACATAACCTAATGATGCCAACAAATTTTATTTACAAATTTGTAATATAATTAACGCAAAATTTGTAAGCGCAGGATAAATAAAAATAACACGTAGAACTAGCAGAACAGTTCTAGAACAGATGCCACGTACCGGCAAGTACAATGTTACGTCCACCCAAAAGCTAGACAGACGACCGGGGCCATAACCATGAACTCTTCTTCTTCTTCTTTTATTTAATGGCCATAATATCATGGGTCATCGGTCCATTACCACCTCGCCGTTGAATTCCGCCAATATCACGTAAGATGGGAATACACGTTGTTTTTTTATTTAATTTACGTAAATTCTATGTAATCTAAGCAAATTTATCTAAAACAAAAGACACCACAGACAAAATAAGACTTCACAAAACACCTAAAACAATCTCAAAGTTGTCAAATCTGTCAATTTTGGTACGTCATTTCATACAAAATTTGACAGAAATGATAATTTTTGACAGATTTGAGATTGTTTTAACAGTTCGTGGTTACAGCCCTGATAAAGGTTGTAGCTGCTGGATGCAGGCCGCCTCCAACTGGCCAATGAAAGTCTTTGGGCATGCCTATGTTCATCAGTGGACGTCCTATGGCTAAAATGATGATGACGATGAAAAAAACACCTTAAATATCCAATCTAACTTACAAGCGTGGCCACCCTACACCCAGTTATCAGTGACGGCGCTTAAACGGAACGCGTCGGGCCACGTTAAGTTATTAAAATGGTAATTACTGAACCCGTGTTTCTCGCGTACGACATTTTGTCGTTAATGCGAAATACTGCCCTAACTTTTTGTAGTGCAAAGTTATGTATGTGGAATAATGTGGATAGATTGATGATCGATAGATGTTTGTTAACTGAATAACTACATACACAAATGGTTTCTTTAAAACCGATATTTTCTACGAATAAGTCTAAATTTTAAGTCCCAATTGTTTACCCTACCACTGCAACTGTATAGTTTTGTGGGTAATTGCAAGAAAATGCAAGAAAACTCGGTAACTGTTGTCATCATCTTCCTTTAGTATTTTAGCATTACAAGACAAAATATAGCTGTGCGAGCAGGTCATTATTTACATTATTTTATTAGCAATTTAATCTTCTATCACAAACATCATCTTGACATGCGATAAAAAATTATACTTATGTGGTTCAGCAACAGACTGAGGTAAATTGCTAAAAGCGAATACATTTTCCAATGAACGAATGATTATTATTATGTCGATGACAATATGATACAACTGGGATAGGAATTCCTCGACATTTAATTGTTGTTGTGATCCATTCAAGATACACGTCCAGATTTGATTACGAAATATTTTTTATCCCGTAAGGCCACGGCAGAGACACAATGAAAATTTTATTGTTACGCGGCCACCGGTGGGTAATTGAAGAATGGAAACTTCTTAATGATTGCCGTGTACTAAAAGAAAAAATAAACTAAAAAAACAAAGAAACCATCTAAAAACAAAAAATAACATTGGAACTAGTAAACAAAATACTATTCTGTGCCCTAACCATGAACTGTTAAAACAATCACAAAGTTGTCAAATCTGTCAATTTTATATTGTTTTAAACTTTCATGGTCATTAACATTAGAATAGTTTGTTACGGGATTGCTACCATTTGATGTGGGGCCTGTCAATTTTGGTACGTCATTTTATACAAAATTTGACAGAAATGATAATGTTTGACATATTTGTGATTGTTTTAACAGTTCATGGTTAGGGCCCTGTTCTCAATACAAATAATTAGCGGAGCAAAGAAAACAAATACATATAAAAAACTAATGCACGTTTCATTCCACATTTATTTCAAGTTTTATTCATAAAACCCTCGACAGTAACATGAGAACTGAACCCATTTATTTTCTCAGCAAATAAGCGAAATGAGTGCGAATAAAAAATGTCCTCACTGTCGCATTTTAAATAACCACTATAAATGTAAATCAAACTTCGCATCTTGATAACGCGGGATCCACAATTGGAAAACAATAAAGAGATAAAGAATGTGCTAGGATGATTAGATAGATAGATAGATACTCTTTATTGCACACCAAACAAAGAAGTTATAGTTGATATTTACAGAAAGATGTACAATTTAGGCGGTCTTATCGCTAAAAAGCGATCTCTTCCAGACAACCTTTAGGCAACTGCAAAGAAAGGGGAAAGTGCTGCAGAGTGCTTATTGTGTAATTTTATTTATATACCTACAATGTTAATATCAATAAGTATAAACTACATACACGTACAAAAAATACCTATAAAATATAAATGCTAAGATAAAAATAAACATACATACATATTTAAATATAAAATATATATCTATATATATATATATATATAATAAATAAATAAATATAAATATTGGACAACATCACATACATATATATATATATATAATATATATATATATATATATATATATATATATATATATATATAATATATATATATATATATATATATATATATATATATTATATATATATATATATATATATATATATATATATATATATATATTATATATATACCTATATGCCAGGAAATAACATGACTAACAACCAGTGATATTCCAGAAACAGCAATTTTCAAACCAGAAACGATTTGTTCTCACAGTGCAAGAAATTGTGCTTTAAGCCGACTTTTAAAAACAGCAATTGATTCGGATTGCCGAATTACTAAGGGTAAGGAGTTCCATAGACAGGTTGACTGAACAGTAAACGACCGCGTATAATAGTTTGTAGTATGGAGAGGAAATTTAAGAAGCAGGCTTTTGGATGACCGCATGTCATGACCCCGTGATGACTGCAGAAATTGAAAGCGCTCTTTCAGATACGGAGATGATTAATCGATGTAATAATAATATACTAAGAATAGTCTCTGCATGCCTAATACGAAAGCGTATCGTTCGTTCGTTCGTAATATCCGATCAAATTAAAATATCAATTCACTGGTATCAAAGGTTTGACAATTTATGAACATTTGAAAACAGTCGGGTTTTTTACACGGCTTGATTGAGTTGGTCTTGATCAAAGGACTGACACATGAGTCTGGTTATTTTAATTTGTTAGGTTTATACATTCAAACGAAAGATACATTTTCGTGGTAGGCCTCCTGATTCTACTATGGTATACTTAGTAGAAGGATATGTCGTCACTTACTTGTCGCGTATATCTATACTAATATTATAAAGAGGAAAGATTTGTACCTATTTTTGTATGTTTGTAATGAATAGGCTCAAAAAGTACTGGGCCGATTTAAAAAATTCTTTCACCAATAGAATGCTACATTCTTCCAATTTGACATAGGCTACATTTCATTTTGAAAAAAATTAGGGATCCTTGGTAAAATTTGAACAATGTAACCGAAGGTGTAGAAAAATGAGTCTTAAAATGTCTTTCGTCGAATGCGCTGCCGAAACTATTAGCGATAATTGTCTACCCCGTGCGAAGCCGGGACGGGCTGCTAGTCTGCATATAAGGGACAAAAGGGCAATAGATTTTCTTTTAAAAGCCAGTCAATGCAAGTTGGACTCGCGCAAACCCAACGGTTCTGTACAATACAGTTGTAGTACAAAAAGTTCGTCCATTATAAGTATGTTATGGTGCCGTCGTTGTTTCTGATTTCTATATTACAAGTGCGTTATCTTGTGGAATGGAGGCCGCGTACCGGCAAGCGCAGCGTGGGACGTCCGCCCACAAGGTGGGCACACGACATGGTAAAAGTCGCAGGACGACGCTAGATGCAGGCCGCTTCCAACCGGCCGATCTGGAAGTCACTGGGGGAGGCCTATGTCCAGCAGTGGACGTCCTGTGGCTGAGATGATGATGATGATGATGAGTGCGTTATCTACTTACGTTAGGATCAGAGCAATGTATGTGATGTTGACCAACACATTTTTTTTTTTTTCTTGCCTAATTTCATGATTCTAGGTCAACGAGAAGTATCTACCCTATGGTTTTTATTATTGTGCAGATATCAAAAATACAGTTTGAACAGCCTGTACATCTTTTGCTTGCATTAATTGAAAGGTTCAACCTTTTACAGTTTCAAGGGATCAAATTTCAACTTGAATAATTGATGAACTTGACTGATCTCAACGCGTTCCTATTAAAAAGGATAATGACAGACAGACAAACAACGAAGTATAAGGGTTAGGTTGATATTGGGTTCGAATCCGGTACGAAAAAAATGATTGTATGATGACTATGTTAAGCATGGCCTATGTCATGGATGTTGATTCTACCAAATTAGAAACGAAACAAACAAATAATTAAACAATTAACGAATATTTTGAATAACCTTTTTTTTTAAATATGGTCTTCTGACAGTGAAATAATACGCCAAATATAAAAAAAAAGTTAACTGCTAGCTTTCTAAAAAGGTATCACATGTACTGAAATACCTTAGAGGTAAATAAAACTTTTTTTATATATCAATATAGGTATTTAAATATGTTTTGTTTAAACAAGCCTCGATACTTTATCACTCCCTTAAATACATCTGGTGCATTAGTGACCCTGTATTACCAAGTTATACACGGTGTTACTTTGCATCCTTGCCATATTTACAGAGGTAACTATATCACTGACAATGATAACAAATCAGTAAAAAAAGAAAGACCTAATATATATTTTTTAATCTTGAGTATTGTTCCCTACTTTAACTCTGTGAATATGGCAAGGATGCAAAGTAACACCGTGTATACCAACCGAAAGATTTCTAAACAATCGGAACAATTTTGAATGGATGGAAAAATGTAACTTACATTTTTAAGTGTCAGCGAATATTCACCCGATAAATCCCGTTTTCAACGCGAACGTTTTTAAACGTGAAAAATACTCAATGAATTTGAACCAGCGCTGTCGAAACTTTTCACAATTTATCCGTATCTATCCATTCTGCGTCTAAACGCCGATACCGCTCGTTCGCCAGCCACAGCATAAGGTTATACAGTTGGATTGCTTTTGGTGGAACACAAGCGATGTGCGCAACAGCGGCCCTACTCTAAACCCCTAAAATATGAACTAGGTTCAAAACATGACGTCATGACTAATTTATTAAAATTTAAAATTTGTTGGATATTCTTTATCTATCCGCTCAAGCGATGACCCTTAATGGTCACACGACCCTTGAGGGCTGCGGGTTTACCAACCGCAAAATGGCGGCCGCATGGTTTTACTTCGTTGCTAATATTATTGTTAATAGAAAGATTTATTCACTTAAAACTTCGATACGGTATTTATTAACTAATGCTTTATTATAATATAAAAAGAAATTTTCAAATCACTTACCAATAAACACACAAATGTTGAATTCAAAATGCACAAGATCACATTTTATAGAAGTTGGGTAAATATGATATTATTGTCACTTAAAATCGGTTTACGTTTGCGAAATTACTGTCACGTAAAGCCTATATAATAATCTTTTATATTGAGTAATAACTGTAACACGTTTGATACACTATTATTTTAAAAAAAAACACCAAATAACACTCTTACGAAATTCACAATCACTGACTGAATTTTGTAAGCAATCCTACAGACAACTAAACATATCCATAGACAAAAAAATATATTTTTAGATAGTGTTGTTACCATAATATCAGTTTATACTAGGTATTTTGCCTAGTATATCACAGTAACGGTAAAAAATGACATAATTCCAACACTGACACATCGAGCCAACGGGGCAACCGTGGTTGCCCGCATCCCTGAAGGGTACCTGGGCCCAGGCAACCATGGTTGCCCACCTCGCTTGAGCGGCTATCATCATGGATCAACATAATGTAAAAAAAACAAAAAAATCCAAATTAGTAGTAAGAAGAGCACAGAAAAGTATAGTTTTGTCGACCTCCGTAGCCGAGAGGCGAGCACGCCGGACTGTATTGGCGTCGCCATCTCTGAGGTTCCGGGTTCGATCCCCGGTCGGGTCAATGTAGAAAACGAACTTTTCTATATTGTCTCGGGTCTGGGTGTTGTGGTACCGTCGTTGTTTCTGATTTCTATAACACAAATTGTTGTCCAATATTTATTATAATTGTTATTGAATTGTATGGCTCGTTACGAAATAGGGTTTTTTTGGAACAAAACTGTCACGTTAAATATCGTACAATAGTAAAAAAAACTGATTATATATTTTTAAAGTAAATAAAGAATACTTTAAAATACTAAATGAAACGTTTTGATTAATCTTTTTGGATACAATTTAAGCTACTGCATCGATTTACACTATGTCGACACCACCCGATCGCTTCTCCAACAATCGCTGGAGAGCCTTTTGTTTCTTTCATTTCCGGATGGGAAACTTTTTTTAAACGCCCAAGGTTCCAATGCCCTGGATTCGGACTACAAAGATTTTGAGGGTCTACGGAGTAGGACATTTACTTTTAATAATTGCTGGTGAGAGGGGAAAGGTGAATTGGTTTAGTTAAGGGTGATTGGAAGACAAAATCAATTAAGGTACGATTTTAAGGCAATTTCACTCCGTTTCAACGAATATTTTGGTAAACAAATGTGTTCTTGCTTTAATGCGTATTGTGATATTTTTTTGTGGTCATCCATTTCTCCGCCAATCCACACTGACCCCGCATGGTTGAGTATGGCTCAAATCACCTCATAGTTTTGATAAGGCTCTGGAGAAGGGCGTTACAGTAAAATAACCCAACGTAACTATTTATTACATTATATGAAATGAAAACTCGGAAAATCTAAGTACGGCGCAACGAATGTGAAAAATGTGTCACTTATATAGTGACACATTTTTTTACATTCTACCTTATCAATATAGGTAATCCAATCAATACAAGAAGAAGAAAATCTTCGAACGATGAAGGGTTCATAGTAACAGATTGTGCAAACAATTTTATCAAATTCGGAAACAATCACCAAAGATACAGTCTCAATGAAACACTCGCTCGAACATATCAATTTGAAGGAGCAGCTATTTTTATAGAACGCCAAACTTTGGGTTACTATACCACAGAGTAACTAAATTAAGTTAGAAGTTATGATTTAAACCTATTTTTTAAATTACTTGATTTTACTATGTGCTAAACAACACGTTAATTGTCATAGTCTCGAAGTTAGAAACTAACATAATTATATTACGAGTTATCAGGCAGTCAATTTTGCTATGTGCGTCGTATTTGGGAAAATATCGTTTCTTAAATACCAAGCTCAGCCGAAGAGCAAGAAGCCGCTGGATGCAGGTCGCTTCAAACCGGCCGATCTGATAGTTACTGGGGGAGGCCTATGTTCAGCAGTAGACGTCGTGTGGCTGAAATGATGATGATGATGTTTCATAATTTGATCCTTTTGCGTTTAAGGCGTACCACGGTGCCACTACGCCTACGTTTTTTGTTTGTTCGTTGTTTGTTCATATTTTGTGCAATAAAGGTCTTTATCTACTGCTACTATGAATATGCCGCTCGTCTTTACTGAGACTTTAGATATGGTTTAGGGTTTTAGTCTAGATCAGCATCTCTTACTGTATTCTTTGTTTCGTCATTTAATAAATTTATAAAGCGATTAACAGACATTTAAGGACTTACAAAGATTGACCACAAGTTATACTTTTATGACAAGCGTTAAAAATATCCCAGCCATTTCCATAAACCGTTTCAACTTCAGTATATTCGAAAACGGGATTTTTAATTTCTTAATTCTCGTGGCTAGCTATCATATTAGAAAAATAAAAGCTAAAGTTTGTCTCGTTAAAAATATAATGTTTCGTGAGAAACATAAAATAATATCTCTTACATTGTAACACGTAATAAACTCATTCCTAGAAGTTTTATGTGTTGCGTTGTTTCGAGCTCCCTACACGAAAGAGACTTCATAACATCGCGTACTTTGTAATATCTCTGTGTTGTCTAGCTAGACTATAAATGTGTAGTTTACATAGATATAAATAAAACGTGCCGTAAAAACCAAAAGCCCTTCAAATGTATTGTTCTGTTTATTTATTCAGCACATATTAATATTGTGTTAACTACTTATATAATAAAATGTGTAATAATATAGAAAGTTTCTCAGTGAGTGAACCAATGTAAATAATTCTTAATAAGAGAAATAAAGTTCTTAAATCGCGGCATCCGCGATTGTGAGTGAAATCCATTTTAACTATATTTTAGTGACATAAATGCTTAGGAAAGCCCGATAAAAATTGTCCTGCTTAAGAATATTTGCTACTAGTCTTTAAGCTAAAGCTGTAGAGCGGCATGATTATATTAGACACAAAGTAAGTCATTACTTTTGCATTATGAAAAACAAAAGTTAGAATTCAGAATAGAAATGGAACAAATCGCTGTTTCAGTCAGCCTGTGACTACCTATGGTTGGTGTAACCTGATTGAATCGTCAGGCAAATATGACCTAATAATTCGTGTTAAATTCCGTTCTCGTCAGTTACTTAGTAGTTTAGGGACACAAGCAAAACAGCTTTTTTTTTCGTCAGGAAAATGCTTTATGAATACCACACCAGCTGCGGGGGCAGATGGGGGTTATGTGGGACTCCGGACCTCAGAATGAGGCCCGTTTCCCACTAAAATCATGGCGGTGTCCCGCCGGTGCCATGTGAGTCGGGACCACGGGTTTCGCCATAGGCCTAGGGCATAGGCATGCTCCGCTGTCCCAACTCGGTTGTGGCTCACTATAAGCGAGCGCCACCCAGCTCAGCAACACAGCCTAGTTTATCTTGTCTGTATTCATGATACAGACTACAAGTGAGGGTCCGCTTCTTGTAGTTCAACATTCAACAGATTTACTAAAATTTATCTTCTACACTGTTTCTTTTTAAGCTGTGTCCACGTGCTATTTCCCCGCGAGACAACTCATCTTGACGGCCACGTATCAATAATTCCCACCCGTTTTATTTCAGCCCTACAGACGTTCTGTATCTAATAACCAAAACAATCTCTAGAAACAATCTTGAGATTCGCGAGAAATTGAAAAACAATACCGAGGAAGTTGTTTGTTTAAAATAGTTTTAAGGAAACAAACCTTCGCTCGCGGTGGGAAAGTTTGTGTAATATAATTACAACAACAACAAAATACAACTTGAAATTTGCATGGTTAGTTAATTATTGACGTATTTTTTTTTACCAATCATCCATCCACTGCGCAAAAATCTCCAAACCCTTTCACCGTTCTTTGCCTAGGGGGTTTTAATTCACTGAAAAAAATGCAAGTAAACTGACACTAAATAGCACTTTATCGAGCGATACAAACAAACATAGATTCTATTTCGCTAAGTAGTTGGTTCAAATTACTATTGCCAATGAGTGACTTCAGTGTTAAAGTGGGAGCGCGTATCACCAAAGCAGGACAGACAAACATAGACTCTATTTTGTTACAGAGTTGGTTCACAGTGAGTTAGTGAAGTAATGTCGAAGTGATCGCGGTTTCGTTTAGAAAAAAGAAAAAGTTTCAAATTGATTAATTTCAATTCAAATCAAATTGACATACTCATCCAAGTGCATCTTCTAACGTTAACTGGTATAGTACGTTAATAGATTTTGATCTCGTATGTGACCATCGGCACTAATTTCTTCATTTATCCGAAAGGTAAAAAATGACTAAATTATGGTTTAGTCTTGCTCACTCAATAACGCTCGATTCAAACGCTTAGCTCATTAGTTTTAATGAGAGGCTCAGTACTTCGTTAACACAACTAATTAAGACAATCCTGATTTACAAATTAAATTTTCATAATCATAGAAAAAAAATATAAATTATAGTTAAGACAAGTGTGATAGAACGATGTTTGCTTTTTGTTAAGAGTTTGTTAATTTTGTAGTTATTAGTTACCCGCCATAGTCAGCCAAGCTTACGATTACTGTCTATTTTTTCTGATCATTTTCATAAAAGAGGGGTATAATCCTAAACTGAAATTAGCAATAGATTAAAATTATCTCTGAATACCAGTATTCCAACTTAACAAGCAACAGAAACAGAAAACTATGTTAAAAGTTTTTTAAGAAGTTCATACATGTATTAAGCAATTAAATTATACATTATTTAAATCGAACGTTCCCTTATTTATTTTCTGTTTAAAAATTTACGGATGAAATGTCAAATGGCTATGAAATAAAAAAAAAAATTATGAAGAGAGTAAAAGTGCTTGAATTGATGGGTCATATAGCGCTATTTGACGGTGGCAAAACGCAAAAATAGTGTTTATCCGAAAGATAAGTAACAAATAGCCTACACAGAATTTATCCGTACATTGTAAAACATATCCTTAAAATTATAGAAAGTTAAGCAGAACAAAGAAATATTTCATTAACAGACAAAGCACTCAGTTTGTAAAAAGAAAACTCGTGCATTTCAAACCCTATTTAAGTAGACTCAAACTCGAAAGTTCTCTTGTTAAAAACGTGTTTAAAATGTTAACTCCAAGCTTCATGCTAAGAGCCGTTAAAAGAAAACACAAGAAAATGCAAGTGGAAAGTGTTCAGAGAGCGCCTTACCGACTGCTTACGGCATTAACAATTCCTCGATAGAACTGGATGGAACCAGTAATATCCGCTTCCATACACAAATCACAAACATAACCCTTTCCGCGTCATTGGAAATTAACGCTTACGCCATTGTGTTAGAAGTCGCAATGGTGATTCGAAGAAAGTTGTAAGTGGAAACCAGTAATGCATGACGTCCTTCCTAGCAAATCCGAGGCTGTGACAGTTCAAGATATACTGGAGTTGTATCTATACAATTCATATGAGCCAGGAAATTGTTTGCACTATATCCGGGATTTGGCCGGAGATTTCCGAGTCTCATAGCTTTATCTGCGATACTAGAGGTCGTTAACCTTAGGTACATTGAGACTTACGATAAGTAGAGGTAAAGATTGAGTTTGAATTGTTTTGACGTTTGTCAAAGCATTTTCTTAAAATTACAAGTGCGAAGGAACCAGCTACATCATCGGGACAAAATGACATCATATTAATCCATGTTCTACATAAATTAGAATTAATTAAATTAAAATTACATCGCTACACTATTTTGCTTGTCGATCGTACAGTACTTGTAAAGATAAGACGAAGTTAGAAGGTCAAGTGGGGCTGATTACTTACCAAGAAGAGAAAATGACCAGTGAACCAAAGCAGTGTAGTGGTCAAATAAAAAAGGTCCCTTACCCTCAGAGCTCTCTTCATTAGTTTATTCGTTTTTATTTTAATTCACATCACATCACCAGCCTATAACAATCCACTGCTGGACAAAGGCCTCTCCAAAAGGAGTATTTTGCCATAATCACCACGCTTGGCAGGCGGGTTGGCGATCGCAGTTTGGCCAATGGTGGAGAGGAGACGCTGCTGCCCGTCTTCTTGTGGCGGTTCTCCTGTAGTCGCCTCTTACGACACCCATAGGAAGAGAACGGGTGGTGCAATTCTTTTAAAGTGCCGGCACCACACGGCGGTTTATTTTAATTATATAGATCTTATGTAATCTGAAATAAATGAATTTGAATTAGCCATACCATCGTATATCAGAGACTATCTGGTCCTACGACATTATGCGAGAGACAAGTTGGAAAGGATAGGCACGTGGTCATGAAATGTGGCAGTTTATTAACTCACACACTCACTGAGCATGAACGAGGTTATAATTTTCAACCGAAAAAAAAACGGAGGAGATTATTAAGTCGACATGTATTTTTTTATGTTTATTATTAGATATTTTATTAGGTATACCTCGAAATTTGTCGCATATATTTTAAATAATATAACTTACACTAAGGGTGGGAAAAGGGGTGATTTATTGTTCACTCTCAGATTTTAATGCTGATCTTATATCCACATTATATCGTTAAATAAAAACCTTAATAACTAAGTTCCTTATCTAATGTATACCTAATTAGCTCTTTTTACCCGACTACGGCGAAGCTAAAAGGAAGGGTAATGATTTTGGCAGTCTATGTATGTATGTATGTATGTATGTATGTTTGTATGTTCCACCGTAGCACCTAAACTACTGAACCGATTTTAATGAACGAGGTGTCCATAGATTCGTATTAATAGCCCGGGTAAAATAGGCTGTATAAATTTTATCAAAATTGTCTCAGACGGAATTAAAACGTCAGTTTTTAACCTAAAAAAAAACTAAAATTGTGATAATCATCACGTGTTTGGTATCAAAAGAAAGCTCTTGGCTAGCACATTACGAATATTGTTTCAGTCATAATCTATACATTTGAATGCTTTGTCCTGAATGACTGCCTGACGGATCAACGCACAGCCTAAGCCGCTGATCGTAGAGACCTGAAACTTGGAGTGTGTGTTTTTTTTATGACGTAGGCATTCCATAAGAAAGGAGTTTGCGAAATTCAACCCCAAAGTGGGTGAAACCGGGGGGCAAAGTTGGTATGGAACAAGGTGATTCCATGGTCCAATCTACTTCAAATTTTGCATAAACATTCTTTAACAGCATTGACGGAAGACATGTTTTGTATTTTATTGAAATGCATCCCCTAGTGGAGTTAAATAGGGGTAGAAAGCTATTTTGGGGGTGATTTGCTTCGAAGTTGATATCAACACTCCTTAGTGCTATAGGTAAATGAAGAATTAAAAATAAATTATTTTAAAGACGGTTGTCATGTCATTGTCATGTAGTGTCAAACACAAAAACATTGCAAATACATTATTTTGATGTGAAAAAAATGTGTTCGTTATCTTCCTTAAACTTAGGATTCGCTACATATCTATGTAATCTTCTTTATATATAAAACAAAGTCGTATTTGTTACAACACTTATAACTCGAGAACGGCTGGACCGAGTTTCATGGTTTGTAATTTGTTGGATTTGTCTCCGCCCCGAATAGTATAATAAATAATAAAAAAATGGAAAAGCTGACAAAAAAAAAACTGTTAGGCGTTACGAAGTTCACCGGGTCAGCTGGTTATTAATAAAAGTAAACTAACTGATCTGAAGACTGGAACTACAAGATTTCTATATTACAATGAAGTTCTGACGGTACGATGGAGGTAGTAAAAGGCAGTCTAGAGACCATTTTTTGAAGCAGGAGCAGGTGACGCAATCATTGAAGATAATGTACTTGGACGCAATTATCATTTGGGGCTAGCCAATTAAAATAAGGCGGACTGCAGCCTCGCTCTGTTAATTCTGACCATGAATATGACAGAAAAGACGTTACTAAAACGAATGAGATTTGATATAGGATACCAGCAAGCCAAGATACCTACTGTACCTACAGACAATGATGGTGTGATAATGATGTGATGACGTCAGTCTACTGATGGACAGAGGCCTCTCCAAATGCACGACAGTGATCCCAATCCTTGGCTATTCTTTTCCATCCATTTCCAGGTTTAAGTAGAACATCGCATTATGACAGCAGATATTAAGGTTTAAGTTAGGCCAGTAATTGTAATGAAAATAAAGATGTATTAAATATATTTTTTTTGTTTTTTTTTTAATTTAATACTTGTGTTAACTTATTGTATTGTGGCTGATTAAACGTAATAAATAACAAAATGTCATAAGCTTTAAGTGGTGCAAGAAGCCAAAAAAAAATGTATCTTAAGTATGATTGTGCTAATCAAATGTTTTGTACTTAGGAAGCATGTTTTTTTTTATCATTATCTCAATAAAGCTCTTTAAAAATAAACAAAACAATTATAGCTTTAGGTATTGAGTAAGGACCTAGGTATAATGTTTTTATGTTTAGTTTATGAACATAATTAAAAATAAATTTTCTTTAATTTTGTCTTAGCTCTTTACTTCACTAAGTTTACTTTTGTTATTTACAAACACTACCGTTACAGGAAATAACCCCAATAATACTGATAGGTAGCGCCGCGCGCGCAACGCGTTCCGTTACTGCAATAGTTTGGTGCGCCTCCTTAGCGCAACTCATGCTAGGCTTGTACAGAGCGCGCGATCTGCGCGCGTGCATTTCCAGTTCACTTTCCAGGTAGCTCATAGGCATTGAACGCGGCAGATCTGGCGAACGCGCCGCGAATGCGCAGGTCACGCGCAGCACGGCCTGTGAGCTACCTAAAAGTGAACTAATATAAATAATAAATACACGCGTGCAGATCAAAGCCTTGCATGAGTTGCGCTATGGAGGCGCACCAAACGATTGCAGTTAAGCTTCAACCAAACCAACGCGTTCAGCCTGCATGCGCGTTGGCGACTTCTCGCGTGCAAGGCCAGTGTACATCAAACGCGCGGCCTAGGTACGCGTTTAGTCCAGTCTGCATCTACCTTCCGTTCCGAACATACTCCTACCTAATGAATTTGGTGATAATGGAAGATAGTGAAAGTAAAATCAAAGCTGAAATAATAATAATAAATTGTTTCCACAATCACACCAATTATCTAGCCCCAAACTAAGCAAAGCTTGTGCTATGGCGACTAGATAACGGATAAACATACTTAAATACGTTTATAAACATCCATGACTTAGACAATGCTTCTATAAGCAGCAGTTATTGAAGATGGAAAAAAATGAGGATCATTTAAAATAAATTAATTTATAATCAATTTGGTGATCATTATTGACGCAGGTTTCTTTTAAACAATTCGTAAAAAATCCAATTTTATAATATAAGTAGTAATAATGGATATTATCATACTATCATATCTGTCCATGACATCAAATGAACGCGGCCGCCCAAACGCGCGTGCGAACGCTGTATTTCGGACGCAGGACGCACCGGTTTGAACTCGTCGCTACAAATGGTATTGCACTATCCTAAACGCCACCATGCACGCCATCGCGCACGCAGGATAAACGCGTTAGTTTGGTCAACAGCTCACCCTAACTACTTTTCTTAGAATGTTAATGTAGATACTAAATGGCTAGTGTATTATGTCGATCGGGAAACGGAAAAATATTAAATAAAAAAATAAGTTTAAAAAACTATAACCCGACTACGTAAGAAAGTGGTCTAAAAAGGACGAAACAAGTAAATCATTAAGATAGAAATCCAGAAATGAACAGGTACAAAAATGGTCAAGGTAGAGCCGTGGTCGTACCCACTGTACACCTACTATGATATTGTGGGTGCCAGGAACACTTCCATTGAAATGGTACTGTGATGGTAGGTTACATACAGTGGGTGCGACCACGGCTCTACCTTGACCATTTTTGTACCTGTGCATTTCTGGATTTCTATCTTAATTATTTACTTGTTTCGTCCTTTTTAGACCACTTTCTTACGTAGTCGGGTTATAGTTTTTTAAACTTATTTTTTTATTAGAATTGGTGCCAGCCATTGTGATTTAAAATTTGTTCATTCGCACCGACTCCAAAAAGAACTGATTAGGTGTACTTACATTAGTTAAGGAACTTATTAGTTATTAAGGTTAAATGAAAAAAAGTTTATTATTTTATGCTTTTCAGTTTTTCGGCGGTTTAATTTTTTTGTTAAAAAGTTTTTGCTATGGCACTTTGATTTAGTCCCCTTTAAGATTTGCAGTACTGCTTATTGTATTCGCACAAGACTGGCTTATACGGAACCCAGATAATAGTTTTACGCACCCTTATCCAAAAGGAAGCAATAATCAGGTAAGTTACAATTCGCGTGCTTGACATCACGACTCAATTAAACTTGATCGTAGCAAAGTTATTCAAATAATAATCATACCTCGTCCTCGGTCAGGAGGTTCCAAACACTGTTTGCCCAAACAGTGCCGAGCCGTTCGTAATCCTCTTTGGCTCGGGATCGCCAAATTACCCTATTGTGCGTAGATGCAGCTCTATTTGCCGTTTGAAACGGCTCCCGGATTATTTTGTTTCATTTAAGGAGGTTGTTGAGAGCTTCAGTTAAAGTACAAGATTTCAAAGAGAATGTGCTTCTACAGGAATGTTTTCTACGTAGCGGAATTGCGTGCGTCTTCCATTTTAAGCCACCTTAAATCAGCGTTGCACTCTTTTCCAGCACACGCTGAGATGGTGCTCATTGGACTCTAATATCGTTACACCGACCGTTGGGTTTTTTTTAGTGTAGTTTTTCTAATTATTTGCTTTGTCTTGTGATCTTGCCATTGTGCTTTTCTGTTTGTGTTCTAAATATATGGGTGTAAATATTCTTTTTCAAAATTAAGATTGGTGGCAGCGTTTAATAGTGATTACTGGCGGCCACAGCCGCCAGTAAATATAAACGGTATATACACGGTGTGGTATATAAACGGAATGAGAAAACTAAAGGAAAGACATATAGTCAAAGTTGCTCAGCTATATAATGGGGACATGACTTCTTATCTAAGCGTAAATCAGGCATTCAGGGTCTGATTGGAACTATTTAATTCCAGTGAGTATGCGAAGTAATAACTACTGTTGTAATACATGAACAGTGGCTGTTATTTAAGACATCAGCAATCGAAATCGGATTACAATGGTTTGTTACAAATATTTGTCCAAACATTGTACACTATAATTTGTGTTTGGTTCGAAGACAATAAACACAGCCGCGTCGCAGACTAGACCACAATAGAGGCATTGAGAGTAGGCTCATCCCGCCCTCCAATAAGTGAACGACGGTGATTCACATAATAACGCAAGGGCCTGGTTTAAGGAAAACAAGGAAAAATATTTTTAATAGTGTCACTCTAAAAATGCTGACTTTTTATTTTGTGTATGTGAAAAAAGCAACTACTTATCTTCTTTAAGTTACAAAAAAAAACTATTCAGACGAGCTAGCAGTAATGAATACCAGGGGCTATCCATGAACTCTTAAGAGTTTTAAGAGTTCATGGCTACCCCGCTAGTTTCACTATCTACCTCTTTAGCTATATGGTCAGATCAAGTGTTAAATTATTGTATAGTCAAAATTGACATTGAAATGTCAGATAATTACAAAGTTTTCAATCGATACGTTAATAAGAATTAATTAAAAACTTGTTTCAAAATTTGATTACATAGTTAATCACTCGTAAAATATAAGTATTTTTTAAAAAAAGAATAGAATAGAATATTTATTTACTTGCTTGAGACACAGTTTAAATGCTATTACAGAATGAGTTGTGCATATGTCTTGCTTCATTTGGTCATCAAGAGTGCGTCGAAACAGGATGTTTTATCACCTGCAAACCTTCTGTAATTTTAAGTATCGGCTATTACCTTTACATATTTATCATATTTGCTGGCTTAGTAACAAAGTCAAAAACTTAGTAAAAAGTGTTAACCAAACTTGAAGTAAAATTAAATAGTAAGAAAATCTACGCTGCAAAACAGTATTAAAAAAAAATGCATTTAGGAATCCCTGACATTGCGAAGTACCAAGCACTGCGTGATGTTCAAGAGATCCTACTGCACTTTCTTCTATTTAAGGCTTAGCTCACTGCTTAATTATTTACTGGGACTAGTTGACCGAGGACTTTGTTTAATTTAAAGCTCTTATTAAGCGCAGTTGTTTAATTTAAGACACGAAGGCACATACTGCTTTCCTATACCCCGTCTATTTTGTGCACGATACTTATGCGGGGCGACTGATGCTGAGGGATGAGGTTAATAGTACTAGCAGTAATAGATGGTGTTACTACTCATCATTTCAGCCACAGGACATCCACTGCTGAACGTAGGCCTCTCCCAGTGACTTCCAGACCGGCCGGTTGGAAGCGATGCATCCAGCGACTTCCTGCAACCTTTACCAGGTCGTCGGTCCACCTTGTGGGTGGACGTCCACGCTGCGCTTGCCGGTACGTGGCGTCCATTCCAGAACATTTCTAACCTATCGGCCGTCAGTTCTACGAGCTATGTGCCCCGCCCACTGCCACTTTAGCTTGCTAATCCGTTAGGCGGCTATGTCAGCGACTTTTGTTCGTTTACGTTCACTGTGTTACCTACTACTACTTCAATTATAATACTGAATACCCCGCTAATACATACATTGCGTATACGGAACAGAAATGTGGCCTCTTACTATGGTCCTTGTAAAAAACGTCAAAGGTTGCTCAGTGTGCTATGAAAAGAGCTATGCTCGGTGTTTCTAAGATCAAATCAGAAATGAGAAGATCATGGTCACTAACATTAGAATAGTTTGTTACGGGATTGCTACCATGTACCTTATTTTTGAGTTCCCGATATTTCGGCACTGTTGCAAGCGCCATGATCACGGAGTAACTGAAGATCTTGCGGGTAAGTTGTTAAGGGCAAACATATCGGTCTACCCTCTTTCGCTGTCTTTTATTGCACGCGTCGGTACCATTGTCTACAAACTCACTATTTTCTCGCACCTGTTCTCGACACACAACACTAACAGTATCTGACCGCGAAACAGCAGTTTGTTGTTTTTTCCGGTTTTTTAACCCAAAAATAAGGTACATGGTAGCAATCCCGTAACAAACTATTCTAATGAGAAGATCAGTAGACAAACAAACGTAGCTGACAATGAAATGATGGTATTGCATACATCTCGTTAAAGCCAACGCCTGTCACCCCGGACGAACGATTGACTGGTTGAGCATTAAAATAGTCAGGGTACGCTTGACCATGTCATGGTATAATTATGACTAGACATGGCAATGAGGGCTATCACGTGTGAATTTGCGCCTAGAGGGCTTAGTGTCGCGTGTGGTCTCCGAATGTAACGTCAGTTTGTAGGTGGCTCCATACGTACGCGGGCTTATTAAAATTATTGTTTATGTTGTATTTGCTATACCTAAGATTTAGCATAAAAATGTGAGTTACGGGTCAATGAATCCCAGTGCTTTAAAAGCGGAGCTAAGAAAAAGAGGTGCAAAAAGGTATTGGGAATTACATTAGATTCCCGGCTGCCTTACAATTTGCCTATATAATTGCCTTGTCAGAAGCTATATTTTATATAAGCTATATTTTTGTGACGTGTAGGTATAAATGCCCGAAATAGGGCCTATATACTGAATAAATAGGTATTATTTAGGACCTCACTTGACAGTGGCGCCAACTGTTGAGCACAAAAACGGTTGCCCCTATCGTAGTTAAACATATTTGAGCGATTAAATCAGGTTCCTTAATTTTTAAACAGACCAGCACCATTTCTAGAGAAGTGTTATCCGATTTTGCATGTCGGATAACACTTTTTGCCGGCATTTACTCTTGTTGCCCGTATTATTATGTACATTGATTCTTAACACCGGCCAAGTGCGAGTCGGACTCACGCGCGAAGGGTTCCGTCCGTACCATTATCTATAAAAACGGCAAAAAAAATACGTTTGTTGTATGGGAGCTCTCTCTAACTATCACGGTTCATGAGATACAGCCTGGTGACAGACGGACGGACGGACCCTTTTGGGTACGGAACCCTTAAAACACAATAATACTGCGATTCGAGCCAACGTCTCACATATTGGGGGTTCTAACCTAGGATGGGAAATACCAACACGTGTCTAAAAGAGACACATTTTAGTTACATCCAACAGTTAAAATTTTAGCGCTAATAACCTGATGTGTCTTATGCTGGGGCTTCATCTGCGTCTCTGGGGGGCATGGAACGCCTAAAACTTTGTTATGTTTAACTTTATGTTCCATGCTAGAATGGCTAGCATGACTAGCTGGAAAACGTTGGGAAATCAAATAAGTAAATTAGACCTTCTCTGTCACCCTGTATTGATAAATTAACTAACTAACTAAATAAAGTTAGTCCCACAAAATCGCAACGCTATCGTTACAAAAACCAGTTCGTCATTTGTCACAGCGATAAATCAAAACAAACAATGCTTTGCGACTCCATTAACCAAATGACTCGACCTTGCCCGAAGCAATGAACTTTCCCAATTTATAAAACTGAGTTATACACGGAATTAAATAACATTTATATCGACGGAAACTTCGGCAATAATTTCTTGAGTCTGAAACTTGGAACTCCTCTTCCCGGTAATTAATACGATTGGGTTTTGATTAAGCAAATAAATGATTCCGTTGCGATTTTAACGTTAAGTTTCGAGTTAGAATGTTTCCGTGCGACTTGAGCCCCTCCCCAGTTATGGCAAATGTGTACAGTCAATTTATGTTTTTGTTTTGGAATTATATATTTTGGCTTTAGGCGTCTAACTGTTAAGGCGAGTGTCCCTAAAACGACGGGTAATTTAAATATGAAAAAGATCGTAACTAAAAATATGTTAAAGTAAAATGCGCAAAATTAAATACAAGCAACTGAAGTAACATTAAATCTCTATTTTTCAGCTTATGTATGGAGGAATAAAGAAAATAAAATAAATATTGGACAACATCACATACATTGCTCTGATCCTAAGGTAAGTTGCTTAAGCACTTGTGTTATAGAAATCAGAAACAACGACGGTACCACAACACCCAGACCCGAGCCAATATAGAAAAGTTCGTTGTCTACATTGACCCGACCGGGGATCGAACCCGGAACCCCAGAGATGGCGACGCCATATAGTCCGGCGTGCTCGCCTTTCGGCTACGGAGGTCGTCAAATATCAGAAACTTATTAAAAATAAACACTTACCCATACAACGTTACAGTTGATCAAGTACCTATTTATTTATTATGAGGAGGTACTATTTTTGTAAACATTTATAAATACGCCATTTATAAATATTAGTGTCATTATTGTGAGTTATGATACAAGGCATCAGGAGACGTATTTTTGAATCGTGCGAATTCCAATTCGAATACGAAATGGCAAGATTCGCATGCGAATGACTAAAATCGCTATTTTTGAAAATTCATTCTGTGAATTCTGCAACGAGTGGTCCGACCCACTCGTATTTCGATTCTACTAGTAGAAAGTTTAGAAGTATGACTTTGACAAGTAAACATATGGTTCACAGATTAAAAACTTTTTCTTTCGTTTAGTTTCATGCGATTCATTGCCGGTTTTTAAAATCAATAAGTTTTTGCATTCCGGTTATAAATATTTTCTGCGTGAAACAAGAATAGTTAAAGAATTTTACCATAATAGCAACACAGAATTCGAGTGATTCAAAAATGCATAAAATCGGGAGTGATAGAAATAGAATTCGCACACGAATCGTATTCGTGTTGGAATTCAAGCTTCATTTCGAGTGCTTCAAAAATACGTCTCCAGAACAAGACCTAATGACAACACAAATGGACCTGAACCACTACTTAGAACACTGTTGGCCTTACTACAAAAAGGATAGACTAGGGTTAAACACCTGTCTTAAGATTATTCAACCAATTTTAAATGTGGACACATCAGATATTCGACACATATTACTAACAAAAAGTTTTAATTGGTTGACTAATCGTAGACAAGCGTTTAAACCTAGTCTATCTTTTTGTAGTAAGGCCGACAGTGTTTAAAGTATTCACTAATCGGGTCCTCAACATTATGTCGGTATAAAATTAATTACGTAGAACATTCATCTCAGCCTATTGCAGTCCACTGCTGGACGTAGGCCTCCCCCAAAGAGCGCCAAAGAGCACGATCTCCCGCTTTTTTCATCCATCCACTGCCAGCCATCTTCCTAAGGTCGTCGGTCCATCGAGCTGGGGGTCGTCCTACACTACGTTTGCCTAGGCGTGGTCTCCACTCGAGAACCCGTTTACTCCACCTTTCATCGGTTCTGCGACAGATGTGGCCAGCCCACTGCCACTTAAGCTTGCTACATTTTTGGACTATGTCAGTTATATTACGTAGAACATTAATCCTAACTTTAGGCATGCCTCCTTATCGGAAAAAGTTCATTTGAATCATTCATAACGACTGTCGATTTATTTGGCAACTGAATTGAGTTTGCATCGGCCCTCAGTTCGGTTTAATATTTACAATTTTCATTCCAGCCCGGTGGCAGAGTGAAAATTATACAGCCAGCTTACTGTCAATTTAAAACACAATGAAACGGGAATTAACGCGATCATAATTTAGGTACAAAATGTTACCTCTTTTGCCTGACGTTTCGATCGGGTTACACCGACCGTGGTCACAGGCTGACTGGAACAGCGATGTCTTCACTCCGTATGAGAGGCAGATTCTTCATCTACCCTCATAATATTATTTTCACGCCAAGTACCGTCACACACTACACTCACAGTGTCCCTATTCTGCACACTAATCGCCGCGTCCGTATTCAGGTGAGAACTCGATCGCGAAACAAAACGAGATTGTTTATTTTTAATCACTGGATTCCATGTCGCGGATAATTTGAAACCGTCTTCCCGATTGAAATTTTTATACTTTTTGATTTCAATAGCTTCACGCACAACTCTTGAATAAAAGTGGCGATCCGTGGAAAGAACTTGCGTTTGATGAAATTCAATCCAGTGATTAGTGCCCGATTCAAGAAGGTGTTCGGCAATCGCTGATTTTGCAGTTTGGCGGTTTTTCACAGCAGCTATAGTATGCTCTTTAAGCCTTTCAGCGATGGTTCGTTTCGTTTGGCCTATGTAGGAACTCCCGCAGCTACAGTTTATTTTGTAAACACCTGGTGTTTGTAACGGCAAGACATCCTTCGGTGTGCCTAGTAAAGTCTGTACTTTTAACCCCGGGGTGTAAATCGTGGGAATGGACCATTTCTTTGGCAGGGAGCCAATTTTATCAGTCACTCCTTTCACGTAAGGCAAAAATGCGGGATGTCTGCTTACATTCAGATTTAGAGAGCGTTTTATCGGTGGCTTCAACAGATGTGGTGACACTTTGTATCCGTTTTTAATGAGAACCTCCTGAACATGATTTAGCTCTTGCTTCAAATGGTCAGGGTCACAGAGATCATATGCTCTATTTCTTAATGATGACATTACGGATTGTAAGTGGCGTGGATGGTGATGTGAGTCAGCGTGTAAGTATCTATCTGTGTGTGTTGGCTTTCTATAGACACAGTGCGACAAGGATCCATCCGATCTCACTGTAATTTTGATATCCAGAAATGACAACGACCTGGCCGATTCCAACTCATATGTAAATTTCATCTTAGGATGAATCGAGTTGAGATGTTCTAAATATCGATCTACTTCTTGCTCGTTACCTTTGATGATACTGAAAATATCATCAACGTACCGTTTCCATTGTCTGACGGTTCCAGGGCCAAGTTGCAGCGCCTTTTCTTCAAAATGTTCCATCCAGATATTAGCAAGTACAGGGGCTACAGGGCTTCCCATTGCGACACCATCAATCTGGAGGTAATATTGACCTTGGAAAAGAAAATAATTCCCATCTAGACAGTTTTCCAGTAAATCCATATAATTGAAGGCCATTTCGCTGTCACACAGTTTTTCCTTTACAATGTCCAGACACTCCCTAATTGGAACGTTGGTGAACAACGACTCAACGTCAAAACTCACCATAACTTCATCAGGTTCCAACTTTAGTTCTTTAATAATCTGAACAAAATGGCGTGAGTCTTTTACAAAAGACGGTGTTTTTCCCACTAGAGGCTGCAATACTGATGCAACGTACTTTGCAAGATCGTAAGTAGGCGAATTTATTTGACTTACAATTGGACGCAATGGCACGTTAGTCTTATGAATTTTAGGCAGACCATATAACTTAGGTGGTTGGTGTGACTTACAACGATACAGTTTTTCGTACTCGTCTTCTGCAAAAAGGTCTTGATTTTCTCGGATAAGAGCACGGATCCTACGCGTTACTCTGGCCGTGGGATTATACGAAACCGGTTTGTACACCTCTTCGTCACTTAACAAAACTCGTATCTTTTGATAGTAATCGTCTGTATTTATCACTACAGTAGCGTTTCCCTTATCGGCATTAAGCACTAAAATATCCGGGTTTTCTCGAATGTTTATTAGTGCTTGACGCTCTTCTATAGTGACATTGGTGGCTGGAAGTTTCGACTTTCGTAAAATTACTGCGACATCTTGTCTTATAGTATCAGCATCACCAGATGGTATGTTATTACGAACAATCGTTTCCTCCATGCCACCGATCACTTTTCCCGTTTCATTGTGTTTTAAATTATGCAGCGCGAAAGTTTAAAAGTAATTATTACTGTCAATTATAAGCTAGAAATAATATTTGTAATTTTTTTTTAAATAAACTACTACTACATTTAAACTATCCATAACTGGTACCGCCTCTAGATAATAATAACGAATTAATGGTAATTAATTATCAGTATTATCGTTAAAAGTTGTTTAAATGTTGTGTTATTTTTTATAATTTTGTATTTTTTTATAAGAAAGAAGAAGAAGAAGAAAGAAGTATATTTTTAGTAGAAAATAAAACAATGGAGGTCGTATAAAAATTTAAAATTGTATGAGTCCAAATACAATATTCCTGTAGAAGCAACTCAGTAGTGATATATTTAATTTTAAAAAGTTTTAATTTGTGTGAACACAAATAAGTACTTGTGTAAAAAAAAATCAAGAACATAATTTCATTTGAATAATATGAAATTCAAACCACCTTTTCTTTTAAGGCGATTAAAGATCGCCATTATTAAGGTCCGCTTTTTTTATTTGTATAAGCGGAAGACAAATTTTGTAGTCTAGGTGATGTGAGATAAAAATAGACCTATTTAAATTTCAAAGCTACACATTAATTGGGCTGTCTGATCCTTTTTAACTATATTTTCGAAGTGACGCGCAAAAATGATGGCTGCCCCATATTGGCTTTCAACTTGTTTGCCGGAATTAGTGACGTGTCGATTCCGGCAGTGGGTCAATTGCGTAAATGTATGACGTGTTTTCAATGCGTAAAACCAGTAAAAACTGTATCGAAACATATTTGCTGTTCTGAAACTGATTGGGGAAGAATGGTTTGCATAAAATACGAACGATTTAGCAATGCAACGTCAGCGTGCAGGTAATATTGCTTACTAGTGAGGCCGACAAGTCGATAGTTTGACTATCGATAGTTTTTAATAAAAAATCAGTCACTCCATCGATAGTACAGACAACAGCTCGTCAACCTACTACAAAACGTCAAATTTTTATCAATTGATATAAACTGTTGTCTTTTATATAAGACAATTTGTTGTCTTTCAATTGATATAAGTTGAAAATCAGTTGGATGACTTTTAACTTTTTGGGTAGGTTGACCTGGCGTTGTCTGGTACAATTGATAGTGTCGATAGCGATATTATCGACAGTATAAAACCAATTTATTTCTGTAAATAGGGTTAACAAAGGCGAAACTAAGCTCTTTTACATGTCCCAATTTTTTTTCTCTACCACTGCTTCGGGACAATTTTGGGCGAGTGCCGAGAAGAAGCAGCGCAAGAAACTCGGTCACTATTGGATATCATTTTTACTCATAGTATGTTATTTTTACAGTAAATATAATATATTACATTTTAGGAGTCAACGTCAACAATCAAGCTCTTTGTTTGATTGTTTTCGTTTACACGGACTATCAAATAACTAATGAGTTTTGTGTCAATCTTATTTTTAGCATTTTAGTTTTTTTGACTACGGTTTTTATAAAATAAAAATGTATGAGTATAAGTGTTAACAACTTTGCCTTCGTAATCGTAACACGAGTAACTTTAAATTACGACTTATTGTTTCCTCGTATAAACCGTCTTTTTACCTGTTTTAGTCAAATAACGGCAAGGGGGCATAATATTATTGAAGCACTAGAATTCCCAGACAAAATCAAAAGAACTTAGGTACAATTTTTCCCAAATGATCTCCAGATGAACTTCAGATGAAAAAAAAATATTATAAGTATCGGTGACCTTGCTTTAAAGGTTTTTTCTCCGCAATTCCTTATAAAAATTCAGAATATATCGAGCGGTTACTTGCAGGGTGACATTGTAAGATTCTTGAAATAACTATATGGGAAAGTCATTCCTATGCGTTGTGCAACTGCGCTGCTCTGCGTTTGACTCATTTTTCGATAAAATATTACGGGTAAATGAAATTGGCATTAAAACTTTTTGTTGACATAGATCTGCCTAGATAAACACTTTTATACGAAAACGCTTTTCACTCCAATAATAATTTACAACTGTTGTATACAGTACCAACGAGTATTTTTTACATCTTTGTTGTCATTTCCGCTGATTAATGAGCAAAATTAGGAGCAATAAAATACATTTCGCACACGATTTGCTATCGCAGGTGAACTCCAGACTTATATCTGGTGAACCAAGGAAAAAGCGTATGCAATTTCAAGACTTATTTCTAATGTTTCCAAAATCCATCTCCCGTAATTCAAATCCGTTGCCATAATAATTTGAAATAGAAGCGTGGAATCGTTTAATCGGCCGTGCGTACTTCAAAGTAATGTTCCTCAGCAAAAGAATGATCTAATTTCCTGGATTGGGATTTAGCGCAGGAGACGCGGCATTGTAAACGTTTGGATATCAATTTCCTTTTCAATTTACCCCGTGATTCGCCATTGATGTTCACCTTGTAAGGTAGTCCATGATAGCTTGATTTAATTAACATTTTCATTTAAAATAAATTATTTTTTTATGTATTTAGTACTAAGTTATTTTAAGCGATTTTAAATAGAAAGATGTTCTCTATTCGTCTTTTTTTGTGAAATATAGATACGAAATATCTTTCGTAATAAGAATAAGAGTTTGCAGGTGCAAAGTGCAAAAAAAGAAATAAAATCGGTGGAAAGTTAATTAAGTTTGTACATGAATAATTAATTGTTTTGACTTATGTAACACTAAATAAAAAAAATAAGAGTGTCAAGAAAACTGGAAAAACCGTGTTTTCATATTTGTTTTAACAGCAGCAACATACTGTTTTACAATTCTTTTAATTTACAATTTCTTTATTTCTCACATGAGATTCAAAAATATGCTCAAACTTAACTTTTACTTCAGTATTTTCAACTTTTCTTACGTTTACATGTTAAAAGCTTTATGAAATATTACGTGACACACAATATTTTTATTTCGAGAGTTATGCAATAACTAGGGCTCAGATTAAAATGTTTTTCATACTTTTACCTTTTGACGACCTCCGTAGCCGAGAGGCGAGCACGCCATACTTTAAATGGCGCCGCCATCTCTGAGGTTCCGGGTTCGATCCCCGGTCGGGTCAATGTAGAAAACGAACTTTTCTATATTGGCTCGGGTCTGGGTGTTGTGGTACCGTCGTTGTTTCTGATTTCTGTAACACAAGTGCTTTCGCTACTTACTTTAGGATCAGAGCAATGTATGTGATGTTGTCCAATATTTATTTATTTATTTATACTGTTGATCTTTTTAAGCTTAACTATACGTGTTTTTTTTAATTTTTATTTGTTTATAGACATGGATAAGGGTTAAGTTTATCTTATTTAAATTATATTTGAAATCAGATTAGCGAAACAAGGGATGTGTACAACAACTGTACAAACTTGAAGGTATTTAACTAGTTTATATAGTTATAACGGAAATGTAGTTTTGGAGACTGCGGTTTTTTTATCAAGTTATAAATATTTTCGGAATCTTTACGTTATTTATGCTATAAAACTTTAGCTTTTTGTTAATTTTAGGGAAACTAGAAATACCTAAAGATTTAGATTTCTTTGCAAATTTAAAAAAATGCGGCATATACCGCATTTTTTTTTTAAAGCTGACTGAGACGTTTGACTTCTTTGAAAGCTCCAATATAGTAAACCCCTTACGATAGATACTCAAACTGTCATAATGAAAAACACAAGGAAAACCCAATAATAACCACCACACATTTTCCCGATGTCATAATAATTAATATCGATATGAAATTGCTGACTTCAATTAATAATGGATAAAATATTAATCCTTGTATATGCTCCTATACGTAAAATATAATTAAAAGAGAACGACTTTCATCAAAATACAAATAATATGCCTCAATATTTAGAGGACATTACTATGAACAGTAAATGAATAAGTATTGGACAGCATCACATATATTTCTCTAGTACCACAACACCTAGACCTAACAATATAGAAAAGTGAGTTTTCTACATTCACCCGACCGGGAATCGAACCCGGGACCTCAGAGATGGCGACGCCATAGTCTGGCATACTTGCTCGTCGGTTACGGAGGTCAGTAAGCAGTGTTATTTGTTACGACAAACTGTATACAGAAGAAAAAAAAAAGGTTCAAGTAAAACTGCTTTAGTGTTTGAGATAGTGAGAAGCTCCAGATTTCGACGACCTCCGTAGCTGAGAGGCGAGTATGCCAGACTTTGGCATCGCCTTCTCTAAAGTCCCGGGTTTGATTCCCGGTCCGCTCAATATAGAAAACGAAGGGTCTGGGTGATGTGGGTCCATCGTTGTTTCTGATGCCCATAACACAAGTGTTTTCGCTACTTACCTTAGAATCAGAGCAATGTGATTTTGTCCCATATTAATATTTTAGAATATTGCGTTTTTCAAGCTTTATATAAAAGTGTCTTATTTCTTTGAGCATTAAACATTATGTTTGATGTTTATTCCTCTTTTGGCTTTTATGATACTTCAGATATTGATACACAATAAATAATATTCTCGCAGTAATGCCCAATGGGAGTATTGGATGGGGCTTTTAGGGAAAATTAATTTGTTTTCTATTTGGATTCTTTGCTTACCAAGCTAAGTAAAGTACTTTAACTTAAATTGATAATATCGGGTGTAAAAAAAGGCTTAACGAAGCTGAATACTACATATTCTACGTATTATTACGATCATTTTTTTACTGTACACTATACCTGGGAAATGACGGGTTCCCGAGTTATTGACAGTCAAAGTAACAATTTTTTATCAAAGATTTTTACAAAATTGACTTCTGTTTGATAATACCTACTAAACTTTTTTACAAAGAAACATGATCCGCTTACACACACAGGCATAGTCTGTGGCGTGCGCGCTATACATTGCGGGTTGGAAATAAGTTATTTTTTTTGATACCCAAAAATAAAAGTCATATGCCAGCAATTTTTTTTTTGCATGCTACTTAGTTTTATGTATACCACACCACACGCCATACCACAAACAGGACCAGGCTCCAGCCTGGACCTGTCAGGCCTCGCAGAGGCCATACCTACTGGCACAGAATCTGTGCCACCACAACACCAGTGGACCGTAGTCGCCCACAAGCGCCCCTTGAAAAAGGGGAAGGCTGGCTCAGCGGCTCCACCACACAAACCAAACCACACTCCAAACCAAGGGCCAACGGGACAACCGGAACGTAGTCGCCACAACCGGCGCGCGGAAAGGAAAGCCCGGAAGCCTATTACCAAAGCGGCAGCCGACGACGTAGCAGCGGAAACGCAGCGCGAATCTGCGCCGCCCACCTCCACGGAGGTGGCAGCGGCACAGACTATACCGGCTCCGCCGCCACTACCACCACCAACACTACCACCACCACCACCACCACCAGCACAGTCGAAAAGGAGAAGAAAGCCGAGAGGTCATCGTAGCCATCGTAGTGGCCCAGAACACAACTGACCACAGTGAAAACAAAACTCCAGAGTCTACAGCGACTAGCGAGCGTAGCAACTACTGGATGCATGAGAACCACCCCATCAGCCGCGCTCGAGTTCCTCCTAAACTTGAGACCGCTAGATCTCACCATACAGGAGGAAGCACAGTCAGCCGCCTTAAGACTAAGAGAAAACGGACTATGGAAACAAAACATAGAAACAACACACTCAAAAGTTCTGCAGGAGGTCCTAAAGGAATTACCACTCCTCGAGGCGCCCATGGACAGAATTCCGTGTCAACACATCTTCGATCGAAGATACAATATCCAACTCACAGAAGAACCAAAAGACAACTCTGGCGTCGATGAAGTTAGGATATATACAGACGGCTCAAAAACGGCACATGGTACCGGAGCCGGCGTCTTCTCGAATGATTTAAACATAAACATATCGACCACACTAGACAAGTTAAACTCCATCTTCCAGGCAGAATGCATTGGTATAACCAAAGCGGCACAGGCGGTCGCAGCCAGAGACGTCCGAGATCTTGGTATAAAAATTGTCTCGGATAGTGTATCCGTACTCCAAGCCCTTCAAAACAATGTCGTAACCTCCGCACTCATACTAGAGTGTCACAACGCACTCCAATCCATTGCAAACACGAACAGAGTAGTTCTGCAATGGACACAGCAACTCACTGGGAAATGACACCGCAGACGAATTAGCCAAAAGAGGATCGAAGGTAGTAGTCCATGGACCGGAACCACTACTGCCTATACCTCAGGCCCAAATCAAAACGTGGCTGCGTGAAAGAACCACAGAAACACACCATACCGAATGGATGAACAGTGTAGGATGCAGGCAAACAAAAGATGCAATTCCAGCAGCATCAAAAAAGCTTGCCCGCAGCCTCATCAGACTAAAACGGAACGAACTTCGGAAGGTTGTAGGTACTATAACCGGTCATTGTTCACTAAACAGGCACCTATTCCACATAGGAGTAACGGACAGCCCCACATGCAGAGGATGCATGGAGGCAGAGGAAACGCCGCGGCACGTGCTCATGGAGTGCGAGAGCGTGACAGAACAACGGGCACGGATTCTCCAATCACCAGGATCACTCCCGGAAGCCTTCAGGAGCCTGAGGGGTCTACTGAACTTCTGGGATGATTTGGGCTGGTTGGAGTAGGGGAAAGACACAACACGCACAATGGCCCAATCAAGAGGCTAAGTGCGGACACCTCCCAGCTAAACTAACTAAACTAACTAACTAACTAGTTTTATGTATAGAATTCGTGGTTTAAGGCTTCGTTAAACCTTTTTTTACACCCTGTATGTAGTTTTATAAAAATATTAAATCACGTTTAAGAATCGCCTAAATTTAGCTATCTAATTCTGCGGCTAAGTTCCACTTTCCTAATGAATAGTAATTTTTGATAAAAAGTTTTTTTTTTATAATTTCATTCTCGTGTACCAAGAATAGGTACTAGTCGTAATTAAGAGAGCAGATTGTACCCCTTATTGATTATACATTTTACCCGTTTTATTAATTATCGTTTGATATATTTATGTTTTCATTTTGTTTTTGTTTTTTAATTTTGTTTGTTAAGAATTCTTAGTCTTTACTACGCTGTCGACATTTCAATCTTTTCTTGCGTATCTTAACACAATAAAAAACTGTGTCAAATATGTTTTCGGTGGTACAATAACACCAGATAGAGAAACCTCCCTAAAAATACGTTAAAACCATTCATCACACCTTTCCTACGAGCACGCTGAATGCAAATTCATTTCACTTAGCGAGTAATAGTTCAGATAAGTAGCCCCTGACTTAGCACATTTACTGGCCGATAATGCCCCAAACGATGTTTCACATCAGCCAGTGTAAGCTGAGCTTTAGTTTAACCCGCGACTACGTTGGTGTAGGTATAATAGTGTTGAGTTTGTCCGAAAAGTATCCGGCTTGTTTAAAAATCTTGCGATTAGTCGTAGCAGAATCAGGTATGGAATTTTTTCTTAGATAATAATATATTTACAGATTTTTACCAATGAAAATTACACTCTACACACTTATTACTTTACACAATATTTTACTATTGAAAATTACACACTAGAAAATATGATTTTATATATGTATTTTTAAGTACTATGTTTGCAGCGTAGTTGTTAGCTATTGTATTTGATGTATGTCTGTTATTTGTTCTTAAAGTTTTCTCCATTTTCCTTTTATTTGTTGGTCCGCTAGTTCATACCGTCTACACAATTTTACTACTAGTTTAGTACTCTGATGTTATAAAATTTAAATAAAGGAATATTAAATTCACAGAATTTTTGTTTTTAATGTTGCAACTCATCTTTTACGAGCTTGTGTATTTTCCATTTAGGTTAGATCGAAATCAACACATCAAAAATTTGCTCTAAAAAATGTCACATCAATATAAAAGTGTCAGAATCAAACCCTCAAGTCGGATACTTTTCGGACACAACAACGCTGGCACCCAGCGCGGGACAGAGCTCACTCAACATTGGTGGGTTGGCAGAGATCGCACGAGTTATGGGAGGGCATTTGTCAAAGTCCTCGTTGCAGTGATCGCAGCATATAACGTATAGTATGGTGCACCGATATTATTTGTAATTCAAACATGCATTAGGGGTTTGAATGTTAGTAAGAAGAGATTAGGGTAATGTAATTACTAATTAGGGGAGAGTTAGCGTCCTAGAATTGTTATGTGATGGTTTTAGTGATGTGGTATAAGATACTATTGGTATTACGAAGTAGACTATGGTGAGGCACAGGGGATAGTAAAAATATCTTAGGGGACAAATCTAGTCTTTACTGGCCGGAAGCAGTACCAAAGAAAGCAAAAAAGAAAGTAGAAATACTATTATAATAAAGTAGGTATTTATTATTTCTAATTGAGGACCTAAATACTAAAGAGCTACGATTTCATTTCCCAGTTTGGGTCAATTTAGAAAACCATTCTGTCTGAACTGACTTCGCTTTGTGTGTGCTGTAAGACTCTGGCAAAGTTTTTTGGAAAATTAAGACAAGTTAACTATCTGCTGGGTCGGGGTTGTTACCAAAACTTATTATGGAAAAGTATCCAACACCTCAGCTTGAAAATGTTTTTTTATCTGTGTGCTTCCCCTTGTTCCATGTGGATTTTCTCTTGTTCATAAGCTGATTCCGAGAGTATAGAAATATTTAAAACTACCTCAAAAGTTTATACTCGGGAACCTCAAACCAATTGAGAGACTTTTCCTAGCGTGCACTACTCTATCTCTGGAAACAATTTTAAGGGACAACCTATCTAACAGAAGCTATTATGTATATTTGTAATTAATAATTTCTTGTCCCACAATCCAATACTTCGTCCCGCTCCCAAAAACTCCGACTCTGCAATCACGCGGCGCCCAGTTATGAATTCATAAGCAAAAACAAAAGCAGTTACCGTCGGCGGAGTTTTAATTAGCTCCATAGCAGGGACAAATGACCTTGTTGCTGCATCATTTGGGACAATGCGTTAATAAATTATAACCAGCCAAGTTTGAACCGGCCTCGAGCTGCGAGGATTACGTACCAGTGTTTTATCTTGCATTTTGGCCAATTGTTCTTTGCAAGATTAAATCAAAAATGAGGAGATCCGTGATTGAACAAAAGTGGCTGACATAGCCCGATGGATTAGCAAGCTAAAGTGGCATAGCGCTTAGAACTGAACTGATGGGGTGGTTTTGGAATGGAGGCCAACGTACCGGCAAACGCAGCATAGGACGTCCACTCACAAGGTGGACAGACGACCTGGCAAATGTTGCAGGAAGCCGCTGGATGCACGTCGATTCCAACCAGTCAATCTGGAAGTCACTGGGGGAGGCCTATGTTCAGCAGTGGACGTCCTTTGTCTGAAATGATGATGATGAGTTTTTCGGAATTCTTAGCTCTGGCTAGTTGATATTTACTTCGCTTGATTGTCAATCTGTCCGTCTATCACCAGGCTGTATCTCATGAACCGTGATATTCAGAGAGTTGAAATGTTCACAGATGATGTATTTCTGTTGCCGCTATAACAACTTATTCTAATAAAAGACAGAATACAATAAATATTTAAGGGGGCTCCCATACAACAAACATGTTTTTTTTTTGCCGCTTTTATAGATAATGGTAGGGAACCCTTCGCGCGCGAGTCCAACTTGCACTTGGCCAGTTTTTTTATTGATACTAATCCTTTGCTAGTATTGCATCTTTTTATTATTATTTATTTATTCATTTATTAATATAGAAAGCTTAAGATCCATATGGATTAGTATTACATAAAATCTTACAAACTATGCTAGTATAGTTCTTAACTTCCCGTTGATCTATAATAATGAAAATTGCAAGTAATTAAATCACACTAAGCTTTACGACCTCCGTAACCGGGAGGTGAGCACGCCGGACTTAAAATGGCGCCGCCATCTCTGAGGTTCCGGGTTCTATCCCCGGTCGGGTCAATGTAAAAAACGAACTTTTCTATATTGGCTCAGGTCTGGGTGTTGTGGTACCGTCGTTGTTTCTGATTTCCATAACACAAGTGCTTTAGCTACTTATCTTAGGATCAGAGCAATGTATGTGATGTTCTCCAATATTTATTTATTTTATTGCTGGCAGCAGCAATAGCCATAAAAAGTAAATCAGTGCAAGCGCATAAATACCGTAATTAATGTTGGAAATTTATATATTTGGATATTTGTTACGCTGTTGGATATTTGTCAGAAAATACATAAATTTTGTACACATAAATAATTGATAATAGCTTTAACATATTAAGAGATTTTAGTGCCATGCGGTGCCGGCACGTTAAAAGAATTGCACCACCCTTCTTCCTATGGGTGTCGTAAGAGGCGACTACAGGAGAACCGCCACAAGAAGACGAGCAGCAGCGTCTCCTCTCCACCATTGACCAAACTGCGATCGCCAACCCGCCTGCCAAGCGTGGCGATTATTGCAAAATCCTCATTTTGGAGAGGCCTGTGTCCAGCAGTGGACTAATTTCGGCTAGTGATGTGATGTGAGATATTTTCTCCACCAAAATAAAATAATCAGTGTAACAAGTAAATACTGAATGAAGCCAAATGAACATTTTGGTTGTTTGAAAAATCAACATACTAAGGTATGTAACAATATTTACGGTGCCTTTAATAAAACATACTAAAATAAAATTAGATCCAAACTAAGTAAATATTATGTTTTCAAGACAAAGCTTTTCATATATCGATGTTATTTTGTATACCCAACTAAAATTTCCATGAACTGACTAAATTAATTATTTTCATCAACTTAAAGTTTAACAGTAAACGTTGACATAACAACTTTAACAACAGACCGGAACTGACCCTTAAATAATAAATAGCTGGCATTAAAATTAATCCTAACATCAACATCCGATGTGTAGGTAGTTCCTGAAACTTGAAACTAACTTGTACGTTCGGAATCGCTACTGAGAAACAGCCCCGAGGCAGGGACTTGGAAATCAAGTAAAACTTTAAAAGTTGGCAAGATCTTAACTATCTATGAGCCAATTATTGCCCAAAGGCTTTCCAAGAAACTACTGCTTGTTGATTTGTCTCGGCTGTATGTATCTTCGTGTAGATATTCGATGAAAAATATGGTTAAATTTAATAAACCGGCTAAGTACGAGTCGGACTCGCACACGAAAGGTTCCGTACTATTCATCATCACCAGCCTATATCAGTCCACTGCTGGACACAGGCCTCTCTAAAAGGAGGATTTTGCCATAATCGCCACGCTTGGCAGGCGGGTTGGCGATCGCAGTTTGGCCAATGGTGGAGAGGAGACGCTGCTGCCCGTCTTCTTGTGGCGGTTCTCCTGTAGTCGCCTCTTACGACACCCATAGGAAGAGAAGGGGTGGTGCAATTCTTTTAACGTGCCGGCACCACACGGCACGTTATTGTTATTGCCGTACTATTATCTATTATATATATCTATTGCTATAAAAAAGGCAAAAAATCACATTTGTTGTATGGGAGCCCCCTTGAATATTTATTTTATTATGTTTTTTTAGTATTTGTTTTTATAGCGGCAACAGAAATAGGTACATCATCTGTGAAAATTTCCACTGTATAACTATCACGGTTCATGAGATATAGCCTGTTGACAGACGGACAGACAGATAGACAGTCTGACAGCGGAGCCTTCGTAAAAGGGTCCCGTTTTACCCTTTGGGTACGGAACCCTATATATACCTCGTGGTTTCTTTTATCAATTTTTTGGCTTACTCAAAGGTATTATTTCGGTGTCGCGTCCTTATGTGCTAGAACATACGTGATTAATAAATGAAATAACTTGATATGACCGCTGCCTCCCCCCCCAGAGCAACGGCTCTACAGGCTAATCTTCAAAACAACTCAAGAGATTTTGAAACAGTTGTAGGTACTGATAGATTTATTGACTTGCGAAAAAGGTTCATGATTAGAATTATGATATCATAATCGATATTTAGTTTTTCACGATCATGAGTATCGTGTGTGATAATAGTGCAGAGAGTTTGGCTAATGAAATGAAACTTTTATTTGCATATGAAAAGGTATATTTTAGATGGAATAGTGGTTTAAATTTCAGCTTTTTCAGCCATTTAGGACGGAATAAGCTTGGTATTAGTAAGTAGGATACCAATACCTATTACCTTCAAATTGCACAGTTTCTACTGCATATACCTAGCACATCTCCGACGACGACCGCTGTAGCCGAGAGAAGACCGTGCCGGGCTGTGTATAGGCGCCGCCATCTCTGAGGTTCCGGGTTCGATCCCCGGTCGGGTCAATGTACAAAACGAACTTTTCCATATTGTCTCGGGTCTGGGTGATGTGGTACCGTCGTTGTTTCTGATTTCTATAATATAAGTACTTTAGCTACTTACCTTAGGATCAGAGCAATGTATGTGATGTTGTAAAGTATGACTATATACGTCCCACTGCAGCGCACAGGCCTCACCTCAACTATGAGGTGGTTTGGGAAATACTCCACCACGCGGGCCCAGTGCGGATTGGTGGAGGGGTGTTGTAAGGCCAGTGACTAAACCTTACTGTCAGATGTTATCAAGCCACCTTAAGGCCTCCGACTAGGCTTCACGACCAATATCAAGCGATATTGGCCGGGACCAACTTTTAACGTGCCTTCCGAAGCATGGAAATGCTCGTGATAAATGTCACTAAATATGGTCGGAATGGTCACCCATCCACTCATGACCGCGGCGTTGGTTGCTTAACTTTAGTAATCGATACCAAAGCGCTGCCACCACTGAGCTACGAGCACCTCGAAGTTGTGATGTTGTGCAATATTTAAAAAAAAAACATTTTGTCCTCGGCAGCGTTTTTTGCTCTAAACGAAATCGAAATCAAATGAGCGGCTATATCCGTACAAATAAATATGTCAATCTACATTACTTCGCATTAAAGTCAATCCTTAGTCTCTCAAGATCTTATACACAATACTTAAAGTCAGAAAACAGTCGATTTTATTACAAGCACGTAGATGGTAAACATGGCATGTCTGATAATATATTACCTTCTTCCGTTTCTTCGGAACTCAGGATTTAACACCTCCAATAACTTCAGCAGTTTCTACGGCGATAAAATAAAACCTGGCGTATACTTTAAATTAAAATGGTAGACAGAAATACTGTCAGAGCATTTTATTTTTATGATTATAGACATTAAATTCTTTTAATAACCGAAAGGTCGATTGACACCATGTAACAAAAACATTTCTGTGATACGAGTATATCTGTAACTGCTGGGCTAAAGAATTGTTAAGTTTAGAATAGTTGTGGACACTAAATTTTAACAGAAGTGTCATCCAGAGCAAAGTCAATTTAGAAAAATAGTTCGTGGCGATTGGCATGTCAAACTATTTTTAAACGTTCTCATAGAAAAGCAATCAAAAAACAAACCATAACAAACACAGGATATTGCTGTTTTTATTAAACTATGATTCAACTGTTTTCATACGTGTCTGGATATGGATTGAATCATTTTGTCACTGGTCCACAACGTATTTTGTGTTTATCTCTGACTCAAAATGTATAGTGTGATTACTGAAGTACTGAGGTATCAGCCTGGTATTTCGAAATAAAAAAATGCAGTGAAAAACACGTTAAGCCATTCCGTTTGGTAGATGTCGGCACTCATTTTTACTAAGACAAAGTCTCAGTGTTTAATATTCTTATTACCAGTAATTCCAGAAAATCTACAAGAGAGTTGTGCCTGACAGGAATTGTTAATGAGTGCTTCTTTCTTGGCCTTAACGTCTTCCAGGAATTGTTGTTTTTTAGTTTGGAATGGTACTTCAGGTCCGAATATGCCATGAGACGTTTATCAACTTCAAAAACAAAAAATCTTTAACGCCACGTAATGCCTGTTTGTTTGTTGGTTAGCATCATTATTATTAGCTTTTGGACATAGGATAAAATGATACAGCGAGCGGCTCTGGACCGATTGCATCCAGTGGCTTCCCACAACCTTAACTGGTCATTGGTCCGTACATACATTGCATGAGTTGCGCTAAAGAGGCGCACCAACGGTTGCAGTAACGGATCGCGTGCTGCGCGCGTGCATATTTGGACGTACCTACCCTTAAACTGTATGTCGCAATCAAATTCAAATTTTTCATTTCTTACTTATTTAAATATAGTAAGTTCTTATAATGTCTATCCATTTACTAGTCGTCACGGTACAAGCTCCAATTACTTAGGGGCAACACAAAATTTGTGTGTTTGGCAATCGTCTGGTCTAGTGGTTTGCGCTCCGGACTACCAAAACCAGGTGGTTTGGTTCTAAATTCATAAGGCATATATATAATTTGTGTGATGACGCGAGTATTCGTACCTAAGTCATGATGTTTTAAAGTTCAGGAATCTGGAATGGAGGTCACGTACCGGCAAGCGCAGCGTGGGACGTCCACCACAAGGTGGACAGACGACCTGATAAAGGTTGCAGAAAGCCGCTGGATACAGGCTGTTTCCAACCGGCCAATCTGGAAGTCACTGGGAGAGCCTTACTGTGTGACGCAGTGGACGTCCTATAGCTGAAATGAAATGATGAGAACACCCTGAATACGATACCACAAGAGGGGATTTTAAGAATAAACCGACGAGGCACCAGAACAGAATATTATTACCAAATATAAGACTCCAGCTATTTCGACGAGGCTCTTTTTGCATGTCAATCAAAATTTATAACAGGCTCCTAGAGCATTTAAATAATTTACCTTTTTTGATTTTTAAGAGACAACTGTATGCCTGGCTTTTAAAAAAGTGTTTTTATTCTTCATATTTGATAATTCATAAATTATTCTAGGCTTATTGCTGTGACTTCGTTTTTTTTTTTTAATTTACTATATGACATTTTTATTTTGTATTTATATTTTGTGACATTTTTTTATTTCAATAATTTGTGTATTTTTAGAAATGGTGGTAATTTTATAAAATTTGCGACATTTATTTTACTTTTATTAATAATTATTAAACTTATAAATAATGATATTTGCATGACCTGTCGGTTAAACATGTGGACATAATTTAAATTGTAACACCCTGTAATAACCATGTTATTAGCAAATAAATAATTCTATTCTATTCTATTCGATGATGATCATCATATTTTTCCTTTATCTGTTAACCACAGTAAAAGTTTTTATTAGTTTGGTGTCACAGCTTTTTTTTTATTACAATAACAGCGATAAAGTAAAACTTTACTTCTGAATGCACCACCGAGAGTTCGTCCACTGGTAGATAAAGTTATTTTAATTAAACAAGTACTTATTAAATCCTGTAACTTTACTCTGAACAGCTGTTAGAAATAGGTCAGCTGATAGCGCTTGGCCCCGGAGGAGCAGTGGAAGCATGATATGTAGCGCGCTTGGGACCGTTCACTTATATCCAGCCTTTTATACAGGGTGACTTAAGTCTCTTGCACATTTTGGCACTATAGCCTTGAATTATACAGGGTGTACAAGAGAATAGGACACACTAAAAACCACGTGATCAGATGGTCGAAATCGATAAAAAATTTTCAGCTTCTCCATACAAACTTACGCGCATACCTCGATGATAATGTATGAAGCATCTGAAAATAAAATCACGATTTCGATGTTGCTCCCATAGGAAAAGTTGTTGTATATGACCAGCTGATCACGTGGTTTTAAAAAGTGTCCCATTATTTTCTACATTCTGTATAACCGTTTAATCTGTGGATGTATAACCACTTTTTCTTTATGTCGAGTGCACATTTGGCAAAGGGTTAATAAGGCCGTGAGAACATATGCTTAATTTAGTACAATTTACCATCAGATTTACTTAAACACTTATGTTCCGGACGAGATGAATTAAAAACCAATCATAGTATGTGTAATGTTAACATTTGCAGGTACTTATTTGTTTGACTTTATTTTCAGTTAACCGTTTACAGAATATATTTTATAAACAGTAAATCTTTTCATGGCAGTATAATTTAAACGTCGTTAATTAAAAGCTGTGGATTTTGTTTTATAAATAAAATAATATGAATAAGCTGCTTTCTACCAATATATTATCCTTATGAATGTGAAGCGTAAGTTTTAATTTTTTCCATCAAAAGCCTCTAAAATAATGCATTTTCAGAAAAATACAAGATACAGAATTTATTTCGCGGTATACGTGAACCGAGATTCTAAACTATTTTTTACAACGGGTTTATCTAAATCACACTCAAAGATATTGAATAACATGCTTGTTTTATTCGAATCTTGAATTGTAGGCTTTATATTTGATACCATTGCGCTAAAAAAGTAAAATCCCGAGTTCTGATACACTTCTATGATGCGTGCAGCAAATTCAATCAGCATGAACAGTTTTTTTTCATATTATAATTACAAGTACAAAAGAATCCAAAATTTATCAGTTTCCAGTAAAAGAGCAGACACAGTAGAATATCATCGTTATGTATCACATGTCATACATCGGACAGGCTACATGTTAAATAAACCACCATTAACAAGTAAAGTCCCCAAAATCCCTATGTTAAATATTAAATAATAACCACTGGTTTTCATAGGAAACAAAACTATAATAATCCATCAAACGTGACATAAAAAAATATCAAAAAACAAAGACAATAAAAAAGTAAAAAAACTATAAAAAGTTGTGCAATCCTGCACATTCTCCCCTTTTTTAACTAACAAGAAGCTTTGCAAGTTTTTTAAGCGGCCTGCGGAGAATGCCAGCAGCGGTAGTGACATCCGCTACTCGCACTATGCCATCACGCCCTGGGTACAGCCGAGTGATGCGTCCTTTGGGCCACGAACCGCGCGGTAGATTCGAGTCGCAGACTATGACGACGTCGCCTTCAGTGATAGCTGGGGGTGCTCCACCTCCTGTTCTTGGCGATAAAGAGGGAAGATATTCTTTCACCCAGCGCGTCCAAAAGTGATCTGCCAGCCTGAGCGCTCTTCGCCATCTGCTCCTGCTAATCAGGTCCGAATCGTCAAGGTTAGCGGGAAGAGGGCGACCGGAAGAGGATCCCAAAAGAAAATGCGCCGGCGTTAACGCTTCCTCAGCATCAGGCTCTAGAGAAACGTGTGTTAGCGGTCTCGTGTTCACTACAGCTTCCACCTCCGCTAAGAGGGTAGATAACACCTCGTCTGAGGGAGCCCGTTCTCGCAGCGTGACCTTTAGTGCATTTTTGACGCTACGTACGAGTCGCTCCCAAGCTCCACCCATGAAAGGCGACGCAGGGGGGATAAAGCGCCAATTTACAGTCTCGTTGGCCGCGTAATCCTCGATCGACTCCCCATACAGGGCTTGTAACTCTCTGCTGGCTCCTACAAAAGCAGTTCCGTTGTCGGACCAGATTTCCGTTGGAGTAACGTCATTGGTACTGCGGGCTTATTAAACCGCTGATAGATCTAGCCTTTCTAACACAGTGAGTTTCATCTGAATGGCGACCCTGTATATAGAAATCAACGTATTGCACATTAACGTCCTTGCCTAGTCCACCTACACAATCTAAATGAATCAATTTTTTGGGTCCTGTGGCCCCTATTTGAGTTGAAATCTCGGAATCTAAAAATGTACCTGTCGCGCCGTCGTCAAGCAAAGCATAAGTGTCAACACTACCAGCAGGCCCTGACACGGTCACGGCAACTATTTTCAGTAGCGGACGAGCAGAGGGCTCTTTATGCGAGAATGAAGTTGCATGCGTCAATATTTCATGGTCCGAGTCGTCAGACGGCGGCTGCTCCGCGGCGGGCGGCGCGGGAGCGCTGCTAGCTGCGGGTGCGGGCGCGCCGGACTGTGAAGGCGCGGGCTTGTTGTCGTTGTCGTCGTCTTCTACGTCGATGTGCGCGGTGACAGCTCGCTCAAATTGTGAACCGTGTAACAATTCATGATGACGCATGCCACAACCTGCTACGCTACATACTATTTTCATGCAAGAGGTTTTATTCTTATGAAAACCTATTTTCAGGCATCTGTGGCAGACCTTATTCTTTTTGATGAATTGCCACCTATCATTCACTGTCATTTTGTCAAATTTGTCACAACGAAATAATTCGTGACTTTGTTTACATAATGAACAAATATTATCTGAATTATTGCGCGTATTTATCTGAGTTTGAATGTTATTTATATGATCATTTTCAGAAACAATGTTTACTTTTTCTCTATATCCGCTCGGCCGTGTTGCAGTTGATGGCGTGTAATCAATCGTGCCTCTAAACCTACACTGCAAATCGACCTCTCGCGACAGAAAATCAGCGAACATTTCTATTTTAGAAGCGAAACCATCGCATGAATTGGCATAATCCAACCATCGTGGACGAAGCAGCGGGGGCAGCTTGCTCCACAATGCTTGAAAAAGCTCGGGTGAACGTAATTGGTCCGGTTGATTTAACAAACGGATCACTTCCACACAGTTGCGTACCCGGCTTGAAAAGATTACTAGGTCCCTGCCATCGTAATTTACCTTTGGTAGCGCGCGCACCGCCGCCACCTCATGCTTGACGACGAGCTCGGGGCGGCCGAAGCGCGCGTCAAGCGCGGCCACCACCGCACCGGGCGCGCGTGCCGCCGCCAGCAGCCCCGCTACGGCCTCGCGCGCCGCTCCACGCAGTGCGCACGACAGCCTTGCTAGATTATCAGTAGCAGAGAAACTATCGGCCGTATTTTCGTATACTCGCTTCAAAGCTAGCCAATCTAAATATGATTTTCCATCGAATGTTGGCAATTCCGTCTTCGTGACGTGTGGATGAGGGTTCACTTTATTTATTAGCTTCTCCAACGAATTAACTAAGCGCGTTATTCCTCCGTCTTCAGGACAATTTTGCTCGGCAGAGCGCCTATATGCCGCGGCACCCTGTCCGTGCGGCGCTCTTAGTCCCGGTGCTTCGCACTGGGGCGCAGTGTTGTCATATCTGAAAGGTGGGTTGGCACTTAATAAATGTTGTTCATTAGGATTAGAAATCATATTATTTACCCATTCTTGTACACTAGCGCGACTGCGAGTGCCGCGGCTGCTGCCACGCTTGCTTGCACCCGCCTCAATGGCCGCGAGTTCAGCTCTGAGCTGTAGTTCGGCAACATGTCGCTCTCGCTCCACGGCTTGGCGATCAAGCTCGGCCGCTCGCTCCACGGCTTGGCGATCAAGCTCGGCAGCTCGCTCCACGGCTTGGCGATCAAGCTCGGCCGCTCGCTCCGCCGCCTGGCGGTCTAAGTCAGCTAGACGGCGCGCGTGCTGCGCTTGTGCCTCCAGCTGGCGAGCCACGATGGTAGCAGAGGAGCGCGAAGTGGCGGCGCTGGCCGCGCGGGAAGGTGCCGACAGCTCGGCGTGAGGGAGTGAGTCCGCGCTCGACTTTGCGGGCGAGGAAATCTCCCTAGCACCAGCTGTTACACCGTCTCCCAATTCATGGGCACTTGCCTTCGCAGTTTTAGAACGAGTATTCATATCTAATTACTTACCGGTAGAAGGACCACTATGTTAAATATTAAATAATAACCACTGGTTTTCATAGGAAACAAAACTATAATAATCCATCAAACGTGACATAAAAAAATATCAAAAAAAAAGACAATAAAAAAGTAAAAAAACTATAAAAAGTTGTGCAATCCTGCACACCCTAGACAAGTAAATTCCCTTAGATCGCGACAACAGTCCGATTGTGCGGGGAAGTCCCGTGGGAGTAGACGAGTGTTTCATTCTATAACTGCAGGTTCGTGTCTACGTTTATTAGACAATCTGTTTTTAACCGACTTCAAAAATAGGAGGAGGTTCTCAATTCGTCTGAATGTTGTTGTTTTTTTTTTTTTTTTTTTTGTATGTATGTTACGCGATTACGCCGCCAATTATGGACTGATTTCAAAATTTATTTTTTAGTTTGAAAGGGTATACTCCAAAGGTGGTCCCATTTCCACGAAGTCAGATTCTGATGATGGGATCCCTGGGAAATCGAGGGCAACCCTCAATTTTTATAGGCACCCATAATGTTTTGCATATATTTTCTGACTCGATGCTGATTTTTGGGTCTGGTAATCATCATGTCATGTTGCTGACATGATGATGGAAGCCACAGAACTCCTTAACGGATAGGAGTTAGAAGATAATACTGCAATTTGTCGACAGAACGTATTTCGCAGTGTGTTGAGCAGACGTGGAGCTTATGAGGTACCAGACCGCCAATTTTTATTTACTGGGGGCGTACCCGCACACCCAGTAACGAAAAAAAAATTGAAAGTTCCTTTCTTAATTTATCCTGTTATTTAACGCGAGACCTTATCCTATGGTTACGACACCAAAATAGCCGCCGTTCTGGTTGGAGTGTAGGTAAACCCTTTTCTTAAGACTTAAAAATTTTCGTCGAAAAATTGACCCTATATAACACCTTATTTTTATCATACCATTGGATGGGGGGTCCATAGAGGACCAATATTAGTTAAGGTTACTTTGCTGTAAAGTAATTTTTGGCGAAGTTAGGAGGGAAAAAATAGAGGACTTAACACTTAAAATTGTAAAATAAAAAAAGTTTAATAAAAAACTAAAAACCGACTTCAAAATGAAACTAAAAAGCGAAAAATAATATTGACTAAAACATACCTAATCAGTTCTTTTTGGAGTCGGTGCGAATGAACACATTTTAACTCTCGATGGCTGGCACCGACTCCAAAAAGAACTGATTAGGTATGTTTTAGTCAATATTATTTTTCGCTTTTTAGTTTCATTTTGAAGTCGGTTTTTAGTTTTTTATTAAACTTTTTTTTTATGAGTAGAATTGTTTGAACGTTAGAATTCTCACTTTGAATTTAATTGTAACTCATAATCGGCAACAGATGGCGTGGATGGAATTTTAAAAGTGGTAGCATTGGATGCTCTTTCTAGCTATGCCCTGGACTTTTTAAAGAGATAATGTATTTTATTATAATTTATTGAGACTATCCTGCATTACTTGTAAAAAAAATATTGTGTAACAATATATTTTATTTTACCCTAGTTTTATATAAAATGTATTATTTTGGCACCATGCCTCCGATTTACTTGTTATTGTTAAACCGTGGAAATCTGTTAATAACTGTATATTTTAAGAAACTAATGAATATATATTTAAACATTATTTTATCGCCGTTGATTTCCTAAATAAATTAAAATAAAATATCCATTAGTACGGGATTTTTATGAAAACGATAACTTATTAAAGGATTTAAAATTGTTTGAATAATGTGAACTTTGTAGTTAAATCACAAAACTCGTAAGTGTGAGTCGGGCTACCTCTAAAGATACTGAACAAAGTAGAACCAAATGCCTGCGGTGTGTAATTTCCCTTTAGCGATATAGTAGTCTGATTTACGTTCGACTGTTAAAAAAGTTTTTAATAAAAAAGTTTTACCGGAGCTTCCACAATACCTACATATTCAAAAAACATTTTCATATACAAAACTCCAATGATAAACCAACAATGTTTTAAAAGAAACTACCCTTCTGAGAAACAGCGAAAAAAGCATCCAAAACAAGCAATTGTCAAAGTAAAAATTTACAATGATACTCAAAAGGAACTTGCAACGAATTACGAAAAACCGTAAATAATACACCGGGCTAGATCGTCGACTTTCTGACTGGCGAACGAACAAAAACTATTACAAATAAACCCCATTTTGAACAAAAAATACGAATCTCAACCTTATGTGTTACGACATAAAGAAACACAAATTTTTTACCAACAGCACAGTTCTTTCTGAACGTGAAAGAAATGTTTGCAGCCGAAGATTTTAAAGACAATGAAATTTGAACTCTACTATTCAAAACATAAAGTTTACTTAACACAGGTGTCTTAGTAGATGCATTCGTGAACTAAGGCATGCTTGAATGTTTCCTTTTTCCTGGTAGCTCTGATTCTTACAAGCATGTAGGGCCGAGGCCACACAATGAGAAAACTCTGAATGTTTCATTAAGACCTCTTAGTAAAATCCACTCCTTTAACCGCGATTGTTCCTTTGTGCACTTAGTTTTTAAATCAGTACTACTGCTGCTCAGTTTCTTGAATTAATAATGACTCAGGTTTTTTCTTAAAACTGATAGATAAATTGCAATAATGTGGTGCTTTATGATAATTATTTATTCTTTAAGTAACAAAATGTGCAGTATGATTTAAAAATATCAGTGCAAGTTTGATAAATATTTTTGTACCCATTGGTAACTTTTTAAATATCTTCTAATCAAGTGAAGTTTTAAATAAGTTGCCTTGCGGATTCTGTATGAAAATATCAGCATGGGTTAATTATAAAGCATTATACCTCACCTTTTAAATATCAAACATAATGATGTTCATTTTTATGAGAATATGTTTTGAATCTCGTCAATTACAATTTAAACTCGTATGCTCGGAAAAAGGAAACAATTTAATATCATTGGCCCCGCCACACATATGTGCACGAACGGAGCGAGAGGGTTGAATCATTACACAACTGACTTCCAGGGTACAATTGACCCCACAAAAAAAGGAGGGTTGTACGTCCCGTGTACTAGACCACCCAGCGCGGTAAGGTTGGAAAAAAACGTTTATAAAAATACCGCTACCGCTAAATAATAAAAGTTCCGTCGACTCGGGCCGTAAACACCGAAAAAAAAAAAAAATTGAAATTTCACTGTCCCATATGATCAGTTCGTGTGGTGCCGGCACGTCAAAAGAATTGCACCACCCCTTCTCTTCCTATGGGTGTCGTAAGAGGCGACTACAGGAGAACCGCCACAAGAAGACGGGTAGCAGCGTCTCCTCTCCACCATTGGCCAAACTGCGATCGCCAACCCGCCTGCCAAGCGTGGCGATTATGGCAAATCCTCCTTTTGGAGAGGCCTGTGTCCAGCAGTGGACTGATGGTGATGTGATGATGTGATGTGAGATGATCACTCGTACAGGTGATAAAAATTCAGGAAATATTGTGTTTTACTGTTTATTTTTACGATACTTGTTGTTTAAAATAATCTTTATGAGATTATCCAAACGTTATTGTAAAATAATCGTAGTTTTTGCCTTCTTAACTTGGTTAAATTATATTACGAAAATATGAGGGTAGATCGAAATTTTACAAATGGCCGCCTTGTTTTGGGATTTTTTTGCAGTAAAAACAGTACTGTATAATTATAAAAACTACATAGAAATAATCCCTTTCTTCCTTTCTTTTTGTAGTACTATTCATTTTGATTTAGCTAGCTCAGTTTGTTTGCTATGATCTTTTCTTTATAAAACGCATCCGTGCGCATCAGGGACGTGCAAACCTCTAGGTGTTGCCGCTCCCTTGAGGTGGCAGTGGTTAGGTTTTCCGTTTATAATACACGGGTTCATGTAACAAATTATCTGCTTGTCACATGGTCGAACCATCCACCTCCTAGCTCCATCAGCAGATAGCTCTAATCTAATAGTAATTATGACTATTGTACAACTAGCAACAAAGTTTCGCAAAAGACCATTACGATTACGTGATTGGCTCGTCGTACGATGCGCCTGCACCGCCGGCTGTGATTGGTTGTTAGCTCCGCGCACACGCGTCTCTGATACGATGATCGTCTTGTAAGATGCGCAAAGCGATCCCCACTCGATGTTTTTCTATTATTCGTGTTGGTCGCTTGTAAACATTAAACCAGATGGACAACGCTCTCGAGCGCTTGACAAAGACGCGACGTTCGTTGCTACTATTTGAAATCTACTCACCCCTACTTAATTATTTGTTTCATCTTTGATAATATTGTTAAGTGTTGGTTATTCGTGTTACGTTAGTCTGCAAATAGTATTAGTTAATCTATTGTTTTTTTCTCTGGAAGTGAATCAATGTAATTCTTTAAGAGAAATAAAGTTCTTAAACTCTTTGCCTCAGCGCTCAACATCGGTGCCGGGGAATGGAGACTGTATTGGGATCTGAATTTTTAATTACTGATACCTAACTTACTTTAATTACTGAGAACTGATACTTTTAAAAGATTTCAAACCGATACTCAGCATTAATCAATAAATCGATAATTAGTTAGTTAAAATGGATTTCTTAAATTTTGTACTTATACTTAATTATTTTATAATTACTTAGTTTTTATTTTTAGTCAGTATAAATCTCTATAACCTTAACATCGCAGCAATCTAGATGCCCATAAAATCTGAAATGAACTCGTCTAGCTCAAAAAAGTAAGGAGCTATCTCCACTTAATTTTTTAGGACCTTAATTGTTGTCTACTCTGTGTAATTAAGTAGTTTGTCTCAAGAATACAAGTTGAAAGTAATTGTTGCAAATAAGGCACGAGAGGCGCTTAAGTTCTCCTCTTAGTAATATAGTGACTGTCTTGATGATGTTTAACCAGGTCATAAAGTTAAAAATTAAGGTTGTCTGTTTAATATGATATATATTACTCGTATATGATACATATATTATAATATTTACAGAAATAAATGACTTTGACTATAACAGAGTTAAAAACACATGTACGAAATTTAAACAATTGACAGTTGTAGATGCTACGCGACAAGGATCAAATTCAGCATAGTCGGGGGTTTAAATCCTGCAATATGTATATCAAAATTTTGTACTGCGCACGAATTTCGAAACTTAAAATTAAATAATCAATTGATCATTTAACATTGATCAGGGCCCTAACCATGAACTGTTAAAACAATCACAAATGTGTCAAACATTATCATTTCTGTCAAATTTTGTATGAAATGACGTACCAAAATTGACAGATTTGACAACTTTGAGATTGTTTTAAGAGTTCATGGTTAGGGCCCTGAGATACGCTGGCTTCGGCAGCGAGAAGAAACACTTGAGAAATTTCATCGTGTCACGAGACATCCTCGGTAGCTTAGTTGGTAAAAGCACTCGCCCGGCATGCGATGGGACGTGGGTTCGAGTCCCACCTGAGGTCAATGATTTTTTTCAAGTGTTATTTATCTTTAAAAAAACCTTGCATGGAATTGCTAAAAACAATATTTTATAAATAATCAATTATTAGAATGGACACAGGTTGCCTTCAGCCTGATAGTAATTGTTTAAAAAAAATCCTCTGTTTACGAATTTTAACTAAAGTCGACTGACTAGCCTAATACTATGTCCATTCCAATAAATCTCAGTTTTGTCCTAAATACAGCGCTATTATGTGGTTAAAAACAATTTATCTACCTACGTTCTTTTATAAGATCCACTTGTGAATATTATTTCGCCTATTACATGCCAACAGGTTCTTAAGAGATTCCACTACAGCTCAGTTAATAATGCAAATATTGAAATCCCGTACCTTTCTGATCGGATTTCTTCATATCTGAAATCAAATGGGGTGGAAGATTGTACAGACACTGATACGTTGCTTTACAACACAATAAATGTACTCAATATAATGTGAATTTGTGTTGAAATGAAAGATAAAATAAAATTATATTATGGTTATTAAGAGTATGCTTAATTTAAAGTCGATCATGATCATACTCTATGCCAATTCTGTCTAATCAACTGCTGGACGAAATCCTCTTTCTTCATGCTCTTTGGAAGACCACGATCTTCTTCTTTTTTCAACCAGCCATCATTCTAAGGTCTTCGGTCCATTAAACAGAAAGGCACCCTACACTACTTTTACCGAGATATGGTCTCCACTCGAAAACCCGTTTACTCCACCTTTTAAAGATTGTGCAATAGATGTTCTGCGATTTGACTGCGATAAATGTGATAGTTGCTGTGTAATTTATCGCGTTTTATGGCCAATTTGAAGAAATACATTATTTTGATTTTGATGTGGCTTGCCCTGCAACTGCAATTTTAAATTGCTAAATTATTGGACTATGTCCATTATTTTAGTTTTCTTCTGGATGACCTCGTCCCAGATTTTATGAATTAAAGAGATCCCAAGCATCAAACTTTCACTATCCCGCTGTGTGATGTGAAGTCGGTTGTCAGTCGATAAGACGAGTGAAAGACTGTTCAATTCCGTTTCATAACTGAAATGTCTTGACCAAAAGGAAAATTACTAATAAATATAATCGGAATTGCTGACACGATCTTTATCCTATTTAGCATTAATTTCATCATCATCATCATCATTTCAGCCACAGGACGTCCACTTCTGAACATAGGCCTCCCCCAGTGACTTACGTACCGGCAGCGCAGCGTGGGACGTCCACTTACAAGGTGGATAGAAAACCTGGTAAAGGTTTCAAGAAGCCGCTGAAAGCAGGCCGCTCGCAAATAACCTAACAAACATTCCATTAAAAAATTGCGTCGAAATCGGCTAGGCTTAAAAATTATGACACCCTTTTCTTGCAGCAGGGGGTTAAGACAAGTAAAGCGCGAGTCACATTTAATGATTTAATATTAAATCTTGGTAGCCTATATTCAAAACATTTAAGTTCTAAATTAGTGTTCATAATAGTCAAAAGAGCTATGAAACTTGTAATTTACAGAGCTAAAAGTTTTCAATTTTGAGCAAGATTTGTTTACAATCAAGAGTTTGTAGAACCGCGAATGAAATCCAGAAGCAGTGCTAAGTGTCCGATTCTGGCATCTTTATACATAGTTTGATTTGAACTGGCTAAGATATTTTGAATAGACAGTATCAAATTTTGCTTCGTTTTCTTTATGTCTAGTCAAATGTTGATATCAGTCAGCTAGTCATTTGCGTATATAATGGTTTTATCAGGTCCGCTTTGGGCCACTGCTTTCTCTACTTCATCAGTAAGGCGAAAGTAAAATATACTCACCCTAAGCATATATTAATGGTTTTAAATGTACGACTTATATTAATCGATACTAGTCGTGAAGCCTAATCAGTGGCCTTAAGGCGGTTTGATTACATCTTACAGTAAGGTTTCTCACTGGCCTCTTTACAACACCCTTCCGCCCTCGCGTGGTGGAGTATGGCAAAAACCATCTTTAGTTCGGTGACTTGGCCTATGCCCTGCAGTGAGATATGTATAGACTTGTTTTGCGACGGTTAGTGTCGCATATTACCAGAATAAGACATCATCCAATGCCTAGTTGAAAACTCGGCCGAACTTAATCTTGTATACAGCAGATAAAACTTGGTGTAGCGCGCCCTGAATTCGTCCCACACTTCTCCCAGTGTTAATTTCATTGTTACACTCCAGAGACGTATTGCTATCTGGATGAGAGATATAGTTTAAACAATGATCACGATATTATAAGGTAACAAACGTGATTTATTCTTTCATCAATGATACTAGAAAATGTGTTTTTTACGCCAAATATAAAAGCACTGTCTTATACTGACTCCTATCATCATTGCAAGCAGAAATGAACACTACTGGGCGGTAACCACGAACTCTTAAAACAATCTCAAATCGGTCAAACAAAAATTTAATTTAAAATTTATTTCTGTCAAATTTTGTATGAAATGACGTACCAAAATTGACAGATTTGACAACTTTGAGATTGTTTTAGGAGTTCATGGTTATGGCCCTGAACATACAAATTAATAGACCTCCCCCAAATGACTTCCGTTTCATTCCGTTTCAGTTTAATGGCCGCTTCCAACCGGCCGGTTGGAAGCGGCCATAAAACTTTAATACTTTAAAGGATTTTTGATTGCTTAAAAACTAATGGCATTTCTACAAAAATAAAGACTAATGTTGAAAACTTGTCTAAAGATTAGCCAACCAATTTGATATGTTTGTTAATAATATGTCTCGAATGTCTGATGTGTCAACATTTCAAATTGTTTAAAAGTGTTTAACTCCATCTTTTTTGTAGTCAGGCCATAAATGTTGCAGACTGTGACTGAATCTACACTTAAATAATAATATAATGAATTATAAATTGATAATTTATTAATGGTGTAAGGTTTGTTAGTTACTAGTAATAAATAAATGCAGCCTGCAACCGTACTTTTCCAGTTGCTGTTATCTACGTTGACGACATTGTGTTTGGCACGTTGTCAGAACTAGTTGAGTATTCTTAAGTTTTCTACTATTCTACAACAAGACAGAATAGTGTTTCATTGTATTGAAGCGTAACTCAGTTTGCTACGTATGTATTTAAAGAAAAAAAAAACCGCCCAAGTGCGAGTCGGACTCGCGTACGAAGGGTTCCGCACCATTATCTATAAAAACGACCAAAAAAATCACGTTTGTTGTATGGGAGCCCCGTTAAATATGAATTTTATTCTGGTTTTTAGTATTTGTTGTTATAGCGGCAACAGAAATACATTATCTGTGAAAATTTCAACTGTCTAGCTACCATGGTTCTTGAGATACAGCCTGGTGACAGACGGACAGACAGACAGACAGACAGACGAACAGCGGATCCTCAGTAATAGGTTCCCGTTTTACCCTCTTCGTACGGAACCCTAAAAAAACAGACTAATATACGATCTTCACTACACATACTCCATTTAACGGCGAATGACAGTTTTTTTTGTTTTGATTGTTGATTCTGGACTCTATTCTTTATTGTGTCAGTAAAAACTTTGTGTTGAGACTAGACCCTCAGCGTTGTAGAGGTGATCGTAATTAAAAACTTAACAATAGTATTTAGAAGCCACGTACCGGAAAGCACAGCATGGGACGTCCACCACAAGGTGGGCAGACAACCTGGTTGCAGGAAGCCGCTGGATGCAGGCCGCTTTCAACCGGTCAATCTGGAAGTCACACTGGGGGAGGCTTATGTTCAGCAGTGAATGTCCTGTAGCTGTAATGATGATAACGATAAATAAATACTGCCCTGCTCGCACAGGTACGTTTATCTTGTAATGTAAACTATATACTATTTAAAAAGAGGCTGACAATAGTGACCGAGTTTCTTGCGCTATTTCTTCTCGGCGCTACCCCAAAATTGTCCCGAAGTAGTGGTAGGGAAAAAAATATTGGGACGTGTAAAAGCGCTTAGTTTAAGCCTATTTACAGAAATAAATTGGTTTTATTGGTTTTTTAATGGTTTTAATGATGATGATATTTTTGTGTAAAAATGTTCCTATTCTGAAGTATTAACACCAACTGTCCCAATTCTTGCATATTTTACCTAAATTCTGGTATTTTGCCAATAATCGGTGTGCTAATAAGACTAATTAAGAGCTAGCATATATCCCATGTCTGAAATCATATTAAATACATCAAAATATTTTTTTGTTGTATATTTGTCTTCTCTGGAACCTTTGACTTAATTACAATATGAGAGACCATTACAACATTATTTGACAAAGTTTGTCATAATGCGTATTTTAGTACAATTAAGTAACAATTTTCCCTTTCTCGTATAAAGCACGACATGAAAACAATCCACTTCATTATACGAAATGAATTTAGAATCCACTTAGTTAATATTGTTCACGTTGTCTTCATATATTGTTTCCCTAGTAAACTCCCTTCGAAGTTTATTTTGATCCTTATGACCACTGCATAAGGTGCATAAGGAAACTGTTTTTCGAAGTAAATAGGTAATAGATAACAGGAAACAGAGATGGCGAAAATGTCCGCTTAGTTACAATGCAGATATATCAGTCAACCCAGACTCAAAATCGATCGAATTGCAAGACGATGTCACACACTAATGGGGTCTGTTCCGCTGGATTTTGGTTTCAGAATCATCAAGGTAAATCCAACTGTAACTTAGCTGATTCATTGTTTTTAATTAAACAAGATTTAAAATATATTCGTATTAAGGTTAACGTTATTATACATTAGCATTTTTACGATAGGCTGTGTAGTGGAACCTTCTATTCCAATGGCGCATTTATTCGGATTCATCCTATCCATGTCCTTAGCCTACTCTGTTTTGTCAGCTTCATCATTATTTATAGAACTTTTAAGACGTACTCTTCTGCTTGTGTTTAAGTATATTTAAAATCAGCCTGCGTTAATAACTTAACTGTTTACAGAGAGAGAGAGAACACCCAATGTACGCAACAAAACTTGATCCTCGGTTATTCCTTTCCATCCACTGGATTGCGAGCAGTTTGAGTATTTTATAAATCTGCTTTGTAAAACCCTGAAAAAATAAAATACTTTTTGAAGTTTATATATTTTTTAAAAAGGAAGTAAAAATTACTATAACAAAAACACTGGCTGGCTGTTTCGGTTCCTCAATGTTAAAGTTGCCCAAATCCGCCTAATCCAAAAATCTTTGAGTTCATGACATCTTAAGCCGATCGGAGACTGGATTATGGTCAGCAAATCCATTTTAATAGAAAACAGGCCAGCTGCGTTGCTCGTGTTGGAATTAGTTTCGCTTGCTTTGATCTCCGGTTGATCTTTGGGATTTATTTCGAGATCATAAAAATTCAAATTTTGAAATTATTTTAATGTAACAAACATAATTTTAGCAGTAACTACATTCTGATAAATCGTCATGGTTTGAAATATGGTTCATTGATATTCTGGGCGAGAGCGAGGCTAAACAGAACGCAAATGCTGTGGGAATAAATTGTTTTATGTTTTGGTTGGAGTCTGTCTAGATTATGGGATATATATTAATAATAAATAATTTATTTTCAGAATTGCAACATTATTAAAATGAGAAAACAGCGTCCTTGTGTTACATTATATGTTTTTCCTAACACACCTTGGCCTGATTTGTATTTTGAAAAGTTTGATTTCCAAATTAATCTGCATAGGACCGAATCTGGGACTCTTTGATGTTGAAATTGACACAACCGTTTTCAAAATTAGTTTACTAAACTAATATACAAATTGTGGTGATTTGTTCTTTTGAATTAATATGTAATTATTACAGCTCTGCTTAGTTCAGGGCTACGTGTTGTGTGATCATCATCATCATCATCATCATTTCAGCCGCATGGCGTCCACTGCTGAACATAGGTCTCCCCCAGTGACTTTCAGATCAGCCGGTTGAAAGCGGTCTGCATCCAGCCTCGTCCTGCAACCTTTACCAGGTCGTCTGTCCACCTTGTGGGTGGACGTCCCACGCTGCGCTTGCCGGTACGTGGCCTCCATTCCAGAACTTTTCTGCCCCATCGGCCGTCAGTTCTACGTGCTATGTGCGCCGCCCATTGCCACTTTAGCTGGCTAATCCGTCGGGCTATGTCAGCGACTTGGGTTCGTTCACGGATCTCCTCATTTCTGATTTGATCTCGCAAAGAAACACCGAGCATTGCCTTTTCCAGAGCGCGCTGTGCAACTTTGAGCTTTGTGAGCTTTTATTTATGTGATAGTTGATGTGAATAGTGAAAGTAATTATTTATTTATTTGTCACTGTTTAAAAATTAGCCCATCGTTGTTGGCTACCAAAATACATCTTGATCCTACTTTGTTTTTACATTGATGTGTTATTGACTGTTGTGGTCATTAATGGAACGCTAATATTCACCACTACTTCCTGTTTTATATACAAAATCCAAAATAAAGCATTATTTTGTTTTTCATAGTTAAATAATCTAATAAATAAATCATGTTTTAACCTAGTTCGGACTAAAACCAGAAGCTAATGCATCAAAACATCCCAAACAAATTAACACGCCAAACCAACAAAAACAAAATCAAACTTTTAATAACTATTCCGTTGGCTTTGTAGGAAAATGTTTTGAAAATTTTAAATCCATGGATCAGATATATGAATAATCTCGAAGAGCAAACATATCTCATAAATATGCGAAGTCTCGTGAATAAAATCTCAAAGCCTTCACGCTCCATCGGGTTTCACTTGCGAGCTTGCAGTTTATGAGCTAGGCTCGGATACGCGTTGTAGGACATTGCCTTTTGCTTAATAAATTCGAAATTTCAACGTGATGGTAAATCAAGGTACAATGTTTACGTATAAGGAACAGTATACGTGTGCTTAAAAGACGATCGCAACTTTTTGATCATGGTTATATCTTCATAATTTTGATTGCCATGAAACCGTTTTATTTATCCTATTGTGTGTCATAAAAATCCGACCAAGTTCGAATCGGACTTGCGCATAGAGGATTCGTTACAAACTTAAAGGTTATTAATAGGTTGTCCTTAATCGAGTCACGAAGATTTTTCCACGTTAAAAAAGTAATGTAACTTTACTGTAGCACACAACTGTAGACTTTCGCGGGAAGTTAAAGTCTTCCCAAAACGTCTGGAAAATAATTAATAAAAAGAGGTATGTGTTGCAATAATACCCGTGATGTGTATACTGTTAGTTTCAAAAATGTAACAAGAAAATTGGCATACGCAAAGTGTACCTACTAGAGCCTAGCGATTGACCAAATCAATTTTAATGTTAAACTTAATGGCTATACCTATAATAGTTGTGTCAATTATTGAGGCATCTCTTAACCAATTCGTCAGAATTATTGTGTTAGTTGAATAAGTGGAGTTTGCGATGTAGCTGGTGTTTACATAAAGCCCTTTGAAGATATTTTGCTGTTCGCGGTTGAACTTGCCGAATTTAATCGTTATATACGTTTGATCAAAGCATTGTGTACTGTAAATTACTGGATTAAAACTAATCGCTGGTTAACTATCACCGATTAAACTGTTTCGCTTGTAAACAAACACACTTACATCTGCTAGGTGGCACAGAGAAGTTCTCAGGACATCTTGCAAAAGTAAATAACGCGATATTTATATCAAAAAATTACATACAATACAAAGTCTGACTGAAGATTTAACGCGTAGGGCGGCGTAGGTAAAATAAATGGACATAGAAGCATGAAAATTTGTTTTTTATTTTTACCCTTAAAAAAGGTGAATTCGAGAAGTTTGTAGAATCAGAATGATATTTGCGCAGACAAATTTGATAAGAACAGTGTGTCTTTTTATAGAAGCTTACCTGCATTTGTTACTTACACCCGAGCGATTTCATTAACTTTCGTTTTGCATCTTGTCTCTTAATGAATCCTAATCAATCATTTAAAATTGAAATAAAAGTAATTTTTGCATTATTTTTAATGCTAAAACCTAAAGCTAGTTCACAATGATATCGACACCATGCATTCATTAATCACTAAAGGAGGTGGTCCTATAGGATAATCCACTTTATCGACTTCACTCGCATCACGGCGTTCCAAATTGGACGTCGGTTACCGCTCAAAGTGAGCGATGCTATGTTGCGCTAAAGACTGAATTGTTGGGGTAATGACGTGTTCAACGCATAGGAATGTATAGGAATACAAGGGGGGAATTTACACTCAAATTGTTTTTAATTATTTTTCTTTTAAGAGCGTCTCTCCAACTACGAGTAGTGAAGGTCAGCTACCAGTACTAGTACTGATTATAATTATCACCATAATCAGCACACGGGAGTTGATTGCTGGACTAATACCTCTCTCAATAGCGACCTGATTAGTTTAGTAGAACGGTAATTCGCGATTCGATTCCCGGTCGGGTTAGTTCAGAAAACAATCACTTTATATTATAAAACAAAGACGCTTCCCGTGTACTACACCTTTAAAGGGCTACAAAAATTCGCGATGGTATACGTCTATCTCTTACCCACAATAACCCTTTTGAGGGTTCCGTAGTCCTGACAAGGAAACCTTATACAGTCCGTCTGTCTGTCTGTCTGTCCGTCCTAGGTTTTGCTTGGAGACTGTTGACCCTAGAGAGATGTAATTCTGTGGAAATATATATTATATATCAACCACGCCGACAAAGTGGTAAGTAGAATTACATTTTGTTTTTTTTTATTTTATACATGTAACGTGGGGATGAATGTTTTTTTATCGTCTACTCCATCGTATGGGGTATCATTGAATAGGTCCTTTAAAAGACTTCAAGGGCTGCTACGACTATTTTTCGATTTAGGGATCCGTTTGCGAAATATTAAACTTTAAATTGTTAATTTTTATTCGAGTAGGGCTAAAAGCTAAACTATTAACTTGAAAAATAGTAAAAAAAAACATGATAATAGTGCTTCTCGTGAACTTTTAAGAAAAATCATATTGGTTAAGATAGATTTGTTAGTTTAAGAGTAATAGTCGTTCAAAAATTCCTTAGTGGAATACATTAACGTGACTAAAATGAAGTATTTGCTGAAATATTTATACGTAACCCTACATTGCGCGTGGCATGACACGCACTTGGCCGGTTTTTTTTCCTTTACTTTTTACGAGAAAAAATGACACTATGTAGTATATTTACTATCAGAATTGCACCCGTGCGAAGCCGGGGCGGGTCGCTAGTTCATTAAATTGGCTCGAGTCTGTGTGCTGAGAAATACATTGTCTGATAACTCGTTATAACGATGTAATACAACGTAGCTGATTATAATAGTGTAATGCTGGGGCTTCACCTGCGTGACGCCTAACGTTCAAATAAAGGCATGACTAGCGTTAACTAAATAAAAGCATTAAGCTACGCGCTAAGTGCGTGGCCACACTTATTTGACGTTTGATTCTAGCGTCTAACGACTTAGTTAGCGTGTGATCTGTGAGTGTGTCTTTAAAATAAAATAAAACGCTTCCTAGAACTCAATACTTTTACTATTTTGTCTACTCCATCCTAACTTAATAACTATGCACTTTAACATTTATTTCACAAAGAGTTTTTGAATGTGACCGTGTTTTAACATGTTAAGTATAGTAGGTGTAGCCACAACAACGCACTAAACGCCCGCTTATTCCCTTTGATGTGTCAAAAGTTACCGCGGTCCGAGCTATCGACTAACGTCTAATGTTATTAAAGCAAATTAGCGCACAAAGACCGGCCACACTTGCGTATTACGTCAAATAGAGCACTAAATAACGACACTAGACGCAGGTGAAGCCCCAACATGAGACTAACATTATAATGATATTTCATACGTTAAAATCCGTTAAACTGTTTGGGACGTGTACTTATAAGTGCCCGGAAGAGGGCCTATAAACAGAATAAAGACTTTCATTTCATTTCTCATTTCATTTCATTTCATAGGCTGTAGGGCTTGCCATAAAAATAGACATACATACATACATACATACATACGCTCGAAAAACATAACCCTCGTTTAGCAGTCGGGTAAACAATACATATTTTTTTGCACTATTTGCTTTGTGTAAGTTGATTAAAAATGTGTTTAGATTTGTATGAAGTTGGCATTCTGCGGGGTAACCATGAACTCTTAAAACAATCTCAAAGTTGTCAAATCTGTCAATTTTGGTACGTACATACAAAATTTGACAGATCCGATAATGTTTGACAGATTTGAGATTGTTTTAAGTGTTCGTGGTTACAGCCCTGATATAAAAGTTTTTTACTATAAACTGTGGTTTCAGTCATAATGACGAATTAGACACATACGGTCCAGCTGCAATAATTGGATGCGTCATTGTGGAACGAAGATAATACTCGTCAGTGAAAACTTATTATTTCGTACCCTTATTGCAAAAACCGATTATCTGCACTAAACATGATTTTGAGTTATAGCCGGAGGGAGGTGAACCGGGGAGTCCCCCAGGGATCGATACTGGGCCCTATCCTTTACATCTTGTACAGTGCTGACATCACATCATGCATTACACACTGTTCTCACCACCTTTACGCGGATGACCTGCAGCTATATCTTCCCTTTGATCCCGCTGACCATGCCAGCGCTATTATAAGGGTAAACAGTGACCTGCAAAGGATATCTGACTGGTGTATGTCAAATTGTCTAACCCTCAATGCAAAAAAATCGAAACTAATGGTTTTTGGAAATCCTAAAACTATTGGAAAGATTAATGATGTTTCAATAGCTATCTCTGTGAATGGGGACCAAATTGAAAGGGTGAATAAGGCACGGAACCTGGGACTGGTTTTTGACAGCGGGCTAAGGTTCGAGGCCCACATAGCCGAATGTGCAAGAAGTTGCTTTTACAGACTGAGGCTGCTTTACAGAATCAGGCAATATCTAAGTGAAGAGCTCCGCATTAGCCTCTGTGAGTCACTTATATTGTCAAAATTCAATTACTGCGATACTGTGTATGGTCCATGTCTGCTGGCTCGATCAGCCCAACTTATCCAGAGAGTACAGAATGCCTGTGCTAGGTATTGCTTCACAATTCCACCGCGGTCCCATGTCTCTCCTTTTCTTAGTGATAGGGGCTTGCTTAAGATGGAAGCACGCAGACGGCTGCATCTGGCCACCATGTTATTCGGAGTCATTGGAACGCGAAAACCAGGGTACCTACTTGATAAGCTGCTGTGGGCCCGGGATCGCGATGGTCAAGGTAAACGGGCATGTACTCGCGTGTTTCTAACACCAAGCCATCGCACAGTCGCCTTTCGGGGCTCTTTTCGATTTGCCGCCTCGAAGTGCTGGAATGACTTGCCACCGCCGATGCGCGCTCTGAAAACGAAAATCACGCTCAGGAAAAAACTTAAAAATAACCTGCTGATTCGCCAGCGAGCAGAAGAAAGTTACATTTTAACTCACAAGCAGAGTTTGCGCGTCGCGTGGGCGGGTATAGGCGTCACTTCCCGGCACTTTGGGGGCGGCAGCTGAGGGCGTTGCTAGGTTTCTCGCAGCCGGTTCATCGATGTAGTGACCAAAACATATTCTGCAATTGAAATAATGGGACATTTAATGAAATTTATTGATGTAAATGCACACTTTACACTATTGAATCAGCGTAGTAGGTACTCACTTGAAGACGGGCGGCGTCGCACATTCATTGCTTGCTTGCACTTTGAGATTTATGCGTCGTCACTACACACATTAAGATGTTGCTTTTTCAAAATATAAACCATGCCACATGAGTCATAACATGTGCATATTACGTGGCATCACACCATTTTACGCAAATTACCCGTGTTGCGAAAATGGCGGACAGAGTGAGCAGTAGTATTTCATAATCACTTAGTAGTAAGTTCTTTGGCCGTGCAACCAGAGACAATGCAAACACTCCGGCCGACGCTTATAAAGGCATGCGCACACGCACACGATCGGTGCTGAGCTATCGGCTGAGCTGGTTGTCATTGTCTCTGGTCTAATGTTTTTTTTTCTTTTTTGTGTTACTTCGTGTGTATATTCTTTTCTTTGTTATTGTTTGTTAGGATTTTGTTGATTATTTATTTTATCATTATTATATTTTTTTTTTTTTATTTAATTATTTTTGATTGTTTGAGGCCCTCGCAGAATATCAGTGTCGTGGCAGCCTTAAGTTGCCACGGCGAATACTGAGCGAGGGTCCTTTTTGGCACGTTTATTTATTTTTATTTATAATATTATTATTAGTTCTGTGTCAATTTATGTTATTTTCATTTTCATGTTTGTGTCAATTTTGAGTGCCAAATAAATAATATTCTATTCTATTCTATTCTATTCTATAGATCGGGAGGTATTTATGACGGGTCAGTATTGGAAAAATCACCACCAAACATCGTTTCATCTTCAGATTCTATGCTCTGCTCTTGTTTACCCAAACTGAAAAATAAAAAGTGATGAATTAATATAGAAAAGCACACAAAAAAATATATTTTGAATTAAACAGACACTGTAAGAAAAGATTGATTCTTACTAGAATCACTGGATTCTGATCGCGTTTGTTGTTTAAGTTGTTTTATATGACGTGTCCTTTCTTGACTATCAGTATCTGTAATTAATTTTAACTTAAAATCATATTTCATTAAGCACTTCTTCTTACACTTCCGGCCTTATATATAATGGAGGTGGATCTATTTGTCAAATCTAATCATAACCTATTTCCTCAGTTATCTGATAAAGTCATACGCAACCTTCGCGATGGACGCAAACTATGCTTCACATCAGCAGCCTTTATCAGTCCACTGCTGGACACAGGCCTCTCCAAAAGGAAGATTTTGCCATAATCGCCACGCTTGGCAGGCGGGTTGGCGATCGCAGTTTGGCCAATGGTAGAGAGGAGACGCTGCTGCCCGTCTTCGTATGGCGGTCCTCCTGTAGTCGCCTCTTACGACACCCATAGGAAGAGAAGGGGTGGTGCAATTCTTTTAACGTGCCGGCACCACAAGAAACGAACTATGCTTACTACAACAATTAAAAACAGCTCTTCATAGAAAGACTGGAGTAGGCATGGCTCCTAAACTTTATAATAAAATTACTCAGTTACGCAAACTCTAAACAACAATCATTAAAAAATAATATTAAAAACTTTAATCATACCATAGACCACATTCATACGTTGCGGCAAGTTATGCAGAAGATCGAAGAGTATAACTTGCCACTATGCTTGGCTTTTGTGGACTATGAGAAGGCCTTCAATTCTAATGAGACGTGGGCAGTGCTAGTCTCTCCAGCGGTGCCATATTGACTATCGGTACATCGAGGTGCTGAAATGTTTATATAAAAACGACACCATGACGGTCCGAGTATAGGAGCAGTACACGAAAGCTATTCCTCTGCAGCCAGGCATAAGGCAGGAAGACGTTATCTCTCCGAAACTGTTCACCGCCGCATTGGAAGATGCTTTTAAACTCCTGAAATGGGAAGAATTCAGCATCAACATTAATGGCAAATACATTACTCACCGTTGGCCATGGATAGAGATAGGTGGAGGAGTTTAGGGGAGACCTTTGCCCAGCAGTGGGATGATAAAGGTTAAAAAAAAACATTACTCACCTTCGGTTTGCTGACGATATTGTAGTCATGGCAGAATCGCTGGAAGACCTCGGTACAATACTCGATGACCTTAATAGAGTTTCCCAATAGGTAGGTCTTCGGATGAACATGGACAAAACAAGATTATGTCGAATGCCTATGTTGCGCCCTACCCAGTACCAGTTGGGAGCACTATATCATCGAAATTGTTGACAAATATGTTTACCTGGGACAAGTGATCCAGTTGGGTAGGTCCAATTTCGAGAAGGAGGTCAATCGACGAACCCAACTCGGATGGGCAGCGTTCGGGAAACTACACAACATCTTCTAGTCCAAAATACCTCAGTGCCTAAGACGAAAGTCTACAACTAGTGTGTGTTACCAGTGATGACATACGGAACAGAAACGTGGCCCCTCACTATGGGCCTTATGAGAAAGCTCAAAGTTGCACAGCGTTCTATGGAAAGGGCTATGATCGGTGTTTCTTTGCGAGATCAAATCAGAAATGAGGAGATCCTCGGTGAACGAACTAAAAACGCTGACATAGCCCGACGGATTAGCCAGCTAAAGTGGCAATGGGCGGGGCACATAGCACGTAGAACTGAAGGCCGATGGGGCAGAAAGGTTCTGGAATGGAGGCCACGTACCGGCAAGCGCAGCGTAGGACGCCCACCTACAAGGTAAGCAGGTAAAGGTTGCAGGACGACGCTGGATGCAGGCCGCTATCAACCGGCCTATCTGGCAGTCACTGGGGGAGGCCTATGTTTAGCACTGGACGTCCTGTGGCTGAGATGAGATGATGATGACTTACCTTACTTAAGTTTAAAGAGTTTATTTTCATCGTCCTTTTTCTTAGTGATATTCATTTTAATTCAATAACGCACAGCGTGCGATTTGGTAAATACCTAATGAATGAAATGAAACCGAGCAACTCGCGCGCTGCCGCGCGATCTGTGTGCGAAAGAGACGGCTATGCATGGATAGTTGGTTTTAGCTGAAGCAAAATTTCAATTGTCGCTATTAATTAATTATTGTGAAAGAAAAGAGGCACAGATAATCGTTTTTAGCTGAAGTATTTTTTTATGCGTCGAATAAAAATTATTCAGTAAAAATATATTATAATTCGATATCTTTTTTTACTTGCTTCAAATGTAAAGCAAACATGCTACATATTTTTTTGCAAAAAGCAACTAAGATTTGTTAGTTTTTATTACTTCTAGTAAAATTAAAATTTCTGCTAAAATACAAACAGTCAAAACCAGTTACCGTAGGATACCTAATTTTAGACGAATGATTTCATATGATATTTACTGTTAATATCTACATACAAAATGAGTTTAAATCCGAAACTTGGTTTTATCGGTATAAACTTACGAACTTAAGTGTTTTAAATGAGTTTATTCGTTTTTTCATGAAGAATTTTGGAAATACGTTGCAGTTATTCTGTTTTTTCACTAGCTATCTCAGGAAATAAGCGTCGTAGAAGATAATGGGTTTTACCTGTAGATGCGGCTCAATGAGACGAGTCGATAGGTGTAATAAAAGTTTAATAGTGGAAAATGCAGATAATCGGTTTTTGCACTAAGGGTACGATTTGAAAGGACAAAATAAATATTATTTTAGTTTTGACTGTCAGTTTAATCAAAGCAATGTTATTGTGAGTCTTTGGATATTGCTCATGTTGCAAAATTAAATAATTATGATCCTTTTTTGTTAGCTAGGTTCATTTTTAGAATGATTCAATTTAATCTCGATTATTCGATTTATCTTTATTTATCTTCCGCTCTCACGATTTATTTTCCACTTTTTCATCCAACTACTGCCCGGCATCTTCCTAAGGCTGTCGGCTCATCGGGCTTGGAGGCGTACTATACTAAGTTCTCCAAGGCGTGGTCTCAATTCAACCTAATCTCTTTGTCCCAGCCATTTCCCATTACTTGGGGTCAGATCTCCTCATTCTCTGTCCTGGGTTGTCGAAATTTTTGTTTGGGCATGCTCTAAGTTCTTGGCCACCGTGGACCACCAGGTGGCCAGTGAGCTTACCTTTCTTATTATTTGACAGATAAGTCCTGTTTCACAACATGGTCTTCAGGGCGTCTCATGACACAACCGAACCTGATATTCAACCTTATATTTAAATATAAATAAATAAATAAATATTGGACAACATCACATACATTGCTCTGATCCTAAGGTAAGTAGCTAGAGCTCTTGTGTTATAGAAATCAGAAACAACGACGGTACCACAACACCCAGACCCGAGCCAATATAGAAAATTTCGTTTTCTACATTGACCCGACCGGGGATCGAACTCGGAACCTCAGAGAAGGCGGCGCCATTTATAGTCCGGCGCGCTCGCCTCTCTGCTACGGAGGTCGTCATCGAGGAGATCGTCATCGTCGCATCATTTATTAATTTGATTGGTGATCTTCAGATATCTTGTTTTACAGAAAAAAAACTATCTTATGTAGTATGCTAGTTAACAAAGTAGTTCTGGGCAGAATTAATAAACTAGTTATAACTTCAAGAATTGCAATCGCAAAGTCAAACCGTAGTCCGCAAGACCCGCGCTGCCAGCTCATGAAAATTTGAGTTCGCAAAAACTGGATCAACTTCGTCTTGACTATCTTAATGATATAGGGTTGTCTCATCAACGTGTAACATAAAGGTTCTACCATATTAAGGTAAGAGGTGGACGCTTGCAAAACTAAACAACTTTCAAAAAATACCTAGGCCATAACCATGAACTCTTAAAACAATCTCAAAGTTGTCAAATCTGTCAATTTTGGTACGTCATTTCATACAAAATTTGACAGAAATGATAATGTTTGACAGATTTGTGATTGTTTTAACAGTTCATGGTTAGGGCCCGGACGGAATATGAAAAACAAAATGGACCTTTATTGTACTATTATAATAGTCATATACCTACTAAGGTATTATAAAATTTTAGTTGACCATGCATTTTGTATAGGAGAGTAGGTCCCTTGCAAAAAATGTTTTATATGAGCTGTATAATTACTACTTTCATTAAAAAAACGATGTGGCAAACTACTTTCTTGGTCTCGTGATACCATATGTGAAAAGTTTTATTTTTTATGTTATTAAGATTTTAAAAGTTAGCGTACACGACGAATACCTGAATCATCAATCACAGTTTTTTTTACGTATTGGTATTTTTCGTTGTATAACATCTTCATGTGGTCTGTTAATCTGTTCTGTTAATCAGTTAATCTGCCATTGGATGTTCTGTTAATAAGTGCAGCAGGATCACCTCTAGCAGTCAGCGGTGGCGAAATGTTGTGAAGCGCATCATATTTGTTAAATATTCTTTTTTTTCTGTTAAAGATCATGCCGAAACGTGGAATATGACAGTAAAGCTGGCCCACCGGCTACATGTCACTCAGCGAGCTATGGAAAGGTCGATACTTGGGATTTCGTTGAAGGATAAAATCCGAAATGAGATCATAAGGCAGAGGACTAAAGTAACCGACATAGTCCAAAAATGTAGCAAGCTTAAGTGGCAGTGGGCTGGCCACATCTGTCACAGAACCAATGAAAGGTGGAGTAAACGGGTTCTCGAGTGGAGACCACGCCTAGACGACCTTAGGAAGATGGCTGGCAGTGGATGGATGATAAAAGCTCTTTGGGGGAGGCCTACGTCCAGCAGTGGACTGCAATAGGCTGAGATGATGAAAGATCATGTTGTACTGTTTATTTCCTGTTTTTTTTATTTGAATAATACCTCCTGGGCCCCCACAGAATAATCAGTGTCGTGGCAGCTAGCCCTAGCTGTAGCGGGGGACCCTTTTGGCACTTTTCTTTTTTTTTCTTTTTAATCATTTCCAATATGCTTATGTGTTTGTTCTTTGTATTTTTTTTGTTACAAATAAAGCATTTTATTATATTATTATTTTCATTTTTACCTTTGGTAACTCTCGGAACCCGCTGTTCCGGTTTTTAAAGATGACCTCACGGGTTGTTAACCAAGTGGTGTTCCTCTTGTAAAAATAGCCGTACAATACGGCACGTATTAAGGAGAGCTGCTTTCTGCATTTTGTAAAAGGTGCTATTCGGTAAGGTCTAAGGCGTTAAAGCTGCTTTTTAATTGTTGTGGTATAACGCCTGTGCCAGAGAGCACCAATGGTACAATGATCACTTTGTTTTGTTTCCATAATCTCAATACTGTATATTTAGTATTTTTTCCGTGATAGTTTCGTGTAAATTATGACTGTTAGGTATTGCGATATCTATTTTAATTTATTTTATTTTTATTTTATTCAAAACAAAATCCACAGCCCTTAAATAACAAAGTTATAAAAACTTACATTATAGACAAACGGCCAATAACGGATTTACATTTTATAGCCAATTACATTTATATTATTACATACATTTTAAGCCTGCCAAAAGTTAACATCCTTAATCTTACCTAATTTTTGCGGAATAAAGCACATGCGCGTGGACGGCGTTTGTATCTATGATTTGTTGCGTTTATCCAGCAATTATATGATGTTCGGTTTATTGTAATGTATGGTTCTATCTGTAAGGATTGCTCTATCAAAGTAGATTTTGTAGTTATTTTTATTATTATCTGCCCCATCCAATACTGCTACGAGTGCTTAAAGATCACGACCACTCTGTCAAGAGCGTACCGGATAAGAACATCTTCATGTTATACAACGCGGGGTCTTAAACCTCAAGCCTCGTTTGTGGCATCCCTGACTTCAGGGCTATCAACCACCCAGACGTGAGTCATTCATCAGCAATCTTTCTGCCGATTGTGCTCGGACGCGTGATTAATCATGTCCCTACAAAGGAACTTAATTGCGTCCTGCTTAGACCCTTGTTATTTGACTTTTATTGTCTTGCTCCGTCATTCATTTTTGGTAACGGCTTTGTGTTTTCGCCTTAAATGCGTTAGTGTCGTACGAGGTTCTTTTGTTTCGAATTAATAGTCTCGGTCGAAGATGGTGACAACTTCTTAAATGCTCTATTTATAGACGGTTAAACTCTGAAGTTATTTTTTTAATTATACATTTTATTGCAAGTTAATTTAAGTATCAATCAAATCGATCAATTAGTACAAAAATCATGTAGTATTAAATAAAAATGTAGTATCATTCAACTACTTACATCTTACTGTGGTATTCAATTTTGAATACACAAGAAATTTTATTTCCAATAGAAAGTTTTATTTTATAAATTAATAAAACATTAGCTTTTATTAATCTCAGTCAGAAGTTATTCTGAAAAATTCCCTTCACAAAAAAATCTAGGAAACTCGTCAAGTGACAGAGTAATTTATATAATCGTTAGCAGTACGTATCTTTATAAGCAAAAGACGTGAATTACAAATTATATTAACATCTCAAATTCGAATTTAAAATATTAACAAAGTCAAAACGCAAAAATAATTGCTTCATAAATTTTTCCACCTCTTTAGCACTTGCTCGCAGGAAGTAAAAACACCAGATGACTTCACCCAGCAACTTTTTTCCTCTCCGGACCATGCTCGATCTAGTTAAAACTGTAGTTAAGACTAAAAGCAACTGTAGTTGCTCGCGAACGCTTCGGACTTGCGCCTTTTAGTTTGAAATTAAACTAGGTCCGAATGTAGATATTAGTTTCTTGTTAATATTTTTTCTTGTTTTTCTGCTCTATCTTTGCCTGTACTTAGTTCTTATTGTGTGCCTGTATGTATATTATGAAACTTAAGTACCTTAAAATAGCGTTGATTCCCGTTCTAGTATCTATCACAAAACATTCAATTTTGTAAAAAAAATATATTGAACTTTACCTACATGTATGTATACATAGCTTAGCCCAATGCTTGAACAATTTTGTCATTTTAATTTTGATAAGCTGCGGGGTATAACTAAAATTTTGTATGAAATGACGTACCAAAATTGACAGATTTGACAGCTTTGAGATTGTTTTAAGAGTTCATGGTTATGGCCCTGTTTTATTATATGCATAACCTTAGCCTTTGTGGTCAAAATTTACCGCGAATTTAATCAAATCAACTTCGTATTAACCGATAAGGGGTTAAGATAAATACCAATTGTATACCTTCTCGCAATGAAAAAACGAGCACTATAATTTCGACCTTGTATAAGATAAATATAGTAAGTTAGGGAGGGCAGCAAATGTTTTGACGTTATTAAAACTGAAATGCAATATAATTCCAGCCATCTAAAATCCCAAGCCAGCTTAATATCCCCAATTCCCATAAACAAAACATATTGCAAGTTGTCAATTTTGAGGTTTTTAGTCACATGATTCCTTAAAATGAATCCCCTCTCTCATATATTTACGCGTGTATTGCTACGTCATACAAAACGATTTCTTCCATTTATTTTCCTGAAGATGTGATAAATCGGCCGCCATCTCGGTCGAAATTAGTGAGTGCCTATCGAAGATAATCCGGCGTTGGGACTCTACTATGAGTTTTCGTGAGTTATTTAAATTTATAAAATAGCATACTATTCACATGTTTTTAATCACCATCATCATTATCATGTAAACAGTCCTCTGTTGGACATAAGCCTTCTTTAAAGAGCACCTCTACAGTTTTTCCCATCCAGCCACTGCCGGCCATATTCCTGAGGTGATCGGTCCATCGAGCTAGGGACATGCTCTTATACGTACAATATTTAAACGCTTCAGGAACGTTGCATACATACATAAGACACAGGGTCATTGTCAACTATGATTCTAGACGCGGAAAGTCCAGTTAGTATATTATTTCGAAGAATCAAGAGTTGTTTATCTTGAGAACCAGGCCTATTTAGACTTTTCCAGATTTATCTAAATTGAAAGTTATCACGTGGTCTTGTCTTGTATCATCGAGTAAGTGGTGAATTCTTTATCGTAGGATATCATCATCATCATCATCACTAGCCTATATCAGACCACTGCTGGACACAGGCCTCTCAAAAAGGAGGATTTTGCCATAATCGCCACGCTTGGCAGGCGGGTTAGCGATCGCAGTTTGGCCAATGGTGGAGAGGAGACGCTGCAGCTGCCCGTCTTCTTATGGCGGTTCTCCTGTATCGTAGGATATAGTAGAAACAAATTGTACTATGTATAATAGGGATATTCCAGGGAATCAAAAAGATGCTTACAGATATGAATATAAAGTCCGACTACTGAGCCGACTGAACTAAAATTCTATATAGAATCATTGAAGACATTTTGATTTGCATAATGACATTGACCGTCTTTCTCTACCCGTTTCACGGTGCAGAAATGATCAAAATTTAACGGTATGCCTTTCTTATTCATAACGCAGTTTGAGAAAATTTCATGTTTAATAAGTACCAAGTACGACATCGTAAACCCATAGTAAGCCCCTTGTAATCTTACAGGTAGAGGGATTTGTCAGAGAAGGCGTTCTGCGAGATTTTCGGCTACATACGTTGTTAAACACGATTAGCCATTAGAATTTTTCGCAAAATCGTATGGGTTCTAGTCTGTGTTACACGGGATATTTTGAAAAAGTGTGAATGGCTGATGATAAATTTAAAAATCATTAAAATTGTATGTCATCATCATCATCATATCAGCCTGTTGCAGTCCACTGCTGGACAGAGGCTTCCCCCAAGGAGCGCCACAGCGCACGGTCTCCCGCCCTTTGCATCCAGTCGCTGCCAGCTGCCTTCTTCAGGTCATCGGTCCATCTAGCCGGGGGGCGTCCTACACTACGTTTGCCTAACCGTAAAATTGTATGTACTTAAAAAAAATCTTCTTCGTCGTCATTGTCAGTACAAGGTACAAGTCATCTTGTACAGATTTTTTTTTCTATTTTCTTCAAATATTCTTTTTTTCGAGTTGACGGCGATTTCGATCTTTCTGTCTTGATGGTATTTATGTTGTGGTACCGTCGTTGTTTCTGATTTCAACAACAAAAGTGCTTTAGCTACTTTCCTTAGGATCAGAGGAATGTGGTGTCATCCAATATTTATATTTAGTAATTTAATTATAATTTACGTTTGGCATGTGAAGTTGCCCCTTACGCTGGACACTAAATAGGTTACAAGAGGAAAAGTCCACTTACTTCTGTCTCTGACAAAACAAAATTTAACTCTATTTTTTTAGTCAAGAATACTGGTTTCTTTTCCATTAAATAATTTAGAACAAAATTTTCAATGGGCAGTTATTTTTATAACATAAACAAAAATGAACTCAAGCAATAATTCAACAACTTCGTAATTTAATAACACCGATAAAAATAAACTTTTAATTACGGAAAGTCAAAGTTTAAGTGTCCGCATTTTTCCTTATTGTTCTACATTGGTGTAGCTCGTTAACAACAGCCAATCTTTCTGAGACAAACCACATTACATTTTGAAGATATTCGTAGCCGAGAGGCGAGTACGGCGACGGAATAATATGGCGTCGCCATCTCTGAGGTTCCAGGTTCGATCACCGGTCGGGTCAATGTCGAAACGCAAACGAACTTTTCTACAACGTGTAAAAAAATATAAAGCAATAATATTCAAGGGTATGTAAATATATCAAAAAAAGACTCCACTGACTAAATCTTAATATTAAATCTGTTATTTTTTTCCATACATTTTTTTTACCAAATGCTATTAAATGCTATTTTACCTAGTTATTTATCTGCAAACGCAAGTCCTGGACCGGTGACCTTTGACCAGCGGCACGCGTGTCGCTTTTTAGGGCTATAACCTAAATGTTTTACAAAAACTGTTTATTCTTCTTGTTTTATAACTATAAGATTTCCAGTTACCTTATAAAGATTAGTTATCGCCGAATGTGTAGTCCGTTAAAAAAATATTGCTTATTTTTTTTACACGTTGTATATTGTCTCGGTTCTGGGTGTTCTGGTACCGTCGTTGTTTCTGATTTATTTAACGTAAGTGCTTTAGCTACTTATCTTAGAATCAGAGCAATGTATGTTATGTTGTCCAATAAATAAATACAAAACCTTATCATCATAAACAACATTTGTTTTGAAAGGCCTCCTGAAGAGAACGCCACAGGGAGCAGCTCTGATTGGATTTTTCGATCATCTAGTTTGTGGTGTGAAGTGACTAATGAAGTGATTGTTTGTTTGATTGCTCTAATTGCATTAATAATACTTTATGTGTGTTTCTAAGTTACTTAACGTTGACTTACGTTGTAGAATATTAACTTGATCACAATGTTGCGTTACAAGAACTAAGTACGCACACAAAAAATAATGTTGAAACCTATTAAAACGAGAGAAAATATATTTTAAGCAATAACCATTTCGTTGGTTTCCTTGAGCATTTCTGTCTTATGGTTTAAAACTTAACCGTACCACTGTCCCAAAAATAAACGTGCTTGTATGCTTAGTAAAATGTAATTTTTAGTTAACTGTACAGTTAGCCGAATGAAAGTACCTAATGATTTTTTTAACTGTTGAAGTGTAAAGTGACATAAACTTTGGCGTTATTTGCTGTTTTATTTTGACTATGGCACAGGGGAAGTTTTCGAGAAAAATAACGCAGAACTTACATATTATGATGTTAGCGAAGTGAGTCAGCTTAATTCGTTTTTGGAAAACTCCAAATTATTTGTTTGTTTTGTAAAAAGTTTTACGATGCCAACATTTCATGAATTCGAAAGTTTCAACACCCTCGCTTGTTTAATACTATGTAATCGATTTAATTGAATCTTACTTTATTTTGTAAAAAATAAATAATTTTAATATAAATTGTATCTAACAAATATTTCCGCTTAGAAAACAAGATTGAAATACACAATTTCCTGTGTTTCAAGTCTCAATTATTAATAACTAGTTTACACAAATCAGATATTTACTTTTATTTAGTTTGTAATTTACACGTTAGGTGAATACTATTGTGATTTTAATTATAAACGAAATTATTATTACAATTTATTTTAACTAAAGCAATCAACAATTAGTTTGTTAAACATTTTTAAAGCTTTCTTATTGTAGCGTATAATTAACTTTTTGAATAATATATCAATAATGGTAATAGAAGAATGTAATATCAATTGGTTTCCATAATAAAAGAACTCCGGATTCAGGTTTACAGTTTAAAGTGAATCGATTTAAAAATTTCAAACTACACATTTAATTAAGAAATAGATAAAAAAAAGTAGACATATCGATCTTTTTTATATCAAACCATACAAAAACTATGTCATATGCTTAAAAGGTAATAATGTCTTGTGACGTAGGTAATATCCATCGGCCCTTAGTTCCTCCTTAATCCCCTGACCCAGTTAAGGGGGCTGTCTCCTGGGGGCTTAGCACGAAAGTGTTTCTTTCGTTCGGTCGTATACCTAAACCTAACAAATTCAAATGGCCAGTCTCATGTATCAATCCTTTGATAAAATGATCAACTTAATCTAGCCGTGAAATATCCCGACTGTTTTCAATTGTTTATTAATTGTCAAACCTTTGATACGGGGAAGATAATACGACCGTGTGCCGTGTGGTGCCGGCACGTTAAAAGAATTGCACCAACCCTTCTCTTCCTATGGGTGTCGTAAGAGACGACTACAGGAGAACCGTCATAAGAAGACGGGCAACAGCGTCTCCTCTCCACCATTGGCCAAACTGCGATCACCAACCCGCCTACCAAGCGTGGCGATTATGGCAAAATCCTCCTTTTGGAGAGGCCTGTGTCCAGCAGTGGACTGATATAGGCTGGTGATGTGGATAATACGACCGACCGAACGACGCCCTTGCGTATTATGCCCCCTGGATATTTAGTGCCATTCGATGGTGGGATGAGTGCGAGATAGCGAGTGATCGATTGGGAAATCCGCGGGGTACTGGTAGGAACCTCGCGCTGTATCCATAAAGATAAAGGTAAGTGCTTAATTAAAGGCACTTTGGGGAATTTATTGACGAAATAGCATGAAAAAGAAATCAAAATTGTTTGATTTTTAAATTGGTATTAAAAGGGTTTTGAGCAACCGTTTATGCAACGATGACTTTGGGCTATGTTTAGGGTTTGAGCTTCCGTTTAAGCAACGATGACTTTGGGCTATGTTTTACGTAGTACGGAAGTGCGTGCGTATGTTCGTGCATTAATTTTTATTGTATGAGAAAATTAAAATATTAATGTATATTGTTTGCATTTAAGAAAACCTTAATTTTTTTAAGTTACAGTAGTTTAAAGTTTGTTTCTTAAAATTGATCCATATTTTTATTTTGAAAATGTTGAGGGCAGTGACATTACTTTCATTCGGAACAGAAAGTATCCTATTCTATGTCCAACTAGAAGGTTAATTAGAAATATTTTGTAATTTAATTAAGTAGTTTTAGATTATTTTTTACATCCAAACAAATTTAGTCCCTTTAGAATATTATAGATTTACAAAAAAAAAAAAACGACAGATCTTTAGACTTGCACACCTCAATTATTTATGAATAAATTTGATTTTTATATTTATATTTTAATACACACTTATGAGAATCTGAAAATAATTTTAGTACAGCATTTCCCGCCTCACTCCTGTGACCTAAAATCTCTATGGCGTTGCGGTAATCGATTGTCGATACTTACTTTACATAATTCCCGCTGGTTTCGTCACGTTTCACCATTATTGTATAATGACTTTGTTTTTGCAACGTTTAAAGAATCGCGATTACACTCTTTAGTATCCATAAATAAGTTTAGTAACAGTCATAAGGTGAAATAGGGTTTATTAAAATTACTTTTTTTAATGCGCCATCCTAAATTTTGTAGTAGTTTAAAAACATCTGTAAGTAAAACTTTTATTGGGCTATAAGTTGGTAATAGATTTTAAAAACTTATTTATACGTTTTGGTGTGGGAATGTAATTAAACTTCGATATGATTGGTACTTACAACTTATTATGATAAAGAATTTATTTAATATTTAATAATTTATCTATTATCATCATCATCACTTTCCACGCCGTGTCCGGCGACGGCGACTCCCTGCCGCCAAATATCAGGCCGTGATATTATTTGGATGGAATGCTCTGAGGTGACTAGCAAAACCGAACTTAGTTTTAAAGATTCGGTTACATGGAACACAGAAGAGTTGACCAGCAGCGTTAAAAGTGTAAGTATATGAAGGCTTTGGTTGTGTCTTCCGTATTTGGCGTTTTGCATCGAAATGTTCCAGACGTACTTCCTCAAATTTATGTACGTTCTTGAGAACAGTCTGGCGCCATTCCGGTCTGAGACGTGCGCGTTCTTCCCAGCCATCAGTTGGTATACCGCATGCTATTAGGTTTTGTTTTAACACGTCCTTATAGCGGAGGTATTGACCGCCCTGCTACCCTTTTCGCATGAGAGCTCCGAGTAGAACACTGCTTTTGGCAATCTACTATCGGAATTACTTGTCGGAATTTATCTTTCTCGTGTTAATGTAAGGTGTGCCATGTTTTGGTAAGGTTCTAAAAGACTTTTACGTCTTAAAAGTCAATCTATTTTCGTCAGACGTAGAAATTTGACAGAATTGAATTTGACGACAGCAGTGCTGTTGAGCTCACCTATCAGCTGGTTCACATACAAATTAAAAAGGTATTCTGCGCATCTTTCGGTCAGCGCAGCGCTCATCATGTGCCACATAGTTGTAAGATTTACCCTTTGCTTTCAAGGCGAATTAGGTAACTACACCAATCGGATCTAGTATTTTACCACATTAATGTTTTAACCTCGCAAAGCTTTTATTGGTAAATACGTACAGCCATATGCATAAAGGTAGCAAAATTTTTAGTATTAGGATAGGACGGATTAGCAAGCTAAAGTTGCAATGGGCGGGGCACATAATAATGATGATGTTTTAGTATTAACATGTAAAAGTTTAATATCTAGGGATCAGTATGGGTAGGTTTAATCATAGAAAAGTCAATTGATCTGAGCGATCATGCTAACAGTCCAAATTGTTTGTTAGAAACAAGTTTTCGTCTCTTAGTAAATAAATATCTTAGTATAGCAGAGCAACTTTTGCATAATGTAAATTCGGAATGAACTTTTAAAAAGCGCACCCGTTTGAGTCTTCTAATTAACTAGATTAAGCAATTTACATTTAAAATTGTCTGTTATGGCGGCGTCGCTAAGCAAGCGTTGATAAGTGCTAATATTAAGCGTAATTGCGTTACGAGATTGCTTGTCACAGACCACTAAGTAAACAGTTTTAGGAAGGCGAAATGGAACGCGATTTTGTCCTACGTAATGCAAAACAATTAAAAAACCAAGCGCAGCCAGGAAAGCGCTACCAAATTTCTACGTCTGACGAAAATAGATTGACTTTTAAGACGTAAAAGTCTTTTAGAACCTTACCAAAACATGGCACACCTTACATTAACACGAGAAAGATAAATTCCGACAAGTAATTCCGATAGTAGATTGCCAAAAGCAGTGTTCTACTCGGAGCTCTCATGCGAAAAGGGTAGCAGGGCGGTCAATACCTCCGCTATAAGGACGTGTTAAAACAAAACCTAATAGCATGCGGTATACCAACTGATGGCTGGGAAGAACGCGCACGTCTCAGACCGGAATGGCGCCAGACTGTTCTCAAGAACGTACATAAATTTGAGGAAGTACGTCTGGAACATTTCGATGCAAAACGCCAAATACGGAAGACACAACCAAAGCCTTCATATACTTACACTTTTAACGCTGCTGGTCAACTCTTCTGTGTTCCATGTAACCGAATCTTTAAAACTAAGTTCGGTTTTGCTAGTCACCTCAGAGCATTCCATCCAAATAATATCACGGCCTGATATTTGGCGGCAGGGAGTCGCCGTCGCCGGACACGGCGTGGAAAGTGATGATGATGATAATAGATAAATTATTAAATATTAAATAAATTCTTTATCATAATAAGTTGTAAGTACCAATCATATCGAAGTTTAATTACATTCCCACACCAAAACGTATAAATAAGTTTTTAAAATCTATTACCAACTTATAGCCCAATAAAAGTTTTACTTACAGATGTTTTTAAACTACTACAAAATTTAGGATGGCGCATTAAAAAAAGTAATTTTAATAAACCCTATTTCACCTTATGACTGTTACTAAACTTATTTATGGATACTAAAGAGTGTAATCGCGATTCTTTAAACGTTGCAAAAACAAAGTCATTATACAATAATGGTGAAACGTGACGAAACCAGCGGGAATTATGTAAAGTAAGTATCGACAATCGATTACCGCAACGCCATAGAGATTTTAGGTCACAGGAGTGAGGCGGGAAATGCTGTACTAAAATTATTTTCAGATTCTCATAAGTGTGTATTAAAATATAAATATAAAAATCAAATTTATTCATAAATAATTGAGGTGTGCAAGTCTAAAGATCTGCCGTTTTTTTTTTTTTGTAAATCTATAATATTCTAAAGGGACTAAATTTGTTTGGATGTAAAAAATAATCTAAAACTACTTAATTAAATTACAAAATATTTCTAATTAACCTTCTAGTTGGACATAGAATAGGATACTTTCTGTTCCGAATGAAAGTAATGTCACTGCCCTCAACATTTTCAAAATAAAAATATGGATCAATTTTAAGAAACAAACTTTAAACTACTGTAACTTAAAAAAATTAAGGTTTTCTTAAATGCAAACAATATACATTAATATTTTAATTTTCTCATACAATAAAAATTAATGCACGAACATACGCACGCACTTCCGTACTACGTAAAACATAGCCCAAAGTCATCGTTGCTTAAACGGAAGCTCAAACCCTAAACATAGCCCAAAGTCATCGTTGCATAAACGGTTGCTCAAAACCCTTTTAATACCAATTTAAAAATCAAACAATTTTGATTTCTTTTTCATGCTATTTCGTCAATAAATTCCCCAAAGTGCCTTTAATTAAGCACTTACCTTTATCTTTATGGATACAGCGCGAGGTTCCTACCAGTACCCCGCGGATTTCCCAATCAATCACTCGCTATCTCGCACTCATCCCACCATCGAATGGCACTAAATATCCAGGGGGCATAATACGAAAGCGCGTCGTTCGGTCGGTCGTATTATCCACATCACCAGCCTATATCAGTCCACTGCTGGACACAGGCCTCTCCAAAAGGAGGATTTTTCCATAATCGCCACGCTTGGTAGGCGGGTTGGCGATCGCAGTTTGGCCAATGTTGGAGAGGAGACGCTGTTGCCCGTCTTCTTATGGCGGTTCTCCTGTAGTCGTCTCTTACGACACCCATAGGAAGAGAAGGGTTGGTGCAATTCTTTTAACGTGCCGGCACCACACGGCACACGGTCGTATTATCTTCCCCGTATCAAAGGTTTGACAATTAATAAACAATTGAAAACAGTCGGGATATTTCACGGCTAGATTAAGTTGATCATTTTATCAAAGGATTGATACATGAGACTGGCCATTTAAATTTGTTAGGTTTAGGTATACGACCGAACGAAAGAAACACTTTCGTGCTAAGCCCCCAGGAGACAGCCCCCTTAACTGGGTCAGGGGATTAAGGAGGAACTAAGGGCCGATGGATATTACCTACGTCACAAGACATTATTACCTTTTAAGCATATGACATAGTTTTTGTATGGTTTGATATAAAAAAGATCGATATGTCTACTTTTTTTTATCTATTTCTTAATTAAATGTGTAGTTTGAAATTTTTAAATCGATTCACTTTAAACTGTAAACCTGAATCCGGAGTTCTTTTATTATGGAAACCAATTGATATTACATTCTTCTATTACCATTATTGATATATTATTCAAAAAGTTAATTATACGCTACAATAAGAAAGCTTTAAAAATGTTTAACAAACTAATTGTTGATTGCTTTAGTTAAAATAAATTGTAATAATAATTTCGTTTATAATTAAAATCACAATAGTATTCACTTAACGTGTAAATTACAAACTAAATAAAAGTAAATATCTGATTCGTGTAAACTAGTTATTAATAATTGAGACTTGAAACACAGGAAATTGTGTATTTCAATCTTGTTTTCTAAGCAGAAATATTTGTTAGATACAATTTATATTAAAATTATTTATTTTTTACAAAATAAAGTAAGATTCAATTAAATCGATTACATAGTATTAAACAAGCGAGGGTGTTGAAACTTTCGAATTCATGAAATGTTGGCATCGTAAAACTTTTTACAAAACAAACAAATAATTTGGAGTTTTCCAAAAACGAATTAAGCTGACTCACTTCGCTAACATCATAATATGTAAGTTCTGCGTTATTTTTCTCAAAAACTTCCCCTGTGCCATAGTCCAAATAAAACAGCAAATAACGCCAAATTTGTGTCACTTAACACTTCAACAGTTAAAAAAAGTCATTAGGTACTTTCATTCGGCTAACTGTACAGTTAACTAAAAATTACATTTTACTAAGCATACAAGAAGAACAGTCTGGCGCCATTCCGGTCTGAGACGTGCGCGTTCTTCCCAGCCATCAGTTGGTATACCGCATGCTATTAGGTTTTGTTTTAACACGTCCTTATAGCGGAGGTATTGACCGCCCTGCTACCCTTTTCGCATGAGAGCTCCGAGTAGAACACTGCTTTTGGCAATCTACTATCGGAATTACTTGTCGGAATTTATCTTTCTCGTGTTAATGTAAGGTGTGCCATGTTTTGGTAAGGTTCTAAAAGACTTTTACGTCTTAAAAGTCAATCTATTTTCGTCAGACGTAGAAATTTGGTAGCGCTTTCCTGGCTGCGCTTGGTTTTTTAATTGTTTTGCATTACGTAGGACAAAATCGCGTTCCATTTCGCCTTCCTAAAACTGTTTACTTAGTGGTCTGTGACAAGCAATCTCGTAACGCAATTACGCTTAATATTAGCACTTATCAACGCTTGCTTAGCGACGCCGCCATAACAGACAATTTTAAATGTAAATTGCTTAATCTAGTTAATTAGAAGACTCAAACGGGTGCGCTTTTTGAAAGTTCATTCCGAATTTACATTATGCAAAAGTTGCTCTGCTATACTAAGATATTTATTTACTAAGAGACGAAAACTTGTTTCTAACAAACAATTTGGACTGTTAGCATGATCGCTCAGATCAATTGACTTTTCTATGATTAAACCTACCCATACTGATCCCTAGATATTAAACTTTTACATGTTAATACTAAAACATCATCATTATTATGTGCCCCGCCCATTGCAACTTTAGCTTGCTAATCCGTCCTATCCTAATACTAAAAAATATAACAGACAACTATTAATGTACCCGAAACAATACCACCCAACGGGGTCAACATCTCCAGTCAGTGACGTCATCGCTACCCCGCAAATCTCCGGGGGTTCCCGCCCGGACGTATCGCCAGATAGAGCGGCTGACGAAGGCCGCAAATTAGGCCTCGTTGTATAAGTGTTACAGACAACTAGTGTAATCAGGCCTTCAGTTGACTAACATGGTTTATTGGTAAATAGCCTTAAATGTATACGCGGAGACAAAATTGTATTATGTTAATGTTATAATACAACCAATGGTCCACTTTACTGATACTTGTTAATGTTTCACATGTCTGGTTAATATTGCTAAGTTGTTGCGGTAATGACTGAGTTAATTGGCCCAAAAAATATTTGCATGCTTCCTGTAAACAAAACATGATTGTTCTTCTTTACCATGTTACAACTGTATATACCGTGTTTTAAGCAAATAAATTTATTCTAGTCTATTATATTCAATTCAAAATATAATACAGAGTGTACAAAAGAATAGGACACTTTTTAAAACCACGTGATCAGCTTTATCCGTCAAATGTCGCACTGACAAGTTTTTAAAACCCTACTTTGAACAGTATTTATCAGTAATAAGATTCTGAATATGATATATGTTATAGTTAAGGATATAAAAGAGACATTCGCTCACAGAAACACAATCTTCTAAATTTGACTCGATAGAAAAACACTCCAAAGTTGCCTCTTCCCGAAATGTTTTTTCATCACTATGGCTAAAGTTTTGATATATTTGATATATTTTTTTATACTTAGCAGGTAGGTATAATGTTTTTCTAGGTGTAATCGCGGAGTTTGGTAAAAAGCATCATTTTACATACATTGAAACACGTCAAAAACACGAAAACTGCGCCATTCGCAAGTCAAATCAGTCGCGCGGTGGCGCTTACAGACGACGGACGTCGGGATAGCCTGCCTTTAAACAACAACTTTTTCTATGGCAGCAATATCGATATTGATATTTTTTAAGCTGCTCCATAAAACTTACTCGTAAACCTCGATGATAATGTATGGGGCATCTGAAACAAATAACAATTTCGATGTTGCCCCCATAGGAAAAGGTTGTTGTAAATCAGCAACTGATCACGTGATTTTAAGTGTCTACTCTTTTACACAATTTGGTTGTGGACAAATTGATTCAATTGGAAGTCCAGAGCAAAACAGATTATCCGAATTGTCACCTGTTTTTCATCTGTTTTGAAATTTAATTGACTTTTTGAATCTTTCTTTATGGCGAAATGGTAACAATTTACGATTTATGCGTTAACATCAGAGTAAAGTCAGCTATTTGATAATCATCATTTTGAAACGAAGTACAACGCTTTTTCTGCTTGACAATATTTTAGGATACTATTTACTCCACACTGCGAATCCAACTAAATGAAACTTTTAAGTCGTTAAGCATCACATCATAAATTATAGGTTGTAACTTGTAATATTGTATAAAAGATTTTTTGGGTTCTATCATGAAAAAAAAAGCAATTTTATTTACTAATTTATTTTAAAATGGTTATTATTATATAATTACTTGAGGTTACTTTTAATGTCCATTTAATATCAATCTGGAATCTTTATAACAATTTAATAATTTTTATCATGAAACTTTTCATTTTATGTCTACATTAAAGAAAAAGTTTTGGGATAAAAATTATTAAATTTTAATCTGAGCAGTACATAACGAGCAAAACTGCTTTTAAAACTGTGGGCGTCGTATTTTATTAATAAATATTTTTATCGCGAATTCTCTTATTTCTGTCGAAAGACCAGATTTGCGTTAATAAAAGAGATTTATTAAAATTTATTCAAAGCTCTTTCGAATGTTTTCAGATGAAATGAAACTCGTGTATTTTTTGACTATGGAGGTTTGGCGGTTTAAAAAGAAAAATTATCTGCCCACGGAACCACCCGTGTGCTTAAGTTGGATTAAATTATATTAGTAATTCATATGCAACAACAGAGGCACAGTATATTTATATACCACACAGTATACATTTATTTAGCCTTAAATAATAAATAATAATAAATTGTTTTCACAATCACACCAATTATCTAGCCCCAAACTAAGCAAAGCTTGTGCTATGGCGACTAGATAATGGACAAATATACTTAAATACGTTTATAAACATCCATGACTTAGGCGCAAATGCTCGTGCTTATCACACTAAGCTCCTCGCGGGATTCGAACCCGCAACCGCCAGGCATTGTAATCCGGAGCGCGAACCACTACACCAGACGGTCGTCTCCTTCTCTCCTTAGGAAGATGGCTGGCAGTGGATGGATGCTAAAATCGGGAGATCGTACTCTTTGGCGCTTTTTGCGGAAGGCTTCCGTCCAGCAGTGGACTACAATAGGCTAGGATGATGATATATTTTAAGCTAAGGTAGTACCTAAACTAGGCCTATTAATTTGCAAAAATATATAAACGTATGACGTATGTTACATTCATATGTATCATTAGAGTGATCCTCATAAGGCCTAATACGAAAGCGCATCGTTCGGTCGTATTATTCTATCAAATTAAAACATCCATTCCCCCGTATCAAAGGTTTGACAATTTATGAACATTGAAAACGGTCGGGTTTTTTACACGGCTAGATTAAGTTGTTGTTGGCTAGTTGGTGTCGTGTGGTGCCGGCACGTTAAAATAATTGCACCACCCCTTCTCTTCCTATGGGTGTCGTAAGAGGCAACTACAGGAGAACCGCCATAAGAAGACGGGCAGCAGCGTCTCCTCTCCACCATTGGCCAAACTGCGATCGCCAACCCGCCTGCCAAGCGTGGCGATTATGGCAAAATCCTCCTTTTGGAGAGGCCTGTGTCCAGCAGTGGACTGATATAGGCTGGTGATGATGATGATGACGAGATTGAGTTGGTCATATTTTATCAAAGGTTTGACACATGAGACTGACTATTTTAATTTGTTAGGTTTATACGACCGAACGAAAGATACACTTTCGTGCTAAGCTCCTAGGCCTCAACTCAATTATGAGGTGGTTTGGTACTCCATCACGCGGGCCCAGTGCGTATTGGGTGTTGTTTTAAGGCCAGTGACTAAACTTTACCTTACAGATGTAATCAAGGTTAGGTTTCGCGACTAAAATTAGCGTTATTGCGTTCTATACAGGGTTACATTACAAGGAAGTGCCAAATTTTAAAAATAAGATCTAGAATATTATGAAAGTGTGTCTTCATCTATTTTTTTACTATTATTTTAATAAAATTAAGTGAATATCCGAGAAAAATGACAACGTGATCTGCTTGATTTATTTTCACGCGCCATTGTAAATATTATTGCATTGAACTTTGCAGTTCTAGGCTGCACAGAGATAGTGCGTGCGTATTTTTTTAATGAATGGAACAAGATTATCCACGCGTAACATTTTTAACAGCGGATATTGATATTGAATGTAATGAAAAAAAAAATGCGTAGATCCATTTAGTTACTGATTCTAAGTGGTCCCTGAAAATTGGCATTACCTTGCAATGAAAACCCTGTATGCTTGTGATAAATGTCATTAAAATATGATCGGAATACTCACCCACAATCCTATCACAATGTTTTTAGTTCAGTTACCATTAAATAGAGATAAACGCAGAATGTCGCCACTGATTCTCGTCAATATTATTATTTTATCAGGTAAAATATATACAGAATAACAAAACAAGTTCAAAGTAAGTAATACTCTTGTAAGAAGACATCGTTAGGCCTTTGAAAATCTAATACGAGTGGCTCAAAGTGTGCCAGGAATAACAAGTGATTTAGCTTAACTGTAGCAGATTTTTTATAACTATCAAGACCTGCAGTGGTCTGCGACCACCATATTTTTAATAATGTGTAAATAATATATCATTTTCCTTGTGATAATTAAATCGTCATTGTTGTGCCGTGTGCGGACGGCCATAAATAATACACTTCCCCACCGCCAACAGGCGGCGTGTCGTAAGAGGCGACTAAATCCTGTAGCACGAGACGGGGAGCAGCGTCTGCGTGCGATAATAAAAAAACTGCGCTCGCCAACCCGCCTGCTAAGCGTGGCGAGTATGGCAAAAACCCCCCGATGACAGAAGTCACTGGGGGAGACTATGTTCAGCAGTGGACGTCCTGTGGCTGAAATGATGATGAATTAAATCGTCGTATTTTTTATATCTGTACTATTCGTTTTTATAGTGTGCAATGAAAAGTTTCTTACGTCACAGCTTACAACTGGAGTTTATGTTACTGTATTTATCATATATTTTTTTCATGTTAAAGGCTTGTTTGCGCCGTGGGACTGATTAAATTTTTGTTTTTAGCAATTCCATGCAAGGTTTAATTGAAGATAAATAACACTTGAAAAAAATCATCGACCTCAGGTGGGACTCGAACCCACGTCTTTTTCACGGAATTGCTAAAAACAAAAATTTACAATGTTTAAGCATTTCTGATCTTAACCAATAGTCAAATATTTGTAAAAATATTTCTATAGGGTGTTGACGGTAGTATACTACTCAGCTATACATATAGCTACAACATTGATCAGAATACGCTGGCTTTGACAGCGAGAAAAAACACTTGAAGAATTTCATCTTGTCACGTGACGTCCTCGGTAGCTTAGTGGTCAAAGCACTCGCCCGGTATGCGATGGGACGTGGGTTCGAGTCCCACCTGAGTTCGATGATTTTTTTCAAGTGTTATTTATCTTCAATTAAACCTTGCATGGAATTGCTAAATACAAAAATTTACAATGTTTAAGCATTTCTGATCTTAACCAATAGTCAAATATTTGTAAAAATATTTCTATAGGGTGTTGACGGTAGTATACTACTCAGCTATACATATAGCTACAACATTGATCAGAATACGCTGGCTTTGACAGCGAGAAAAAACACTTGAAGAATTTCATCTTGTCACGTGACGTCCTCGGTAGCTTAGTGGTCAAAGCACTCGCCCGGTATGCGATGGGACGTGGGTTCGAGTCCCACCTGAGGTCGATGATTTTTTTCAAGTGTTATTTATCTTCAATTAAACCTTGCATGGAATTGCTAAAAACAAAAATTTACAATGTTTAAGCATTTCTGATCTTAACCAATAGTCAAATATTTGTAAAAATATTTCTATAGGGTGTTGACGGTAGTATACTACTCAGCTATACATATAGCTACAACATTGATCAGAATACGCTGGCTTTGACAGCGAGAAAAAACACTTGAAGAATTTCATCTTGTCACGTGACGTCCTCGGTAGCTTAGTGGTCAATGCACTCGCCCGGTATGCGATGGGACGTGGGTTCGAGTCCCACCTGAGGTCGATGATTTTTTTCAAGATTTTTTTCAAGTGTTATTTATCTTCAATTAAACCTTGCATGGAATTGCTAAAAACAAAAATTTACAATCATTTTTTTTGTTTTTACTAACACTACTATGGATTCAATTTTTGTCCGAAATTAACATATTTTATTTATGTTAGATTAATAAGTAACAAAGTCATGTCCTGTCTTATAAATTAAAAAAAAAAAAAAAGGAAGTATTGTCACACTAGCGCCACTCTTGTGTTTTAACTATGTAAGTTGAAATAAACGTTCACTTGTTGTCACGGATCCGTTAGTTTTATTACAGGTTATGTGCCTCACGCGTTAAAATTATTGTGAATAGTGTAAAAGACAGTTATAATGGCTTCAAGTATCATTTCGACGATAACAAAGCTTAAAGGAAGAGAAAACTATGAAGATTGGGCGTTTGCGGTCGAGAATTTCCTGATTTTGGAGGGAATGCAAGAATGCATCTTCAAGGATGACTGTGCAAACGACGCCAAAGCGAAGGCTAAGATTATTTTAACCTGTCAGGCCAAGGTCAAGAGACACAATAAAAAATCTATTATGACGTGGCCACCGGTGGGGAATTGAAGCTTGACAGGTTAACAATCGATCCAAGTCTTTACGTGCATATTAAAAACGAGAAAAGTACGAAAGAACTGTGGTTAAAGTTAAAAAGGATGTTTGATGACACCGGCTTTACGAGAAGAATTGGGCTGCTACGAAATCTTATTTCGATTCGTCGTGAAAACTGCGATTCAATGGCTCAGTATGTTACATCAATGGTGGAAACGAGTCAGAGATTGAATAATACAGGATTCAAGATTAATGACGAGTGGATTGGCTCATTGCTGTTGGCGGGATTACCTGAAAAATTCGCGCCAATGATAATGGCAATCGAGCATTCCGGCATAGACATAACGGCAGACGCCATTAAAACAAAATTAATCGACATGGAAGACGGAAGTGATACTAACAGTCCGCAAAGTGCATTTGCAGCTAGAAGTTGGCAACAGAAAAATGGCAAGGCTGCCAACACGCAAATGTCAGATGTGTCAAAAACAAACGTCAACAAGTCTGCCATTATTTGTTACAAATGTAAACAGTCGGGACACTACAAAAATCAGTGCGGAAAACAAAACAAACAATCTTCGAATGCATTTAGTGCAGTATTTCTAAGTGGAAGTTTCAGTAGCTCAGATTGGTATATAGACTCGGGAGCTAGTAAGCATATGACACCGAATGAAGATTGGTTAATCAACAAAACAAATCCCGACGTGAAAGAAATTGTTATTGCAGATCGGTCGAGAATACCAGTAACATGTTGTGGTGATACCCTAATCACAACAGTATTAAAGAATACGAGCTTTGAAATTCCAGTTCAAGAAGTTTTGTGTGTTCCCAGTCTGGCTACAAATTTATTATCAGTAAGTCAATTGATGAAGCAGGGTAACAGAGTTTCTTTTGCCGATAATAACTGTTATATTTACAATAAAAAGGATCAGCTTGTGGCAACAGCAAGTCTAACAGAAGGAGTTTATAAACTGAATGTTAAAAATGTTCAATGTTTATTATCTTCAGTGTCGGGTACAGTGTGGCATAGACGCCTAGGACATTTGAACAGCAGTGACCTAGAAAAAATGAAAGATGGAGCTGTCATAGGAGTGTCAGACACTGAAAAGTCCCAGATAACAAAATCAAATTGCAAAGTGTGCTGTGAAGGGAAGCAGACCAGGTTACCATTCCCAAATGCTGGTAACAGGAGTACAGAATTGCTAGACACCGTGCACGCAGATGTTTGCGGACCAATGGAGACCAGATCCATAGGTGGCTCCAAATACTTTCTATTGTTTGTTGACGACTACAGCAGAATGACTTATGTTTACTTTCTGAAAACAAAAGATCAAACATTTAGTTGTTTTAAGACATATAAGACATTAGTAGAAAATCAAACAGGAAAGACAATAAAAGCATTAAGAACCGATAATGGATTGGAATTTTGCAGTAAAGAATTTGAAGTATACTTACAGAATGCAGGAATAATTCACCAAAAGACAAATACGTACACGCCAGAACAAAACGGCTTGTGTGAAAGACTCAACAGAACTATAGTTGAAAAAGCGAAGTGTTTGTTATATGATGCGAATCTACCCAAGAAATTTTGGGCGGAAGCCGTAAACACTGCGGTATACCTGTGAAATAGATCAGTTGTATCAGGACTTAACAACAAAACGCCGTTTGAACAATGGACAGGAAAAAAGCCAGATGTCAGCCATTTGCGTATTTTTGGCAGTAAGATAATGGTACATATACCAAAAGAAAAACGGCTTAAGTTTGATAAAAAGGCAAAACAATGCATCCTTGTTGGCTACCCCGACCATGTGAAAGGTTACAGATACTACAACCCAGAGAATAATCAGATATCAACAAGCAGAGATATTGTTGTGATTGAGGAAGGTAATCAGAATGACCATGTGGAGATACAAATAGATGAAAGCATGCCAGATTTAATGCAGAAGGAGGAAATAAAGCCAGAAACAGTGGGAGATGCAGAATTTATTCAGAAAATTGAATTAAAACCAGAGACATCTACAGAAACAGCGAGTGACATACCAGAAGTTCCAGAAGAAGTCAGTGTAGTACTACCTAAACGTGAGCGAAAAAGCCTGATCGGTTCGTTGTAGGTATAGCAAAAAGTGATGTCAGTGTCAGTGAAAGTGAACTTTCTATAGATGATGCACTTAATGGACCCGAGAGTTTGCAGTGGAAGCAGGCTATGGCAGAGGAACTCAAATCGTTTGAGGATAATGATGCCTGGGAGGTAGTGCAATCACCAGATCAAGGTACTGTAGTTTCTTGTAGATGGGTTTTTCAAAAGAAGTTAAGCTCTGATAATACTGTACGGTATAGGGCCAGGTTAGTAGCCAAGGGCTTTACCCAAAGGCCGGGTATAGATTTTGATGAAACTTTTTCGCCAGTTTTGCGTCATTCGACATTAAGATTAATGTTTGCTTTGGCAGTGCAATTAAATTTAGAAATGTGTCACTTAGATGTAAATACAGCTTTTCTAAATGGTGTCTTGTCAGAAGAAATTTATATGCAAAAGCCAGTTGGTTTACAATGCAGTGATGATAATGTAGTACTTAAACTTAAACGAGCAATCTATGGCTTAAAACAGTCCAAGCCAAGTATTGGCTATGTAAAATCTCAATTAGAACCATGTCTATTTACTAAAAATGATGGAAATTTAAGAACTATGGTATTATTATATGTAGATGATTTTTTCTTATTTTCGAATTGTGATAAAGAGACTACCAGATTAAAGAGAAAATTATCAGAAAATTTTAAAATTAAGGATCTTGGATGTATAAAAAGGTGTCTTGGCATGAATGTCAATTTTGATAAGAAAAATAGTGTAATAAGTATTAATCAAAAAGATTACATAAGTGAGTTAGTTCAAAAATTTAATGTAAATGATTGTAAACCAGTAAAAACACCTATTGAACAAAAATTGAATTTAACCAAAAGTTCTGCTTGTGATAAGAGGTTTTTATATCAGCAGTTAATAGGTAGTATGATGTACTTAGCGGTCCTCACAAGACCAGATATTGTTTTTTCAATTAATTACTTAAGTCAGTTTAATAACTGTTTCACAGAGGAACATTGGACTTATGCAAAAAGGGTACTGAAATATTTGAAAACCACTAGAGATTTTTGTTTAATGTTTACAAAAAGTGGTAATAAACAGTTGGAGGCCTATGTTGATGCTGACTGGGCTAGTAATCAGATTGATAGAAAGTCATATACAGGGTATTTTTTCCAACTCTCTGGTTGTGCAGTAGCGTGGGAAACCAGAAAACAATGTACAGTTGCTTTGTCCAGTACGGAGGCGGAGTACATGGGTTTGGCTGATTGCTGCAAAGAAGCCATTTATCTTAAAAATCTACTTTATGAAGTTACTAATGAGAATTACCCAATTACAATATATAATGACAATCAATCAGCAATTAAGCTGTCAGTCAACCCTGTGTACCATAAAAGGTCAAAACATATAGACGTAAGGTATCATTTTTGCAGGGAGTGTATAGCCAATAACTTAATACTAGTTAGATACATGCAAACTGCAGAGATGCCTGCAGATTTACTTACTAAAGGTCTGTGTGAAAACAAACATTATAAATTTGTAAAAATGTTAGGTCTTGTAAAAATTTAAATTGTTTGATAGACTTTGTTAAGTGGGAGTGTTAGATTAATAAGTAACAAAGTCATGTCCTGTCTTATAAATTAAAAAAAAAAAAAGGAAGTATTGTCACACTAGCGCCACTCTTGTGTTTTAACTATGTAAGTTGAAATAAACGTTCACTTGTTGTCACGGATCCGTTAGTTTTATTACAATTTATTTATTTATAAATAACGAAGCAGCATAAATTATACAGCGGCTGTCAATGTTTGAAGTGAACACGCCTGATAAATATTTTTTGTGCACGTTAGATTTTCCTTTCTATCCAGTCATTAGTATTCTCTATTATACAATGTGATATGGGTGATACTTCTAACCCTTTAAGGTTAAGTTCGTCGGTTATTTTATCGACAAAAAAATTGGGGACCAAATAAACCTGCAAATAATACAAGAAAAAATGTTTTTTTCGAAAATGATTTATTGTTTTTTTTGCTAGCCGACAAAATCTTAAACATCAGAAATGAAGTAGTTGGCCAGTTACTCTGTTCTTTTAGCTATCTTGAGGTATTTCATTCTCGGTTCTGCGATACATGCAACCGTGGTTATTGCCTAAAATGTTAAAAAAACAAAATTGCCGCTATTCATAGGGGTGAGGTTTTGACCACCCAATTTATTTTTTTGTCGATAAAATTTGGATATCTTACTTAGACATAACGAGTTAGAAGTACCGCCCATATTCCATTGTATATATTTAAAGTCATCATCAACATAATTATACGCCAAAGTCCACTGCCGGGCACATTCAAGTCTATCTTTTATAACTGCACTGCGATCGGTTCAGTAGGCCTACTATGAAAGTGTATCATCCATTCAGACATATTAACCTATTAAATTAAAATAACCATTGACTTGTATCAATCCTTCGACAAAATATGACCAACTCAAATTAGTCGTGTAAAAAACACGACCGTTTTCAATAGTTCACAAATTGTAAAAGGTTTAATACAAGTGAATGGTTATTTTGATTTTATAGATTAATACTTGCGAATGAACGAAGCGTTTTTGTATTAGGCTTCCTGGTCCGTTTTCATCTTAGAGCATTCAACCATGAATGCTCTAAGGTTTTCATCCAGTGTCTTTCCGCAACATAAACTAACATACCAAGATGACAAATTGATTATCAGTCTGTATTTATTTGATAAAAAAAACGTATTTATTTAACAAAAAAACTGAAGGAACAACAAAATTATTTTGTTGGTTTCTCTAGGAATATTGTTGGACAGTAAAAAGTTTTTCAGAGGTTACTTATTCAGTCCAAAAGGCTTATTATTCGTCTACTTGCTAAGAACTGCGCCGTGAATGGAATAAGGTAGACTGGTTTTACATAATCAGGCACTGGAGAGAATGTGTTTGAAATATTGACAAGGTAATGGAAGGTCTATTTTTTATGTATGGGAGATTTGCCGTAAAAGAAACGTATTTAAAATGAACAAACGAATTCAAATACACGTGAAAAATTTAGTACTACAGTAGACTCACTTAAAGTCAAATCGCTGATTTTGTCACGCCAGTTAAGGAATACTAAGCGTTTTTTTTTAAATATTCTCCCGTCATTGCAAGCTGAAAGACAATGCCAATACAATTATTAAAGCACTTATACAATAATATCTGACAGCAAGGTCCTGTCATTTGTCTAATAACAACCCTCCATCAATCCACCCTGGGTCCGCGTAATGGAATTGAAGACTATCTGGTGTAGTGTTTTGGGCTTCGAACTACAATGCCTGGCGGTTGCGGGTTCGAATACCGCAAGGGGAAAATATTTGTGTGATAAGCATGAGCATTTGTTGTACCTAAGTCATGGATAATATCATCATATCATAATAAACGTATTTATGTATGTTTATTTTGAAGCTAGTTAATTAGTGTGATTTTGCAAAAAAAAAAAAAAAATTATGGCCCAAACCACTCCATATTTTGTAAAAGCGAGTTTATTTATATGCTTACTTTATATTAAATGAGCTTTTAAAAAAATCGATATTTGTAAAATCGATTATAATGAAAATTTAAATCTTCGTATTTCATATTTCATCAATTCCGAATCCCTCAAAGCCGTCCAATTTCAAGCCGATACAAAGCATTTTCAAAGCTGCAACTCACAATGACACAATGACACACGTCCCATCCTCTACAAACCGTGTTCACTTGAGCTACAATATATCAATCCGAGTTAATCCTTGGGCCCTCTGCAATCAGTCGTGGAGTGGGCTCCGAGACTGCAAAGTTGCTGACAGGCTTATTTGGGCACTTGACCCACAGGTAACCGCTGTACGGACTTCGATAAGAGTCCTTACAAGCGGCAGGGTTAGTCCACAGTGATAAGGAGTAGCGATTTTGTAAACAGTGGAATATCACATCTTGGTTTTATTATTAGAATAGATTTTTCTTCTTCTGATTGTGTTGTCTCCTGCCGGAGGTTGGCGTTAAGGAATTATAAGTAGTTGGTAGTCTTGATAGAATAGTGTGATATTGCTTATTTCAATGTATAAAAAGTCAGCAAAAACTTCCCTCCTTCAGCTTTCTGACAGTGAAGAAATAGCTATACCTATACGTACCCACTATAGATACGTATATTAAGCTTTCGTACCAAATCACATCTTAATACCGACATAAGGTCATATTCAACGGTGTTTTAAACGCTCGAAAAAAAACGGAATCCTTAAACTTTAATGGCCTTACTACAAAAAAGATAGATTATGGTTAAGCACTTGTCTAAAGATTTATTATTTTCACTTTACCACAACCAGTTTGCTTCGAAATTACTAGACTTATTTATTCAACATTATCATCGAGCTTTAAAAATCTATTAATAGACATAAGCCTTCTATAATGTATACCCCAATACCCCAAAGCGGCACAGGCGGTTGCAGCCAGAGATGTCCAAGATCTTAACATTATAATTATCTGGCATATGAATCTAATGTGTCCGCTTATTATACTATATAAGGACGCTTTTTATAAACTGGTGAAACTTTAACAGAACTTCTAATTATTTTACAGAAAACGGGCCATATCATTAAAACGGGATAGTGTTCATTTTTATTTTCCTAACAAAAAAAGAAATATACTTTTAAGAGCATCCTGTGTAGTCTGAGACATCCCTACGTCATAGCCTCTGTCCCTCTTATTTCAATCGTGCCCCATTCTTCCCTCATTTTATTCGCCAAGCAGCACATGGCGTTTTTTTTTACGTTGAAATCAAAATAGTTTTTGGCGTTTTTCTCGAAAACTAGCGTATATTTTTTTAAAACAAAAATGATTCATTTATTTTTTTATAATTGCCCTTTAAATTTGACCAGTTTATAAAAAGCGACCTTGTATATACCTCTTGTCACAAAAAAAATCTTAAAACGTAAGCTGGCTTTTCGTCCGCGTATCTCAGGCCGACGTCTTATCTAAAGCGAGTTTCTAATGGGCAATAACAGTGTATATCGGAGGTGCCTACACAGAGGCTTTCACGTCTCGCCGTGTTTACTATCTAGATTCGCCGATATAACAGATTTATGTGTGCGAGAAGAAGGGATGAAGTTTTTTTATAGCTCTTAGGAATTATCGGGTAATTTTGTTGGAAGATATACGAGAAAAGGTTTGTACATATTGATAGTAGTTTCAAAATAAAGCTAGATCAAATCTCTTTCATTGTCATGTAGGAATATTGAATTATCGATTATGGACCGCCCAAGAGCCTTGACTACTGGTTGACTGGTAGAACATACCAGTAAGATACAGTACCTCCACATTACTGGTAACGAGAACTGTTAACAAGTCGATAATTTCATTTCCGTTTTCGTTTTGTATGCTTTCGTCAATTAAAATTCCTTGTAAGTCTCCAACTTTTTATTGTAATATTTATGTAAGTTAATTTTTTTTTTAAGTTTAATTATTTTATTATTATTATTTATGTAGTTTACTAAGCACGCAGTATTTACGAATTGGGCCATCTGGGGCTCCAGCTGAAAATCAGCGCTGCAATTTTTTGCAGCACACGCTGAGCTGGTGCCCATTAGACACCACATCGATGCGGACTATTTTTTTTCTTCTAGTTAATTGTTGTTTTTTGTTTGCTTTTTATTTTTTATATGTTTTTGTGTCTTGTATTTTGTATGTATTCTAATTTTATTTTTATGATTGTGTCTAAAAAAAATACATTCTTTGAAAATTATTTAAAATCGTAATTCGTTGCGTAAAAAACCCAACGGCTATCCGTTAAACTAATAGGTAGGTAGGACTGTAAACTGTGTTAGGGCTTGTGACGCTCGAGCGCTCTTTCATTTTATTTTATTTTGCGGTGCCTCTACTAAAATGCACCTAGTAAGTTTTTTTTTTTTTTTGTAGAAAAACCGGCAAAGTGTGTGTCGGATCACGCGCGTATTTTCTACTTAAGAACTACATCCGAGCAATTTTCTTCTTCCATTACAGACTGTTTGTGAACTTAGTAAATTAAATGTAAAAAATGTAAAAAATTTAGCCTCTTACCATATTTTTGCAACACCTGTAAATAAGGTTACTAGGTTTAAGCACATTGTACCTAATACAACTGTACACACTTGGTATGCAAATAAATACTTGAAATACATTTTTGTAAGATAACTTGTTACCTTTTAAAGCCTACTTAGTCTTAAGTTTTTATTTTAACAACATTATACATATTGGTAATACTGGCCTGATTTTTCTTGTCCTGACACCTCTTGAAGTAACCATTTAGCTGGCTAGAAGAGGAATATTATACTCAACAAAACGTGGACGATGCGATGAAACTTTAAGGGGTTCCGTGTTGACTACAGAACCCTGAAAATCGCTATTTAACCAAATAAACATCCCAGAAATGATATAAAATTTAATAGAATTATCGCAACTTCTATCAACAGCCATAACTAAGATACTAAAAAGATACTAACGCCATTATCAAATGCAACCGACATCCACAGGATCGCCATCTTTATCATATTGATGACCGAACGTCTTTAAAACGGGTAGATCGGTTATTTTATAGACGTTTCCTTATCAAGAAGATGACGTTAAAATTTGAAGGTTATATCTGCGATAATTTTATGCACGGTCCATTTGGCGTAATGTAATAATGATGATAATAGTCGATAAAATGTTATTGACACGGATATCAATTTAATATCACCTTAGAAATTTAAAAATAGCCACTGGCCAACATTTTGCGCAACGAGGGAACGATTTTTAGACAGAAAGAGACCGAAAATATATTTTATTAACAACACACAAAGCTTAGACATTGATGGTTAGTAATCAATAAAAAAATCGATGGAATTTCTTTAGATCGATATTGTGGACACATGCAACTGAGATTTAGTTTCAGGCATACTGTTCAGAAAAGATCTTTAAGGAAACACAACTTTTGAGATAAAAGTTTTTCGCCGTCTTTTTCTATTCTCTGTATGAATAAACGATTTTTTTTTAATCTTACCCGATATTTGCAAATTTGACCATTAATAAGGAAGACTTCAAAAGTAAAGATTAAAAAAATATCGATAGCACAACCACCGACATTTCTCGACACTAGTTTTATCTTATGCGACATTCTAAAATTAACTCTGCGATTTTATGATAGGACATTTCATGAATGCTCCATAAGATTGTTTTCCTTTTTGATTGAGATGTATTTAAGCGTGATTTTTAATGTTTTTGATAGTTACGACTCTTTTTGCTTAACGGGTATGTCTTTAATGAAATTTAAAAAAATACTCCTATTTTCATCATCATTTCATCATTAACTTATACATATTATAATGTCCACTGATAAACACACGCCTCCTCAATGATTCAGATTGACCGGTTGGAAGCGGCCTGCATCCAGCGGCTTCCTGCAACCTTACCGCGTCCATCTTGCGCTTACCGCTGCTTCTTCTTTGCCTGGCCCTTTCCCATTTTGTTTGGGGTCCGCCCTTCGTATCATGCGTCTCCAGGTAGCTCTGTTCTGGTCCTGGGTCGTCTCTTTGTTCACTTGGGCTTCCTGAAGGTTCCCATTTATTATGGACATCCATGTGATTCGGAGTCATCCTCGTCCTCGGGGTTTACTTTCGATATCTAGCACGTTTCTGGTCATGTGATCGGATGGCTGCCTCATAACGTGTCCGTACCACCGCAGACGGCTCTCCTGTAGTTTATCTGGAATAGGTCTCACTTTGAAGGTGCCTTCATGTGTGTATTTCTGACATGATCCAGCCTAGTTACATCACTTGCCCAAATGAGCATCTTCATCTCTGCGCAGTGTAATTAACTGCGCTTGCGCTTCATAGGCTAGATTTTAGTCGTTTTCCATTTTCATGTTTACTCGCAATTAAACCGTGTTCCTAAATCTATTTTCATATTTAGATTTTTTTAAATGTTAAAACTAATATTTTCTACAATACATACTAAATTAGTGGTCGGTACTAGAATAGTGACTAAAAACGGGTTTAGCCTGTTGCACTGCCTCAAAGCTAACGAGCCGGATTCAATTATGGCTAATCCGGGCCGGTTTAAACCGGGGAGCAAGTAAACAACGCCGGGTTTGGTTGGCGATTAGTTTGCCTTTTTAGCCTAATCGATTTTGTATGATTACCGATTACCGAATGATTGAATCGAAAATTTGTTAAAAACGAAAACGGGCAATGAAAATTTTTATCAAAACATATAAATATTTTTTAAAGCGCTAAATAGATAGTATTTTCTTAAAGCAAATAAAAAACTACGTTATTAATGATGCTGTTAATTATAGTAATTGACATCATTTGGTTTATTTTGGTAAAACATTTAGTGTTATTACCCGACTGCCAAACGAGGGTTATGTTTTTCGAGCGTATGTATGTAAGTATGTCTATTGCTTTTGCACGCCCTACAGCCTAAACAACGGTTTAACGTTAAACGTAACGGATATAAAAGTATGATATATCAATAGATTCGTCTCAATTGTGGGAGTGACAAGGGGTATGTTATTTACCGAAATTCCCACGGGCACAGAACTCACGCGGGAAAAACGGATCTGCAATATTTTCTTATTTTTTTTATTAATTAATTTTATTTACCTAATATTTTCTTCAGCACTGATAATAATTAGGTATTATACCTACATGCGTTAAAAGACTATAATTTTTGCAACTCTTTAACTATTAACTGTTTAACTAGCATTACTTCAATTTTTTTTTTAATAATCGTCGATGAATGAGCATTAGCGGATAAAATACAATGAGCATTTAATCAATAATATTGATATAAACATAGTGTGTTATCGTGTAGAAATTTACTAAAAGTGTACCTACAGCCAAAATTGGCTAGGTAAGTTAAACATTTCCTTTATAATATATCGGGTGTAAAAAAAGGCTTAACGAAGCCGAATACCACATATTCTACGTATTATTACAATCATTTTTTTCTTTTACACTATACCTGGGAAATGACGGGTTACCGAGTTATTGACAGTCAAAGTTACAATTTTTTTTCGAAGATTTTTACAAAATTGACTTCTGTTTGATAATACTAAACTTTTTTACAAAGAAACATGATCCGCTTACACACACAGGCATAGTCTGTGGCGTACGCGCTATACATTGCGGGTTAGAAATGAGTTTTTTTTTGATACCTAAAAATAAAAGTCATTTCCCAGCAATTATTTTTTTGCATTCTACTTGGCTTTATGTATAGAATTCGTGGTTTAAGGCTTCGTTAAGCCTTTTTTTACACCCTGTATAAAACAAAGTCGTGTTTGTTACAATACTTATAACAAGAGATCGGCTAGACCGATTTTAATGGTTAATAATTTGTTGGATTTGTATCCGTCCCGAGTAGCAGAATAAATAATAAAAAATTTAAAAATTTTACGAAAAAGAAAACTTTTAGGCTGTACGAAGTTTGCCGGGTGAGTTAGTAGTTTATAAAGATGGCTAGGTCTGGCAAGTTATAAATTATTATTATTTTATAATTATAAATTATAATAAATATTGGACAACATCACATACATTGCTCTGATCCTAAGTTTAGTAGCTAAAGCACTTGTGTTATAGAAATCAGAAACAACAACGGTACCACAACACCCAGACCCGAGCCAATATAGAAAAGTTCGTTTTCTACATTGACCCGACCGGGGATCGAACCCGGAACCTCAGAGATGGCGGCGCCATTTAAAGTCCGGCGTGCTCGCCTCTCGGCCACGGAGTTCATTGTTTCAAGTCTGCTAGTGATGCGTTTACTTCAGCAACGCTGATGTCTGTCATTTATCGGCCCGACAGTGATACAGTGTCCACCTCATAGATATAGAATGTACAAGATAGACAAAGGCTCATTGCAAATGATACAAAAAATGTGACACGTATGTGTGTGTGTAGTAGTGTTGTTCAAGCCACAAATTTTTTATCGATAAATTGCAACCGGCATCAAATTGATTTGGCACAAGTCACAATCTCCGCTGACCTTGAAGCACCTAAAGTTAAACTTAATCTTTAAATAAAAAAGAGGTGAAAATCAGTATCACGGAAGGATACGGGGCTTTCTGGGCTTGTAAGTGTAAAGTTAAAATATGGTCGAAAAACAGCAAACTTCACAGTCTGGAAACTAAGAAATCTAAAAACAAGTTTACTCGCATTAAATCGAAAAATGAGTAATTGAATATTTTGAACAAGTTTATATAATGGAAAATAAGAAAACGGTCGTATAAATATGTCATCATCATCATCATCATTTCATCCACAGGACGTCCACTGCCGAACATAGGCCTCCCCCAGTGACTCCCAGATCGGCCGGTTGGAAGCAACCTGCATCCAGCGTCGTCCTGCAACCTTTACCAGGTTGTCTGCTCAAATATTAAATATGTAACCTATTTAAAACAATTTCATATCATAATTTCATTTCAACATATTCCTTATAATCACAGAGTTAATATTATACTACTTACAGTAGGTGGTTCTGTGTTCATAGAGTTGGGCATCAAACACAGGTGTCAATCAAATGAAATAAATGCACTTCAATAATCGTGACATAAAGTATGTATTGTATGTATTTGTACGTCACGGACCTTCTTTGTTTAAGTTTAATCTGTAAGATGTGATTAAATATATAATTATCTGCTACCTACCGCGATATCGAATCTTTAGAAAGATGATCTGCTAAGTATATCATATTAATAAAAAGCTATTTTACTTCACTTAAAATGATTAATTTACAGGAACAAAGTAAAATATTCAGTACCCACCTTGGTACTGAATCTTTTAATAATATACGTCGAAAATTTCTTTTAACGAAACATCTGTCCTCAAAATGTTTACTGCAAACTGTTGACTGTTTTCGCGGAGTCCAATCTGGCCTGTTTATAATTCTTATCCACTTTTCGCGTATTTCAGGTTTAGATGGTATTCTTTAAAAAATATTTTATATTATACTAAATATTTGAATAAACTATACAGAATTCTTTTAGTCGTTTATAAACAAGTTATATTTTAGATGCCCAAAAATAAAACTAAAATCTCATAATGTAATCACAAAAAAACAGTATTGGAGTGTTTTTTTTGTAAACAAACATGATAAATATTTTTTTAGTAATTGCTACTAATCTTCTATACCCACAAATGGCTGTCGATATTTTATCGATACTTATGACGTCACCGCTAGTTCAATCCCTAGTGTAGACATACAATTTACTATTTTACCTAATATTTATTGTAATTATGTCTTTAACTACGAAATACACAAACACACACCAAACAAAGTTCATATTCTTCTGTAAAATCCAAGTTCTTTGTCGATTATAATTACGAATTAGACACAAATTTGTTTCAAAATATTTTCATCAAAAAATGTATTTACCCGTGAAATGTGTATTTATTTGGGTTATATGTTCTTGTCACATTACAATTTATAATTGAACAGCACCCCATGTCTACAGAAATATTTAAATAAGTTTTTAGTTTGTAATTTTGTATATTTTAATAAAATTAATTTTGACGTTTGAAATTGAAATCATTTATAGTCAGTTAGATATTTTTTTTGTGTCACATAGGTACATTGACATCTGTCTTTTTCTATCTTGTAGGATGCCCGCAAGGATATGATGTCTCTTTTCCACGCTTTGTCAGTCTTTAAGAGCGTAGCGAATCCTAAGTCTATGGTCCACCTGTTGAAGTCTTACAGTTGTCAATAAAGCTTTATAGCGCGCTCTTTTTATGTTGCTCAGATGTTTTTGGGCAAAATGTTATGAGACCAGCGGGGTAACCTTGAACTCTTAAAACAATCTCAAAGCTGTCAAATCTGTCAATTTTGGTAAGTCTATACATACAAAATTTGACAGATTTGATAATGTTTGACAGATTTGAGATTGTTTTAAGAGTTCGTGGTTACCGTCCAGAAGAGGATATTACATGATTTTGTTACCCTTTAGTGTTCCACTTGTAGACTTCAGTTCGTCTCCATTTTTATCAAGGACGGTCATATTCATGACCTTGAATTATTCGTCTACCCTTGAATATGGAGTCGGTGCGAATGACACATTTTAACTCACAATGGCTGGCACCGACTCCAAAAAGAGCTGATTAGGTATACTTACTCGTACATTAGTTAAGAAACTTAGTTATTAAGGTTAAATGAAAAAAGTTTATTGTTTTTTGCCTTTCAGTTTTTCAGCGGTTTATTTTTTTTTGTTAAAAAGCTTTTGTATAAATAATAATAAATACAAGGTAAAGTTTGAACAGTAGCCTTATTCAAGAAGATAGATCTGTTCCCCAATACCAACAACTATTTTCCTTACCAACCACGAGTTTCTTGCGCTACTTCTTCTCGGCGTTAGCCCAAAATTGTCCCGAAGTAGTGGTAGGGAAAAAAATATTGGGACGTGTAATAGCGCTTAGTTTAAGCCTATTTACAGAATTAAATTGGTTTTAATGGTTTTAACTGACGACCTCCGTAGCCGAGAGGTGCCCACGCCGGACTTGGCGGCGCCATCTCTGAGGTCCCGGGTTCGATTCCTCGTCAGGTCAGTTTAGAGAACGAACTATTCTATATTTTCTCGGGTATGTGTGTTGTGTTACCGTCATTTTTTCTGATTTCTATAATACAAGTGCTATAGCTTGCTTTAGAATCAGAGCAATGTATGTGATGTTGCCTATTATTTATTTATTTATTTATTTACTTACTTATTATAACTTTAACCGTAGGATCAACAGCGGAATCATAAAAAATACTACTCCATAAATTTTCATCTAGGTAAAGCGTCGCTTTGCATGGAAAAAGAAAAAATAATCGATGTTCATTGTTGACTCTACAAAAACAGTATTTATTTTATTGATCAATACAATCGCCTCCTTAAATTAAGCTGCTGAGCCAGTGTGCAGCAAAGTCACGGGCAACAGCTAGTCTTATCAAACGTACATGACTATCTATGGTACAAACCACTCAGTGTCTACGGGTATGCCTGTGTAACTCAAATGTAACGTGCAAATTGTGTGTGCCTCATAAAACTTGATTACCTCCGACGCGGAGATTGATGATATATTGAGTGCTACCACAAGGACGCATGGTAATGTTCGTGGAAGCCACTTTCGTGGTTTCCTTTCGAGGAAAAGGTAAATTGTACTTACTGAACTGTAAGGAGCGTGGCCGTTAAGCCTTTGACTGCCAAGCAACTAGACACAAAAGAAAATATGCGTTAAGAAAAGACATGGACATAAAAAATACATATAATAATGAAAAGGCAATGGTTTAATCAGTTTTCTAGGTTCCTCATAATCCAGGAGTTTTGTTTATGTACGTACCGTTTGTATATACAACGATTTTAAACGTCTGTAAATGAATCGTCTTTAAAATGATTCCAAAGCATGGGGTACTATGTCAGAAAACATAACGTAACGAATTATTTTTAAACTTTCGCGTTGCACAATTTAAAACTTAATGAAACGGGAATTAACGCGATCATACATAACATTTTGTAGCTAAACTATGATCGCGTTAATTCCCGTTTCATTAAGTTTTAAATAACGTAACGAAGTCTGTACCGTTTTAATTTAATATACATACAAAATACCTGCACATACACTGTCTTATTCAGAGTGCATTTACTAGTCCAGACTAAAGCTAAACCACAGATTTTTGTACGTTAAAACAGTGGTTTAACCTTTATATATTTAATATTAATAGCTATTTAATAGCTGTCTTAAAGTCAGCTCGTCGGTAAAATATTTTTTAGTGTTGGAACGAGTTGGTATCGAAATAGCATAAATAAGACAAATTGATCAACAAAGTTCTCTCGCTCATTTCAATTTATTAAATAAGACAAATTGACCAGCAAAGTTTCGCTCATTTCAGTTTAGCAATACTTTCGATATGAATATAACAGTGATTTCTGTGCTTCTGTGCTGTTGATTGACAACTCAGTACTTTTAAAAAATAAACTTCGTCCGACTTATCTCGCGAAAAAGTCGACATTAAATAACGTATAATTGAGTAAGAGAGGTTTTAAGCTACAAACTGAGGCAAATGATCGAGCCTATCAAAGGAACATCCAAAATTTTATAATTCTTCCAATTAAAAGAAAAGTAGTTACTATAACAGAAAACTGTTAGCTTTGCAGAACTGTGTGCATAGCAGTTTTTATTCAGATCTTTCAGATTGAATTTATTGGGGTTTGTTACCACCCGCCGTTTGTTTACAATTTCTTTGAAGCTACTTGTACACAATAATAATATTGCGTACCTGCTAGCTTGGGCCGACGACCAATTGACAGGTATCTGGTGAAAATTTATAATTAATACTGCTAGCCACTTTCCGTCGGCGGTAACTGTTACCAACCGCTTTAAAACTCCTATACTCTTCATCATATCATCATCATCATATCAGCCTGTTGCAGTCCACTGCTGCTCATAGGCCTCCCCCAAGGAGCGCCACAGCACACGATCTCCCGCCCTTTGCATTCAGTCGCTGCCAGCTGCCTTCTTCAGGTCATCGGTCCATCTAGCCGAGGGGCGTCCTACACTACGTTTGCCTAAGCGTGGTCTCCATTCGAGAACCTTCCTGCTCCACCTCTCGTCGGTTCTGCGACAGACATGGCCAGCCCACTGCCACTTCAGCTTGCTACATTTTTGGACAATATCAGTCACCTTAGTCCTATACTCTTATAACAATGGAAGTACCTTAAAACATATTAACCTAGCGTCTTCACATAGGTCTAGATTCTCAAATATTGAATACATTGTTTGACGTTTCATGCTTTTAGTTACAGAAGTATTCACAGCTCTTCATTAGACGATACCCCAACTTACAACAGCGCATTATTCCTAATCAAAAATGATGACAGCCTCCTTGGGTGCGTAAAAATTACCCCAACACATTTTCTCCCACATAAATACACAGGCTGCAGACAATCCAGGCCTATAGATGCCGATCTGCAAATATGCCTGGGCTGCTGGAGGCCTACTACGAAAGTGATTCGTTCGTTCGGACATGTTAACCTATCAAATTAAAATAACCATTTGACCATTTATGAACAATTCTAAACAGTCGGGTTTTTTACACAGCTATAGGTTTGAGTGTTCATATTTTGTCGAAAAATTCAATTGTTCATAAATGGTCAAAGGTTTGATATAAGTAACTGGTTATTTTTTTTTAGGTTTATACGTCTAAACGAACGAAACATTTTTGTAGACTTTCTGACCTGCTGCAGTTCTCTCACGGCTTAAATTAGTATCCCAACGCCATGCCATGCCACGCCACGTTACTCAAACTTAACTCACAAAAAATGGTATTTTAAAGAAGTAATTTATGGTAGTAAAATTTAATTAAACCTTTAAAAAATCACACCACTTGTCTAGCTAAATTTTAACGATACGATAGTAGCATATTAAATTGGTTCATCGTTTCAGCCACAGGACGTCCACTGCTGAACATAGGCCTCCCCTAGTGACTTCTGTCATCGGGGGGTTTTGCCATACTCGCCACGCTTGGCAGGCGGGTTGGCGAGCGCAGTTTTTTTATTATTTCGCACGCAGACGCTGCTCCCCGTCTCGTGCTATTAAATTGGTTACTGGTGGAAAAAATAACCCTTAAAACTAACGGCTTTTATTGTATCCCGCGAATTAAAATTGACATACCCCAGTGTTGTATCTGGTGTGCTAAGTTGTCTATTCACACATGCGTATCGTCAGAAATGAACAACAATTTTCGTTTATGTAAGTAATTTATTTCCTTTGTAATGCGGTATGAATATGTACGGGTGTGACAAACCTGAATGCGGTTTGTATAGTTAAATAGAGAATTCTTTTCGGGTAAAATGAGATGCTTACTTTGATGTCAGCGGAATATCTACGATATTTTGTCTCGCATTTTGCACCTAGTCGTTTGCGATAAAATATTTACGATATAATTTATGATTGACCTAATTTTTTTGGCTTCCATGTCCGCATTTGAATCTGACAACTTCACCAATATCAGGTTGTTGATAGGTTTCGAAAAACTGATTAGTAAAAAGAAAAAAGAAACTGTAATTTTATTAACAATATTTTATATTTGATAGATCTGACTTTTCAGAGTATCTCGCGTGTTTGTCTATATATGCAGCTATATATATAAATATCTCTATATAGAAAGACCTGGGCCCTAACCATGAACTGTTAAAACAATCACAAATCTGTCAAACATTATCATTTCTGTCAAATTGTGTATGAAATGACGTACCAAAATTGACAGATTTGACAACTTTAAGATTGTTTTAAAAGTTTATGTTTATGCTACGTGCTAAAAACACATGGCCTTACTACAAAAAAGATGGACGAGGGTTGAACACTTGTCTAAAATTAGTCAACCAATTTGAAATGTTGACACATCAGACATTCGAGACATTAACAAACATTTCAAATTGGTTGATAATTTTAAACAAGTGTTTAACACCTACGCAGAATTTCCGTACGCACAAAAATAATAATACTTATACCTGTAATTAGTAGCCCGCATTCCAGGGACAACTAGACAATCAAGAATAAGAAAAGAATATGCAAATATTCTTTTAAAAAGCGTGTTCGCGCCCATTTTCTTCGTCAATTGCAATCATCCACTTGAACTCTTTTAATCTCTTACTTATCATCGTCATATTTATTTATGTATGTATCATCAGGTCTATGTAGTCTATGTATGATAGTATTTAGTTTATGTGTATACATAAATGATCGTATTTAGTTTATGCATTTTTATGTAGTTTATGATTTTATTAGTTATAAAAAAGTTTAATTGTGTGTCTATATCGCACCGCCCACAAAACATCTCTGTTTAGCCTAATGGTCGACTGGTAGAGAATGCCTCATGGCATTAAGTCCACCTATTGTATGATTTTTCTTAAATCTGTGCAATAAAGTTTAAATAAATAAATATCGTATTAAAATTTAGTTTCGTACAACTCACAGATTTTTAAAATTGTACAGCATAGTTATCGTTACACTTTAATCGGGGATTAATCACCTAAATTTCGTAACACTTTATCTAATCCATTTACCTTTACTGGATCTGAAGGTATCCCAAACCTAAAACAAGTTGGAACACAAAACGTTAATTGAATAAACAAATACCTCCAAGTCCAAAATCCCGTGTCTTCTGTCTTCCTATCCTATTTGTAGAATTATACCCCCTTCCTAATGGAGTCGAGAAAGGATCCTTAAATTGTATCTTATGTGTTTGTAATAAAGGTTACATTCGTAAATTTAGCAGTGGCTAACGCAACTTTTTGGACCGAACATTATCCTCCCAATAACGAACGCAACCAGAATCAACAACGGTACTACAACACCAAGACCCGAGACAATATTATAGTACAGTTTATTTTCTACATTGAGCCGACCGGGAATTGAACCCGGGATCTCAGAATAATTAGCCAATAAATATTTTGATCAGTTCTTGTTTTATGTTAAAACTCGGGTAAACCAACATTGTTACATTTTACACTGCTTAACCAGAAACACTAGTACAATGCATTTATTGAACGAGTTAGTCCTGTCCAATAGGTGATAACAGCGTTCATATAGCACTAAAGCCCGGTTCCTATATCCGAGAAACGGTTGGTTTTGCTAACGGATGGTAGGAATTGTCAACTTGACACAACTGCGTTCCTATAAATGACGCTTCGTCAGATTTTATAGAAACGACTATAACGGCTCGTTACTTTTACGATCAGTTGCTGATGTAAACTTACGCATAGTACAATATATGAACCCGGTGTTAAAGAATTGTTCTAGAAATCCTAAAAATCCAAAGTTTTAGAAATCAAAAATTCTATAAATCCAAATATATTAAATAGTTCTTAACCATAGAAGTCATGATTCATGAATGGCTTCCGGGAAATACAAAATCATGGATGCAAATCCCAAATATTGCTTTAAGCCCGGTTCTTATATCCGAGAAACGATTGGTTTTGCTAACGGATGGTAGGAATTGACAACTTGACATACTCAAAAGCGTTCCTATAAATGACGCTTCGTCAAATTTTATAGGAACGACTTTAACGGATCGTTAGTTTTGACACCAATACGTTCAATTGCTGATGTACACTTACACTGGGTTCCTATATTGTACTATGCGTAAGTGTACATCAGCAACTATACAGTATTGGTGTCAAAAGTAACGAGCCGTTATAGTCGTTCCTATAAAATTTGACGAAGCGTCATTTATAGAAACGCTTTTGAGTATGTCAATTTGACAATTCCTACAATCCGTTAGCAAAACCAACCATTTCTCGGATATAGGAACCGGGATTTAGTAGGTACAATATATGAACCCGGTGTTAGTGAACAATACAATTTTCGTCTACGACCTTAGACTGGCTTGATGCGATTTACCTTGAAACTAATTTGAAGCGTATACCAATAAGCAGCAGCCCGTTCGTTCAGGCTTCAATATCCATTAGTAAAGCTAATTGGTTAGAACGCTAACAAAGGTTTTCACACTTCCAATATCACTATTCCTGTCAAGACTAGAAGCAACGGCAGCACTAATGCTCAGGCTTTACCTGCGTCTAAGTCATTAATTAGTGCGCTATTTAATATAGTACGCAGATGTTACTGTCTTAATGCGCTAATTTGCTTTAAAGACATAAGAGGTTAGGCAATAGCTCGGTTACTCGTGTACCGTTTATAACTAAACATATTTTTCATTAAACTGTCTAATGTCTTAAATTTAAAATAAAAATGTCTTAAAATCAACGTTTATAAGTGAGGCCGATAATGTTTTAAAGTTTGTCAGTATATTAAAGCCATTCTTTACAGTATATAATAAAATTCAACCGCTGATGCATGATTCAATAAAAGCATTAAGGTTTGACATGACGTCATTTGATTGATTAATAATTATATTATTTAAAAAATCCTTTAACACGGTCTGTTATTTCTCCGCTTGGAATCCCTAAATAATTATTCCAGTAAATTCCAACCTTGTTGCCTAAAGTATTCGCGACAAGGGAATATACTAAAAACAGTCAATTACAACGTCAATTAGGCTATGTATTGAGTATATTATTATTTGGAGCATACTGCTGTAATAAATATTGGACCACATAACATTTATTGCTCTGGTCCTAAGTTAAGTAGCTATATAATATCAGTTCTTTTTGGAGTCGGTGCAAATGAACACATTTTAACTCTCAATGGCTGGCACCGACTCCAAAAAGAGCTGATTAGGTATACTTACATTAGTTAAGGAACTTAGTTATTAAGGTTAAATAAATGAAAAGAAGTTTTTTATTTTTTGTTTTTCAGTTTTTCGGCGGTTAAATTTTTTTGTTAAAAAGAGTTTATAAAATTAAAAAAACAACGACTGTGTACCACAACAACTGAGTAAGCTCCTATGTTGTGACTGTAGTGTATAAACCTACAACAAGTTATAAACGATAAAGTATCTGTAAGGACAAACTAATCTTTGTTTTAATTTAATACTACTGTAAACCGCCACTATTCACTGTGGCTAAGACACGTTTCTCAACGCGTAAGAAGATACATGGCTCGTTAAAAATAATGACATAAGAACGTTGTGTGGGACCTACACAGTGGCGGGCATTGGTTTTATTTCGAGGTAGGCAGTAGGTACTTACAAATGTGTGTTATTGATGAAAACCACTGATTTTCATGAATAAAACACATTAGTTAGTACCTACTGCCTAATGTACTCACTTACTTATGTGTTTTATTGATGAAACTCAGTAATTTTCATTAATAACACACATTCGTAAGGACCCACTGCCTACCTCATTTCATTTATCAGGTAGGCACTGCCTAACTGCCTATATGCACCGCACGCCCCTGGACCTACACCACCGTGCGGGTGCGAAATCGAAACAAAATGCCTATATTTATGTTAAGGACATAAGTTCTTTAGCATTACTACAAAAGAAATAGACTAGGTTTAAACACTGCTTAAAGACTAGTCTAACCAATTGAAAATGTTTGATAATAGTATGTCTCGGATACCTGATGTATCAAGATTTCAAATTGGTTGACTATTCTTTAGACATGGTTAAAACCTAGTCTATAATTTTTGTAGTAAGACCATATGTTTTCAAGATGTGATCGTTGGATACGATATTACGGTTGCTTTAGACCAACTCTGTGCGCGTAGTACGCGATTAGGCAAGAATAAATAAATAAATAAATATTGGACAACATCACATACAATGCTCTGATCCTAAGGTAAGTAGCTAAAGCACTTGTGTTATAGAAATCAGAAACAACGACGGTACCACAACACGGTAACCCGAGCCAATATAGAAAAGTTCGTTTTCTACATTGACCCGACCGGGGATCGAACCCGGAACCTCAGAGATGGCGGCGTCATATAAAGTCCGGCGTGTTCGCCTCTCGGCTAAGGAGGTCGTCTGTAAGAAGAAGTAACTTTCTTCAATAACGGGGTTGACAAGCAGCTGTAAAAGAGCTCCGTCTGTAAACCCTGAAAGTTTGAAGTTGGGGTAGTGTTCATTGGAGGTATCGAGAAGAAGATGAAAATCTATTTTAGAAGTGAACTACAGAACCCTACGTTGAAGAGACATGCTTGACATTTTAAATACAGAACTCGTATAATGTCACGGCTATAGCTGCGGCAGTTTAAAAATTTGCGGTCGCCTGTCCGTTTGTGCATGAAACTACACTGCTTTTATGTTTTTAATTTAACTCCCGCTCAAATAAACCCACGGCTAAATTAAGCGAATGTAGCGCTCTCATGGATATAATTTATAGCCTTTTTACTGTATTCGTGTACAAAAGCTATAGTTATTTAAATTTATCTATTTTTATTGTAAAATATTTTATAACTTGTGAATGCAATTCGCACATTGACGGAAAGATTACAAGATGGGGTTACACTGCACCGTAAACTCCCAAGTCAATTTAATGTCTACTTTCAGATAGCCAAAATAATTGCTTTTCTTCTTGAAATTATAGTAAAAAAAATTATATAATTCTAAATATATTATCCTCCTGGGCGGTAACCACGAACTCTTAAAACAATCTCAAATCTGTCAAACATTATAATTTCTGTCAAATTTTGTATGAAATGACGTACCAAAATTGACAGATTTGACAACTTTGAGATTGTTTAAAGAGTTCATGGTTATGGCCCTGGCGTTATTAAAATTTGAAGTATAATAGACCAAACTAAACGAAACCTTAACATTTTAATTGTACATATAAGAAAAGCCGTTATTACATTTTCATAATTATAATTACACTATAATTATTGGAAATTGTAGTCATTTAAACAAAACCACAGTCTGCCTTTGTAGCAAGTAATTACGTTTCAAAAAGGAATAATAAATTAGCTATTAATTAAGCTCCCATGTGTAATTGATAGAAATATTTTATAATGAAAGAATTTGGTATTTTGAAAAGGACTTCTTCTTTGCCTGGCCCTTTCCCATTTTATTTGGGGTCGGCCCTCCGTATCATGCGTCACCGGGTTGCTCTGTCCTGGGTCATCTCTTTGCTCACTTGGGCCTCCTTGAGGTTCTTATTTACTATGGACATCCATGTGATTCGGGGTCTTCCTCGTCCTCGGGGTTTAGTTTCGATATCTAGCACTTTTCTGGTCATTTGATCGGATGGCTGCCTCATAACGTGTCCGTACCACCGCAGACGGCTCTCCTGTAGTTTATCTGGAATAGGTCTCACTTTGAAGGTGCCTTCATGTGTGTATTTCTGACATGATCCAGCCTAGTTACACCTGCCCACCTGAGCATCTTCATCTCTGCGCAGTGTAATTGATTTTCGTGCTGCTTCTTGAGTGGTATTTTGAAAAGGACTATTTTTGTTATAATAACTAAAAATAATTTTACTTAGGGAAAGAAGATTCTGAGTTTGAAAACTTGTACCATTCTATCTGAATCGTATTTTATACAAATGAATTTCATTTTAATTTAAAACAATATTTCATTTTCAGTTAAATTTTTACCGGTTTTTGGGATGTGTATAAGCATTGAAGAGGGCATATACACTGAATAAATTACTGTTATCACAGATGACCACGGACAGTCCATTATATTAACCAGTCTTAAATACAAATTTCCAATTTTACCTTTAAGTATAATTTGACTTTTAAAAGAACATTATTAAATTAAACAAAGCAATTTCTAAAAAAATTCAAATTACTGCGACAAGGTTTGAATAATTCAATTTATTCGATTAAGGTGGTCCGTATTAGTTCTTTCGCGGGCCGAATGCAAAATGCTCTGACAAAAATACGAATCAACTCCTAAAGCCGATTATTAATACAATTTGGACTGAGTTGAATTTTTAAAACCGAATTTGGTATATATTAAATACATTAATATGCGCCTGATAACACACCAATTATCTTAAAAGTAAGGAATTAAAATGTTTTAACACATAGGTGGACAGTATTCCAGAATCCAGACACGATTGAAGTTTTATTATAATAACACACACACACAACTCTCTTATACAAAGGTTGTGTAATTTGTGTCAATTAAAAAATATATACCAACCGAGTACTAATTGAACTGAAATAAACTGTAAATGAGTATAATAATTGCACAAGTGATGATGACCTAAACAGAGTGACTCATACGCCGTAGAAGTCCCCAAGTTTTAATCAAAGTCAACCTAGAATCGCTATTGACACGACAGATGAAATGTAAATAAATTCTTCCCATTATTACACTTATTTATCTAGTCCTTTCCAAGCAAAGCTTGTTCTAAGGAGGCTAGATAACACCATAAACAATTTTAACAGTTACATTGCCAAAAACTCCGGGTGGAGTCAGACGGTTTGTTTTACTATTGTGTCTGTTTTTTTGGTAATCAATGTGTTAATTACAGTTTTAAACATCCATGACTATTAAGCCCGTAGCGGGCTTTCAACCTACTAGCCATTCTTTGTAGCCCGGGGCGAAAACCACTAGTCCGGTTCTCGACTTCTTTTAACTATCTTTTTAAGCTGTCAACAAAAAAAACTTGTCTTTTAACTTTTCACGAAAAATATAGTTAAAAATATAGTAGCCTTGCCTTACCTACAGACTAGCCAGCTCATTAAGCAAGTTTGTGTAAGTGGGGATTTTTCATAAACTTATCATTTGCCGGACGGACACCAATTTGCTGGAAGTTTCCTCTCAGGGTCCGGTAAAAATATTCGCCTCATTAGGGGAACTTCAGGGTATAATTATATTACATCAATTTTAAAAGTGCAAAGTATGTACACAAGCTATGAAATACAAGGTTTTAAAATTGTATTTATGCATTATACTCATAATACATCATCAACTCATCAAATATGATGTTTCCCATTCATTTCCGGCTGACTCAGATGGTAATCTGACAATCTATTTAGCTGACTGTACGATTAAGCTACAAAGATAGATTAACAAAAATCTAAGGTTACATAACTTTATGGCCGTTGACATTTTACTATGTAAAATGTCACTTTCTGGATGAAAGTGCCTCTGGCTGGCTGTGATTTTTATTGAACGCAAATACATCTTTGTCTAAAAAAATGTTATTATAAATTATATATTTTGTTTTGTTGCCATTTACAACTGTATTTTGGCAAATAAACGTTTGAACTTGAACTAAAAACATATTTTTCTAATTTGATCCGGGTTTTGGTCGAGAAATCATTGTTTAATACGTCGTACGTAACACAGGGATGTTTAATATTTATTTACATTGTAATTATGAAAATTGCTGTTGTTTTGTTTTATAATTAATAGTTGTTTGTTCGTATCAATACGATCTATTAAAAGGTAACGACGCTTAAACCTAGCATAAGACACATCTCAACATTCTAAACAACAAAGAGTGTTCGTTTCAATTTCTCGTTTAATCCTTAGAGAAAATTTCTATACCAAACATTATTTCCGATTTTGTATTTCTTTATTTTTCGCAACGATCTCAAATATAAAAGAGACTTTGTCGTGGAGTCGCCCGCGGCGCCGCGGCGGTGTCTCGAGAAAGAATTCTGAAGACCGCAAGTTTGTTTACTCCGTGCTACTTCGTTGGCTTTCTGCTAATTGGTACATAATTAAGAGAGTTGACGGTGATGATATTTGTTGCTCTTTGTAATGCCGTTTTTGCATTAGATGCTAGAAATGTCTAAAATCTAGAAATTTGAGTCAACGCGCGTAAGTCTCCTACAAACTATAAGAAAGCTCGAGGTCGACTGATATTTCTTTTTGCTTTGTTCTTAATTAGAACGACATCGTTTATTTCTAGATAAAAAAAAAAACGTAGTTTATATCATAAAGATAGAAGAACAAAACGACAAAACACTTATTTACCTACTCTTTTACAAAAAACAATGATCAGGCATTTTTGGGAAGATTGTATAACCTTAAATTACCATTATCTCTGTTTTTTGTCAATTTGACTCACTCACAGTTTATTTTTTCTCCGTAGCTTTTTTGCTACCAAAAATCTACTAACAAACTTCTGAACCGACGTATATTTCTTCAAATACCCGACATATTTGCACAGTTACTGAGCAAAATAAGGGTAGTTTCACATTCCTCAGCCAAAAGCTTTACTTTCAGTCGTGTAGAAGTAGTAAAAAGACCATCAAATCTGGGTAGCAGCCGTCAAGTGGTGCAATTGTCTCTGGCCACAGTTCACACTCGCCTTGTTTGTTGATATTAGCATTCTCATTGAGATGTAGGGACTCCATATTATTGGCATTTTTGGGACATAATTATTGTCAACAAATTTCAAAAAGGTGAAAGTCAAATCGACTGGTATGACAATAGACATTTTTTTTTATTTTATTTAAACGTAAACACTGATATAACAGACAGACAGACAGACGACCTGGTAAAGGTTGCAGGACGACGCTGGATGCAGGCCGCTTCCAACTGGCCGATCTGGAAGTCACTGGGGAAGGCCTACGTTCAGCAGTGGACGTCCTGTGGCTGATGATGATGATGATGATGATGAAACACTGATATTGAACGACATAAAAATAATAAAGAAAGCTGAAACAAGGTAGATTTGACAACATAGGATACAAACTAATGGATGAATAAATCACTTGGTTTGTTACGGTAAATGTATTAACTGTATTTGCATATATTCATAGATGTTTGAAAAACCTGAACTCCACGAAGCGACTACCATCAATATGTGCCCTTTTTCAAAAGCTAATTAATGTTAATTTCATTTCATAAATAAATAGTAAAATTCATTTATAATATTTTTGATTGAGGAAGTAGATAAGACATAGAGAGAACTACACAGTTCTTTATAGTCCGTGTTAGTTATATTATGTTCTTGTCAGTTCTATGAGGTGTACGTTTCACTTTCCAAAGTTAAGATAAAAACATGGTGTTGCTATTCTAACTCAAGCATAACGAACGTCTAGGATACAATGTAAATTGCAAGTTTGCTTATGCACCCAGTCTTGTCTGCTATCTCTATCTACAAAGCCCTAAATAACATTATTTAGCTTCAATTTGAACTATGGATATTGCTAAGCTATGATAATATCTTATTTAAGTCTTGATTCCTTCACTGCGACGCAGAAGGAAGGAATACTATGAAATGATTTCGTTCGTTTGAACATATTCATCATCATCATCATCATTTCAGCCACAGGACGTCCACTGCTGAACAAAGGCCTCCCCCAGTGACTTTCATATCGTTTGAAAGTATTAATTTAATAAATCATAGTTGCCATCTACTTTTGTCAAACCTTTGATAATTTGTAAACATCTGAAACGTTCGTGTTTTTACACGGCTAGTTTAAATTCTTAATTTTTGACAAAGGATTGATACACGTTAGTGGTTTGTAAAAGCCGTTCAGAGCCATTGGCAAAGAATAAGCGCCCGTGATATAAGAACGGCGTAAATTTAAGACTTACCCTTCGGCTTACCCAAACCTTAATGTTGTCTAGTAAAAAAGCTTTTTGTGAAAGATTCTTTCTGCGAACCGCGCTTCGACGGAGCGTGCTGTCTATGAACAGAGTTTCGGCAAAACGTGCTTTCTAGGAATCGATATTTCTGTCAACAGTGCATTCTGTGAAAGATTACATCGGTCAAACATGATTTAGTATTACGTTCTTCACTCGTTTTTCAGCTATTCTTTTCCACTTGCTACAACAGATTTAAACTTATTATCGCTTACTTTCGTAAAATATGTTTATATTTATAAGACAAACAACTTGTAAATGTCCCACGTTATCCCAACACTCGTATAAATCTTCGACAACAATATCAAAGTCTTCAAATCACGACTTCAAAGTAACAAATCCAATCACCAGGAAACAGAAAAGACAAAATAAAACAAAATTAAGAAGAAGGACGCGCGCCCCATTCCTTAGTCACAAGTGACCGAGCGATTTCCAACAAATAATAAACTTGCCAAAACCTACAAACAAAAGGGCGCAATCAAAGGATCTTTTAATCCTAACCCTTTTGTTTTCGAGGATTTTTAAAGCTCACTTAGTAAATACCCTACTCGAAACCGGTGTATGGTTCAAGATATAAAAACTAGTTAAAGTAATAATAAAGAATATCCAAACCAATATAAAAACAAATTAATTTAAATATGCGCTACAGTAGCCTGACTTGATTAAGCATGGATAGTTTCATTAGAATTGGTTTATTCGTTGTCAATCACTTTATCTTGAGAGGTTGTATGAAAAGCCGTGCAAAGTTAATGATCCTACCAGTGGCGTGCATTGGATTTATTTCGAGGTAGGCAGTAGATACTTATAATGTGTTTTATTTATGAAAATTAGTGGTTTTCATCAATAATCCACATTTGTAAGTACCTACTGCCTACCTCATTTCAATTATCAGGTAGGCACTGCCTAATGGTATATATGCACGCCCCTGATCCTAACATACCATACACTTAAGAATGTATACATAGATACATACGATTACGATACGATAATAATATCATGCCTCGCGACTTATACTTAGTCTTGACTGGCACAGTATTTTGTATTGTTATATTATTTTTATGATTTGTAAACACCTCTTTCGTCTCACTGAACGGGCTTTAATTTCCTTAAGACTTGACTGAAGTACAGGCTGTTAGGTAAACCCTGTCCCCGTATAATTTTAAGGCCTCAAAACTGACGGATAGAATTACACATTTTCCAATCTACAGGAAAGAAAATCTACGAGACCTTAAATGAACATAGTTCATGAGAAGGGAATGTAAAGATGAATTAGGCTAGTAGGGTAAATAGCTGCTCTTCCATGTCTTGCACCAGCCGTTTCTTCTCCACACATGAAGCGGAGCGGAGATATTGTAAAAGTTAACAGCTCGAGTGTCCGTGTTTCGCGCCCACCCATTTCTTAACCGTTAATTACTCGCTATGGGGACAAAAGTTCCAAGAATTAAAAAAAACAAGTTAAAAAAATCTGATAGTCAAATCATAGGACTCTGATAGATCATAAATTAAATTTCCGACTAACCTCAGGAGATTTTGGGGCAGAAAAGTAAAGTAAGCACTTTTAAAAATAATTCGTCAACCACATTATTTTTAAAAGAAGAAAAAGTATTATTATCTACGCTAAGTAGAAGTAAAAAATTCCAAACTTGATTTCGTTATGATTATTGTAAAACTATTGGAAATAAAAGAAGTAAAAGCGTGAAATCAGAATGGAAGAAATTAAATGAAAAGTTATATCAAAAGCAACACTTACTTAAAGATTTATTTATCGATATACCTTATTTTGTTGCAACAAAAACTTAAACAGATGAAGTTACAAATACAAAAAAGTATTTAATGAGCGTTTCAAAAAGGTTGCCAATAACACTATTGCAATAAAAGATTTGAGTTTCATTTGATAAAATTAATTTTCACGGTCCAACAGATCCACGTGAGTATTTGAATGTTACCGGTTAATTGATCTCTGGCGAGTGGCCGGCTGACTGAACCTTTGAAGTTTACCCGCTTTGAAGACCTCGCTGATGTAGTGCTGCTAGATTAAACAGTCAGTTGGACGTGGCTTCTGATGACTGAGAATCTTCACGCTGAACTCTTATAGCTTGGATTCTTAGTCTGTGCGCTTTAGTTATTTATTAAGTGTTTTGTTTTAAAAAACAGTTTGTAAATGAGCGTCGTAAGGGAAGCTTAACTCATAGTATTGACTCTTAGACTATGCTCTCTTTGTAATCTTTGATTCTTTCTTAAGTGTTTTTTTTTAACTAGATTTAAAAGTATTATGATAAGGGAAGTCTGAAGCTTTTACAATAATATTTACTTTAGCTAGCGAGGTTTCAAATTTTGATTTCGATAGAAAACATTCCTTGACAAGTCTAATGTCATTTTCAAGATGAAGAAGTATTACATAGGACAATGTCTTCGTGTAATTTTCATCCTGTCTGTAGTTTCAACATGCAAAAAAATTTTACGTTAAAAGCAAAGTAGGAAGTTAAGTAAATGTTAACCTGTTACCTCTGATGATGATTATTATTGTTTCTTGCCAGTTTTGGCAATAAAGACGATTTTTACCTATCATTGTTTCTTTCAAACGTATATGTAGAATGACGGTTAGCACATAATTTTGATAGATATAGTTTACAGCTATCAGCTTGTTTTGTCTATCATCCAGTTTAGCACAACACTGGGTTTTAAAACTTTATTCTTTGCTTCCACTGATCTCCTTTTCATACGCTTGGTGAATATTTTAAACTTAATAAAACGGGAATTAACGCGATCATAATTGATGTACAAAATGTTACCTCTTTTGCCTTACGTTTTACGCTTGGTGAATACTTTCTGACGTTGCTTGTTCCAGGTCATAACTCTTTAATTACAGTTATTGGAAATGAACTCTTCAACGATATCTTTGACTAGTCATGCCCATAAAAGGTTTCAGTAAATACCCGTTAAAAACCTAGCAATGCATGAAACGTCAATAATACATCGAGCACACAACTCGCTGACATTCCCGCACTTTTAATGTGAAGAAAGCATTCTGTGTGAAAACTGTCACGTATGCGGTGCACCATTAGTAATTGCATGCGGGAGTCGGTGATGCGCGCGGCCCGGGCAAATGCGCCGTGAAATACCACCCGGGTAGGGTTCGCATGTTATTAGAATGTATCCGGATATTCCGGACAGTCCAATTTCCAGTTTTTTCAAGTTTCCGAAAAAAAAGTTAAGCACGTTGAAAAGTATGATTTATCGGTAATATAATACAGTGTGTGGATAATATGTTCATCATTATAAACAACTTTATAGGAGGTCAACATCGAAACCCTTAAAAAAATATTTCTTCATTTATCATCGTGGTAGAGTGTTAGTTTTTTTATGAAAAAACAAAAAAATCGCGGTTTCGGTATTTATCCCTACTTTTTTTACCAAATTCAAAATGGTTTCAATTCGATTTGTTTGAAAAAATATAATCATTTGTGATGTAAGTACTAATAAAATATAGCCATATAAAAAAAACTACTGAACCTGACTTTGTTTTCAGGTTTATTTCTATAATAATGCAAAAATAAGTATAAAGTTATATGGTTTTTAATTAATTAAATACATTTCAAAACGTAGCAATAGTGGTTGTTATTTAATGGCATTCACTAAAAACAGCATACGCGAATTCTACACACGACACTTCTTGACAATGTTTTGAAAGCCAATATTTAACAATCTATTTTTTTTAAATAAAGTAATACTTTAATTTAATAATTACCTAACTGTGTATTCTTATTATTTTTATTTATTGAATCACATCGGACAACGCAGGTCCATTTTGATTAGTAAAAAGTAATCTTAAAAACTATATTAGTAAAACAAAAACACACAAGTTGAGCAATTATACGACCAGGCGATAATGTACCACAGATGGCAGGAGCGGGTCAATCGGTGTTCCTACTGACAAGCACCCTGGCAGGATGGCGAAAAATAGGGGAGTCATATCTTCCCGCTATGGTCCTAAGAATGGAGTTGGAGCTGACCCGTACTCTGAAGAGCAACGACGCTGCTTTTTTACGCATGATGGCATAGAAATCGTTAGTGCGTGCCTCAGCAAACATCCCCGACGCACTGCAAAATCGGGGCAGCCCCAACAACATTGTAAAGCCATTGTTATATTGGACACGCAGAGCATTAACGGTCTTCTGCGTAAAGCTGGCCCATAGGCTGCAGGTGTAGAATACTTGACAATAGGCTTTAAAAAGAGTGATCTTCACTGATTGGCTACAGGGTGCAAACCTACGCACCAGCATGTTACAACTGACCGCCAACGCTCTACGTTCCCTCTCCATATCTTCATGGTCCTTAAGGTCGTCAGTTACTAAGTGTCCTAGATATTTAAATTTTGTAACTCGTTTAAGCTCAACACCGTTTAGTTTTATGATCGGAACAGACTCCGGACACCTTCCACCGACGGCCTTAAAGACCACGAACTCACTTTTTTTAACATTATATGTCAAGCCATGTGCTTTAGCGTACTCCTCACACACTTTTAGGAGTTCATTTAACGCTCTGACCGTCGGACTCAGCAGCACCGTGTCGTCAGCGTAACTGATGTTGTTTATAGTAACATCGTCCACACGACAGCCGATGCGTTTGCTACTGAGCCGAACAATCAGGTCATTAACATAAAGGTTAAACAATTTAGGCAATGTAAGACCTCCTTGCCTCACTCCGCAACTCAGCCTGTATGAGTTTATCGGCCCATCTCACTCGGTTTTCCTGGTTTCCGTACCAATACTGGAAGATACGCAGCAGCTCCGCAGGCACATTTCTTTCCCGTAGCTTAGCCCAAAGCACACCATACGAAACAGTGTCAAAAGCCCGCGACAGGTCTAGAAAACACGCGTACACTGGCGTCCGACGCTGCGTGTAGTACTGTACGGTGTGCTTTAGACCAAGAATCGCACTTTCAGTAGAATGTCCGGGGCGAAACCCGAACTGTGCATCGTGCAGATCTAAATAATTATAGAAGAGGGAGTCCAGCAGGCTGTCGAGTACCTTCACCAGGACCGTAGCCAAGGAGATAGGTCGATAATTGCTTTTATCAGCAACATCCCCAGACCTATTTTTAATAATGGGTACTACAATCGTCCTCATCAGGTCACTAGGCAGGTGAGAGTGTCTCATGCACAAAGAGTAGAACATGGCTAGCACGCGAGGCAAGTGGACACCGGCATGTTGTAGGTGCTCCATACTTAGGCCGTCGTGACCTGGGGATTTACCACGCGTCATTGTACGTATAACTTTAGCAACTTGATTCGCAAAGAATGAATCCTGGCCAGAGTCCCGACAGGCACCCTCATCAACCTTCTGAGAAGAGCATCCCAGCAGCGGCTCCACACTAAAATCTTCAACAAATGCATTTGCTATCGACTCCGGCTCGTTTGCATTCCCCACGCTCACAGGTAGATTCGGCCTAAAAGTTAGTTTGTTAGTCTCTTTCCAAAATTTATTAAAGTTGTTATTCGCGTGATGAGACGTAATTATATCTATCCTTATTTGTTCTTGGTGTTTTTGGCACCAGATAAGCTTACTTTTAAATATCATAATACTTATGACCGTGCCAATAAATTTTTACCGTTTGATCTCTAACATAAGGAGAAGCATAGTCACCCTACCGCGCGTATAGCTCGAACCGTGGTAAGTTTCCCAATATACGGCGTAATACGGCGCGCCGTCTCAATACTTATACTGCAATTTTGAATTCACTGTCAAACGCATACCGTACAATTTCCTTTGACATGCCAAGTAATGAATTGTGGGGTATTTTAAAAACGTTCGAGCTTTTTGCTGTTGCCATCGATCGCTTCAGTGATATCGGTAATGAGTTTCAATCCTCATTGTGTTTAGGAAGCGAAATGGGTTTAAGTGGTAGCTACATATACATGTATGGGTATCAATAGTGCTTTGAAATGAAACAATGAGACAAACATTCAATAGTCAGACAAAGGAGCAATTGTTGTAGTCTCCAAGTGTGGATGCTTTCAGAAGATGAGTCATATCATAGGTTTAATACTTAAATTTGATTATACAGGATGATTCTAAACAGTATCCAAAATCTAGGAGGCAGAGATTTTTCAACAAGTTCTAAAGGCCTACTATGGAAATTGTACGTTCCTAATTAATTAAAATAACCCTTCACTTGTATCAATATTTGGACATAATATGAACAACTAAAATAGCCGTGTAAAAAACCCGACTATTTTCAATAATCATAAAATTTCAAAGGTTTGACACAAGTAGAATGTAATTTGGATTGTTACGATAAAACGTCCAAACGAACGATGCAATTCCGTAGTAAGCCTTCTGATTTGGCATGATTAATGGATACTAAGCCTTTACTTTTTTATTTTTAAGTCAATCTTAAAGCCCGTCAAGTTCATAATGACTGATGTAGCCCATAAACACCAATACAATGGGAACGATAACTATCTCGTCCTTGGAAGGTACAAGCACTGACCTAAAAGTATCAGAAGAAGCTAGGGTAGAGTAGGGATCTCAATAATAATACTTTAATAATACCTAGTATATGTCGTCCCGGCCAACGCCTGTCGCCATGCATAAACACAAACCTGACAGATGAATATATAATGATAATTTTCCATAATCTACTATAATAACGAATAAACATACATTAAAACGTTTCATAAACATCCATGACTTAGTAACAAATGCTGGTGTTCATGATACAACCATTTGCCTCTTGCGGGATTCGAACCCGCAACCGCCAGGCACTGTAGTCCGGAAACGAACCACTACACCAGACGGTCGTCGTTAGAGTCATGTTCATTCTCGAATACTCTTGTCCCTCTAAAATACTTAAACAATAACTTGTGTAAAAATAGCAGAGGTCTCTAGACAATACAATGCCATTCAATTTATTCTATTACGATCCGTACTTGTTAGAAGAATCTGGAGAAGCAAACAGGGCCAATGTGCCTGCTCACTCATGTATGAACGGCAGAACGAGCGACTGCATATGTGTGGGTACGTTTACACTGTAAGATTTTAATAATGAACTGGCGATTACCATAATTGTTTAAAAAAAACCCTGTTCGATCACAAAATGGGTGATTCTATTCAAATACAATCTCTTTCTAAAGGACCCACGAAATCTCAAAAAAAAAAATTGTTTCCTCCGTAATAACTGATGTCAGCTGGTGGTTTAGTATGGGAAGACTTCTTTTTGCGATTTTGATACTAGTCTTACAGTAAAAGTTGTATTGAGCACCAGAATGAGGAAACCCTTTTGTATCGAACAGGGTTTTTGTAACAACCTGTATATGTAACTTTGATTATTAGAGCGTAATACTTCTCTTCAAAAAGCCTGGATTGACTATTTCAGACGATTTCATTTGTGACCATCGTGCCGCCAGAGCATTTGTAGCATAAGGCATGGGAGGTTATGAATGTAAATTTAAATAATTTTACCCGTTATCGAGAAACCATATTATATACAAAATTTGGTTTGTTTAAACCAATAGACACCAATAGTGTCTAATCCACGATATTTTGCATTAAAAATATCTATCATTACCAGATAATTCAAATTCAAAATATTTATTTCAGGCTCGGCCCATATAGTGTTAGTAACAATTTAACTTAAGACTATTGTTAGTAAGCAATACATCATGATGAAATTAAATAAATTAATGAAATTAAATCAAATAACACATTACAAATATTATTTCATTATTTATAATAAACATTTTAATTAACTTTTCAAGAATTAATTGGTAATAAAACATTTACATTTTTGTGTGAATTAACACCCATCTCTGAAGGACCGGTGAATTTCATGTAAATGTAAAATGATGACAAAAAAACCACCTGAAGCTGCGGAGGTAAAAATATTTTTGGAAATTTAATAATTGACCCCATATAACAACTGACAAGATTAGAACCTTCCTATTTGGCTGTTATGAAAAATCGTGTCGTCCCTTGTAATCGACCAATATCTGAACGTCGTTTGTAATTTCTTGTGGTGAGGGGAGACCTTTACTCGTAGTAACGTGCTCTCTGTGTCTTCACATGACGTTGAATTTGCATTACAATTTGCTTGTTTTCTCTTGTTTGTAACTTTAAAAGAATCATTTACATACATGTTATTAGGATTTTATGACTTTTTAAAGTTAAAAAGTATTTGCTGACTAATGCACAATATATTATATTTATTAAACTGTGTAACCTCAATGAAATATGGACTTGGAGCTTCAATTTTTGTCTCAATTTTGATGTGACATCTTAATACGAGTTTGTTACAGCACTTATAACTCTAGAATGACTGCACCGATTTTCATGGTTTATAATTTGTTGGATTTGTCTCCGCTTCGAATAGCAGAATAAATATTAAACCTAATAAATTCTGACGAAAAAAATATTACTGTTAGGCGGTTCGAAGTTCTGCGGGTCAGCTAGTTTAAAATAATTTATATAATAGCAGACTGGTTAAGTGGTATTTAGGAGTGCCCTAAACTCTAACACTTCTTGTATTCCAATACAGGATAAGATATATTTTGGAATACCTACATTAAATCATATAAATGCTAAGTTACCCATGGCGGGTTATGAATCCAGCCTGTCGATTCTGTAAACAAAACCGCGCTCGCTTCGTTGCTGCATTCGCTCATCAACGATAAATAATATGAACCTTCTTACTAACAAGATAGAGGCTATGTTCGTTTGTACGGCTAAGTCGAGTTTTAGAGCAAGTACGTTGCGTTTTTCTTAGAGAATCGACCGGCAAGACCTGCCTAGCTAAGCGCGTAGGTGGTTTAACCGTACTAACGCCATAACTTTCGTGTTTCCTTTCCCAAGCTATCGAACTTGATTTTCAGACAGAAACACAGGCAATGAGACGATCCGGAGGCAAACCAAAGTCACCGACGTAGCTCTCAGAATCGCAAACCTTAAGTGGCAGTGGGCGGGGCACATTGCTCGCAGGACTGATGGCCGTTGGGGCAGGAAGGTCCTTGAATGGCGGCCGCGGGCCGGAAGGCGTAGTGTTGGTAGACCCCCCACAAGGTGGACCGACGATCTGGTGAAGGTCGCAGAAAGCCGCTGGATGCGGGTGGCACAAGACCGATCGTTGTGGAAATCCTTGGGGAAGGCCTTTGTCCAGCAGTGGACGTCTTTCGGCTGATGGATGGATAGATGGACAACAGGCAAACGCTGTTGTTGACTTTGTGTAAGCCTTGCTTATAACAATTAGTGTAAGTGAGGGCATAAATCCTTAGAGTTCACACATTAACTGCACACGCGGCAAATTTATCGCGCCTTTCTTAGTCGAGACTTAGAAATGAGTTAAATATGCCATAAACTTTAAGTACTAAGTTACGAGTTATTACTAATGCATATACCAAATGAAGGTTATAAAAAGGTTAACAATATTAAAAATATTCGCTAGAAATTACGACAAACATCATTGTTTCAAAGCTCAACTCGAAGACGCGAACTCATAAATTTTATTAATTAAATGGATTGCAGCCTCATAAATAAATAAACGATAAATTTAGTGATAAAAATCCTAGATCCCGATTGCAGCGTCATCTTTTGAATGAAATTGGGAACCTAAACTATCCCAGGAAATCAGAACTTCTACAAATCAGCCGTTTTGTAGAAGTTCAGCAACATGAGAATATTATATAATATAAAGTTAAGCGCTAATCAAACCAATTAACATGACCTCGAAGAAAAAACCTTAAATAAATCCTACTAAAGTTTTAAATGCGGAAGATTGTGAGTAATGTATATTTGTTACTCTTTCACGCAAAAAACTACGGATGCACAAATATAGAATAATATGTGATAATATGATAATTATATATATATATATATATATATATAATATGATAATTATATATATATATATATATAGTATACAGGATGTAAAAAAGGCTTAACGAAGCCTCAAACCACGAATTCTATACATAAAACCAAGTAGAATGCAAAAAAAATAATTGCTGGGAAATGACTTATATTTTTGGGTATCAAAAAAATAACTTATTTCTATCCCGCAATGTATAGCGCGCACGCCACAGACTATGCCTGTTTGTGTAAGCGGATTATGTTTCTTTGTAAAAAAGTTTAGTATTATCAAACAGAGTTCAATTTTGTAAAATTCTTTGAAAAAAAATTGTAACTTTGACTGTCAATCACTCGGTAACCAGTCATTTCCCAGATAGTGTAAAAGAAAAAAATGATCGTAATAACACTTAGAATAAATGGTATTCGGCTTCGTTAAGCCTTTTTTACACCCGATATAATATCATATTATAATAGTAATATACACCGTGAATTTTTAATTACCCGAGAAAATTAACTAACATACTCAGATATCGACCTACATCGAATTTGGCGAATAAAAAAACGGAACGGCGTACGGCGTTTGCGTACGGAAGGAATAACTATGAATGAAAAAAAAATCATTCATAGTTATTCCTTCCGTACGTCTTTTAAATGTGTCTGTGGGTAGATTGAATAAACTAAGACCACGCGAGCGAAGTAGCGGGCAACAGCTAGTCTTAACCAATAGATCTAGTTTCAGTACTGCCCTAGATTATATAACTGTGCCTTACATAAGCTAATTGTAGTCCCATTAGTAGGTAATTAAACACACTTGCTGCTGTCAACCGGATAATCAATCCGCGATCATTTGCACTCGCTCGTGCAATCTGTGCGAGTTGAGTGACATGTGCAGAATTATGGTAACACTAGCTTTCGCCTGCGGGTTCACCAGACACATCTATAATTATTTAAATAAATAAATAATAATAATAAATTTTAAACTTTTGCGATGCATAATTTAAACTCAATGAAACGGGAATTAGCCTGTGACCACGGTCGGTGTAACCCGATGGAAACGTCAGGCAAAAGAGGTAACATTTTGTATAGAAAACAGAGATCAGACTTACCTTAGGATCAGAGCAATGAAACTAAATGAGACGGGAATTAACGTGATCATAATAATTATGTTAAATATTATGTTGTTGAGTTACATTGCTCTGATCCTAAGGTAAGCCTGATCTCTGATTTCTATAACACAAATGAAAGTACCTGTGTTATAGAAATCAGAAACAACGACCGTACCACAACGCCCAGACTCGATCCAATGTAGAAAAGTTCGTTTTCTACTGACCCGACCGGGGATCGAACCCGAAACCTCAGAGATGGCGACGCCATTTAAAGTCCGGCGTGCTCGGTCGGGTCAATGTAGAAAATGAACTTTTCTATATTGGCTCGGGTCTGGGTGTTGTGGAACCGTCGTTGTTTCTGATTTCTATAACACAAGTGCTTGAGCAACTTACCTTAGGATCAGAGCAATGTATGCGATGTTGTTCAATGTTGTCCAATATTTATCAAGGAAGTTTTCCTGAAAGCTTTCACATTCGGTACTATTTAGCTTAAAAAAAAATATAAGGATTTTGGATCTAGCTTCAATAAAGGTACCTACTGATGAACTATTTTGTTTTCATAATCATTGTATAGGCATAATGCACTTAGCCAAATGCAGTACCGATCACAGACTAAATTAATCTAACAAATACACTTGTCAAGTAAAGCGTCGGTTAATTAACTTAATTAATTACGCAGAATAGACAAGTGTCGACCGATTAAGACATCAAAGCGTTCAATGTAGGTCACGACATTAAATATCAATTAATAACTGTTAACCCGAGGAAAGGTGCAAACGACATCTGTCCGCATTGACAAAGTTCTCACGGTCTGTAAGTGTTCTTAACTTCGAAATTCCAAATCTTTAGATTAATTTTATACTGGGTGTACAAGAGAATAGGACACTCCTTAAAACCTCGTGATCAGCTGGTCATATACAACAACTTTTTCTATGGGAGCCACATCGAAATCGATAATTTTTTTTCAGCTTCCCCGTACAAACTTACTCGCATACCTTGATGATAATGTATGGAGCATCTGAAAATAAAATCACGATTTCGATGTTGCTCCCATAGGAAAAGTTGTTGTATATGACCTGCTGATCACGTGGTTTTAAGGAGTGTCCCATTCTTTTGTACACCCTGTATACATGATGATAATACAGAACATTTCTTAAAATTTACTATTTAAGAAGTCTTCTGTAAATTTCGTACGTAGAATTTTGAAAATTGTGAAAAAATATTTAGGTGGTTCATAAAAATATTTAACATTTATTTACAAGAACAAAGTTTTCACATGGCATTTTCCCTTCTAAAAAAATCAATTTTTGTTTTTTTACTATTGTTATGGAATTCATAATGGCGGCCGCGGGCCGGAAGGCGTAGTGTTGGTAGGCCCCCCCACAAGGTGGACCGACGATCTGGTGAAGGTCGCTGGAAGCCGCTGGATGCGGGTGGCACAGGACCGATATTCGTGGAAATCCTTGGGGAAGGCCTATGTCCAGCAGTGGACGTCTTTTGGCTGATGGATGGATGGATGGATGGAATTCATATCCTAATTTTCTTTTTTGCCCTACTATTCGAGACAACATTTTATGTCCTAGCGCTAACAAGAACAATTACTAAAAAGTCGGTCACTATACTAAACTTCACTCCATATTAAAATAACATCTTAATGTCTGTACTATCACTAGTTACCTATGCGCTTGCTAGGGCATAACCATAAACTCTCAAAACAGTAACACTTCAATCTTATATTATTTTCTACATAAAGTTTACCATGAAGAACACTGCTTTGATTTTTTTGAGGCTCTACAACACAAGAAAATCACGCAAAATTTCGTTATCATGAGATAATCTTAAACCGCGGGCCCCGTAAAAATCTTTACAGCGCAAAACGGGTATATACATTATCTTCGTTTGGTACTTTGGACTCCTGAAACTCCGTCAACTCGGCAACTTGTGTGAAACTTATGGAAATTTAAAACGCAACGTTTTCTACTGAGAATTTTTAACTAAGCCTCGTTTGGAGGATGCTCAAAATTACTGAAGATTTTTGAAGTTTGCGACCGAATTTACGGCAGTTAAGGTTGGTATATGTATGACGGGTTGAGTTAATTTTTAATAGCTACTTGTCTAGCACTTTTAGGGTTCAGTATGTTAGGATTAAAAAGTATAATGAATGAAGTTTTAGAAGAAATAAACTAAGTCAGTTTGTACAGTTTCTCTTATATGTTTATCTGTTAGCTGTCCCTATCTCCACCACCACTCTTACCGCTGAGTAAATCTTACTAATAAAGTAACTTTAAATTTGAAATATGGATGTTGGTTTCTGAATAATTTACTAAAGCTGAACAGGACGCCTGATAAGAAACCCATTAACAATTAATTAATTAACATTATTGACAATTTATGAACAATTGAAAACGGTCGGGTTTTTACACGGCTAGATTCAATCGGTCATATTTTATTAAAGGATTGACACATGCGACTGGCAATTTTAATTTGTTAGGTTTATACGACCGAACGAAAGATACACTAATTACTTTAAAACTTTTGCGTTGCATAATTTAAAACTCAATGAAACGGGAATTAACGCGATCATAATTTAGGTATAAAATGTTAAAATAGGGACACAGTGAGTATAGTGTGTGGCGGTACATGGCGTGAAAATAATATTATGAGGGTAGATGAAGAATCTGCCTCTCATACGGAGTGAAGACATCGCTGTTCCAGTCAGCCTGTGACCACGGTCGGTGTAAACCGATGGAAACGTCAGGCAAAAGAGGTAACATTTTGTACCTAAATTATGAAAGATACACTTTCGTGCTAGGCCCCCAGAATAAGCTAACATTTTGCACATAATATGCAATCTTATCTAGTTTAACGCGAAGGATAGAGAAAATAGCTAAATCAAGTATTAGCGATTGTATTTACAATAATAAGCATTGTAGGTTGTAATCAGTCATCATGCTGAAAAGGTTTCTCAATAATTTACTATAAGCTGAACAGAATTAGCTAAAATGTTGCACACCATGCAATCTAATCTAGTTTAACGCGTAGGATAAACGAAAAATCAAGTATTAGCGACTACTATTGCAATACTAATTAATAGTTGTAGATTGTAATAATAAGTCATCATTATATTGTTATAACTTTCATGGTCACTAATATTAGAATAGTTTGTTACGGGATTGCTACCGTGCCACTCCGTGATCATGGCGCTTGCAACAGTGCCGAAATATCGGGAACTCAAAAATAAGGTACATGGTAGCAATCCCGTAACAAACTATTCTAATAAGTCACCATGCCGAATAGCTGAATATGTTGAACAAGATTGTTGACAATATTCGCCTACCAAATATTAACGAACGGTAGTGAATAATTCAAAAAAATACAGCAGTATTTTACACTTAATTTTTTATGAGAAGCAAAACGTTTCCACGTTTTAATTGAACTTCAGGCTGATATGTCCATTGCCTCGAAGCTGAACTCTATTAAACTTTCAGTTGTTCAGCCCCAATAACGCCACAGCGAACGGAAACCGACTTGTTCCGAAGTTATGAATAGTGGACGAGAGCATCGACGAGATACTTGACTGACATTTAAGCTTTGCAAATATTTGGGTACATTAGAACGTCTCTACCTTCCTCCTCCTATCTAGGTCCCATTTCTAGACCATGTTCTTAAATTCTATTCTAATTCATCATCATCATTTCAGCCACAGGACTTCCACTGCTGAACATAGGCCTCCCCCAGAACCCCCTCCCAGAACATAGGATTTTTGCCATACTCGCCACGCTTGGCAGGCGGGTTGGCGAGCGCAGTTTTTTTATTATTACGCACGCAGACGCTGCTCCCCGTCTCGTGCTACAGGATTTAGTCGCCTCTTACGACACGTCTCCTGTTGGCGGTGGGGAAGTGTATTCTTTACGGCCGTACCCGCACGGCACATTCTTATTTGGCCACCGCATTTTGATTACTTAAAAAAATATCTAAACCCAAAGTCCTATGAATTTTGATTAAGTACTTAAGCGGTACTTCACGCCTGGACAGCTTTTAACTCTTTACAAAGCCCAAGTCCGATCTTGCATGGAGTACTGCTGCCAACTTTGGGACGGCTCGGCGAAATACCAACTTGCTGCACTTGACTCGGTGGAACGCAGAGCCAAGAGAATAATAGGCGATAAAAAACTGGTGGCGTCCAAGCTGCACAGCCTGGCTCACCGCCGCAAGGTTGCTTGCCTATCGGTCTTCTATAGATTGTACTTCGGAGAGTGTGCTCATGAGCTGCATGAACTCATACCACCGTCACCTTTCTTCCATCGGACATCCAGACGCACGGCCGGCTACCATCCGTTCTTAGTTGATATACCCATAACCCGCACTAAGCGCTTCTCATCATCTTTTATAATGCGCACAGCTAAGGATTGGAATTCCCTGCCTGCGTCTGTATTTCCGAGTGCATATAACCTGACTCTCTTTAAGTCCAGAGTGAATAGGCATCTTCTGGGCAAGCTCGCTCTATCGTAGATCCCATCTATGCTCTAGAGCAAGATTGGGGTCAAGAGTAAGCCCATCTCAAATAAAAAAAAAAAAAAAAAAGTATTTAAAGAATTCTAATCGGATCGTTGAATTACTTCTAGGAAAAAAAGAAGTGAAGTTTAAAACTCTTTCTCCTGCCTAGTCAGTCGTGAATAAGTGCTCGGTAGCTTTTTAGGGGGATCAGTGCTAAATTTGATCATCTACTGCCTGATGACACCAGTCGTATAGACATTTGTGAACCTTCAATTTTGTAGTAGTTGATAATAAATAATAATAATAAATATTGGACAACATCACATACATTGCTCTGATTCTAAAGTAAGTTGCTGAAGCACTTGTGTTATAGAAATCAGAAACAACGACGGTACTACAACACCCAGACCCGAGCCAATATAGAAAAGTTCGTTTTCTACATTAACCCGACCGGGGATCGAACCCGGAACCTCAGAGATGGCGGTGCCATTTAAAGTCCGGCATGCTCGCCTCTCAGCTACGGAGGTCGTCAGTTGATGAAGGTGCAACATTATTATACTTGCAATGTCTCATAAGTATCTGAATATATTTACCATAGAGTAGCTCACGCTTACATTAAGGTTAGTAATGGCTCCCTAAGAGCTTCCTTAGACGCAGCTTGTACCATAAATTGCAGCTCGCTTCTACAATGATTAACGTAGTTTATATACTGGGAGATATACCAAGAGAAACATAAATACTGATATATGAATAGATGTAAAACTTAGGTAACTTCTATACTTAAGCTAGAAGGAAGCCGCTGGATACAAAAGGACCCAGAGTGGCACGCTATGGCATTCTATGGGGGAAACCTGTGTCCAGAAAGTGGACTATAACAATACGCTTTTTATTTTTTTGTTTTTAGCAATTCCATGCAAGGTTTAATTAAAGATAAATAACACTAGAAAAAAATCATTGACCTCAGGTGGGACTCGAACCCACGTCCCATCGCATGCCGGGCGAGTGCTTAACCAACTGAGCTACCGAGGACGTCACGTGACACGACGAAATATCTGAAGTGTTTCTTCTCGCTGTCGAATCTAGCGTATCTCTGATCAATGTTGTAGCTATAATAAATGTATAGCTGAGTAGTATACTACCCGTCAAAAGTACTCGCCCGGCATGCGATGGGACGTGGGTTCGATTCCCACCTGAGGTCGAAGGTTTTTTTTTCAAGTGTTATTTATCTTTAATACGCTTTTTTTTGTTAATACCACGTTATATTATTATCAGCTATAAGCTGCCATGTTTTATATTCAACAAAGTCATATTATAAACCCATAGAATCTTCGAACAGTACCTCATGTGTTAAATAAAATATAATGAGCTATGAAGTAGGCCTTAGAAAGATGGCTGGTAGTGGATGGATGAAAAAAGCGGGAGAACGTGCTCTTTGGCGCTCTTTGGGGGAGGCATACGTTCAGCAGTGGACTGCAATAGGCTGAGATGATGATGATGACAGATGTACATACATACATACATAGCCTCCTAAAATCAAAACCCTACTTTTGGCTTTGCTGCAGTTGAATAAGACAAAAGAAAATTACTAAGTCATTATCTTTTGTACTTACCTCCGCTTTCAAAGAACACCCTAAGGTTATCAATAAAACGATCTCCAAAAATAATTCCGATATTAACAGACCGTATTCCGCCACTAAAATTTAAACGGCGTTTCGCGACAAACGCACGAGAATAATTAAGCCTATTCTTCCGAGGCCTTTCTCTTAATTTATAATTAAAGCAATCATTCACTGCCAATTGCCTATTAAAACAAGGCGAGGCATAATCAAGCAGCTATAGCCCTTCAATAAATTTTACACAAAAGAACACTGATTGCGCAAAAGCCAAACTATTTTGGTTACAATTAATAAAAATATGGCTGGGAAATGAAATTATTTATTCTGTATATAGGCCCTCATCCGGGCACTTATTACTGTATATTTTTTAGTTAGTGTTCTCTGTAAATTATTAAAAAAACTTGTGATTATTAAAAAAAAATGCAATATTTATAAGTATAGTAGATATTTTTAACTAAAAATGCTGTGTACGACTACTATTGGTATATATATAAGAATTTGTCACCTCATATTATAATTTTGTTCTTGAATGTATTTATATATATATATATATACTGTTCCTTACTGAATAAATAAATAAAATAAAAATATCTAACTCAGATTTGACAAAAATCCGGCTTACTGTAACTATGCTATTGACGGCAGAATACACGTCCCAAAATATAACTTAGCCCTACCACCGCTTCGGGACTAGATAACTAAACAATTAGACGACCTCCGTAGCCGAGAGGCAAGCGTGCCAGACTTGGCATTGCCATCTCTGAGGTTTCGGGTTCGATTCCCGGTCGGATCAATGTGGAAAACGAACTTTTCTATATTGCCTCGGGTCTGGATGTTGTGGTACCGTCGTTGTTTCTGATTTATATAACACAAGTGCTTTAGCTACTTACTTTATGATCATAACAATGTATGTGATGTTGTCCAATATTTATTAATTACTTTTTAATGACAACCTCTAATAGTCGAGTAGCTAACACGCTGAATTCGGCGGTCGCCATCTCCGGTTCCGGAGGTTCCGATTTTGATTCCCATTCAATGTAGAAAACGTTTCTATTGTATGGGTGTTGTGGTACCGACTGTTGTTGTTTCTGATTGATAACTTAACTTAGGACCGGAACCTCAACAATGAACTCTTAAAACAATCTCAAAGCTGTCAAATCTGTCAATTTTGGTACGTCATTACATACAAAATTTGACAGATTTGATAATGTTTGACAGATTTGAGATTGTTTTAAGAGTTCGTGGTTACCGCCCACAGCAATGTATTTGATGCTGTCCAATACCTATTTATGATCAGCCCATGTGACTCCAGAGTGATAATAGCTTTGTGGTCGAAGTCATGGGTCACACTTGTGAGTCGTGAGTATGCGAGTTCTCATCTAAACCCTTATTTTACTAGGCTGTCATCAACTTTTCATCATAGTCACTTAAACTTATCTCACTCAAAACAATAGTTCATCATCTCAGCCTATTGCAGTCCACTGCTGGACGTAGGCCTCCCCCAAAGAGCGCCAAAGAGCACGATCTCCCGTTTTTTTCATCTATCCACTGCCAGCCATCTTCCTAAGGTCGTCGGTCCATCGATCTGGGGGCTTAACAATAGTTAATGTTTGATAATAGCTAAAATAAAATCGGAACAAGGGAAAGACAAAATATGTGAAAAACTTTAAAACCTGCAAATCTGAACAGTCAACAAAAATGTTTTCAGCAAAAACGTGTTTACACAACTTCTTCTAGACAAAAGGTTGTATAACTGAAAGTTTCAAAACAATTTCAGGAGTGAACTGAAAATTTTATGCCTCAGTCCTTGTTATGGCTCAGTTATGGCTCGGCGTCATAAAAATCTTGTTCTCTCGTTTTAGCTCATAATAATATTGTATGTTGTCAATTTGGTAAAGCGAAATCTAAAAAGTTGTTGACGTACTTCGTCGGGCCGCAGTCGTTAAATTTTTAAGTGGGTAATACCTGTTATATTTTTTTAAAATTATGCTAAGGAATCAAGGTATAACAATGCTCTCTATGGTATCGTAAAGTTTTCGTTTTTTTTTTACAATTAAAAACAAAGTTTTCACAGTCAAGCTTTGCTGCTTGAGGCGACAGTCATGAGTTGTGATTGTTATTAATTTACTTATGAGGCCTATCACAAAATTTTAACAGTTTTACGGTTGTTTGGTGATTACAGCAGGGCTAGCATGCGCGCATCGGTTATTTTATCGATAGGCAAGACAAATTTTGTCTTCGACGATTATATTGTTGTTTTTTCTAACCTAACGAATGACAGATGTCTCGAATCCTTTTTCTTAATATTTTCAGGGTCTCCCGTTGATCATAGCCACTTATTTTTACGTTATAACACGGCATTGCCATGATATTTTGGTTTTTTCTTTGTTATCGTCGATGACAAAACTACATGTTTACGTCAAAAGTCGATAAAATGCCACGACAAAATTTTATCGTGTTGCATATGCTAGCCCTGCTGGTCAATTAAAAGATAAATCGATAATCGGAGGCCGCTACGTACTATAAAAAAAGGGAAACCTACAAGTATCAATAAGTATTTTTTTATTAAATCATCATAACCTATTGGGACAAAGCAAAAAGACATTTCCCTATTTTTTGCACGTTCCTATAAATTTATACCGCTTTTGCAGTTATGACTTATTAATATTTGTAAAAATATTTCTATAAGGTGTTGACGGTAGTATACTACTCAGCTATACATATAGC